>CM051457.1:54576612-54776404 GCA_028274465.1 Plantago ovata
CCTTTCTGTGGATGACATAATTTTGGAC
This sequence comes from Plantago ovata, assembly GCA_028274465.1. Classification (NCBI taxonomy): domain Eukaryota; kingdom Viridiplantae; phylum Streptophyta; class Magnoliopsida; order Lamiales; family Plantaginaceae; genus Plantago; species Plantago ovata. The sequence goes on from CM051457.1 coordinate 54,576,641, forward strand.
TAGGACAAGCACCTTTGTGAGATTTTGCCACCTATTCCAAATAAGTTGAAATGAGTATGCTGGGAAATTGAATCCCTATGGTTGCAAGTTCACAGCAACTCAAAGATGGCAATATTCGGAATCAAGCAAAGATGCGAAAGAAATGCTCATAAGTTTAGGATCAAAGAGGATGAAAAACCTGAAAAGATCCTATGAGTGTTGGTACCAAATTGGGCTATACTAAGAGGACAAAAGTGTTGAAGAACACAAGTAGGGAAGCTCATTGGTTCCTTGGTTGTGTAATTAACAGCAGTAGACCTGACATTCAGTATGCTGTGTGTGTGTGCAAGATTCCAATCGGATCCAAGATCACCACTACAAAAGGCAATTAAATACTGAATATGTTAACGGTACAGTCACTGTTGGATTTGGTATCCAAAAGATTCTGGACTTGAATTGGTTGGCTATTCTGATGCTGATCATGGTGGATCAACTCTTGATAGAAAAAGTACCTCGGAACTTGTCAGTTTTGGGTACTAGATTAATATCATGGTTCAGCAAGAAGCAAACTTGTGTCGCCAATTCATCTACAGAATTGAATACCTTGCAGCTGGCTTGTTTGTTGCCCAAGTCAAATCCTATGGATTCAGCAACAATTAAGAGATTATGGTATTTCTGCAAAGAAAACACCAATCTTTTGTGATAATACAAGTGCTATTGCAATTACGCAAAATCCTAAGTTTCACTCTAGGACCAAGCACATTGATATTAGACATCATTTCATTAGAGATCATGTGGAAAAAGGTGATATTGAGGTTGTGAAAGTAGGTACTGAAGATCAGCTTGCTGACATCTTTACCAAGCCCCTACCGGATAATAGGTTCGCAATGTTAAGGTATAACCTTGGATTGATTGAACTACCTCAATAAATAATACACTTGGCAGAATGCTGAAACAGGTATTCAGCAAGCCAAAGTATCCATGTCCAAAAGACCAAGTCACTGATTTCTTCTAAGAAATGATAAGTCACAACATGATGCTGAAACAGGCATTCAACAAGTAATTCCTTCAAAACAGGTATTTGTTAGGAAACTTGATCACTTGCTGAGACAGGAACTCAGTAAGTGAAAGAACCTAAGGATTGCTGAGACGGGTACTTAAACAATCAAAAGATACTGAAACAGGTATTCAAGTATCAAAGGAATTTTCTGAAACAGGAATTCAGAAAAAGAGCAAAATCTCATCTCTCAGATTTTACCAAAGGATGTCTCAAATTGCAAAAAGAATTTACTGATACGGGAAATCAGAAATATCTTTTAAACTTAGAAATTATGAGATATCTAAGTAAGGGGGAACTTTCAGCAAGAAGCTAGATTGTTAATTCAAACTCGCTGAAAAGATTCTTGTCTATTTCAGCAAGCAATCTATCCCTTATTACTCGGTAAAATAAATTTGTGACGTTAAGCTGGCACAGATAAACTCGCAATAAATCATGACATGAAATTCAATCGTGGCCATTGATTAAAAGGAGTTATTAATCTAACGGCTAACAAAACAAAGAGAGAGAGTGCTCTGACGGTTTTAGTTAGTAGGCCACTACGCATTCAATGCAAAGGCTCCACTATCTCCAGTGTTTCTCTGTTTTACCCTTGCTGAGAACTCAAATCGATTGAGTTTCTCACACACCAGAGACACTATATAAAGAAGGAGTTAGAGAAATGACAAAATTCTTTAACTCACATTTCCTTTCTCTGCAATTTCTAGCCTGAAACTACTGTACCTCCGATCAAAAAGCAAACTATCTTTTTCGTACAATTTCTTGCTCTATATAAAGAAATGGCTCCCAAGAGACAGTCATCTAAGTCCTCAAAATCGTCAAAGGTTGACAGTGCTGAAACAGGCATTGCTCCGGTGACTTCTCTGACCCAAAACACAGCGAAAGTTGTGTTGAAAAACGACCGAATCACTGAAAAACCTATGCCTCCGTCATATCTTGACACTGCAAAGTGTGAGATGTTGATGCAATGGGGAGGATTCGCAAAAGAAAAGTACATTAGGTACTTTTATGAACAAGAACTTGATGACCAAAATGAAGAGGCGCTTGAGTTCATCAAACAGCAAGGCCTCATGAACTTTATCTCTGCTCGCACTAAGCAAGTGAGCATGATTGATACTATGGAGTTCTACAACAATGCAGAAATCCAGTCCCTTACAGACAGTAATGGAGTCACTGAAAAAGTGATCCTTACTTATGTTCAGAACACGCAAATCGTCCTGAAATGGACTGATTTAGCGGAGATTTTTCAGATTCCAACCAATGGAACTGAAGACGACGTCACTGCCACTGACGAAGAAATTGAAGCTTTCTACAGTGACGTCAGAAATGCAAAAATGAAGAAAGGAGAGATAGCTCCCGTGACTTGGACAAAGCACGTTAAGAGAAAGCATCTCTGTCCTTCACTTGGTCTAGTAGCTCTGCTACTGATTAAAGTTCTTGACTCCCAAGTCGGAGGAATTGACCAAGTAGGCCTGAGAAGATGGCCATTGCTGATGCATATCCATGAGAATAAATCGGAACTTAACTGGGCTAAGTACATTTTCAACAGGCTTGTTGATTGTGTTACTAAGTTTAAGGTAAAGGTAGAAGACAACAAGGTCTCACCTTCCTTTCCAGTTATGTATGGAATCAAGATATGCTATATCCTTGAACATTTCAGGATTCAGCTAAGAAACCCATTGCCAATCAAGAAATTTGTGTGCAATGTGGGAAGGTCTTTCTACAAGCAGAATGTACCTAAGATTGCTGGAAAGAAATCCAAGAAGACAACAACTGCAAATGTTGTCAGCACAAGCCAGCAAGAAAGGTATACAACAGCTGCAGATGTTACCACTCAGCAACTTAGAGATGAAACTGCTGTTGGTGGTGGTAACACAAATGAAACTGCTGTAGAAAATCAACAAGGTACGTGTACAAGAGCCGTTGCTGAAAATGCAACAATAGATGACTCTGGGAAACTAGAGAAATCTAAAAGAAGAAAGAGGAAAGCTGATGATGACACTCAGACTGCAGCGTCATCAGCAAATCCCGTACCTAAGAGGAAACGGACAAGTAACAAAAGAAAGAAGACACTGGCTTCTCAGTCAGTCCCCAACGTCCAAGACTCCCCAGTCAATTCCTAGACAAATGCTGAAACGCATTTGCCAGTAGATGTTGCTGAAATAATTACTGAAACTTACATCAGCAATGTTGAAGTGTTTGCGGAAGCCTTCAACAATCAACTTAACGTTGATAACTCTACTGAGAATAGACCACAAGGCAGTGGAAATGAAATTCCTGCCCAAGTCCCAGATATCTACATTGTAGAGAATCTAGATGATCCAACCATGGAACCAGTAAGCGACATTGCTGCTGATCTGCAAAGAGCGGCACTTGCTGATGCTGCTGAACAGATGGTTGTTGAACAAGCAACTCATCAAGTTGTTGAAATCCAGCTTGCTGATGGACCAGTTGCTGAGATAGCAATGGTACCAGTTCCTGAAGTTGCTGAAACTCAAGAAGCATCCTTCAAAGACGCATCTCTTGATGCTGAGAATGCTGGCCCAAGTTCACCCAAGACTTCAATTGACAAAGTCCAGCTTGTACTGGAAGATTTAAGCAAACAAATGGAGTTGGAGATTGAAGAATCATCCAACAAGTCAATTGAACTCTTCATGACAAGCAGTGAGCTTAAAGGTCAAGATGCTTCTGCTCAACTTGTCAATTCAGAGACAAGGGAGATTGCTGAAACCGCACAGCTTTCTCAGTTAGAGCAAACCAGAAGTCTGCTGAAGAAACAGTCCAAGAAGCTGAAGAAACTGTTAATGCTGAAAGGACTGAGCCACAACCTGTCCTTCCTCAGCAGGTAGTTAATTCAACCATCAGTACAACTTCAAATTCTAAAACTTATTCTTTTGCTAATATTATACTATCTCTACAGACTTCTCAAGATACAAGTCAGATGGTTGCTGAAGCCTCTGAACCAGAACCAACACTCCCTGCTCAGCAGGATGAACAAATGGAGGATGCTACCCCAGCTCCTCATGGAATGGAAATTGTACTACATGAGCTTGCTGACTCTCAGCAGGCTCAAAAGGAGACCACTGAAATGGTACTCATCACTAAAGATCAGCAAGTAAGTTCTGAAGAACTTTACTTGAGCTTCAAGAGGACAACTTTGTCCAGAGTTGCTAAGTCCGTCAGCAACTGGCAAAGATATAGGAGAATGGACTTCTCAGATCTTCACCTTCATCTCTCAAATGAGAAAAAGAGATCTTCACTGCTGAAGCTCGAAACATTTGTCCACTCCATACTTCCTGACGAAATGACATATTCTCAGCAAATGAGTTCAAATATGATTGCTCAAATCAGAGAGAATATGAAGGCCAAATTTAAGAGTTCCTCTCCAGCTGAACAAGCTGTGATGCTCAAAGGCTCCTTTGTTCCTGTGGTGGCTGATCCCCACAAACTAACTGAGGAAAAGGAAGTGACAAGTGTTGCTTTGTATAAGCACGTTGAGCTAGTCATCTTGACTGATGATGAAGAAGAAGAAGATGAGAACATTCCCACTGATCCCAGTGATGATGAAGGGAAAGATTCTAAGGACAAAAAGGATGAAGATGATGACAATCAAGGTCCAAGTCCTGGAGCTGGTGGATTAAAGTTGACAGCTGCTGAAACTAATCCCTCTGACAATCAGCAAGCTGATCAACAACAATCTCAGCAAGAATCTCAACCTCCTCCTGCTGCTGCTGAAAATCAAGCACCTGTACAAGGTGCTGATACTGAAAAAGAATACGCCAGAAAAAGGGCTGCCTTGAAAAATGGCAAAAGTCCAGTTTCTGATGCCAAGGTTGCTGAAGAAAACCTTGAAGATGAGGATGAAGAAGATGAAGATTACCAACGAGCTTTACAAAATAGTCTCGTGATCCATGCAAGGCATACGCAGGATCTGGAAATTGGTGAATCTTGAAAACCAAAATCAAAGGAAGTTCCATCCCTTCCACTTACTACTGGCGCAACTCCAGTTATTGAGTCTCAAACGTTGCCTTCAGCAACTACTCAATTAAAACTAACTACTGGCAAAACTCCAGTAATTGAGCCCCAAACTCAATTGAAACAACTATCTACTGGTGAAACTCCAGTCGTTGAGTCTGAAGCGTTGCCATCAGCAACCACTCAACAAAAAGGACGTGAAGCTACTGACAAAGGCTCAAAAGTCGCTCAACTTGATGAATCTGAGGATGATGACGACTTGTCGGAAAATGAAGATGAACAATCCAAGCGAGACCCAAAAGTCGTTCAGATTCCCCCTCCTAATTATCTAAGCTATGAGGGAGATTCATTAAGGGCTGAGTTGCTTTTACAAGATGATCAGTTTGCTACTGAACTTAAGGCTCACTCCTTGACACCTAATTTAGTGCCGTTCCCAAGAGTTGAGGAGTTTACTCCCAGAATTCTCGCACTAAAGAAAGTCCATGAAGCCTGCAAAGCTGAAGATGAGGCATTGCTTGCTGAGAGCCCACTTGACATTGGAAAAATATTGGCTACGGTGCTGAGACGCACTACAACTTTAACCATAGCTCAGAAAGACATCAGTCTTTATCACCAGAGCTATGAAGAAGATGTAAGTCAAGCTCTCTTGCTGGCAAAGAGTGCTCTTGTCAAAGCTCAGACTATTATGGATGAGAAGGCCGCAACAGAGAAAAGACATGAAGAGAACATGATGAATATTCAAAAAGAGTTAGCATCAATGAACTCTGACCAACAAGAGATCATCATGAAGTATAACAGTCTCAACACTCTTGCTGAAAATTGCAATGAGTTTTATTCTCTGCACATCACTCCGATGTTGCAATCCATGTCTAAGGGGGAAAAGAAGACTAGAAAAAGCAATCAAACCCCTCCTACTCCTGCTGCGGATGTGCCACTTCCACTAGAACCTCTTGCTGAAAGAGAGCAAAGTTCTAAAAGACAAGCAGAAACTGAGTTAAATTCAGCAAGTACCAAAAAGAGAAAAACCGCTGCTGAAACTCAAGATTTCTGTCACATTGAAAGTCATCACAATCTGAATGAAGATGATGAAGAAGATGATGACAATCAAACAATAGCTCAAGCCATAAGAGCTAGACCCTTAACAGCCATAACTCCGTCTGGCCACTCAAGGCATTTTTCGTCTGACTCTTCAGCAAGAGATCAAGACAATGCTAAAACAAGAAGAAGAAGGCAAAGACAGGAAGAGAAAAGGCTGGCCAACATTTCTATTGGCTCCGGCATTGAATATACAAAGACCAGCAATGATGAAACCACTCAGAATGTGATCAGAAACATTCATGGTTGCTGGATCCTAAAGCTGGAAGATTTGTTGGTAAATGAGTTCTTTCCTACAGCCTGTTTGAATCAGATGTTCAAATGGATTGAACTCAAGGTCCAAAAGAAGCAAAGGGAAGAATCCCTCCCAAGAAACATTGCTGGGAAATGGTTGAATCTTGAGGTCCATGTAAGAAGAGTTGCCATTGGTAAGACATTTAGACAAGAACCAGATATAATCAAACCACCTGGCATCGCTTTCTATGCTGACCCGGTAACAAAGAAACCTAAGAAGAAACTTGGATTGATTCCTTATGAGTACTTCTATCTGACTGCTCAGGATCAAGAAGAAGATCTTCTCTGGTTAAGAAAGATTCATCCGAGAAACATTTCAGATACACAGCTTCTCCATGCCAGCAATTGGGGCATGCATTTGTGGGTAATTAACTACATGGAAATGAATGCTGAAAAGCATCATCATACTGCCTGCAAAAATGCAAGAATTCTTCAACTACAAGTCCGTAGGCTTCTGGAAAACTACGAGAAGGATTGTGTTGAATTCACTGCTCTTGCTGAGAAGAGTGTAAGAGAGATTCTGAGAAAATCCTCTGAAAGAGTTTAAGTCCCTGCAATAGTTTCTTGTTAAAAGTTTTTGTTTGCTGATTCTCTGTTATCTATGCTTTCTTGTAAACTTATGATTGATAACTTTCAGCAATGAATTCTTTTTGACTCTTATTGGTTTTTGATTATGCAACTTACTTATGCTTACTGTTTATTAATTCAAGTATGCTTGCATTAATCATCTGATTTATTCAACATCAGAAACCTCTAAAAGGGTAACAATTAATTTAGCCATGGATTGCTAACATCAAAAAGGTGGAAATTTGTTAGGAAACTTGTAATTTTGATGAGCAATTAACCATGCTAAATTAAGAACAGTCCAGTAACTAGTACTCTTGAGGTCCATAGGATTTTAGAATTTTTAAAGGACATTGTAAAAGAGGAACGTTTGCTGATGACTTAGATAGGTGTTAGATAAGTTTTTATCCTTGTGGATGACGTACTTTAATTTCTGTGAAGAAATTAATCTATTGACACATTTGCGTATGATGTATTTTATTTTCTGAAAAGAAAATATCTAATTGATGCTTAGCTTTGATGTAACTTATTTTCTGAAAAGAAAATGACCTATTGAAGCATTTGCTGAAGATGTATTTTGTTTATTTATAAACAAATTATTGAAGCAAATAAGAAACCGGTCAGAATCTTGAAGACTTTTGAAGATCTGAAGACTTGAAGACTTGAAGATTGCTGAAGACTGGTAAGGCACGTGTTGCTCAGAAAGTGAAATTTTCAGCAACAGCATTGCATAAGTGAAAATCTGAAAGACAGAGTAGGTTGTGCTTGCTGAAACTGAGAATAAACACTTGCTGATGAACATATGTGACCTCTTGCTGAATGTACGTGATTTTGCGCTCCATTGTTACTGTTTGAATTCTATTCAAAGGTGCATTTAATGCAAAGCTTACACGCGAAGGACATAAAGACTAGAAGACATACAAAGGTTGCTGCTGAAAGTACAAAAGCAAGATAGTGTGACATGTTAAGGAACAAAAGCCTTAGGATTTGAAATTCAAACGGCTCCTTAGTTGCACTATAAATAGAGGTCATCCGGCAAAGAGTTGAAGTGTGTCAACAACGTGATCAAACTCTCACTTGTGCTTAAAATTCACAAACTTTCAAACACTCTTACTGCCATTGATCCGTTCCAAGACTTAAAGCTTGAAAAAGCTACTTGTGAAGAAGTAGAACAAACTCGGCTAAGAAATTAGTTAAGTGTTCTTTCTTTCGAACAAGAACAAGTCTTGACACCAGAAACAATCAAACTTGTTTACTGCAAAGTATTCCAAGTTGTGTTTCTTAGATTACTTGTTGTAACTGAAGAAGTTATAATTAGGTTATCTCACCCCAAAACTCTCTAACTGAAAATACACCCTTTCAGGCGTGATATTCAGGGGGAACTTAATCAAGCATAGTTTTGCTGATTAAAAGTACCAAGTTTGGTGGAGAACAAGGTTGAGTTCTCTAGTTTAGGTTGGAGACAAAGCAAGTGTGCTTTGGTTTCTGTTGAATCGCTTTAGATAGGAGATTGTAAGGAACCTCAATCATATCTTAGTGGATTCAGTCCTAGAAAGGACAAAGTGGATTAGTTGGGAGATTACGCCACTCTCAGATACCACTCTAAATAGCGTTTGTGTGATTTACTTACTGCATTTAGCTTTCAGCAAATTTTATCTGTTTGTACACAGTCACTTACATCACTTGCTGAAACACTTTACTTGCTGAAAAAGCACTTATTGTTTCAAAGACTTCCGCTCTCTGATTTTAAGTATCAGCAAACCAAGCTAATGTAAAGTAACTTACGCCTGCTGAGAAAGTTAAGTATCAGCAATCTCATTACTGAAAAGTAATAAGTACTTGCTGAGAAAGTTTTAAACGACAAAAGTTTGAAAAGACTATTCACCCCCCCCCCCTCTAGTCTTTTCTTGTTGTTTGAAGGGACCAACATGAAGGCAAGGTACAAACGCACAAGACAAGGCTTGTGGCTAAGGGTTATACCCAAAGGTATAGCATCGATTACGATGAAACCTTTTCGCCAGTGGCGAAGTTGAAGTCTATTCGAATTATGCTTGCAATAGCTGCATACTATGATTATATGATTTGTCAAATGGATGTCAAGACTGCTTTCCTCAATGACAATCTTGACGAGGTAGTCTACATGGCACAACTAGAAGGTTTTAAGAGTAAAACCAGACCATCTGCTGTTTGCAAGCTACAGAGATCCGTATATGGATTGAAGCAAGCCTCAAGAAGCTGGAATATCCATTTTGATGAAGCTGTCAAATCATTTGACTTCATCAGAAGTGCGGAATATCCCCGTGTTTATAGTAGACACAGCGACACTAGGGTAGTTTTCATGATTATTTATGTCGATGACATTTTGATCGTGGAAAACAATGTCTCTATGTTAGAAGAGACAAAAGTTTGGTTATCAAGTTCCTTGTCAATGAAGGACTTGGGTGAAGCTAATTACATCCTTGGTATTAAGATCTATAGGGATAGATCGCAAAGGATGTTAGGATTGACACAATCCACCTATATCGACAAAGTGCTTAAGCGATTTGCGATGGATGGTTCTAAGAGAGGTTTTCTCCCAGCAAGACATGGCGTCGTGCTGTCAGTTAAGGATGATAGTGTATATGTCCTAGAGATAGTCTTTATTAAGGGCAGACAGCCCTTATTACGGGCATATATATACTATTACACAGGTCAACGTAATATAATATATGTTTGTTTGTTTGACTATTGAGTATCGCTTTCATATTTATATTACACCAGGCATACGGCATGTCATATCTCTATTCCTGTCTATATTGATATCAAACATGTCCCCTCGGATAGATGACCGATCACACATATAGTGGGAGCTATGTGAGTTACCATCTATCCCAAACTCTCCCTAGTCGATGTTCATCTCGGATGTAGGGGTCTGAATGAACCAGGTGAGACTAGTATGCGTGGAGGTTATACTTGTTAAAGCAAGTGTGAGCCGATCCCACGGCCACGGAACGGATTGTTGGACAATCAAGAAACGTTCCCATAACTCCGCATAGTTGTTCGAAGGGTGATTACCGAACAATGGAAGTACCCACCGGAAACTCCCATCGATATATACTCTACACCGAAGTGTCTATGGGAACCGGAAAGTTGTCGAAGTGATGCCAGTCGTCCTTTGGACTTACAGGACTTTATCATCACACTTGTTGCCCAATATCCTTGGTGGACCCGTCGATGTCAGCTTTGAATAAGCAGTTGACCCAAGACATGATCCAGAATTACGGCTACATACAAATGGGGATGATAAGTGATTCTGTGAAGGATTCATCTATCATGTGTAGCACAGGAGAGCACTGCTCATAGTCGTTCATAGTTGTGATTGGTCAAACCGCTGGCAAGCGTATCAATATTATTATGATAGTCATAATAGATATTGGATTCACCAAGCAACTCACTAAAGACGCCCGTGGATGTATTATTGGGATAGACACTTCATCGATCCTAGATGCATTCGAGTCAGTCAGATGAAGGGACGTTACCATCGCCGCGTTGAGCGCAACAGACTTCACAACGAAAGAGTTTGCTTTGAGAAACCTCTCAAACGTCCTCATGTATTAATATTGCAAATGGAACCGTCTAGGAATTTCATGTTGCCTAGTGTAGCACTTGCTTAATACAATGAGGCCCTATTGGTCACACTATGTGGTGATTCAGCTTATCCGAATATCCTTGAAGATGGAATCGCAATTAATTTAGAATTAATTGTGATTGATGAATTATAAATGATTTGGAATTAATTATAATTATTTGTGACTCAATTAATAATTTGGAATTATTAATTGAATTGACTGATTAATTGTATTTTATGTAAATACAATTAAAGATTATATTTTAGAAATATAATAGAGGTTTGATTTGAAAGGATATGTTAATTTAGAATTAATATATGCACATGAGCAAAATCTACTTGGAGTTTGAATTGCCTTAGAATTATATGTGGGTCCCGAAATCAGGACCCACCTAATCCCCTTGTATAGCCGCGCGACGAGTAGTAGTATGGGGAGGAGTTCGACTCCTTCCCATATTAGAAGTCAAGGGATAAGTTAGATTTTCCGGATTGAGTTTTAATTTGATTGGGAATGAATCTATACTTAAATTGGTTTCCTTGTGCAATAAGATTTAAATTATTATTCCTTTATGAAGTCTAATTGATTTTTCTTTAGGCTTCTATTGACTACTATATATAGTAGACTATTAGAGAGCTTTTGACATGGTTGATTGCAGATCATTCTGATTAACCGAAATCTTAGAGAATTATTCTACCAGTTTTCTTAGAGAAAATAAAAGCTCTCCTTCCCCACACCTCTAGCCGCGCGCGCCACCTTCCAACCGGAAGAAAATTTCCGCCCCATCTTCTTGGCCACATAAAAAATATCTTAGCATTCTTTCCGATAAGTTGTTCATCCGTGGATATCAAGGTTGAGGTTCAAAGAGCTGGAAACTAACTTTTATTGTCTTGCAGATAATCAAAGTATTGCAGATATCTTCGACTTCGACGAAGGAGAAGATCCACCGGACTATTACGAAGACTTCATCGATTGGCATATCGATTCAATACCTATTCTTGCTTTTGGAGTACTGTAAGTCTTCTGATTAATGTGTTTATTATATACGTTATATGCATGATCAATTAATCTGCATGTTATGAAAATTTTGAAATTCCGCTGCGTACCCTAGGGGTAACTCTGACCATATTTTCTTACAGTGGTATCAGAGCCAGGTTAATTGATTATATATATACGTATATATGTTTTGTGATTATGTAGTTTATGTGGATGCAATTGATTCTATGATTAATTCGATTTTCGAAAGTTTTGTTTTCCGTGTATTGGCGACCTCGTCTTGTAGACTCGCACTGATCGTCAGATTAGAGTAAGCCTATGGTTATAACTTACTGCATATTGTATCTAGCGACCTCGATAGGTACAATATGTAGAGCGTCTGGTTAAATTAGATTTAACACCCAAGAGTTGCGTGGCGCAATTGGATAGCCCTACCGGTCATATTATGTTATGCGACCAGCCCCCGTTCGAGTATAGCATAGTATGGTTTTGGATCTTGGCCACTACGGTAACTTGTTGTTTATTTATATTGACTGTGTATTTAGAAATAGTATTTCAATAGTTGATTTATTATTTTCGTTCTATACTATTTCTCCTTAAAAAAACCGAAAAGGGAACCAATGAGGTCTAGCTCAATTGGTTAGACTGAGGTGTCATGACACTAGAGGTCATAGGTTCAATTCTCGCCAAGTGCGGGATTATTTATTGTTTATTACTAGCTTTGTAATGCTACTTATGAAGTTGTAATAGTTTGATAATTAAAAAAAAAAAAAAAAAAACCGAAATGGCGAGTATCTCGCTCCGTGCTGTCTTAGAGAAGCAAATTTTGACCAGACCAAACTTCCTAGATTGGATCAGGATTATTCGTTTGGTGCTGAGGTACGAAAAAATTGAGTACGTCTTGGACGAGGCTATTCCCGTGTGTCCCGAGAATCAGACTGCCGATCAAGTTGCTGCTTGGAATCAAGCCAACAAGGCAAAGGCTGATAAGCATCAAGAGGATGCTAAATCCATGCAGTGTATTATGCTGGCGGCAATGAGCAATGAGCTGCAGAGACAACATGAAAGCATGTTGTCGTATGAGATGCTGAAGCATCTTGAGTCGCTCTTTAAGACGACAGCCAGAAGTGTTGAATTTGATTTGATCAAAGAGATACACAGATGCAAGCTCAATGAAGGAGGGAACATGTCTGAACATGTTCTCAAGATGATTGGTCTCTTTTAGAAGGTTGCCGATGCCGGTGTCAAGCTGGAGAATAAGATCATGGTGATCTTTGTCCTTCAATCATTGCCGAGTTCGTATTCACAGTTCATCATTAACTACACCATGAATGCGAAGGACGTTACACTGCCCGAGCTCCATAATCTGCTGAAGACATATGATCAAACTCTTCCTAAGAAGGAGAAATCGATCATGTATGTTGGGCAACCGTCTAACCCAAACCCGAGAAACAAAGGTGCTAAGAGTAAGGGAGAGTCGGGAGCCAAGGCTAACACTTCGAGTGATAGGCCTAAGCGTCTGAACCAGAAAAGGAAGTTCAAGAGGAGCGGAACGGTATGCACAGATGAATGTCTTTTCTGTAAGCAGAAAGGGCATTGGAAGAAAGATTTCCCTAAGCTAAGGGCAGATCAAGCTAAGAAGCCGCCGACTTCTAGCTCAGGTATGTTTGTTATTGAAATGAACATGACTACTTTTGACTCCAATGGTTGGGTATTAGATACAGCCTGTGGCTCACACATTTGTAATAATGTGCAGGGGCTAATTGAACACAAGCTAGTCAAGCAAGGTGAAATCGACTTGCATGTTGGGAACGGCAATCCAGTTGAAGCCAAACGCGTTGGACGCTGCAAGATAGATTTACCATCAGGACAATGTTTAGAACTTGATAACGTCTACTTTGTTCCATTCATTGTCAGAAATATTATTTCCATTCCATTGTTGGACAATTTGGGTTTTTCCTTTCGCTTTGCTAATAATACTTGTTATTTTTCGTTAAATGACCAGTATTATGGAAAAGCTCGCTTAGTGAATGGTTTATATATTTTGCAAAGTAGTCTACCTTTATTTCAAATACATAACAAACAACCGTCTTCAAGTAGGAAAAATAATCCATCTTATCTATGGCATTGTCGGCTAGGCCATATCAATGAAACACGGATTCAAAGACTAAGGAAGTTGGACTACTTAGAACCATTTGATTTTGAATCATATGGTACATGCGAATCATGTGTTAAAGGTAAGATGACGAACAAACCCTTTGTTGGACAAGGTGTTTGTGCCACTCGCTGCTTAGAACTCATACATACTGATGTATGTGGACCTTTTAAAGTCCAAGCACGTGGAGGTTATTCTTACTTCGTTACCTTTACTGACGATTTCTCAAGGTATGGATATATTTATCTTATGAAGAATAAATCTGAGACCTTTGGGAAATTCAAGGAGTTTAGGAATGAGGTCGAGAATGAATTGAACCTAAGGATAGTCACTCTTCGATCAGATCGAGGAGGTGAATACCTTAGTGAAGAATTTATCGGCTACTTGAAGGAGAATGGAATTCAATCGCAATGGACCCCTCCTGGAACAACACAACTAAATGGTGTGTCTGAGAGAAGGAATCGAACCCTGCTAGACATAGTGAGATCAATGATTGGATTCTCGACTCTTCCAAAATATCTATTTGGATATGCGCTAAAAAACTGCAATCTACATTCTGAACCGTGTACCATCTAAATCAGCGGAGAAAACTCCTTATGAGTTATGGAAAGGAAAGAAGCCCTCACTGGGCTATCTTAGACCTTGGGGCTGTCCTGCGATAGTCAAATTGTTGCTCACTGATAAGTTAGATGCCAAGGGTGTCAAAGTTTATTTCATAGGCTATCCTCGTCAGACGACAGGCTATGAATTCTATCATGCTGAAGATCACAAGGTGATAGTATCTAGAAACGTCAAGTATTTAGAAGCAGAATACCTCGAAGAAGAGAGGTTAGATGATATGATAGAACTTGAAGAAATTCAAGACTTTGACACGCGCGAACATGAGTTCTCTAAATCTTCTGATTTGGACTCAAGTTCAGTGGGAGATTTCGAAGCAGACAAGGGTAATGATATGACACTTGCTAGGCATGTCATAGTCAGTGGGAGTCCTGTGATTAGATCAACAGTTGAAACCACACCAATAGAACCTGTTGTCAATCAACCTGTGCAACAAGTTGCACAAGAGCAGCCTCCCGCTAGAGAACAGGGTCGTAGCACACGACCGGCTGCATCAGTGCCCACTGATAATGTTCGTGTTACACGAAGCCAGAAAAGAAAAGCACCAGAAACGCCGACAGAAGCACCAGTCGAGCTCCGTAGGTCGAAGAGGACATATGATGTTACTAAAATATGTCCAGTCTCGTCCTAATCTGCCAACATGCAAATTGGGGGGACCCGGACTCTCCGAAGTACTAAAATACTTGGAAACTAGGGGGACATATGATGTTACTAAAATATGTCCAGTCTCGTCCTAATCTGCCAACATGCGAACTAAGAGACTGCGAGAATGCTTCCGATGCGAGTGACAGTATACCGAGAGGTCGCTCCCTCGAGTAAATTGGCACTTCCAGAACCACGCACATCCAGGTTCCTAATATATCCGGGACCAAGAGTCTATGGGAATTTCCTGTAAAGGTCACAAGGGCCAGGGCCGTAAGGCGAATGCCGGAGATTGCTGAGTCACATGCTTACGGCTTGCTATATACGAGGTCTAATACTTATGTATACGGGGGGCCACGATAAATCATCCGTATATGCTACTCACAACTAAGTGCATAACACAAGTGGATAAGATCAAGGCAGATATTTATCCTTACATGATCATTGGGCCACGTCCATACTGTCAAGGTATAGCCTACCAACCACATATGTGTGTGGACACTTGGCGAACTATTGTGGTGGCAACGACATGTGCTCCTCTGAGGTCTATAAAAGGAGTGGTTCCCATAGAGAAAGCTAAGGTGGAAAACACATTAGGGCAAAACTCTCAAGAACTTCACTTCACGGGTACAGTCTTGAGTCTTCTTGGTGGGAAGCTCAAGACAACAACAAGAGTTCATCTTGGACATATATCATTCATCACTGTTATACTCACTATTGAATCCACAAGCACACTTCACATACACGCACTCCATCATATTGACAAGGTTGGCCCTCAGCCACCTTCAAGTAAAGACTTCCCAACCGATTTGACCACACGGCACACCGAGCAACACACGCAAACACCCTCCCCCCCCATACAGGTAGATATCACCCGTAGAAGGACGATCGGAGGCCAAGCGCGGTACAAGGCGAGTGTGGAGTCAGACAAGAAGACTCAGAAGTCCGACGGCAGCAAGATGGCTTCCATTCAGAAGAAAAGACGAGACGACACCCAGCGCAAGGATCCTGTCTCTTTTAGCTCCATCCACTAAAGTCCTAGAGGGCGAGTTATAGGAAATTATCTGTTTTATCTCCCAAGGAAAAATCACGTCCCATCACTTGCTAGTACAAAAAAACTTCAAGTTATGGCAAAATTAGAGTAGAAAAGCGGTATAAATAGGCAAGAAATTTTAATCAAACGGCTATATTGTGTCTCCAACGACTATGATTTAATTATATTTGACCCCAAAACGTGTTATTCTAACTACATCCAAGTCCAGCATGTGCTAGGCATGTGCTACGTTAGGTTGTTTGGCTGCTCAGAAAAGCTGATAATTTGGAAGGGGTAAAAATGAGATTTCCAGCCTTAGGTCGTGCTTGGTCAAAGTCGTGGGTTTATATTTAATTACAAATACACGTTCTGGTAGTTATTTGTAATTTTTACTCTAACGAGGACCTACATGTAATAAAAAATGTAAGGAGGGTAACTTATGAAATTGACCCTAGATTCAAATCAATGATGAATTCAAATAATACAAGTTACCACCGCCTGTTACGAATCGGTGGATAATGCTCACGTTTCACCGTTTGTTAATGACTGAATCCTAGCTTCCAAATCCAAAATCACTCAATCCAATATCAAAATTACAAGAGAATGTGAAATCTGATGAAAATTGGGACTTGGAGCTCTCCAAAATTTGAATGCTAGTCTGAATGTGTGAAAAAAGTAACTGAAAAATTGTGTTTTCAAAAAGAAATCCGCAGCAGTAAATGCTGTCAAGCGGTCCGCTTGGCAGCTGGACAGGAAAAACAGGAGGTTTCTTCTGTCCCCAAGCGGTTAGCTTGGCTTCCCGAAGCGGGCCACTTGGCCTGTGGAGCAGAATTTGACTTGAATACCCATCTTTTGCCCACGGACGACCTTCTAATTCCTTGGAATCGACCTTCTCAACACTTATTCGAAATCGGGCACTCACTAAGAAAGCCACGGGGATCGAGGAACTTCAACAGGGACATTTTCATAAAATATGCTCCATTTTTAGCTCCAAAAACACCGTTTAATACCTAAGTGCCTGAAAATGCAGAAAACACAAAACGTGACACTATTCTACAAAACTAAACGAAAAACTAAGCAAAAAGACAGCAAAAGAAGGTAAAAAGGACCAAATGAACGCATCAAAAATATATTCACCACTTATTCCATAGTGTTTTAGAACACTAAATGAGTTTGTCCGGTCTATGCAGTTGTAATTTAGAATAATACTAACTTGTCCCCTATGTGTATTCTGTAATGACTTAGAAGACTTATGCGTTCGACGGTCTATTATGTACTAATAATTTAGAACACTATTTGTGTTCGACGGGCCTATCGCGCAGTATTCAAGAACACAAATTGAGTTCGACAGGTCACTCCGTAGTGTTTTAGAACACTAAATTTGTTTGACTGGTCCATTTTGCAATAATTTGGAATGCCAACTTAATTTGTCTGACAGATGCATTCCGCATAAATTTAGAACACTAACTGTGTCGACGGGTCTATTATTATGTAATAATTTAGAACAAGAACTGTGTTCAACGAGGTATTCCACAACAATAAAAATACTAACTTTGTTGGGTAGGTGTATTCTTTAATAATTTAAGAAACTATGTGTGTTCGATAATTTAGAATAATAATTGTACTCAACGTGTCTATTGCGTAATAATTTAGAATAATAATTGTATTCAACGTGTCTAATACGTAATAATTTAACATAACAATCAATAGAAATGAAAGAAAATATCATTCATTTTAATTTTAATTGATTTTTGTGAATCTACTATTGTCCGTTGAATCTCGACGGGGTATTTACTAGTTAGAATGGTTAACTATAAGAATGCATATCTAATTGACATGTGAACACACAAGTCTTTAGACCAATAAAAATTGAGCGCTATTGATTCTAACACATGCCAAGTGGCTAAAGGAGAGAGCTTAATCATAAAAATGCATACATAATTGTGGCATGTATTCATAGCGACAAGAATCCACACAACAGTTTTACCCCTATTATATCTCTACATAATACTTCTATAAATGGAATGACCATTAAAAAAATTATGGTGCAACTGAAATAATATTCATAGCCTCACATAATTTAGTTCGTAGTTCTGCACTTCAACATATAAATACACATGCTTTGTGGGTGGAATATCAAGTACTCGATCCCCACACAAAATCATTAAGGTGAATATAAAAAATGGGTAAATTATTTGCCTCATTCACCTTATTCATAATAATGATCATTGTATTAGTTAGTGTAGCAAAAGCAGACTCAACGGAGCAGATTCGTTTAAGAAATGATGTAGGTGAAAACATCCACGTCTACTGTTATCTTGTCTTTAAAGATTACTATAGAAAACTCGTCGATGGAGACTTGACACCAGGCCAACAATACTATTATACATTCAAACGGCATAATAGTAATGATTTTCCAAAAATATACTGCGACTTCAAGACACCTAATGGGTCTGGTAACTACGGTATTTTCACCAGACGTGTAAACCGTGAGTGGTGCGATTGGCAATGTAATTGGAGGGTAACGAGAGATGGGCCGTGCATTGACGGAAAAAAAACTGCTTGCCAAGGCTGGAAGCAACCTAGGGCTCTATAAGAAACTTATTACAATTTCTTACTATATATTTATTGTATTTTCTTTCATAATCAATACTATATATTAATGGTGAATTGCTATGTGAGTCCAGATTAATAGAAATGAATGCACATCCTACATGGGTATTTAGCAAATAATTTGTATTTGATAACCGATATCTCCAGACGATGATTTTTGTGAACAACCCAACCAACCACATATCGACATGTGGCCATTTAAATATGGTAATTTAAACCATTCTTGTACAATAAAAACGATATGGCCGGTGGTAATCGAACATAGATTCCACTCGGCCACTTCAAATTGATGTCCATAAGCTATAGCATTGAGTACTGGAAGTTGAGGTTCGTTTCTTAATTTAAAAAATAAATATATATCTAACCAAATCTTTACCAAATTTACAAATCCGCTTTTAATTAGAAAAATATTAGCCTATAAGACATAAACCTAACTTTCACTACAAGACATAAATCAAACTTAGCCTACAAGAAACACTACAAGAAATCAGGCATTTAGCGACGGATGAGTAGATATGGATTAAATACGTCGCTAAATAGCGACGGATCGCTACAGGTAGCGACGGATAAGGACGAACTGCGCTCTAAGCTCAGTTCGTCCTTTGGGAGATCCAATCCGGTGACAGCTTAGCGACGGATAAGTTTATCCGTCGCTCCTTGAGAGACGGATAGACTCATCCGTCGCTATGTTTCGTTGACCAGTGACTGGTTTATTGAAAAAAAATAAAACAAATAAATAAATATATATATAGCGACGGATGAGTCTATCCGTCGCTAAGTTCTGTTTATACAGATCGGGAGTTTTCTTTCTCCCCCAATCTTCCGACAAAAGAAAAATCGAGGAAAAAGGCGTGAAAATGGTGAAAAGAAAAAGAGATTTCTACCCTAAAAACCCAAAAATCCCTAGGCTAGAAATCTCGAGGTATCCCTAGGAAAGTGATACATTTTGATGGAGTGTAGATCAGTTCGATTCAGGAAAGGTTATCGAAAAGGAAAAAGGAGGTAGCGTCAAAGTTACAAGGCTTTATAGTTACCCAGTTTAAGTTAAGATCTTGCAAAACGAACCATGAAAGGAAAAGGTTCCAACTACATCGCTATATCGTTCGTTGCCAGTAGAATTGGTGACGGATGGCTAATTCATCGAAAATTAGTGACGGATGGATCGTTGACTGTGTTGCGACGGATGGTCATCCTTCCCTAAAAAGTCGTGGCCATCGGTCGAATGACCAGCCCATCCGTCGCTAAATCTGGTAGTGAACTTAGCGAGTTCATCCGTCGCTAATTATTATTTTTTTGTTATATTTTATAGAAAATTATAATGATTAAAATTGATTTCAACCTATTTAGCAACCTGTTTGAAAAAATAATTTTTTGTTTTTTTAATTTCTTTAATTCACCTATAATATAATAAAATATAATTATATTTAAATGCAATAAGGGTGCTGCGAGAATGAAACTCGCGACCTCTCGCATTGAGCAAGAATCACACCACTAGACCAAACACCCATATTTCTTATACTCCACGAAAATTATCAAATACGCATGTCAAAAAAATCACCTTATGCACACAACATTACCGACTTGCTTATATCTCGATAGGCAATGCCCCAATCTAACAATACATATGAAATGTTTCATACAATAAGCAAATTCCCCAATGTAACTTAAAAATCTTTATTGAAACGTACATTTTAGAAGGCAATGCCCAACTACAACAACGAAGAGAATTGCTTACCGTGAAAATCAGAATGTGAATCAGCTAGAAATGCAACAACGGCCGCATCGATCAATATCTCCAAGCTCCTAATAACAATTATTAACAAGTCATGTGTAAGTATGAACGATTAATAAATGATATACATATTTAAAAACGCAGAAAAATACCTGAAAAATCAAGAAAATTAAAAAATGGACTTCAATAAATTGGAATGCATGGTTTTATAGGTATTAAGGTTATTGGAAGTTATAGAACTAATTAACTACATGTATGGCACTCAAGTAGGAAGTACGTATATACAAGTACCAGGTTACATGAAACAAAAGTTTGAGTCAAACATCATCAGTTAATTAAGCAACTACAACAGCGAACATAAATTAGGAACAATTCCCAAAGACACTTGTTAACATAACATCCAAAACGAGTCACTAAAACACAACAAGATGCTTGACTACCAAAAGAAAAGAATAGTACATTATCAAGAAAAACATTGATACATGGCAGGATATTAAAGAAAGGAAGCGAACATATCTATGATAAGGTTTTCTTATTAGGACAACTTCACAAGAATCACATTAGAAGTTCATGTAGCAGATACACAAGATTGATAATGTGAAGCATTCATCAATTGCCATTTTTGTAAACAGCACTAAAACTCTTGGAAACTTAAACGTTAAAGAGTAGATGATCTTTATATAGGAAAAGCAAAAACCTCGTGGCTTGATGCGTATGCTTCTTCAACTAAGGATGCCATTCCGACACATTCAAAGCAATAATCTGCTCCTCCATCAGTCATCTCAATTATGACCTAACAAGTATAAAAATAACTAATTATACTTAGAACAGAGGAACTGAATAAGCTAATAGAAGAACATTCAGAAGATCAATGTAACAAAAATGGTTATGGGAGTTACCTGGCTTATGCTTTTGTCACCACAATTCCTTGAGCTGACAAAATCAGTAACCCCGAATGCTTTAGCTACAACACGGGCAATATTCAATTAGCATGAGCCAAATATAGCCTACTACACATCCCAACTGTTGATGTGTCTGGTGGAGTACCACTAAAAATACTTACAATACATACTCATTTGAATTTATCAATGAGTTCTTTCCTTCATACTTACACTTTTTTAAACAAAAATTACCTATATTTACCTAAATTTCCATTATACTGATACAATTTTCATTATAATAACTACTTATAATACATGATAATTATCATCAATTTCCATTATACTTATATAATTTTCAAATCTAAGTAGTATATCCCAAACAAAACTAAACTAATTGAACAAAACTAAGTAGTATATCCCAAACATAGTCGAACCCACTTGAAATCCCAAACATAGTCGAACCCACTACATCCCAAACATCCCAATTGAACAATACTGACATCAAAACTAGCTAGTAAACAATAAAACACTTCCCAATTGAAACAAATACCAAATTTACAAAAGTTAGGTTTAGAGTAGTATCTTTAATTGCGAAAAAAATAGTCGAACCCACTTCAAATTGAATGTCCCACCATGTTCCTTGTTAAGTTAGCTTCGATTTGATACCAAGATTGGATGAAATGATGGAGTATAAGTCTTGGTTGGAATTGGAGAGACGAGGTTCGAAGAAGAGGAGAATAAAAGAAGAATGGTTGCTTCTGTGTTCCGTGCCCGCTGATGAAGGAGGTTCAGTGACGGATGGCTCATCCGCCAATAATCAGCGACAGATGAGCCAATTCGTCGATGTATTTATTAGTTTCCCCTTTTTTTCTAGGTCAACGAACTTAGCGATGGATGACTTATTCGTCGCTATATCTACGACGGATGGGTTTATCCTTCGCTGTAATTGGCAACGGATGTCCCATCCGTCGTAGATACAGCGACGGATGAGTCACCCGTCGCTAAGTCCGTCCGTCCTGAGGGCTTAAGGACTAGTTTTAAGACGAATTGGTCTCATCAATCGCTGGTTATATCCCATCCGTCGCTACAATCCTGATCCGTCGCTGATGTTAGCGACGGATTGAGACGGATCAATCCGTCGCTAAATTCCGTTGTTGCTTAGGGGAATTCTTGTAGTGTCCTCTGAGTTCAGAAAAGTATTTTAACCGAGATATCACCAAAAGGAAACCCATCTACTGCAGATCTAAGTGAATGCATAGAAAAGATGCATAACGAAGAAAAAACAGTAAAACCATAAAAGAGTTTGAGGACTTACATGAGGATTCAGCCGTAGAACAGTTAAAGTTTAGACTAAAACGACAGCATGAGGCTTGGCTTCTTATCTGAAAAGGAGAAATCGATGACGATTTTTTATCGTATGTCTTGAAGGAGAAAAATGGAGATGATTTTTGGTTCAACAAAAGAAGGAGAAGCACCTTTCTTAAAAAGTTGAGGTTTTGTTAAAGAAAGTAATTGGATGGTTGCATAGTGGTAATTATAGGGGGAAAAGATTGAACAGAAGTTGAAGCGATAGTTCAGTTAGTAGGCGCTTAGTGGAGGAAGCATGCCCGATAAAAGCGTGTCATGGGAGTCGTGCCCATTAATTTGATTTAATCTCTTCCATTATTTTGAAACCATCCAACAGTCACTACTCACTTGATCCTGGCAAAAGACAAAGTAATTATTAGATGCAGATCTCAAAAGACGCCATTTCGACACATGTCGATACGATCAAATTCCAAGAGATGGAAAACTTTTGTATCATCTACCTTAAAATAGGAGAAAGATACCGCTTTCAAAGATAGTGTCAAAGACACACCACGAAGAAAATCTGCTTGCTGGAAGCTCAACTGTCGGAACTGCGTCAACAACCACCGGATCCCACTATGCATTAAGAAGTATCTCCGAAGGTATAACTCTGGCATGCATTCATGACATACATAAAGCATTCGCATCATTTGTAGATACGTCTTTTTGAAAAATAAACAAAAAGCTTGAGGTTTGTTTTTAAGAGTGTCTTGTGTCTTTAATTTACTGCATTGCATCATTTGCAAGACATCTTTCTAGCATTAGTAGCACTACATTACCCTCCGGGATGTTGGCTTTTAAGCCTACAGGCCCATTTCTCTTCTTTATCTGCGGATCTTCGTCTTCGGGATGACGGCTGATTAAGCCTAGAGGCCCAACTTCATGTGGATGACGGTCATAAGCCTAGAAGCCAGGATGACGGTAATGGCCTACCATAATGGGATGACAGCCATAAGCCTAGATGCCAAATGGATGACGGTAATGTACCTACACGCCCCGGCATGATGGACATGAGCCTAAATGCCCAATTTTTAGGGATGACGGTCATAAGCCTAGATGCCAGGATGACGGTAATGGCCTACCGTAATGGGATGACAGCCATAAGCCTAGATGCCAAATGGATGACGGTGGTGAACCTAAAAGCCCCGGCATGATGACGGAATTTTTCGCTACATTCGAGCATCTCGAATCGATTCAGCAACCATAACAATAGTTCCGCAACTATCTTTTTCTAAGATACTTGGAAACTAGGGGGACATATGATGTTACTAAAATATGTCCAGTCTCGTCCTAATCTGCCAACATGCGAACTAAGAGACTGCGAGAATGCTTCCGATGCGAGTGACAGTATACCGAGAGGTCGCTCCCTCGAGTAAATTGGCACTTCCAGAACCACGCACATCCAGGTTCCTAATATATCCGGGACCAAGAGTCTATGGGAATTGCCTGTAAAGGTCCTAAAGGCTAGGGCTGTAAGGCGCATGCCGGAGACTGCAGAGTCACATGCTTCTCACTTGCTATATACGAGGTCTAATACTTAAGTATACGGGGGGCCACGATAAATCATTCGTATGTGCTACTCACAACTAAGTGCATAACACAAGTGGATAAGATCAAGGCAGATTTTTATCCTTACATGATCATTGGGCCACGTCCATACTGTCAAGGTATAGCCTACCAACCACATATGTGTGTGGACACTTGGCGAACAATTGTGGTGGCAACGACATGTGCTCCTCTAAGGTCTATAAAAGGGGTGGTTCCCATAGAGAAAGCTAAGGTGGAAAACACATTAGGGCAACACTCTCAAGAACTTCACTTCACAGGTACAGTCTTTAGTCTTCTTGGTGGGAAGCTCAAGACAACAACAAGTGTTCATCTCGGAAATATATCATTCATCACTGTTATACTCACTATTGAATCCACAAGCACACTTCACATACACGCACTCCATCATATTGACAAGGTTGGCCCTCAGCCACCTTCAAGTAAAGTATTCCCAACCGGTTTGACCACACGGCACACCGAGCAACACACGCAAACACTCCCCCCTCCCTTACAGGTAGATATCACTCGCAAAAGGACGATCGGAGGCCAAGCCCGGTACGAGGCGAGTGTGGAGTCAGACAAGAAGACCCAGAAGTCCGACGGCAGCAAGATGGCTTACATTCAGAAGAAAAGACGAGATGGCACCCAGCGCAAGGATCCTATCTCTTTCAGCTCCAACCACTAAAGTCCCGGAGGGCGAGTTATAGGCCATTATCTGTTTTATCTCCCAAGGAAAAATCACGTCCCATCACTTGCTAGTACAAAAAAACTTCATGTTATGGAAAAATTAGAGTAGAAAAGGGATATAAATAGGCTAGAAAGTTTAATCCAACGGCTATATTGTGTCTCCAACGACTATGATTTAATTACATTTGACCCCCAAAACGTGTTATTCTAACTACATCCAAGTCCAGCATGTGCTAGGCACGTGCTACGTTATACTGTTTGGCTGCTCAGAAAAGCTGATAATTTGGAAGGGGTAAAAATGAGATTTCCAGCCTTTAGTTCGTGCTTGGTCAAAGTCGTGGGTTTATATTTAATTACAAATACACGTTCTGGTAGTTATATGTAATTGTTACTCTAACGAGGACCTACATGTAATAAAAAATGTAAGGAGGGTAATTTATGAAATTGACCCTAGATTCAAATCAATGATGAATTCAAGTGATATAAGTTACCACCGCCTGTCAGGAATCGATGGATGATGCTCACGTTTCACCGCTTGTTAATGACTGAATCCTAGCTTCCAAATCCAAAATCACTCAATGCAATTTAAAATTACAAGAGAATGTGAAATCTGATGAAAATTGGGACTTGGAGCTCTCCAAAATTCGAATGCTAGTCTGAATGTGTGAAAAAAGTAACTGAAAAATTGTGTTTTGAAAGAGAAATCCACAGCAGTAAATGCTGTCAGGCGGACCTCTTGGCAGGTGGACATGAAAAACAGGAGGTTTCTCCTATCCCCAAGCGGTTAGCTTGGCTTCCAGAAGCGGGCTACTTGGCTGTGGGGCAGAATTTGACTTGAAAACCAATCTTTTGTCCACGGACGACCTTCTAATTCCTTGGAATCGACCTTCTCAACACTTATTCGAAATTGGGCACACACGAAGAAAGCCACGGGGATCGAGGAACTTCAACGGGGCCATTTTTCATAAAATATGCTTGATTTTTAGCTCCAAAAACACTGTTTCGTACCTAAGTGCCTGAAAATGCAAAAAACACAAAACGTGACACTATTCTACAAAAACTAAGCAAAAAGACAGCACAAGAAGGTAAAAAGGACCAGATGAACGCGTCAAAAATATATTCATCACTTATTCCATAGTGTTTTAGAACACTAAATGGGTTTGTCCGGTCTATTCAGTTGTAATTTAGAATAATACTAACTTGTCCCCTATGTGTATTCTGTAATGATTTAGAAGACTTACGCGTTCGACGGGTCTATTATGTATTAATAAGTTAGAACACCAAAATCCGCTATATATTTGACACGGCTTTGCCGTAATGCTGAAACTATGGCACACTATTTGTGTTCGACGGGCCTATCGCGCAGTATTCAAGAACACTAATTGAGTTCGACAGGTCACTCAGTAATGTTTTAGAACACTAAATTTGTTTGACTAGTCCATTATACAATAATTTAGAATGCTAACTTAATTTGCTGACAGATGCATTTCGCATAAATTTAGAACACTAACTGTGTCGACGGGTCTATTATTATGTAATAATTTATAACAAGAACTGTGTTCAACGAGGTATTCCACAGCAATAAAAATACTAACTTTGTTGGGTAGGTGTATTCTTTAATAATTTAAGAAACTATGTGTGTTCGATAATTTAGAATAATAATTGTATTCAACGTGTCTATTGCGTTATAATTTAGAATAATAATTGTATTCAACGTGTCTATTACGTAATAATTTAACATAAAAATCAATAAAAATGAAAGAAAATATCATGCATTTTAATTTTAATTGATTTTTGTGAATCTACTATTGTCCGTTGAATCTCGACGGGGTATTTACTAGTTAGAATGGTTAACTATAAGAATGCATATCTAATTGACATGTGAACACACAAGTATTTAGACCAATAAAATTGAGCGCTATTGATTCTAACACATGCCAAGTGGCTAAAGGAGAGAGCTTAATCATAAAAATGCATACATAATTGTGGCATGTATTCATAGCGACAAGAATCCACACAACAGTTTTACCCCTATGATATCTCTACATAATACTTCTATAAATGGAATGACCATTAAAAACATTATGGTGCAACTGAAATAATATTCATAGCCTCACATAATTTAGTTCGTAGTTATGCACTTCAACATATAAATACACATGCTTTGTGAGTGGAATATCAAGTACTCGACAAAATCTTTAAGGTGAATATAAAAATGGGTAAATTATTTGCCTCATTCACCTTATTCATAATAATGATCATTGTATTAGTTAGTGTAGCAAAAGCAGACTCAACGGAGCAGATTCGTTTAAGAAATGATGTAGGTGAAAACATCCACGTCTACTGTTATCTTGTCTTTAAAGATTATTATAGAAAACTCGTCGATGGAGACTTCACACCAGGCCAACAATACTATTATACATTCAAACGGCATAATAGTAATGATTTTCCAAAAATATACTGCGACTTCAAGACACCTAATGGGTCTGGTAACTACGGTATTTTCACCAGACGTGTAAACCGTGAGTGGTGCGATTGGCAATGTAATTGGAGGGTAACGAGAGACGGGCCGTGCATTGACGGAAAAAAAACTGCTTGCCAAGGCTGGAAGCAACCTAGGACTCTATAAGAAACTTATTGCAATTTCTTACTATATATTTATTGTTTTTTCTTTCATAATCAATACTATATATTAATGGCGAATTGCTATGTGAGTCCATATTAATAGAAATGAATGCACATCCTACATGGGTATTTAGCAAATAATTCGTATTTGATAACCGATATCTCCAGTTTTGTGAACAACCCAACCAATCACATATCGACATGTGGCCATTTAAATATGGTAATTTAAACCATTCTTGTTCAATAAAAACGATATGCCCGGTGCTAATCGAACATAGATTCCACTCGGCCACTTCAAATTGATGTCCATAAGCTATAGCATTAAGTACTGGAAGTTGAGGTTCGTTTCTTAATTTAAAAAATAAATATATATCTAACCAAATCTTTACCAAATTTACAAATCCGCTTTTAATTAGAAAAATATTAGCCTATAAGACATAAACCTAACTTTCACTACAAGACATAAATCAAACTTATCCTACAAGAAACACTACAAGAAATCAGGCATTTAGCGACAGATGAGTAGACACGGATTAAATCCGTCGCTAAATAGCGACGGATCGCTACAGGTAGCGACGGATAAGGACGAACTGCGCTCTAAGCTCAATTCGTCCTTTGGGAGATCCAATCCGGTGACAGCTTAGCGACGGATAAGTTTTATCCTGTTGGTCCCTTTAAACAACAAGAAAGGACTAGAGGGGGGGGGGGGCTCTTCTCAGCAAGTGCAGTAAATTCAACACAGTCCTTTGTGTAATCTTCAAGTAGCTTACGAACTTGTAGTTGAAGAATCCTTGCATTCTTGCAGGCGGTATGATGATGCTTTTCAACATTCATTTCCTTGTAGTGAACCACCCACAAGTGCATGCCCCAATTGCTGGCATGGAGAAGTTGTGTATCTGAAATGCTTTTAGCATGAATCTTCCTTAACCAGAGAAGATCTTCTTCTTGATCCTTAGCAGTGAGAAAGAAGTACTCATAAGGAATCAATCCAAGTTTCTTCTTTGATTTCTTGGTTATAGGGTCAGAGTAATAGGCAACACCAATTGGTTTTATCAAATCAGGTTCTTGTTTCAAGGTCTTACCAATTGAAGTTCTTCTTACCAAGACTTCCAGATTCAGCCATCTCCCAGCAATGTTTCTTGGTAGGGAAGGAGGATCCCTTTCTCTTCTTTTCACCTTGAGATCAATCCAAGTGTACATTTGGTTCAGTACAGCTGTTGGAAAGAAAACATTTACAAACAAGTCTTCCAACTTTAAGATCCAGCAATCATGAACGTTTCAGATCACATTCTGAGTGGTTTCCACATTGCTGGTCTTTGTATATTCAATGCCGGAGCCAATAGCAATGCTGGACAACCTCTTTTCTTCCTGTCTTTGCCTTCTTCTTCTTGACTTTGCATTTTCTTGATCTCTTGCTGAAGATCTTGAGTCAGAAGAGAAATGCTTTGAATGGCTAGACGGAGTTAAGGCTGTTATTGGTCTAGCTCTTATGGCTTGAGCTATGGTCTGATTGTCATCATCATCATCATCTTCATCATTCAGATCTTGATGACTTTCAGTGTGACAGAAATCTTGACTGTCAGCAGCGGTTTTTCTCTTTTTGGTACTTGCTGAATTCAACTCAGAATCTGCTTGTCTTTTAGAACTTTGCTCTCTTTCAGCAAGAGGTTCTATAGTTAGTGGCGCTTCAGCAGGGGTTTTATTCCTTGAAGATCTCTTTTGCTTATCTTCCCCCTTAGACATGGATTGCATCATTGGAGTAATGTGCAGAGAAAAGAACTCATTGCAATTTTCAGCAAGAGTACTTAGGCTGTTGTATTTCATGATAATTGCTTGCTGATCAGTGGTCAGCTTTGACAATTCTTGTTTAATACTCACCAGATTCTCCTCATGTCTGCGCTCTGTTGCGACCTTATCTTCAATGAAAGTCTGAGCCTTGACTAATGCAGACTTTGCTAACCGGAGTGCTTGACTTACATCTTCTTCATAGCTTTTGTGGTAAAGGCTGATGTCTTTCTGAGCTATTGTAAGAGTAGTAGTGCGTTTCAACACAGTAGCCAATATTTTTCCAATGTCAAGCAGACTCTCAGCAAGCAGTGCATCATCTTCTGTTTTGCAGGCTTTGTGGACTTCCATTAGTGATTTAATTCTTGGAGTGAAATCCTCCACATTTGGGAACGACACTAAATTTGGGGTCAAGGAATGAACTTTGAGCTCAGAAGCAAATTGATCATCTTTTGTCAGCAAATGACTTCTCAAGTCATCTCCTACATCATGTTCATAGTCAGGAGGAGGAATTTCAACCACTTTGGGTTCATTTTTCTTTGAGTGATCATCCTCATTTGCTGAAAGATCATCTTCATCGTCAGATTCATCAAGGCCAGAAACCTTGGTTCCTAAATCTGCAGCTTCATTCCTTTCTGTTTGAGTGGTTGCTGATGGCAACGCTTCAGACTCAACGACTGGAGTTTCACCAGTAGTAAGCTTTAATTGAGTAGTTGCTGAGGGCAACGTTTGAGACTCAATGACTGGAGTTTCTAGTAGATGGAAGGGAGGGGACTTCCTGTGGCTTTACTCCTGAAGATTGAGCAATATTCAAATTCTGCGTATGCCTTGCATGAATTTGGAGACTATTTTGAAGTGCTCTTTGGTAATCTTCATCCATTTCTTCATCATCATCAAGGTTTGGATCAGTGACCTTGGCATCGAGTAAAGATAACTCGGCATCAGAAAGCTTGCTCTTGCCATGTTTCAATGCGGCTCGCTTTATGGCGTATTCTTCTTCATTATCAGCGCCTTGTACAGGTGCTTGAGTACTTGTTTCATCAGGAGCAGGTTGAGATTCTTGCTGACTTGGTGTATGATCAGGTTGCTGATTGTTTTGATTCTCAGTCTCAGCAACTGTCAGTTGGAGTCCACCAGCATCAGGACTAGGACCTTGATTGTCATCATCGTCGTCCCTTCATCATCACTGGGATTAGTAGGGATGTTTTCATCTTCTTCTTCCTCATCATCATCTGTTAGTATAACCAACTCGAGATGCTTGTACAAAGCAACACTCGTAACTTCCTCTTCTTCATTGATTTTGTGGGGATCAGCCACCACGGGTACAAAAGAACCCTTGAGCATCACAGCTTGTTCAGTTGGAGAGGCACTCTTGAATTTGGGCTTCATATTCTCTCTGATTAAAGCAATCAGATTCGAGCTCATTAGCTGAGAATGTGACATTTCTTCTGGAAGTATAGAGTGGACAAAGGTCTCGAGTTTCAGCAAAGAAGACCTCCTTTTCTCGTTTTATAGATGAAGATGAAGGTCAGAGAAGTCCATCCTTCTGTACCTTTTCCAGTTGCTGACAGATTTAGCAACTCTTGACAAGGTAGTTCTTTTGAAGTCTAAGTAATGTTCTTCAGAACTCACTTTTGGATCTTCAGTGATGTGAACCACTTCAGTGGTCTCCTTTTGAGCCTGAAAAAGAATGAAATTATGTTCTGGAGAGGTTTGGATACTAGTCTTAGAGTCCAAAACTAAAACATGATTTACCTGCTGAGTTTCAGCAAGCTCATGTTGCACACTTGTTTGTGCTGGTACTATTTCCATTCCTTGAGGAGCTTGAGAAGCATCCTTCATTTGTTCATTCTGAAATAACTGTAAGTTAGATACAAGCACTAAGTTATCAAACTTAGTTGAATTACCAAAACTTTAACTACCTGCTGAGCAGGAGGTGTTGATTCTGGTGCAGAGGCTTCAGCAACCTTCTGACTTGTATCTTGAGAAGTCTGTAGAGAAATCATTATATTAGCAAAAGATTGAGTTTTAGATAGTGAAGATTTGCTTATGGTTGAGTTAACTACATGCTGAAGAAGGACAGGTGGTGACTCAGTCCTTTCAGCATTAACAGCTTCTTCAATATCTGGGACTGTTTCTTCAGCAGACTTCTTTTCTTGCTCTGTTTGAGAAAGCTGTGCGGTTTCAACAATCTCCCTTGTCTCTGAAATGACAAGTTCAGCAGTGGCATCTTGACCCTTGAGCTCACTGCTTGTCATAAAAACATCGATTGATCTATTGGATGTGTGTTCAATATCCAACTCCATTTGATGACTTAGTTCTTCCAGCACAAGCTGAACTTTGTCAATATATGTTTTTGGTGAACTGGGTCCAGTATTCTCAGCATCACGAGATGCGTCGTCGAATAATGTCTCTTGTGTTGTTTCAGCAACCTCTGGGACTTGAACCATTGCGGTCTCAGCAACTAGTTCTTCAGCAACTTGATGAGTTGCTTGTTCAACAACCATCTTTTCAGCACCGGCAGCTTCAGCAAGTGTTGCGGTTCTTATATCAGCAGCAATATCAGTCACTGGTTCCAGAGGCTGATCATCAAGATTATCTACAATGTAGATATCTGTGATTGAGGCAGGAATTTCATTTCCACTGCCTTGTGGTCTATTCTCAGTAGATGTATCAACATTAAGTTGATTGTTGAAGGCTTCCGCAAACACTTCAACATTTCTGACATAGGTCTCAGTAACCACTTTGTCAACATCTACTGGAGTTTGTGTTTCAGCAACTGATTGAGAGTCGTCCGAAAGATCATGGACAATTGGTAATGACTTGCGAGCCAGTGTTTTCTTTCTTGGGTTACTTGTCCTTTTTCTTTTGGGGACGGGGTTAGCTGATGACGCTGCAATCTGAGTGTCATCATCAGCTTTCCTCTTTTTCTTCTTTGATTTTTCCAGTTTCTCTCCAGCAGTAGCGTCAGTAGTTGCATTTTCAACAACGGGTGTATTGGCCTTAGCATGATCACCATCTACAACAGTTTCATCACCATCTACAACAGTTTCATCAACAACTTTTTCAGCTGTTGGAACATTCTCTTGCTGAGTGGTGGTGGCAACATCTGCAGCTGTTGTATACCTTTCTTGTTGACTTGTGCTGACAACATCTGCAGCTGTTGTCTTCTTAGATTTTTCAAGTTTCTTGCCAGCAATCTTAGGTGCATTTTTCAAGGATATAGCATATCTTCAGTCCATACATGACTGAGAAGGTAGGTGAGACCTTGTTGTCTTCAACCTTGACCTGGAATTTACTAACACAATCAACAATTTTGTTGAAAATGTACTTTGCCCAGTTGAGATCCGTTTTGTTCTCATAGATATGCATCAGCAGCGGCCACCTTCTCAGGCCTACTTGGTCTATTCCTCCGACTTGGGATTCTAAGACTTTGATTAGTAGCAGAGCTACTAGACCAAGTGAATGGCAGAGATGCTTCCTCTTAACGTGCTTTGTCCAAGTCACGGGAGCAATCTCTCCTTTCTTCATTTTCTCATTTCTGACATCACTGTAGAAGGCTTCAATTTCTTCATTAGTGGCAGTGATGTCATCTTCAGTTCCAGTGGT
Organism: Plantago ovata; assembly: GCA_028274465.1. Taxonomy (NCBI): domain Eukaryota; kingdom Viridiplantae; phylum Streptophyta; class Magnoliopsida; order Lamiales; family Plantaginaceae; genus Plantago; species Plantago ovata. The sequence continues at coordinate 54,609,481 of CM051457.1, forward strand.
CGGAATCTGAAAAATTTCTGCTAAATCAGTCCATTTCAGGACGATTTCCACATTTTGAACTGTGGTAAACATCACTTTTTCAGTGACTCCTTGACCATCAGTTAGGGACTGGATTTCTGCATTGTTGTAGAACTCCATAGTATCTAACATGCTCACTTTCTTAGGGCGAGCTGTTATAAAATGAATGAGGCCTTGCTGTTTAACCAGGTCAAGTGCCTCTTCATTGTCACCGTCTAGTTCTTGTTCAAAGAAGTATCGGATATACTTCTCTTTTGCAAAATCACCCCATTGCATCATCATCTCACACTTTGCAGTGTCTAGGTATGCGGGAGGCATGGGTTTTTCTGTTATCCTATCGTTTTTCAACACAACTTTCGCTGTGTTAGTTACCGGAGCAGTGCGTTTTTCAGCACTGTCAACCTTAGACGACTTTGATGTCTTAGATGACTGTCTCTTTGGTGCCATTTCTTTATATAGATGAGAAATGTGTACGAAAAAGATTGTTTACTTTTTGACCGGAGGTACAGTAGATTCAGGCTAAAATTTGCAGAGAAAGGAAATGTGAGTTAAAGAATTTTATCTTTCTCTAACTCCTTGTTTATATAGTGTCTCTGATGTGTAAGAATCTCAATCGATTTGAGTTCTCAGCAAGGGTAAATCAGAGAAACAATAGCGTTAGTGGAGCCTTTGCATTAAATGTGTAGTGGCCCACTAACAAAAACCGTCAGAGCACTCTTTCTCTTTGTAATGTTAACCGTTAGATCAATAACTCCTTTTAATCAATGGCCACGATTGTATTTCATGTCATGATTATTAGCGAGTTTATCTGTGCCCGATTAACGTCACAAATTTATTTTACCGAGATTTATGAGATTTGATTGCTTGCTGAAATAAATAAGAATATTTTCAGCGAGTTTGCATAAATAGCCTTGTTACTTGCTGAAAGTTCCCCCTCAATCAGACATCTCATATTTCTTTCAATTAAAAGATATTTCTGAGTTCCCATATCAGTAAATTCTTCTTATTTTGAGATATCTTTTGGTAAAATCTGAGAAGTGAGTTTTGCTCTTTTCTGAGTTCCCGTCTCAGAAATTTTCCCTTGATACTTGAATACGTGTTTCAGTATCTTTGACTGTCTGAATGCCCGTTTCAACAATCTTTAAGGTTTTTCTCTTACTGAGTGTCTGTCTCAGCAAGTGATCAAGTTTCCTAACAAATACCCGTTTTGAAGGAATTACTTGTTGATTGCCTGTTTCAGCAATCATGTAGTGACTTTACCATTTCTTAGAAGAAATTAGTGAAAGGAGCTTTTAATTAAGTAAGAATACTTTGCGAATCTATTATCTGGTAGGGGCTTGGTAAAGATGTCAGCAAGCTGATCATCAGTACCCACTTTTACAACCTCAATATCTCTCTTTTCCACATGATCTCTAATGAAATGATGTCTAATATCAATGTGCTTAGTCCTTGAGTGAAACTTAGGATTTTGCGTGATAGCAATAGCACTTGTATTATCACAAAAGATTGGTGTTTTCTTTGCAGAAATACCATAATCTCTTAATTGTTGCTGAATCCATAGGATTTGAGCTGTGCAACAACCAGCCGCAATGTACTCAGATTCATCTTGCTGAACCATGATATTAATCTAGTACCCAAAAACTGACAAGTTCCAGAGGTACTTTTTCTATCAAGTGTTGATCCTCCATGATCAGCATCAGAATAACCAACCAATTCAAGTCCAGAATCTTTAGGATACCATAATCCAACATTGACTGTACCTTTGACATATTTCAATATCTTAAGTGCCTTTTTGTAGTGTGATTCTCTTGGATCAGATTGGAATCTTGCACACACACAAACAACATACTGAATGTCAGGTCTACTTGTTGTTAAGTACAACAAGGAACCAATGAGCTTCCTATACTTGTGTTCTTCAACACTTTTATCTTCTTTAGTATAGCCCAATTTGGTACCAACGCTCGTAGGGATCTTTTCAGGTTTTTCTTCCTCTTTGATCCTAAACTTTATGAATATTCCATCTTTGAGTTGCTTGACTTGCAATCCTAGGAAATAATTTAATTTTCCCATCATACTCATTTCAAATTTGTTTGTCATGAGTTTGGCAAAATCATCGCAAAGTTGCTTGTCCTTAGATCCAAATATTATGTCATCCACATAAATTTGAACTAAGAGTACCATCATGTTTCATGGTAAACAAGGTTTTATCAACTTCACCTTTCTTGAAACCATTATCCAGCAAGAACTTAGCCAAGGTATCATACCAAGCTCTTGGTGCTTGCTTTAGACCATAAACAGCTTTCTGAAGCTTGTATACCATCTTGGTTTCTGAGGGAAGTTCAAAGCCAGGGGTTGTTCTAAGTAGACTTCTTCAGCAAGTTCACCATTTAAGAATGCACTTTTAACATCCATTTGATAAACAATGAAGTCATTGTGAGCAGCAAAGGCCAAGAAAAGTCTAATTGCATCCAATCTTGCAACTGGTGCATAAGACTCATCATAGTCCAATCCTTCAGTCTCACAGTAACCTTGAGCAACTAATCGTGCTTTATTTCTTGTTACTTCACCAGACTCACTCAGCTTGTTTCTGAACACCCACTTTGTACCAATGGGTTTCTTGCCTTCAGCAAGAGGTACAAGTTTCCAGACTTTGTTCCTTTCAAATTGATCCAGTTCTTCTTGCATTGCCTTGATCCATTCAGAATGCTTTAGAGCTTCTTCTATGATCTTAGGTTCAATTTCTGAAACAAAGCAAGAGAACAACGATTCTACTTCTACGACATTTGCTTCTTCAGCAAGTCCATGAGTAGCAGAAACTTTGGATCTATTCACTTGGCGTTTGTCAATATCACCAATCATATCCGTAGAGGGATGATCTCTAATCCATTTGTTAACAGGCTTTCTGCTCGTTGTATCTGGATATGTTTGCTCATCAGCATGTGACTCTTCAGCATGTACTTGTTCAGTACTACTGGTATTTTGTGTCTCTGCTGAGATTGGTTCATCAGCAACTGCTTGTTCAGCATTGCTAGATTGTGGTAACTCATCAGCAGGCACGAGAGGTTGCGTAGTTTCAGCAACTTCCGGAGCAACTGCGTCTTTTGCTGGAAATTCCTTGTCGTGAACTATATTTATCTTGTCATGACTTGGGGGAGGAGAGTCATTGTCAGAATCATCATTTAGTTCAATTGACTTGATTTGCCTAGCATTAGATTCAGTTCTTTGCTCATGTATGATTAGCTTTTTCATACATTCTGATATTTCTTCTTCAGCAGGCACTCCTTGTGTCTTTTCGTAGAATACAACATGCACTGATGCTTTGATCTTTTGTGCCTTTTTGTTGTAAACTCTATAAGCTTTACTATGCAAGGAGTAACCAAGAAATATCGCTTCGTCTGCCTTTGGTTGAAATGTTCTTAGATATTCTCTACCGTTATTAAGAACGAAACACTTACAACCAAATACTCTTAGATGAGTGATATTAGGAGGTCTTCCAACAAACAACTCATATGGAGTTTTGTTGTATTCCTTAGTAATCAGACATCAGTTTTGAGTGTAACAGGCGGTATTAATCGCTTCAACCCAGTAAGCCTCACTTATTTCAGTGTCAGCAAGCATTGTTCTTGCGGCTTCTTTTAGGGTGCGATTCTTCCGTTCAGCAACACCGTTTTGTTGTGGTGTCCTTACTGAGGATAACTGATGTTGTATGCCTTTTGAAGTGCAATACTCAGTTATGTACTGGTTTACAAACTCAGTACCATGGTCTGTCCTTATAACTTTTACCTTGTCATTTTTCATGACTTCAAGCTTATTCAGCAAGTTAGGTATTTCAGTCCTTGTTTCAGATTTGTGCTTGATAAATACTACCCAAGTGAATCTTGAATAGTCATCTACCATCACCAGACCATACTTCTTACCAGCATAGCTTGTTGAAGAAGATTCAAACAAGTCCATGTGCAAGAGTTGTAAAGGTTTTGTAGTTGACGGTACTGCCTTGTTCTTAAAAGAAGATTTGGTTTGCTTTCCTTGCTGACATGCACTCCAAACACCATCCTTCTTAAAAGTAACCTTCGGTAATCCAACTACAAGTGCCTTTTTAGACAGCTTATTCAGCGTCTTGAAGTTTAGATGACTTGTTCGTTTATGCCATAACCATGCTTTTTCAGCAAGGCAATCGTGATCTGAGACAAGGCATTTTTCAACAATTGCTGAAGACCAATCTACGGTGTATAAGCCTCCTGATCTTCTTGCAATCATAATAACCTTATTTGTCTCGAAATCTATAAGTTTACATTCATCACTTTTGATTTTGATGAAGTATCCTTTGTCAGCAAATTGACTCATGCTGAAAAGATTAAACTTGAGATTTTTGACATAAAGAACTCCCGTAATGGTAATGCATCCTAACTTCACGTCACCATAGCCTTTTGTAGAACCAGAGCCTCCACCAGCAAACCTTATTGTTGAACCTCCACCGTCTATAGTTTATAAGGTTATTCTTGTTGCCCGTCATGTGCTTTCCACAACCACTGTCAAAGTGCCAGATTGCATCGTTTGTCTCCGTGGCTGAAGTCTGCACAATCAAGAGTAAACAAGTTAATTATCCAATGTTGGATGTCCATTAACATGTTCAAGAATGCGTCCAGTGGAAACCCAAGTCTTAAGTTTTTTAACTTTGACTTGTTTTCTACTTGCTGAGGAACTAGGAGGATTTGAGCCAAAAGACTTTTGATTCATGCTGATCAAATCCACTTTCTGATGTGGTGTCTTGCTTGGTTGACCTTTTTGCTGAACATACTTTTCAGTAAGTTCTTTTCTAGCAAGGTTCCTTCTAGCCCTAGCATTTTGAGTCTTGTCAGAACTCTTAGGCTTTTCATCTCTTTGAAGTATCTTTGCTGACTTTGCTTATACTCGTGAAAAAGTTGACTTTGCTTGGTTTTGAAACCGAGTCCACTTTTTGGAGAATGTTGAGCTTTTGTGTCAGCAACCTTACTTGATTCAGGTTTGTCAGCAAAGGTCTTCTGATTACTTTTAGTAATCTTGCCTTTTGACTTAACAAATTGCTTTTCAGCAACTTGTTTGGCGGAATGCCTTACAGCATCCTTTTTCTTTACAGTTTGCTTTTCAGCAACCTGTTTTCCTTTTAAAGTCTTGTTACTTTGAGTAACAACAGCGGGCTTTACGGTCGTAGGTACTTGATTGCATTTTTCAGCAACCTTAGATTGACCAAACTGATAGAGTTCTAGTTGACCACTATCAGTAGCGCGTACAAAGGAAATCGGTGATTTGTCTTTACTCAAGATTATTACGTCATCACCTTCATACGTTGCACCTAAACCTTCTTTCTGAGATGGATCTCTCAAATAAGAGTTTAGTTCAGTCAGCGTATTACTTGCATCAGCATAAGATTTGAAATTGATTTTCATCTTTTTCATTTCTTGGATTTCAGCAAGTAACTTTAGAATTGAGGACTGATACTCTTCCAATTCTATTGCCATTTGAGAATTCTTCACTGTAGCTTCAGCAATCAACTTCTTGAGACGCTTTATTTCAGCATCCTTCTCTTCTGTCTCTTCTTTCAGCGAGACATACTTTTCAGTGGTCCGCTTGGTCAGAGTTTCAGCATTCTGTAGTTTCTCTTGCTGTTTGCTCAGAGTTTTCTCAAATCTTTCGATTTCTCCTTGAATCTTGTCAAGGTCAATCTCGTCTTCACTTTCTGAGTCAGAGTCATAGGTAGGATTGTTTACCTGACCGGCCATGAGGCAGAACTCGTAGTTTGACACATCTGGATAAGCTTCCATGGCTATTCCACAAACTTCCTTGCCAATCTCTACGTCAAGAGTGGCTTCTTCATCGTCAGTATCTGAGATTTCTTCCTCACTGTCTTCGGAGCTAGTATCAATGCACAATGCATCAATTTTTTCTTGAAGCTTCTGTAAGAAAATACGGTCAGAGTTACCCCTAGGGTACGCAGCGGAATTTCAAAAATTTCTTAACATACAGGTTAAATGATTATGTATATGTCGTATATGTCAATTAGAAGACTAACCTTACTTCCAAAGCAGCTTCCAAGTCTTTGTAATAATCCTGTGTATCTTCTCCTTCGTCGAAGTCGAAGATATCTGCAATACTCAGATTATCTGCAAGACAATAAGAGTTAGTTTCCAGCTCCTAGAACCTCAACCTTGGTATCCACGGATGAACAGCCTATCGGAAGAATGCTAGGATATTCTTTGTGTGACCAAAAAGACGGGGCGGCAATTCCACCGGCGAGGTGGCGCGCGCGTGTGGCTATAGAGAGGAGGGGAGAGCTTTTATTTTCTCTAAGAAAACTGGGTAGAATAACTGTGTGTAAAAACTGTATTCAAAGCTCTCTAATAGTCTACTATATATAGTAGTCAATAGAAGCCTAAAGCATAAGCAATTAGACTTCGTAAAGGAATAAGAATCTAATTCTTATCGCACTAGGAAACCAATATCAAATCTAGATTCATTCCCAATCAAATTAAAACTCAATCAGGAAAATCTAACTTATCCCTTGGACTTCTAATAGAGTAAGGAATCGAACTCCTTCCCCTACTCAGCTCCTGCGCGCGCGCGCGCTCTCCCAGGGACAATAGGTGGGTCCCGATTTGGGACCCACTTATAGTTCTAAGGCAATTCAAACTCCAAGTAGATTTTGCCCAAGTGCATATGTTAATTCTAAATTAACATATCCTTTCAAATCAAACCTCTATTATATTTCCAAAATATAATCTTTAATTGTATTTACATAAAATAATATTAATTAGCCAATTCAATTAATAATTCCAAATCATTAATTGAGCCACCAAATATTATAATTAATTCCAAATCAATTATAATCCATCAATCACAATTAATTCCAAATTAATTGCGATTCCATCTTCAAGGATATTCTGATAAGCTGAATCACCACATAGTGTGACCCATAGGGCCTCATCGTATCAAGCAAGTCCTAGACTAGGCAACATGGAATTTCTAGACGGTTCCATTTGCAATATTAATACATGAGGACGTTTGAGAGGTTTCTCAAAGCTAACTCTTTCGTTGCGAAGTCTGTTGCACTCAACGCCGCGATGGTAACGTCCCTTCATCTGACTTGCTCGAATGCATCTAGGATCGATGAAGTGTCTATCCCAATAATACATCCACGGGCGTCTCAGGGAGTTGCTTGGTTAAGATATACTTATGACCATCATAATATATCATTTGCACTGGCCAGTGACTTTACCAACACAACTATGCAGACTATGAGCAGTACTCTCCTGTGGTACACTTGAGAGATGAATCCTTCACAGAATCACTTATCATCCCCATTTGTATGTAGCCATAATCCTGGATCGTGTCTTAGGTCAACTGCTTATTCAGAGCTGACATCGACGGGTCCACCAAGGATATGGGGCAACAAATGTGATGATAAAGTCCTGTAAGTACAAAGGACGACTGGCATCACTTCGACAACTTACCGGTTCCCATAGACACTTCGGTGTAGAGTATACATCGATGGGAGTGTCCAGTGGGTACTTCCATTGTTCGATAATCCTTCTTCGAACAACTATGCGCAGTTATGGGAACGTTTCTCGATTGTCCAACAATCCGTTCCGTGGCCGTGGGATCGGCTCACACTTGCTCCAACAAGTATAACCTCCACGCATACTAGTCTCGTCTGGTTCCTTCAGACCCCTACATCCGATATGAACCTCGACTAGGGAGAGTTTGGGATAGATGATAACTCACATAGGTCCCACTATCTGTGTGATCGGTCATCTATCCGAGGGGACATGTTTAATATCAATACAGACAGTAATACAGATATGACATGCTGCATGCCTGGTGTAATATAGATATGAAAGCGATACTCAATAGTAAAAGCAACAAACATATATTATATTACGTTGACCTGTGTAATAGTACATATATGCCCTCTATAAGGGCTCTATGCCCTTAGTAAGGATTGTCTCTAGGACATATACACTATCAGCTTCTTCTTTTCTTCAGCAATAAAAGCTCTTTTGAACTTCTTCTTCTTTTCAGCAGATTTGCCTTTCAGCAAAGGACAATTTGCTTTGAAGTGTCCAGGCTTTTTGCAGTAAAAGCAGAGATCATTTCCAACTGCTGGTTCTTCTGATGAGGTTGCTTGCTGAGCCTGCTTGTTCAGCGAGCTAGTTTCATTCTTGTACTTATGGTAGTTGTTACCAAGATGCTTTTTTCAGCTTGTCTTTTGCTTTTCGCCTTTCGAGTTCCTTACTGATGAATTTCTTCATGTTTTTAACAACCAAAGCATTTTCATCAGCAGGCTCGTTATCATTCTTCTTTTCAGAAGATGACGACTTTGCAGCAAGAGCAATGTTTTTGATTTTTCAGCAAACACATTTTCTCTTTGCTTTGTCTCGTAATTGACAGTAGCAAAATGAGAGAACAACTCTGTTGGTGTAATGTCTAGCATTCCTTGATTGTAGTAGAAGTTCTGAGTGTGGATCCATTTTGGTTCAGACTTCTGATGATGGTTTTCACCTTCTCAGAATCTGAGTAAAGATTTCCAACACCCAAGGCTGCCATCTCACTAACTAGAGTTGTGAATCTGAAGTCCAAGTCTTCCAGTGACTCATTTGTACCTTGTTTAAAGTTCTGGAACTTTAACTTCACCACTTCGAGTTTGTTTTCCTTGGTTTTGTCAGATCCAGCACAAAGATCTTGAACCATTTTCCAAGCTTCCTTAACAGTTTTAGCACCCCACAGTTTGCACTTTATAGTATCCGGAGTTGATCGAATGATGATGTTTCTTGCTTAGCCATCAAGACGGAATCTCTTGGCTTCGTCGGAAGTCCATTCCTCTCTTGGTTTTGGAACGACAGTATCAACTGGTTCGCCTAAGATAGTTTCCTTTCCAGCTTCTGTGGTTTTGTGAGGAAAACTTCTTTCAACCTTAGAGATTTTGATAGGTCCATCATTAATGACGGTAACCATCTCATCACTAATGGCCTCAAGATGTAGCATCATGTTGTTTCGCCATTTTTCGTAGTTTTCCAGCTTCAGCAAGGAAGCGTCTCCTAAAGATATCCTGTCAGCAAAAGACTACCAAACTGATCAAGTGAGAGTGATTTACGAAAAGCACCTAAGGGGATCTAGGTTCAGTGCTGAAGGTTAAAGAACCTCCAGCTCTGATACCACTTGTTGGTCCCTTTAAACAACAAGAAAAGACTAGAGGGGGGGGGGTGAATAGTCTTTTCAAACCTTCATCGTTTAAAAACTTTCTCAGCAAGGACTTATTACTTTTCAGTAATGAGTTTGCTGATACTTAACTTTCTCAGCAAGCGTAAGTTACTTCTCAGTAACGAGTTTTGTTGATACTTAAAATCAAAGAGCGGAAGTCTTTGATACAATAAGTGTTTTGTCAGTAAGTGATAGTTTCAGCAAGTGAAGTGAGTGACTGTGTACAGATAGATATGCTTTGCTGAAAACTAAATGCAGTAAGTAAATCACACAAACACTTTTATAGTGGTATCTGAGAGTGGCGTAATCTCTCAACTAATCCACTTTGTCCTTTCTAGGACTGAATCCACTAAGACAAGTTCGAGGTTCCTTACAACACCTATCTAGAGCGATTCAAACAGAAACCAAAGCACACTTGCTTCGTTTCCAACCTAACTAGATAACGAAACCTTGTTCTCCACCAAACCTGGGACTTTTAATCAGCAACACTATGCTCGATTAAGTTCCCCCTGAATATCACGCCTGAAAGGGTGTATTTTCAGTTAGAGAGGTTTGGGATGAGATAACTTAATTATAACTTATTCAGTTACAACAAGTAATCTAAGAAACAAAACTTTGAATACTTTGCAGTAAACAAGTTTGATTGTTTCTGGTGTCAAGACTTGTTCTTGTTCGAAAGAAAGAACACTTAACTAATTTCTTAGGTGTGTATGTTCTACTTCTTCACAAGTAGCTTTTTTAAGCTTTAAGTCTTGGAACGGATCAATGGCAGTAAAGAGTTTTTGAAAGGTATGTGAGTTTAAGCACAAGTGAGAGTATGATCACGTTGTTGACACACTTCAACTCTTTGCCGGATCACCTCTATTTATAGTGAATCAAGGAGCCGTTTGAATTTCAAATTCTAAGGCTTTTGTTCCTTAAGAAGTCACTATCTTTCTTTTGTACTTTCAGCAGCGTCCTTTATTTGTCTTCTAGTCTTCATGTCCTTCGCGTGCATGCTTTGCATTTAATGTTCATTTGAATGAAATTCAAACATTATCGTTGGAGCGCAAATGCACGTACTTTCAGCAAGGAGGTCACAAATGTTCATCAGCAAGTGGTCAGTCTCAGTTTCAGCAAGCACAACCTACTCTGTCGTTTAGATTTTCACTTATGCAAGTTGTTGCTGAAGTTTCCACTTTCTGAGCAACATGTGCCATTGTAGATACCAGTCTTCAGAAATCTTCTAGTCTTCAGTTCTTCGAATTCTTCAAGTTTCTGAACGGTTCTAAATGCTTCAATAGTTTGTTTGTGTAAACAAAGTACATCATCAGCAAATGCTTCAATAGGTTGTATTTCTTTTCAGAAAACAAGATACATCATAAGCGGTAAAACTAACCTATTTAGCACCTACTTTAAGTCTTCAGCAAACGTTCCTCTTTTACAATGTCCTTAAAATTCTAAATTCCTATGGACCTTAAGAGTACTAGTTACTGGACTTTTCTTAATTTAGCATGGTTAATTGCTCATCAAAATTACAAGTTTCCTAACATATCCGTCGCTCCTTGAGAGACGGATAGACTCATCCGTCGCTATGTTTCGTTGACCAGTAGCTGGTTTATTTAAAAAAAATAAAACAAATAAATAAATATATATATATAGCGACGGATGAGTCTATCAGTCGCTAAGTTCTGTTTATACAGATCGGGTGTTTTCTTTCTCCCCCAATTTCCCCCATTTCCTTTCTTCTCCAAATCCAAAACCCTAACCGTTTCTCACCTCCTCTGCCACCGCACCGCCATGGTACCGTCTACCCTGCACCACCACCATACAGCCATCCGGCCATTGCCACCGCACCACACCGTATGAGAATGATTTGAAAATGATTGAGTATTTATGTAGTAATATACATTTGTTGATTTGGATTTCTTGTTAGTTTGGGGCTTATCTTTCTTGATTCTGATTCAATTTCTTAGTTAAGTGAATGTACTTATTTGTTTATGTGGAAATTAAGTTTTGACTGCTGAGATAGAATTTGGGGGTGATTCGTGGCCCGTTTGATAAAATGAGATGGGTGCAAGAGACCAGAGGGTGGTTGGATGGGGAAAGGGAAGTTATGGTTTCATGGGGAGTTTGTATATTGGGTATATTATGAGCAATAATTGGGGCTTATTTGAATTACATGGAGCATTTTGTTGGAAGGAATGGTACTATATATCTGAATTCGTACTATATCTATGATTTTACATGAACTCAATTGATAAATGAATTAGATTTAATTAGATTAAAATTTGAAAATGATGGATTAAATTAGATTAATTAGATCAAATTCTGGATTAAATTAGATTTTTAAATGTAGGCTATGTATCCTTGCATTTTGTTGGAACGAATGGTACAATATTACACACACACACACACACACACAGATATATATATATATATATATATATATATATATATATATATATATATATATATATATATATATATATATATATATATATATATATATATATATATATATATATATATATATATGAGGCCTCGCAAGCCTACTGGCGTGAAATCCCAAAAGTCCAATGTCGTTTCTTACTGTTGGAACCTGTAAACTCTTTTCTTTCGATTTGTTGTTTCTTACGCTTGTTTTTGTTTAACTTGCAGATCATGGGTAGGCCAAAGAGACCTGGGAAGTTGTTAGCCGCCAGCAGCCGTAGCTACCCCACTAGCGAGTCCGAGCCGGACTCGCCATTCTGCACCCCTGGTTCTCAGTCGAAATCGGGGGGGACCTCGGCGACACATGTCAGCGAGACCCAGTCACCTTCTGGACCCCGTTCGAGCAGCAGTGCGGGGTCTAGTGGCCCCGACGTGTTTTCAAACTTGCCAGATGATGGGTTCACGGGGGTGGAGTACAAGCAGGGTGAGTGGAGGCATGGCAAGCTCGTAGTGTGGCCAATGCCTGGGAATGTGTATGTACATGAATCATATTTACCCTAATAATATATGTTTTTTTTCAAAGTACCTTGTAACACTTGGATTAATTTGTGTATGTCATTGCAATAGGCTGGTACCGAGGGAGGTTGCCAGCTTCATCAACAAGGAATCCACGAAGCAAGTGGATCTCCCTCCACGGGGAGCCCAATGGCATACTTTCCGTCCGGAACGGAAGGTGGAGATTTGGAATGCTCTCGAGGTTAGTGATCGGTCTTCTCCGCTAATGGTTTTTATATTATCTTCTAATTTGTTTGAGTGGAATGTTATCCACTTTACTTGGGTGATATGTTAGTCACCGTGTTGTTAGTTGTTCTAGGACAATTTGCAATTGGTTTGGTTGATATGTTAGTCACCGTGTTGTTAGTTGTACTAGGACAATGTGCAATTGGTTGGGGTGATATGTTAGTCACCGTGTTGTTAGTTGAACTAGGACAGTGTGCAATTGGTTTGGGTGATATGTTAGTCACCGTGTTGTTAGTTGTTTAGGACAATGTGCAATTGGTTTGGGTGATATGTTAGTCACCGTGTTGTTACTTGTTCTAGGACAATGTGTAATTGATTTGGGTGATATGTTAGTCTAAAGTGTGCATAATTTCTGAAATGTAGGAGAAGTACTTCCTCCCCAACAAGTTCAAGTCGGAGCTCTGGTACGCCTTCAAACATGAAGGCCTCGAGGCCTTCTGGAAGAAGGTCTCCAAGATCAAGAAGAGTCGGACGAAGCCGGGATGGATTGGGGAGAACGAGTGGCCCGAGTGGATCAAGTATTGGGACGAGGACCTTAACGCCAACAAGCTGGCGGACCAGAACAAGGAGAACCGGGTCCATAATCCACTGGATGGGACAGGCTCGGTGAAGCATAGACTGGGTTCAAAATCCCAGTTGGCGCGCCACCTGGACGCGGTAATTAAGTTATATTGAATTGAGTTACTTTGTAATAGTTTCTTTTTTTCTAAAGTCTTATTTCAATTCAATCATTAATTAATTTGTCTATATTTGTCTATATAATTTGTCTATATTTGATTAATTAATTAATCATTAATTAATTAAGTCGTAGAAAAAAATCGCGGTAAGTTTTATTTCTTTTCAATTCCTAAACGTTTGTTGAATATGTGCTTCTTCAATAACGTATTAAATCTTGTTTGTTAGAATTTTCAGGCGGAGTACCAGGCCAGGACTGCGAACCGTGATCTTACAGTCGAGGAGGAGAACGCCATCTCTTTCGAGATCGTCGAGCTCGATGAGAAGGGGCGTGTCTTCGGAATGGGCAACCTCTCGCAGGCCATAGCGGAGACGGTCAATCAGGGTGCCTCCAACTCCAGCTCCAAGCGTCGACGGGGACAAGCCGATGTTCCTCCCAAGTTCCTCCAAGATCATCAACAGTTGAGGACGACTGTCCAGCAGCTGGCCCAGGAAACTGCTCGGATGAAGAACGAGCAGGCTCGGATGAGGGCTGGCTTTAAGCAAGCCATCGACTGGATCATGGAGAAGTATGCCCCCCCGGTACCGAGCCACCTAGCTCCCGACTTCTTCATGGGCGATGACGACACTCCCGGATCTTCGTAGTAGTACTCTATTTTTTGTATTTCGAACACTTTTTTTCTATTTCGAACAATTTGTTTTTTTTTTTTCCGAACATCTTTTTTATTTTTTGTTTCTTTTCTTTAGGACAATTAGTACTTTCATTCACATATGTCGAATGCTTAACTAATTAGTATATATTTGTGTAGAATTTTTAGTTAAAAAAATTGGTATATATTTGAGGTGTACAACTACCAAAAAAAAAAAAAAAAAAAAACATTATTCCATAAGATTTAGCGACGGATTGGATCTACTCTGCCCAGCGTTAAACACGTGTATCATCCAAATAGCGACGTATTATCCGTCGTTAAATATAGATACGGTTAAAATCATCCGTCTCAAGTTTGGTCAATGGTGAACTCGGTGACGGATGTTCTCATTCGCTAAAAGGAAGGACGGATGATTTTATCCGTCGCTTCCCTTATTAGTGACGCCACTTTTCGCGACGTCCTATTTAGCGACGGGCCATCCGTCGCTAACGCCCTGTAGCGACGGATCACTGTCGTATAGCGACGGATACCATCCGTCGCTAAACCTGGTTTTTCTTGTAGTGAAACAAATCAAACATTAATTATGCAATATTTTCCTTTTTCGAATTCAAAACCCAAGTATAAATAGATGACTCCACAATCTCATTTCTCCATCCCTAACGTACGCCTCTTCTCAATTCCATCTCCTCCTTCTTTTCATTTTCGATGGTGAAGGACTCAAGCTATCAGTCGAATTCATGAGTTCTTCCGATCGATTAGTTAATTTTATAAGAGACGTGGGCTAAAATTCTCTAGTTATACAATAAAGTTTGACTATATTGATGAAGAATATTCCAATAAATTTTTCTTTCAAAAACTTTCTTTTGTCATTATTAAGTAAAACCAAAATCTTAATAAATTGGGCTAGGGCGTTCGAAAATCCTTACTTCGCCCCTGGGTACAGGATATCACAGCTTTATTTAGAATAAGAGACAAATCAATTAGAACACTAATTGTGTACCATGGGCCTATTCAATAGTGTTTTAGAACACCAAATGAGTTTGTCCGGTCTATTCAGTTGTAATTTAGAAATTATAATACTAACGTTTCTGCAATGTGTATTATGCAATGATTTAGAAGACTTACGCGTTCGACGGGTCTATTATGTACTAATAATTTAGAACACTATTTGTGTTCGACGGGTCTAACGCGCAATATTCTATCACTAATTGTGTTCGACTGGTCCCTCCTTAGTTTTTTAGAACACTAATTTTGTTTGACGGGACCATTATGCAATATTTTAGAATGCTAACTTTGTCTGACAGGTGTATTCCGCATAATTTAGAACATTAACTGTGTCGGCGGGTCTATTAGTAATAATTTAGAACACGAACTGTATTCAACGAGTATTCCTCAGCAACAAAAATACTAACTTTGTTGGGCAGGTGTATTTAATAATTTAAGAAACTATTAACTATGTGTAACGGTACCGGTTTTTTTTAAAATAAAATTTTCTCAGAAAATAAAGAGATTTTAGAATTTGAAGGCAACAGTAGTCAATAGATGCAAACTAACAGACTTTGGCGCCACAACGCTTACAAAATCAAAAGAGTAACGGTTCAACGATAACTAAAATAATTTAAAATAACCAAACCAACGGATAGTGAAGAATTTAAATAGTTTTTCTTCTTATTTTGAAAGAACATAAATCCCAATGAAACACCCAAACCCAACTCTCAGTTGCTGGACGCCTGGTCTTGTTTGACTTCAAAAGAATCTACAAGGAAGGGATTTTGAAAACAGAAAGAGTGTGAGATAAATGATCTCAGTGAGGTTCGAATTTTTAACAGACAAAAGACTAAAAGTTTTTGAAAGAAAGCATAACACATAATAAGACAACAGATAGAGACAGACAACAGAACAGAGAAGACAGACAGATAACAGAACAGAGCTGATTTCGTTGGTGCAGCCCACCTTATTGCTCCTACTCCCAGATTGCCCTTGTAACTCCCTCTAGAGATGGTCTTCTCTAGACAGAAACAGAGCCCCGTGTACTTTGGGGACACAGATCCTACGACCCTAATAAACCTCAGCGACTTCTGCCTCGTGTCTAAAAGGGAATAGACTAGGAAATAATGAAATAAACTCGATAGTCCACACTACCCAAGTCTACGTAATTACAACCTAATCGACCGGCCAAACAGAAAAAGACATGACAGACAGAGCAGACAACACAGCAGAACAAACAATAACACAACAGAGCTCGAGAAATCGAGAACAATCCTGCAGAAGAGTTAACATAAAAACATAGTACAATCTTAAAGGTGGATGCAGAAAATAGTCATACTTAGGACTACATACAGTTGCAGAAGCATACAGAATACAGTACACGTAAATATATATATACATACATAACACATTGCCTTCCAGGTTTTACAAATAAATAACTTTGGGGTGAACACTCACCTTAAACCTTGCGAGCCACAACCACAGAAACTACAATGAATTACGAGCTAACGGACAGAGCACCTAAACAGAAAACAACTAGTTACTAACTAGAAGTCGAAACGAGAGTCAAAACGGATAAGAATAAAAAGGTTGGTGAAGGAGTGGCTCGAACTCGGGACCTCTAAGTTAGTCACACAACTCTTAACCAACTACGCTAGAAGGTAGGTAATTACTCCATTTCACCAAGACCAAAACTAATAATTTCACTAGCTTTAAGAAAACATTTTTAAAATTCAGATTTCGAATTACCAAAATACCCTCCACAGTAAATTGCAAAACAGAACAGTACTTTCTGAAATATCAGAACAATCCTCAAGAAAAAACTTGATTTACAGTTTAGTCCATAACAGTGAAATTACCCGTTTACCAGCGTCACATTTCAGAATACGCATAACAGTCATCAGTCAACACTAGTCAAATATGAATTTCAAAAAGGTCCTTCCAATTTCCAGAAATTATAAATAAGCCCCCACAGTTTTTGAAACATAACAAATCAGTCCAATGAGTCTCATACGGTCTCGACAAGCCACTGTTAGTTCTAATTGGTCTTACTAAATCCTAGTACAGTCCACTAAACCATCCAAATCGGTCCAGAGTCCAGCTTGGGGTTCGAGTTAATTGTCAGATTCATAGTAGAGGGTAAAATCGTCCCAAAAAGAAAATTGCAAGAAGCGAGACGAAGAAGATGAACAAAGTGATTCGAATTTACCTTTAGATGATGATACGAGAACGGAGCTGCATAGACGAGGGAACAACACATGATTTAATCCCAAACAAAACAGAGTCAATGAAATGCGAGTAGAAGAGGAAACGACGAGTGCAGAAGACGAAGAGAAGAGAAGAGTAGCTGACTTACCGGAGTGGCGGACAGATCGGAACGGAATAGGGACGAACGGAACAGAGCAGAACAGGGACTGCCGTTTGCTGATGATGATAATAGGGAATGACGATGATGATGATTTGATGAAGAATTGATGACGACGAGTTGATGAAGATGGGTTCTGGTGGTGGTTCGTAGTGAATGATGAAGATGAGATGAAGATGATGAAATGATGGAGGAGTGGAGTGGCTTGGCTGCCTGTGAGATGAGGGGAGGGTAATGAAATGAAAGTAATGAAATGGGTTAATTAGGTTTAGGGTTGAAACTTGGGCTTTGACTGATTGGGCCAGCTGATGTCCAGCTCAAAATTCAGAATTTTAAAAGTCCAAAGATGGAAACGCGAGCGGTCCACCAACCAAACAAACTCTCTAACTCGAATTCGATGACACAGGAAGAAAATTGTTTAAATTACCGAATAAATAAATTACTCAGGTAATTATTTAAAAATTGTTAGGAAACTTGTAATTTTGATGTGCAATTAACCATGTTAAATTAAGGAAAGTCCAGTAACTAGTACTCTTAAGGTCCATAGGAATTTAGAATTTTAAGGACATTGTAAAAGAGGAACGTTTGCTGAAGACATAGTGTAGGTACTAGTTAGGTGCTTTAGTTTGTTGATGATGTACTTTGTTTTTACAAATGAACTATTGAAGCACTAGAACCGTTCAGAAACTTGAAGAATTCGAAGACTGAAGACTTTAAGAAGATTTCTGAAGATGGTATCTACAAAGGCACATGTTGCTCAGAAAGTGGAAATTTCAGCAACAACTTGCATAAGTGAAAATCTATATGACAGAGTAGGTTGTGCTTGCTGAAACTGGGACTGACCGCTTGCTGAAATACATATGTGACCTCCTTGCTGAAAGTATTTGCATTTACGCTCCAACGTTCACATTTGAATTTCATTCAAATGAACATTAAATGCAAAAGTAAGCATGCGAAGAACATGAAGACTAGAAGACAAATGAAGGACGCTGCTGAAAGTACAAAAGCAAGACAGCGACATCTTAAGGAACAAAGCCTTAGAATTTGAAATTCAAACGGCTCCCTTGATTCACTATAAATAGAGGTCATCCGGCAAAGAGTTGAAGTGTGTCAACAACGTGATCAAACTCTCACTTGTGCTTAAACACTCATCTTCCATACTCTTTACTGCCTATTGATCCGTTCCAAGACTTAAAGCTTGAAACAAAAGCTACTTGTGAAGAAGTAGAACATTCACGGCTAAGAAATTAGTTAAGTTTTCTTTCTTTCGAACAAGAACAAGTCTTGACACCAGAAACAACTTAACTTGTTTACTGCAAAGTATTCCAAGTTTTGTTTCTTAGATTACTTGCTATAGCTGAATAAGTTATACTCAAGTCATCTCATCCCAAACCTCTCTAACTGATAAACACCCTTTTTCAGGCGTGAAATTTAGGGGGAATTAATCAAGCATAGTGTTGCTGATTATAAGTCCCAAGTTTGGTGGAGAACAAGGTTTCGTTCTCTAGTTAGGTTGGAAACAAAACAAGTGTGCTTTGGTTTCTGAAGAATCGTTCTAGATAGATGTTGTAAGGAACCTCAAACTTATCTTAGTGGATTCAGTCTTAGAAAGGACAAAGTGGATTAGTTGAGAGATTACGCCACTCTCAGATACCACTATAAAAGTGTTTTTGTGATTTACTTTACTGCATTTAGTTTTCAGCAAGCTTGTCTATTTGTACACTGTCACTCTAATCACTTGCCGAAACTAGCACTTACTGAGAAGCACTTATTGTATAAAGACTTCCGCACTCTGTTTTTAAAGTACCAGTAAAACTCGTTACTGAAAAGTAACTAGTGCTTGCTGAGAAAGTTAAGTATCAGCAAACTCATTAATGAAAAGTAATAAGCTCTTGCTGAGAAAGTTTTTAAACGACTAAAGTTTGAAAAGACTATTCACCCCACCCCCCCTCTAGTCTTTTCTTGTTGTTTAAAGGGACCAACAAGTGGTATCAGAGCTGGAGGTTCTTTAACCTTCAGCACTGAACCTAGATCCCCTTAGGTGCTTTCCGTAAATCACTCTCACTTGATCAGTTTGGTAGTCTTTTGCTGACAGGATGTCTTCAGGAGACGCTCCCTTGCTGAAGCTGGAAAACTATGAAAAACGGCGAAACAACATGATGCTACATCTGGAGGCCATTAGTGATGAAATGGTCACTGTCATAAATGATGGACCTATCAAGATCACTAAACTTGAGAGAAGCTTTCCTCACAAAACCACGGATACCGCTGGTAAGGAAACTATCTTAGGAGAACCGGTTGACACCACCGTTCCAAAACCAAGAGAAGAATGGACTTTCGATGAAGCCAAAATATTCCGTCTTGATGGCCAAGCAAGAAACATCATCATTCGATCAACTCCGGATACTATACAGTGCAAACTGTGGGGTGCCAAAACTGCTAAGGAAGCTTGGAAAATGGTTCAAGATCTTTGCGCTGCATCTGACAAAACCAAGGAAAACAAACTTGAAGTGCTGAAGTTAAAGTTCCAGAACTTTAAACAAGGTACAAATGAGTGACTGGAGGACTTGGATTTCGGATTCACAACTCTAGGAGTTGGAAATCTTTACTCAGATTCAGAGAAGGTGAAAACCATTATTAGAAGTCTGAACCAAGAATGGATCCATACTCAGAATTTCTACTATTCCTCACCTTCCACAACCACACAAACTGAGATGTGATCGAGGAAATTCCATATAGAAAGATAGTGCCATTTGGTCCATAATCAAGGAATGCCAAACATCACACCTACAGAGTTGTTCTCTCATCTTACTACTGTCAACTACGAGACAAAGCAAAGAGAAAATGTGTTTGCTGAAAAATCGCAAAACATTGCTTTTGCTGCAAAGCCGTCATCTTCTGAAAAGAAGAATGATAAAGAGCCTGCTGATGAAAATGCTTTAGATGTTAAAAACATGAAGAAATTCATCAGTAAGGAACTTGAAAGGCGAAAAGCAAAAGAGAAGCTGAAAAAGCATCTTGGTAACAACTACCATAAATACAAGAATGAGGCTAGCTCGATGAACAAGCAGGCTCAGCAAGCAAATTCCTCTGAAGAACCAGCAGTTGGCAATGATCTCTGCTTTTACTGCAAAAAGCCTGGACACTTCAAAGCAAATTGTCCTTTGCTGAAAGGTAAATCTGCTGAAAAGAAGAAGTTCAAAAGGGCTTTTATTGCTGAAGAAAAGAAGAAGCTTTAAGCAAAAATCGATGACGTTGTGCATTGATACTAGCTCTGAAGACAGTGAGGTAGAGAGCTCAGACACTGAAGAAGAAGAAGCCACTCTTGACGTAGAGATTGGCAAGGAAGTTTGTGGAATAGCAATGGAAGCTTATCCAGATGTGTCAAACTATGAATTCTGCCTCATGGCCGGTCAGGTAAACAATCCTACCTCTGACTCTGACTCAGAAAGTGAAGATGATATTGAACTTGATAGAATTCAAGGAGAAATCGAAAGATTTGAGAAAACTCTGAGCAAACAGCAAGAGAAACTACAAAATGCTGAAACTCTGACCAAGCAAACTACTGAAAAGTACGTCTTGCTGAAAGAAGAGTCAGAAAAGAAGGATGCTGAAATATTGCATCTCAAGAAGTTGATTGCTGAAGCTACAGAGAAGAATTCTCAAATGGCAATAGAATTGGAAGAGTACCAGTCCTCAATTCTAAAGTTACTTGCTGAAATACAAGAAATGAAAATGAAGAAAATCAATTTCAAATCTTATGCTGATGCAAGTAATACGCTGACTGAACTAAACTCTTATCTGAGAGACCCATCTCAGAAAGAAGGTTTAGGTGCAACGTATGAAGGTGATGACGTAATAATCTTTAGTAAAGACAAATCACCAATTACCTTTGTACGCGCAACTGATAGTGGTCAACCAGAACTCTATCAGTTTGGTCAATCTAAGGTTGCTGAAAAGCAAACTGTTAAGAAAAAGGATGTTGTAAAGCATTCCGCCAAACAAGTTGTTAAGTCAAAAGGTAAGATTACTAAAAGTAATCAGAAGACCTTTGCTGACAAACCTGAATCAAGTAAGGTTGCTGAGACAAAAGCTCAGCATTCTCCGAAAAGTGGACTCGGTTTCAAAACCAAGCAAAGTCAACTTTTTCATGAGTATAAGCAAAGTCAGCAAAGATACTTCAAAGAGATGAATAAAACCAAGCCTAAGAGTTCTGACAAAACTCAAAACGCTAGGACTAGAAGGAACCTTGCCAGAAAAGAACTTACTGAAAAGTATGTTCAGCAAAAAGGTCAACCAAGCAAGACACCACATCAATAAGTGGATTTGATAAGCACAAATCAAAAGTCTTTCGGCTCAAAACCTCCTAGTTCCTGAGCAAGTAGAAAACAAGTCAAAGTTGAAAAACTTAAGACTTGGGTTTCCACTGGACGCATTCTTGAACATGTTAATGGACATCCAATATTGGATAATTAACTTGTTTTCTCTTGATTGTGCAGACTTCAGCCACGGAGACAAACAATGCAATCTGGCACTTTGACAGTGGTTGTGCAAAGCACATGACGGGCAACAAGAAAAACCTTATAAACTATAGACGGTGGTCTAAAGGTCCAACAATAAGGTTTGCTGGTGGAGGCTTTGGTTCTACAAAAGGTCATGGTGACGTGAAGTTAGGATGCATTACCATTTCGGGAGTTCTTTATGTCAAAAATCTTAAGTTTAATCTTTTCAGCATGAGTCAATTCGCTGATAAAGGATACTTCATCAAAATCAAAAGTGATGAATGTAAACTTATAGACTTTTAGACGAAGAAGGTTATTATGGTTGCTAGAAGATCAGGAGGTTTGTACACTATAGATTGGTCTTCAGCAATCGTTAAAAAATGCCTTGTCTCAGATCATGATTGCCTTGCTAAAAAAGCATGGTTATGGCATAAACGAACAAGTCACCTAAACTTCAAGACGCTGAATAATCTGTCTAAAAAGGCACTTGTAGTTGGATTACCTAAGGTTACTTTCAAGAAGGATGGTGTTTGCAATGCATGTCAGCAAGGAAAGCAAACCAAATCTTCTTTTAAGAACAAGGCAGTACCGTCAACTACAAAACCTTTACAACTCTTGCACATGAACTTGTTTCAATCTTCTTCAACAAGCTATGCTGGTAAGAAGTATGGTCTGGTGGTGGTAGATGACTATTCAAGATTCACTTGGGTAGTATTTATTATCAAGCACAAGTCTGAAACAAGGACTGAAATACCTAACTTGCTGAATAAGCTTGAAGTCATGAAAAATGACAAGGTAAAAGTCATAAGAACAGACCATGGTACTGAGTTTGTGAATCAGTACATAACTGAGTATTGCATTTCAAAAGACATACAACATCAATTATCCTCAGTAAGGACACCACAACAAAATGGTGTTGCTGAAAGGAAGAATCGCACCCTAAAGGAAGCTGCAAGAACAATGCTTGCTGACACTGAAATAAGTGAAGCTTACTGGTTTGAAGCGATTAATACCGCCTGCTATACTCAAAACAGATGTCTGATTACTAAGGAATACAACAAAACTCCCTATGAGTTATTTGTTGGAAGACCTCCTAACATCACCCATCTAAGAGTATTTGGTTGTAAGTGTTTTGTTCTTAACAATGGTAGAGAATACTTAAGAACATTTCAACCAAAGCCATACGAAGCGATATTTCTTGGTTACTCCTTGCATAGTAAAGCTTATAGAGTTTATAACAAAAAGGCACAAAAGATCGAAGAATCAGTGCATGTTGTATTCTATGAAAAGTCAGAAGGAGTGCCTGTTGAAGAAGAAATATTAGATTGTATAAAGAAGTTACTCATACACGAGCGAAGAACTGAATCTGATGCTAGGCAAGTCAAGTCAATTGAACTAAATGATGATTCTGACAATGACTCTCCTCTCCCGAGTCATGACAAGATAAATATAGTTCATGACAAAGAATTTCCAGCAAAAGACGCAGTTGCTCCGGATGTTGCTGAGACTATGCAACTTCCTGTGCCTGCTGACGAGTTACTACAATCTAGCAATGCTGAACAAGCAGTTGCTGATGAACCAATCTCAGCAGAGACACAAAAGAATACCAGTAGTACTGAGCAAGTACATACTGAAGAGTCACATGCTGATGAGCAAACTTATCCAGATCCAAAGAGCAGATTACCTGTTAATAAATGGATTAGAGATCATCCCTCTACGGATATGATTGGTGATATTGACAAACGCCAAGTGACTAGATCCAAAGTATCTACTACTCATGAACTTGTTGAAGAAGCAAATGTCGTAGAAGTAGAAGCTTTGTTTCAGAAATTGAACCCAAGACCATAGAAAAAGCTTTAAAGCATTCTGAATGGATCAAGGCAATGCAAGAAGAACTGGATCAATTTGAAAGAAACAAAGTCTGGAAACTTGTACCCCTTGCTGAAGGCAAGAAAGCAATTGGTACAAAATGGGTGTTCAGAAACAAGCTGATTGAGTTTGGTGAAGTAACAAGGAACAAAGAACGATTAGTTGCTCAAGGTTACTGTCAGACTGAAGGATTGGACTATGATGAGTCTTATGCACCAGTTGCAAGATTGGATGCAATTAGACTTTTCTTGGCCTTTGCTGCTCACAATGACTTCATTGTTTATCAAATGGATGTTAAAAGTGCATTCCTAAATGGTGAACTTGCTGAAGAAGTCTACTTGGAACAACCCCCTAGCTTTGAACTTCCCTCAGAAACCAAAATGGTATACAAGCTTCAGAAAGCTGTATATGGTCTAAAGCAAGCACCAAGAGCTTGGTATGATACCTTAGCTAAGTTCTTGCTGGACAATGGTTTCAAGAAAGGTGAAGTTGATAAAACTTTATTTACCATGAACCATGATGGTAAAATACTCTTAGTTCAGATTTATGTGGGTGACATAATATTTAGATCTAAGGACAAGCAACTTTGTGATGATTAGCCAAACTCATGACAAACAAGTTTGAAATGAGTATGATGGGTAAATTGAATTATTTCCTAGGATTGCAAGTCAAGCAATTCAAAGATGGAATATTCATAAATCAAGCAAAGTATGCAAAGGAAATGCTCATAAAGTTTAGGATCAAAGAGGAAGAAAAACCTGAAAAGATCCCTATGAGTGTTTGATGAATGTGTATTTTACACTTTCATTTGAGTCTTTTTCACCTATTTTAGCTACCCTCTATGATAATTTAGCTATATTTTAGTGCATTTTATTAGAATAGTGTCACGTTTCCCTTTAGTTTTTATTTTACAGGTTTTGGTTGAAAAACAAAGATTTCAGGGCAATTATATTGAAGTTAAAAAGGAATTGGTGTTCCAGAAGCCTATTTGGAGTATCTGAAAGTTTCCGGATAGGATTTCGAGTCTAGGGGTCGAATCTGGAGGTTAGAAGGCCACTAGAAGTCAGAAACCGAGTCCGAA
Source organism: Plantago ovata (assembly GCA_028274465.1). Taxonomy (NCBI): domain Eukaryota; kingdom Viridiplantae; phylum Streptophyta; class Magnoliopsida; order Lamiales; family Plantaginaceae; genus Plantago; species Plantago ovata. Next base: position 54,634,075 of record CM051457.1, read on the forward strand.
AAGGGGAAGAAATCCAAAAACGCGTCGAAAACACGGAAATTCCGGAAAAATGCTCCCGGACGAATCGCCCGGGATGTGGGGCGAATTGCCCCACACCAGGCGACTCGCCCGGTGTGTGGGTCGAAGGGCCCCACAGTATTTCGAACACTATATATTGCTCAGATTTTCTCCGAAATTCATACTTTTCCAGACCTATTCTCTCACCTTTCTCTGTAGTTTTAGGTAGAAACTTCCCAGAGCCTGTTCTGGGGGTTTGTAGCTTAGGAGACACTTTTTCATAGCAATTTGGAGCTTGTAAGATCGCGATTCTTCGGAGACTGACAACCTTCGGTAACATTGTATCTTACAGTTTATTCTACTTATTTTTATATATCTTTCAACATGTTTTCTTCTATGATTTTTGTTGATTGCATGAGAACTATGAGTAGTTAAACTTATCGTTGGTGGTAGTATGTGAATTCTTAGCGAAGGGATGATAATCATGCTAATGGCTATATCGCGCATTATACTCCGTGTTATTGCTTTATTTCGTTGATCAGGCGCAACCTATACTTTCGTATGTTGATTAATTATTATGCACAATTGGACCCTATTCGACCTATGCATATCTACATCTTCGTAGTGTTGAATAATTACGAAACACAATTGGACAATAGTGTTTGACCTGTCAGTATCTATATCTTCCTAGTGTTTGATAATTACAACAGGACAATTGATTGATCAAAGATCTCCATGCAAGACCGAGGAATTTACGCATGATTATTAACCCGTTATGCTTTGAAAGACCATACTATCACCAATCTCCATTATCTGTTAGAAAAACCTTTGCTATACCGTCTGCTGTTTTATATTCTAAATTAGATTTGATAAAGCTAGTTATAGTCCTTAGAGAACGACACTTGAGGTCATTCTACTGCTACACTACAGTTTTCGTTGTAGTTGTGAATTGCCTTTGGCTAAATAACAAATTTATTTGATTAATTGAGTCTGACGAACTTGGTTGCATCAAATTGGCGCTGCTGCCGGGGACTATACTCCTTTTTTCTGTTTAATTTGTTTATATTTTCAGCATTCAATTCCTAATTCTATTAGTTTTAGTTTTCCTTTTTAATCTCTCTCTGATACTGCTTTCCTAGTCTGTTACAGATAGTGTATGCCACATACACGATCTAGGGGAACACCGCTTGCTGATTCAATTGCTGAGATCGACAGAGTCTACCACCAGAGAAGGCGACTACTTCAAAGGCGCGAGCTAGAGGAAATAGAGGATACCGATTTCTCTGAATCTCTACACAGTCTTTTCAAGGAAATCGACAGAATGCCAGAAGCTAGACCACTGAAAGCATGGGTTCAACCCTCCAAGGATCGTATGAGGGGACCGACGATTGTTCTTTCGTCTCCAACTCGAGATCTGGAAATCAAGAACCACGCATTCCAACAACTTCCGAGGTTCTATGGCTTATCAAGGGAAGATGTGATGGGGTACTTGCACGATATCGATGATTTCGTCAACCAACTCCCACGACCCGGAGCTGAAATAACAACGGATGAGTTGCGGATGAAGGTTTTTCCTATGGGACTTGGCGACAGAGCCAAGTCATGGTTGAGTTCTCTACCAGCGGGCTCGCTGGACACTTGGGAAAAGGTTTTTTCAGCTTTCATGAAAAAATACTTCCCTCACACCTTGACTACCGCGCTGAAGGCGCAAATCACTGGATTCAAACAGGACTATGATGAGACCATCTACACCGCGTTTGAGAGATTCCAAGATCTCACGAACAAGTGCCCTCACCATGGTTTTGAACTTTCTGACCTAGTCCAACACTTCTACAATGGACTAACCTTCGAAAACCAACAAGTGGTGGATTTCCAATGCTGAGGCAATATTTGGGAGGAAACCGCAGAAGCCGTCTAGGCAGTTTTCGAAAGGCTTGCTAAGGGTTCGCAGTTCAAGGACCCAAGAGCGATGGTTAGGAGACGTGGACCTGAAGCTCCACCGACTCAAGAAGCCCCAATGTATAGGGGGAATGGGGATCAATTCGAGTGCTTTTCCAACAAATTGAAGCAAGTCCTCAAGAGCGCCACTGGAACAACTGTTTCGAACGAAGTATGCCGAATATGCAAGAACTATGGGCATGGGGCTCATATGTGTAGATCGGAGCTTGTGTATGATGATGGCAACTGGGCTCAAAGATGCGAAGAGGAGGCCTTTGCTACGGAGTTTGGTACTCAAGAAGCTAGCTACGGACAAGATAGTAGGAATCCTCGAGGTGGATTTTGGAGAAGAGGATTCCGAAACAATCAAGGATACGCACCGGCTAGCCAAACTTATGGCCCTAACCAAGACCGTAGTAGGCTAAACTATGGTAATGATCACTGCGAAAACCCCGCTCCGAAAGAGCGACCAAAGTCGAAGTCGGCTCAACTGATGGAGAACTTGCAAAAGATGGTTGATCACACCCAAAGTTTTCTCAAACGTTATGAAGAAGATGCTGAGAAGACTAGAGCGAGACTTGATAGGTTGGAAGAGAGCACTAGGCTTGCCCATGAAAAGATGCAAGAGTTGATCGACTGAGGAGCAAGTAGGGAGCAAGGCAAGCTGCCTAGCAACACTGAGAAGTCAATGTACATTACCTTGGTGGGTGATCTACCTGTTGAAATTACCATCAAGAAGGTTGCTAAGTGCGAGAGTTGCGAGGGGGAAGTGCCCCCACAGGCTGAGGAAGAAGAGAAGGACCTTGGTGCTAACGAGAGTGAAGAGGAGCAAGAGGATCCCGAGCCACTCCCTCAGAGTTTCGATATTAAGGTCGGGATTGGGGAACTTGAAGGTGTCCGTGCCACACTAGACACGGGATCCTACTCTAATGTGCTCCCTTTGAATGTGTTCGAGAAGAGTAGCCTTGGAAAACTATCTGTGCATAAGGCTATTGTGCAACTGGCGGATGGATCCTTTGTGAGACCCGAAGGCGTTGTGAAGAATGTATTGGTCAAGATTGGTGAAGCTTCTGTATACACCGATTTTGTAGTTATGCCGGCGTCTACACCTGGGACGGGGGATGTCATTCTCTTGGGGCGAACATTCTTGACTAAGCTACGCTCCGTGATGGACATCTACCAAAGGACTTGCACTATTGAAGTGGATGGCAAGCAGCATGTGTTGCGAGCCATATCTGATCCACCTGATCACCCTGATACTTCTCACACTATTGACTACAGTGGTCTTAATGTCTATGTTCATTCTTATTCACAGGTTCAAGGCATGAGGAGAAAATACGTGAAGGGGAAGTCTAGTACCCTCAAGAAGAAGAACTAGGCACAGCCAGGAGTCGAGTCAAAGACTTTAAACAATGGCGCTATCCGGGAGGCAACCCGGGGTTTTTATCGCTTTTTTTACCGCTTTATTGCATGCATTCATTCTTGAACAATTTGCTTTTCATATGTGAATTTGTTCGTCTATGTGTCGTATGTGCTTATGTTATGTTTGAGTGAGATATTTCGAGTGATTTTTTGAGAAAAATGGTTTTCGGGGACTAAAAACCGCATTTGTTTTCGGAAACGTTCGTCTCCCCCCCTCAGGAGGTGGGGGGCGAATCGCCCTATGCTCCAGAGCGCGCGCGCGTGCTCCGGGCGCGCGGGGCGATTCGCCCCGCACGAGGGGCGATTCGCCCCAGGCGTGGGGCGAATCGCCCCACGACTTGCAGAGATGAAAAAGCGGGGTTTCTTCCCCTTCTCCTCATTTTTCTCCATCTTCATCTTCTTAACTCCAAAAATTCCTCCATTTTCAAAATACCTTCAAACCTTCATAACTTCTTCATATTTCTACCAAATTTTGTGTTCTTTAGCTTCAATCGAAGCCCGTTACGTGCTCTTTCTTTTCATCCGAACAAATCTCTTTCTAGTCCATTCAATCTCCGAATTTGAGGTAATCTCACATGAACCCTAATTTTTCAAATTTGGGGTTTTTTTGATTTATGCTTCAATTAAGCTTGTATGATGTATGGGTTGAGTATTTATGTGATTAGAATCGTTATTCATTATCAATTACATGTTCAATTATGCTTGGTTTGTTGATTTGAGATTTTTGCTGTTAGATGATATATCTTGTTAGGAAATGTATCTCTTACTTTCATTCCATGCTTAAACATGTGTTTGTTGATATGATAATGATGGATGTAATGGTAGAATGCATGATTGATGAAGTTGAGGATTTATGATAGATTTTTTGTTATTATGGTATGGATTGAACCTTGTGATTCAAGGCATTTGTTGTTTAGCAAGAGCATAATGTGATATGTTATTGTAGTAGTTACATTGATATGTTGCGTGATGAAGTAACTAGACTAGACATTGGATTTTTGAGGAGTTAGATTGTTGAAGATATTGCTCGATTGTTCGCTCGTACATTTACATATGCATCGGTCTGTTTTGCATCGTACAAGATACTAATTGCTGTTTGTAGGAATCATGGCACCAAGATCGAGGAGAGCCGGCCCGAGCAGAAAGGGGAAGGGAGTAGCATCAAGCTTCCAACCGTCTCACCATATGTACGAGATGTCTTTAGCTGCGGTAGAGGTGCGTCAAAGGCTAGAAGCGGAGCTGGCCGACGGGGGAAGATCGATCATTCCAGACAGGAGGATTGATATTCCAGAGTCAGCAGCTGGAACGGCGGGATATAGGACGCTATCACGGTTGGCATCAAGAAGGAATTGAGTTTGGTACAGTTCCAACAGGTTCAAGGGGTACGACGTGAGCCTCCTCCAAGAGTTCTACACTGGATACACGGATCTCGAGGAGAAGAATGGGGTACTAGTTCGAGGCCTGATAATACCATGGACACCAGAGCACATTTCTTCATTCATCCATTTTGGGCAGCAGGAGTTCACAGGGAGCGACCATGCCTACCTGTATTCGAGGGCCACTAGGGGGATAGGAAGACATATTACGGACGTGATCTGCAACAGGGAGTACAGATATCCAGAAATCGGGGGATAACCTACACGGATCCGTCAGAGCGACCTTAACATTGAAGATAAGGTGATGATGAAATTTTGCATCTTCAATTTGATCCCTAGGAAGAATGACTCATGGATTCAGCCCTACTACGCCGAGCTCCTCCACTGCTTGATAGACAGACATCGGATCGACATCGGGCACATCATGTATGAGGAGTATGAGCGCCACTGGGAAAAGAAGAAGAAGCCCTTCATTTTCCCAAGCTTCATCACTGCCTACTGCAAATATCATGGGGGTCGATGACATTGACGAGGGGGATTGCGAGGTCGCTGCCCTTTCACCCTCGACCATTGAAGTGCAGCTGGCGAGGTATCAGTTGAAGAACCCCACGGCTGCCGCTGCTGATGTGGGAGCACCCTTCCAGCCGAGCGATTCCGATCATGAGAATGATTATGAGGATGCTATGGAGGCCGATGATGGCCAAGCCCCTATCCCAGATATCCCATTTGTCCATAGAGCACCGCATGCACCGCCTCGAGCACCACAGGGGTCTAGAGGATTTGACTTCTCTGAATTCCGTACCTACCTCGACGGCCGTTTCGATAGAATTGATGCCAGTAACGCGGCCTTGCAACAGGACAACGCGGCCTTGCGACAGGACCTCGACGGGCACATTGCCCAGCACAACCGCGATTGGGAGACATTCGAGGAGCATCGCCGGGAGGATAGGCAACAAAGGTGGGAGCAGCAACAGCTCATCCAGCAGCAACAGGAGGCCCTACGGCAGTCCAATGAGCTCCTGGCTGACATGTGGAGGAACTTTTATGGGGATTACCATCCCGATGATTAGTCTTTTCACATGTCCACTCTGAGCCAACCGAGGCCAAACCGTTCGGTAACATCTAGTATCACTTCTTATTACTCATTCTCTTTTGCTAGGGGATAGCTTAAGTATCGTAAGGGGGGTGGGATGTGAACCGTGATGTTAAGTATTGTTTGGCTTTGTGTTGATCAGTATCTTGTTCTTTGTTTGCATTTGCATTTGCACGTTTACTGCTTTCTTAGATTTTTTAGGTTGCATTCACTTCATTCATCCTAGGATAGTCTTCCATGTTTTATATGGAGTTTATTGTCGAGTTTTTTGAACTTTTTTATTGGGTAGATCAACTAACTATGCCATTAATCGTATGCTTCATCTCTATGAATTTGTTTGAGGTTTTTCTCGCTTGGCTTGTCACATTTATGTATTGCACTTAGTTAAGCTTGGTAGTCTCGACATCACTTAGTGGTGTTTTCTCTACTGCGGTTCACGAAGGCCTTTATAATAGGATGATGCATGTTAGGGTCTTATGGTTGTTTTCCCGACTAATTATGTACCTAAGAGGCAACAAGTCTTCACCATGCTTTGAGATTGCTTAATGCCTAGGAAGGAGGTACTGTGAGGTTGTGTGATCCTTTATTTATAACCTATTCTTCCGAATAGGTTTGGGGAGGGGGTTACACCATCATTAGACTTGTTTTTCGTTTTTCATTTCCGTATTGTGAGTTTATTTTTCCTTTTCCGTAAATTTTGTACTCTAACCTATTCTTTCGAATAGGTTTGGGGAAGTCGATGTGAGTCATTTTGTTTCTCTTTTTGTTATGCTACTGCTGGCTAAAAAAAAAAAAAATCGAAAAAAAAAAAGAGAAAAATTCCAGGAAAAAAGAAAAAAAAAGAAAAAAAAGAAACTGGAAAGAAAAAAAAAGAAAAAAAAAAAGAAAAGACCCCAAAAAAGCAAAGAAGGATCCAAAAAAAAGAAAGCCAAATAGCAGTTTAGCAAAATGTTGTGTCTCATTTTCCAATTCTTGTAGTGTTCGTAATCGTGTTGTAATTTTCTATTTTTTGTCTTTTGTTTTTTAGTGTCATCTGTTCTAGACCACCCTCGTCCTGCCATTCAGGAAGTGGTGAATAGCTTAAGACTTTACTTAAGAGATGGGTAGAATAGGGGAGTGTTATCTTTTATAGGGAATCCTCCTTCTTTTGATGAGAGTCAGTACTGGTTCGACCTCTTTGAGGAAAAGTCTTAACATGGTGGAACAGCAGTAAGTCCTCAGTTTCATAGGCACGGGACAACCATTCGTATCTTAGCATGCTTCATTACGTCGTCACTGACTAGGTCCAGGTAGAGAATGTTACGAGAGACTATCTTGTCTAGACATAAGTGCCTATGTGGATGTGTATAAGTCAATCGAGGTATTCTTCAACCTATATTCATGCTTTGATTTATATGGTTTTTGTTCATATGTTTTTTGATAGATTCAGTAGATTAGTTCATTTTATTTGGCATGAGACTCCATTTTGTGTCTTGCATTGTTTTTTGCATTAGAGTCTAGCTTAGTTGCTTGAGGACAAGCAAAGGTTCGGTTTGGGGAGTTTGATGAATGTGTATTTTACATTTTCATTTGAGTCTTTTTCACCTATTTTAGCTATCCTCTATGATAATTTAGCTATATTTTAGTGCATTTTATTAGAATAGTGTCACGTTTCCCTTTAGTTTTTATTTTACAGGTTTTGATTGAAAAACGAGGATTTCAGGGCAATTATATTGAAGTTAACAAGGAATTGGTGTTCCAGAAGCCTATTTGGAGTATCTGAAGGTTTTCGGATAGGATTTCGAGTCTAGGGGTCGAATCTGGAGGTTAGAAGGCCACTAGAAGTCAGAAACCGAGTCCGAAAAGGGGAAGAAATCCAAAAACGCGTCGAAAACGCAGAAATTCCGGAAAAATACTCCCGGGAAAATCGCCCGGGATGTGGGGCGAATCGCCCCACACCAGGCGACTCGCCCGGTGTGTGGGGCGAAGGGCCCCACAGTATTTCGAACACTATATATAGTTGCTCAGATTTTCTCCGAAATTCATACTTTTCCAGACCTATTCTCTCACCTTTCTCTGTAGTTTTAGGTAGGAACTTCCCAGAGCCTGTTCTGGGGGTTCGTAGCTTATGAGACACTTTTTCATAGCAGTTTGGAGCTTGTAAGATCGCGATTCTTCGGAGACTGACAACCTTCGGTAACATTGTATCTTACAGTTTATTCTACTTATTTTTATATATCTTTCAACATGTTTTCTTCTATGATTTCTGTTGATTGCATGACAACTATGAGTAGCTAAACTTATCGTTGGTGGTAGTATGTGAATTCTTAGCGAAGGGATGATAATCATGCTAATGGCTATATCGCGCATTATACTCCGTGTTATTGCTTTATTTCGTTGATCAGGCGCAACCTATATCTTCGTATGTTGATTAATTATTATGCACAATTGGACCCTAGTCGACCTATGCATATCTATATCTTCGTAGTTTTGAATAATTACGGAACACAATTGGACAATAGTGTTTGACTTGTCAGTATCTATATCTTCGTAGTGTTTGATAATTTCAACAGGACAATTGATTGATCAAAGATCTCCATGCAAGACCGAGGAATTTACGCATGATTATTAACCCGTTATGCTTTGAAGGACCATACTATCACCAATCTCCATTGTCTGTTAGAAAAACCTTTGCTATACCGTCTGTTGTTTTATATTCTAAATTAGATTTGATAAAGCTAGTTATAGTCCTTAGAGAACGACACTCGAGGTCATTCTACTGCTACACTACGGTTTTCGTTGTAGTTGTGAAATGCCTTTGGCTAAATAACAAATTTATTTGATTAATTGAGTCTGACGAACTTGGTTGCATCAGTGTTGGTTCCAAATTGGGCTATACTAAAGAAGATAAGTGTGTTGAAGAACACAAGTATAGGAAGCTCATTGGTTCCTTGCTGTATTTAACAACAAGTAGACCTGACATTCAGTATGTTATTTGTGTGTGTGCAAGATTCCAATCTGATCCAAGAGAATCACACTACAAAAAGGCACTCAAGATACTAAAATATGTCAAAGGTACAGTCAATGTTGGATTATGGTATCCTAAAGATTCTGGATTGGAATTGGTTGGTTATTCTGATGTTGATCATGGAGGATCAACTCTTGATAGAAAAAGTACTTCTGGAACTTGTCAGTTTCTAGGTACTAGATTAACATCATGGTTCAGCAAGAAGCAAACCTTTGTTGCCAATTCATCTACTGAATTTGAGTACATTGCGGCTGGTTGTTGCACAGCTCAAATCCTATGGATTTAGCAATAATTAAGAGTTATGGTATTACTACAAAGAAAACACCAATCTTTTGTGATAATACAAGTGCTATTGCTATCACGCAAAATCCTAAGTTCCACTCAAGGACAAAGCACATTGATATTAGACATCATTTCATTAGAGATCATGTGGAAAAAGGAGACATTGATGTTGTGAAAGTAGGTACTGATGATCAACTTGCTGACATCTTTACCAAGCCCCTACCAGATAATAGGTTCGCAATGATAAGGTATAACCTTGGATTGATCGAACTACCTCAATAGTAAGGGATACATTTGGCAGATTGCTGAAACAGGCATTCAGTAAGCCAAAGTATGCTTACATGTATAAAGTCCATTCCACTGATTTCTTCTAAAAGAAATGATAGTTCACTACATGATTGCTGAAACAGGCATTCAACAAGTAATTCCTTCAAAACGGGTATTTGTTAGGAAACTTGATCACTTGCTGAGACGGGTACTCAGCAAGAGAAAAACTTTAAAGATTGCTGAAACGGGCATTCAGAGAAATCAAAGATACTGAAACAGGTATTCAAGTATCAAAGGAAAAACCTGAGACGGGAACTCAGCAAAGAGCAAGAACACTTATTTTACCTAAGGATATCTCAATATAAAAAGAATTTGCTGAGACGGGAACTCAGAAATGTCTTTTAACTTAAAGAAATATGAGATATTTGATTAAGGAGAAATTTTCAGCAAATACAAGGCTTGTTACCTAAAAAGATAAGTACCAAAGTCAACCCGATTAAAATTGCTGAAAAGATTTTCATTTACTTCAGCAAGCAATTTGCGTTGAAGTAAAAAGGATCAAACCCGTGAATCAAGGTACAACCAATTTGTGACGTTAATCGTGGCACAGATAAACTCGCTGTTAATCATGACATGAAATACAATCGTGGCCATTGATTTAAAGCAGTTTTTAATCTAACGGTTGATATTGCGAAGATAAAGTATGCTCTGATGGTTTTTGTTAGTGGACCACTACGCATTTATTGCAAAGGCTCCACTAACACAGATGAATCTCTGTTTTACCCTTGCTGAGAACTCAAAACCGTTGAGCTTCTCACACAACAGAGATACTATATAAACAAAGAGTTAGATAAAGACAAAATTCTTTAACTCACATTTCATTTCTCTGCAAATTTTCTAGCATGTGCCCTGAATTCACTGTACCTCCGGTAAAAAAGAAAGTTATCTTTTTCGTACAACTCCCCCGCTATATATAAGAGATGGCTCCTAAGAGACAGTCCTCTAAGACATCAAAATCATCCAAAGCTGATAGTGCTGGGAAAAGCACTACACCGGTTGAAATTCTGGCAACCAACACAGTGAAAATTGTGTTGAAAAATGACAGAATCACTGAAAGACCCATGTCGCTGCATATCTTGACACTGCAAAGTGTGAACAGATGATGCAATGGGGCGGATTCGCCAAGGAGAAGTATATTAGATACATCTATGAACAAGAATTGGATGAGGAAAATAAAGAGGCGTTGAATTTGATAAATCAACAAGGCCTTCTTTTCTTCATAACTTCTCGCACTGAGAAAGTGAGCATGTTAGATACAATGGAATTCTACAACAATGCAGAAATCCAAACTCTTACTGATGGACAAGGAGTCACTGAAAAAAGTGATTTCTACCTCAGTTCAAGGTGTGCAAATCATCCTGAAATGGATTGATTTAGCCAACATCTTTCAGATTCCAACTACTGGAACTGAAGATGACATCACTACCACTGATGAAGAAATTGAAGCCTTCTACAGTGATGTCAGAAATGAAAAGATGAAGAAAGGAGAGATTGCTCCCGTGACTTGGACCTCAAAGCACATAAAGAGGAAGCATCTCTGTGTTAGGAAACTTGTAATTTTGATGAGCAATTAACCATGCTAAATTAAGGAAAGTCCAGTAACTAGTACTCTTAAGGTCCATAGGAATTTAGAATTTTAAGGACATTGTAAAAGAGGAACGTTTGCTGAAGACTTAGATTAGGTGCTAGATAAGTTATTTCTTTAGCGTATGATGTATTTTATTTTCTGAAAAGAGAATAACTTATTGATGCTTTAGCTTATGATGTATCTTATTTTCTGAAAAGAAAATAACCTATTGAAGCATTTGCTGACGATATACTTTGTTTTTATAAACAAACTATTGAAGCAATTAGAAACCGCTCAGAATCTTGAAGATTATTGAAGATCTGAAGACTTGAAGATTTCGAAGATCTGAAGACTTGAAGATTGTTGAAAGACTGGTATCTACAAAGGCACGTGTTGCTCAGAAAGTGGAAACTTCAGCAACAGCATTGCATAAGTGAAAATCTGAAAGACAGAGTAGGTTGTGCTTGCTGAAACTGAGACTAACCACTTGCTGATGGAACATATGTGACCCCTTGCTGAAAGTACTTGAATATGCGCTCCAATGTTACTGTTTGAATTCTATTCAAATATGCATTAAATGCAAAGCTTACACGCGAAGGACATGAAGACTAGAAGACAAACAAGGACGCTGCTGAAAGTACAAAAGCAAGATAGTGACATGTTAAGGTTCAAAAGCCTTGGAATTTAAAATTCAAACGGCTCCTTTCTTGCACTATAAATAGAGGTCATCCGGCAAAGAGTTGAAGTGTGTCAACAACGTGATCAAACTCTCACTTGTGCTTAAACTCACATACCTTCAAACACTCTTACTACCATTGATCCGTTCCAAGACTTAAAAGCTTGAAAAAGCTACTTGTGAAGAAGTAGAACAAACTCGACTAAGAAATTAGTTAAGTGTTCTTTCTTTCGAACAAGAACAAGTCTTGACACCAGAAACAATCAAACTTGTTTACTGCAAAGTATTCAAATTTGTGTTTCTTAAATTACTTGTTGTAACTGAATAAGTTATAATCAAGTTATCTCACCCCAAAACTCTCTAACTGAAAATACACCCTTTCAGGTGTGATATTCAAGGGGAACATAATCGAGCATAGTTTTGCTGATTAAAAGTACCAAGTTTGGTGGAGAACAAGGTTACGTTCTCTAGTTTAGGTTGGAGACAAAGCAAGTGTGCTTTGGTTTCTGTTGAATCACTCTAGATAGGAGATTGTAAGGAACCTCAATCATATCTTAGTGGATTCAGTTCTAAAAAGGACAAAGTGGATTAGTTGAGAGATTACGCCACTCTCAGATACCACTATAAAAGTGTTTTTGTGATTTACTTACTGTATTAGTTTTCAGCAAATCATATCTGTCTGTACACAGTCACTCACTTCACTTGCTGAAACCTTTACTTACTGAAAGAGCACTTATTGTATCAAAGACTTCCACTCTCCGATTTTAAGTATCATCAAACCAAGCTACTGTAAAGTAACTTACGCTTGCTGAGAAAGTTAAGTATCAGCAAACTCATTACTGAAAAGTAATAAGCACTTGCTGAGAAAGTTTTAAACGACGAAAGTTTGAAAAGACTATTCACCCTCCCCCCGTCTAGTCTTTTCTTGTTGTTTAAAGGGACCAACAAGTGGTATCAGAGCTGGAGGTTCTTTAACCTTCAGCACTGAACCTATATCCCCTTAAGTGCTTTCCGTAAATCACTCTCACTTGATCAGTTTGGTAGTGCTTTGCTGACAGGATGTCTTTAGGAGATGCTCCCTTGCTGAAGCTGGAAAATTACGAGAAATGGCGAAACAACATGATGCTACATCTTGAGGCCATTAGTGATGAGATGGTCACAGTCATTAATGATGGACCTATCAAGATCACTAAGGTTGAAAGGAGTTTCCCTCACAAGACCACTGAAGCTGGAAAGGAAACTATCCTAGGCGAACCATCAGATACGGTTGTGCCAAAACCAAGAGAGGAATGGACTTCTGACGAAGCTAAGAGATTCCGTCTTGATGGCCAAGCAAGAAATATCATCATTCGATCAACTCCGGATACCATACAGTGCAAACTGTGGGGCGCTAAGACTGCAAAGGAAGCTTGGAAAATGGTTCAAGATCTTTGTGCTGGATCTGACAAAACCAAGGAAAACAAACTTGAAGTACTTAAATTAAAGTTTCAAAACTTTAAGCAAGGTACAAACGAGTCACTGGAAGACTTGGATTTCAGATTCACAACTCTTGTTAGTGAAATGGCAGCCTTGGGTGTTGGAAACCTTTACTCAGATTCTGAGAAAGTGAAAACTATCATCAGAAGTTTGAATCAAGAATGGATCCACACTCAGAATTTCTATTATAATCAAGGAATGCCAGACATTACACCAACAGAGTTGTTCTCTCATCTTGCTACTGTCAACTATGAGACAAAGCAAAGATAAAATGTATTTGCTGAAAAATCGCAAAACATTGCTCTTGCTGCAAAGCCATCATCTTCTTGATGAACGTATTTTTGACGCGTTCATCTTGTCTTTTTACCTTCTTTTGCTATCTTTTAGCCTTGTTTTTTCGTTAGTTTTGTAGAATAGTGTCACGTTTATTGTTTTCTGCATTTTCAGGCACTTAGGTACGAAACGGCGTTTTTGGAGCTAAAAACGAGCCTTTTTGATGGAAAAGATGGCCCCGTTGAAGTCCCCAATCTCTGTGGCTTGTTCGTGAGTGTCTGAGCCTCAATAAGCATTGAGAAGGATGAGTCCAAGGCACCTGAGGGCCGTACGAGGGCAAAAAGATTGAGTTGGAAGACAAAAATCTGCCCAGGAGCCAAGCTAAGCGCCTGGAATAGTGAAGCGCTCCGCTTCATTTTCCAGGAGCTTTGGCACGGCAACGGCGCCAAATTGATGATGTCGTTTTTCACCAATTAAATTTGTTTAATAGCCAAAGAACACTTATCACTACACAAACTAGAGTGCAATGGCAAGTTGTCCCCGAGTGTCGTTCTGTCGGGACCTAACGTGGCTTGGTTAGTTTTGTAGAATAGTGTCACGTTTATTGTTTTCTGCATTTTCAGGCACTTGGGTACGAAACGGCGTTTTTGGAGCTAAAAACGAGCCTTTTTGATGGAAAAGATGGCCCCGTTGAAGTTCCCCAATCTCCGTGGCTTGTTCGTGAGTGTCTGAGCCTCAATAAGCATTGAGAAGGATGAGTCCAAGGCACCCGAGGGTCGTACGAGGGCAAAAAGATTGAGTTGGAAGACAAAAATCTGCCCAGGAGCCAAGCTAAGCGCCTGGAATAGTGAAGCGCTCCGCTTCATTTTCCAGGAGCTTTGGCACAGCAGCCAAGCGAAGCGCTTGGAGGGCCCAAGCGCTTCGCTTGCCAAGCGCTCCGCCTGACCTCTCCAAGCGGTCCTCTTGGCAGCGTTTACGTTTTCGGATTTTCCTTCTTCAATCTGATCTTCAGTTACTTTTTCCATACTTTTGAACATTGACTTCGTTTTGGCAGAGCTCCTAAGCCCCAAAACTCATAGAAAACTCAGATTACATTATATTTTAGATTGGATTAAAGGTTTTGGCATAGGATTGCATCCATTGTTTCATCTACGAAGAGGTTTTCATCAATACCCACCGATTAGTGACAGCTTGGTGGTAACATTGTACCATTATCTCTTGTCTAGTAGTTTGATTTGATGTATTCTATTTACAATTCATATGATTTGATGTCTATGTTAATGAATATGAGTAGCTAAATCCTTTGTGTTGGTGGTAGAATGTAGAATATGCATGCTATGGGTTATGTTTATGCTTACATGACATTGTGATTCAATCTTGCTGCAAATTCCTTCATATGATTCTTAGTTGCCTATAAAATATATTCGAATTGAGTATAGTGACAAACTCTTGGTCAATGAAAGCTATAGGATTGTATGTTAGAGATTTGCAGCATGCTAGATAAATGGTGTTGGTGACAAGCACCTCTAAAGTATTGATAGTGGTCTTTTATGATGTGTGTCTTGAAAGTTACCTGATGAACGGGAATTTGTTGGATTCCAATTGATCAAATAAATTTGTTATTTAGCCAAAGACAATCCACAACTACAACGAAAACCGTAGTGTAGCAGTAGAATGACTCGAGTGTCGTTCTCTCAGGACTATAACTAGCTTTATCAAATCTAATTTAGAATATAAAAACAACAAACAGATAGCAGAAGGGTTTCTAGCAGATAATGGAGATTGGTGATAGTATGGTCCTTCTTAACATAACGGGTCGATAATCATGCATAAATTCCTCGGTCTTGCATAGAGATCTTTGAATCAATCTAGTGTCCTGTTGCAAGTATTAAGCACTACGAAGATAATTTGGTCTGACTAGTCAATCACGATTGTCCTAATGTGTTCCGTAATTATTCAACACTACGAAGATAATTGGTCTGATGGTCAACTAGTGTCCAATTGTGCATAATAATCAATACAACATACGAGAATTTTGGTTACAACTGATCAACGAAATAAAGCAATGACACGGAGTATAATGCGCGATATAGCCATTAGCATGATTATCTTCCCTTCGCTAAGAATTCACATACTACCACCAACGATAAGTTTAGCTACTCATAATAAGCATGCAATCAACAGATATCATAGAAGAAAACATGTTGAAAGAATATAAAATAAGTAGAATAAAACTGTAAGATACAAAGTTACCGAAGGTTGTCAATCTCCGGATGATTGCGGTCCTACGAGCTCCAAACTGCTATGAAAAAGTGTCCCCTAAGCTACAGAACTCCCAGGACAGGCCCTGGGAAGTTCCTACCTAAAACTATAGAGAGAGGTGCGAGAGAAGGTCTGGAAAGATATGATTTTTCGGAGAAAAAACTGAGCACTATATATAGGCCCCGAATAAACTCTGGGGCGGTTCGCCCCCCGTCTTTTTCGCGGAATTCCGCGTTTTTCAACGCGGATTTGGATTTCTTCACCTTTTCGGACTCGGTTTCTGACTTCTAGTGGCCTTCTAACCTCCAGATTCGACCCCTAGACTCCAAATCCTATCCGGAAACCTTCAGATACTCCAAATAGGCTTCTGGAACACCAATTCCTTGTCAACTTCAATATAATTGCTCAGAAATCTTCGAATTTCAACCAAAACCTGTAAAATAAAATCTAAAGGGAAACGTGACACTATTCTAATAAAATGTACTAAAATATAGCTAAATTAACATAGAGGATAGCTAAAATAGGTGAAAAAGACTCGAATGAAAGTGTAAAATACACATTCATCAAACTCCCCAAACCGAACCTTTGCTTGTCCTCAAGCAACTAAGCTAGACTCTAATACAAAAAACATGCAAGACACAAAATGGAGTTTCATGCCAAATAAAATGAACTAATCTACTGAATAAACCAAAAAACATATGAACAAAAACCATACGAATCAAACCATGAATATAGTTTGAAGAATACATCGATTGACTTACACACATCCACATAAGTACTTATGTCAAGACAAGATAGTCTCTCGTAACATTCTCTACCTGGACCTAGTCAGTGACGACGTAATGATGCATGCTAAGATACGAATGGTTGCCCCGTGCCTATGAAACTGAGGACTTACTGCTGTTCCACCATGTTAAGACTTTCCCTCAAAAGAGGTCGAACCAGTACTGGCTCTCATCAAACGAAGGAGGGTTCCCTATAAGATAACACTCCCCTATTCTACCCATCTCTCAAGTAAAGTCTTAAGCTATTCACCACTTCCTGAATGGCAGGACGAGGGTGGTCTAGAACAGATGACACTTAAGACAAAAAAGATAAAAAATAGAAAAACACGATTACGAACATTACAAAAATGGAAAAGACTCAAACTTTGCTAAACTTCTATTTGGCTTTCTTTTTTGGACCCTTCTTTGCTTTTTTGGGGTCTTTTCTTTTTTTTTCTTTCCAGATTCTTTTTTTCTTTTTCTCTTTTTTTTCTGGAAGTTTTCTTTCTTCTTTTTTTTCGATTTTTTTTCTAGCCAGCAGTAGCATAACAAAAAGAGAAACAAAATGACACACACGAATTCCCCAAACCTATTCTTTTCGAATAGGTTGGAGTACAAAATTTACGGAAAAAGGAAAAATAAACTCACGATACGAAAATGAAAAACAGAAACAAGTCTAATGATGGTGTAACCCCCTCCCCAAACCTATTCGGAAGAATAGGTTATAAACAAAGGATCACACAACCTCACACAACCTCCTTCCTAGGCATTTAGCAATCTCAAAGCATGGTGAAGACTTGTTGCCTCATCCTATTATAAAGGCCTTCGTGAACCGCAGTAGAGAAAACACCAATAAGTGATGTCGAGACTACCTAGCTCAACTAAGTGCAATACATAAATGTGACAAGCCAAGCGAGAAAAACCTCAAACAAATTCGTAGAGATGAAGCATACGATTAATGGCATAGCTAGTTGATCTAGCCAATAAAAAAGTTCAAAAAATTCGGCAATAAACTCCATATAAAACATGCAAAACTATCCTAGGATGAATGTAGTGAATGCAGCCTAAAAAATCTAAGAAAGCAGTAAACGTGCAAATGCAAATGCAGACGGATAAAGCATGCGAGGTACTATACTCATCCTACCAATACCAAGCTCCACACTAACAACATCAGATCACTTAAATCCCACCCCCCCTGATGAAATTAACGCTAGTCCCTAGCAGTAAGAAAATGAGGAATTAAGATGTGATACTAGATGTTACCCCATGGTTTGGCCTCGGTCGGCTGAGTATGCTGCTTGTGGGTTACTGGGCCTCCTCTGTGAGCTTTATAGGGTGTCATCAGGTCTTCAGGTAGGTGCGGTAGTTCCATTTATAGGCTGGACAGGAACAACTCCCCTATCAGGATCATCATTGCCCGTATGGCCTTCATTGTCACTACTGTCACGCACAGCCTCACTAGTAGAGTTGTAGTGGCAGGTAGAATTCTCAAGAGTAGCCGCCGCTGTTATGGAATCCTCCGTCCTGGAGCCCTCCAATAGGATGTGAACTGTTGAAGGGGAAAGGGCAGTGGTATCAGGACCTCCCCCTCCAACGTTTTACACCTCGAGAAGGTTTCAGTAAGCTGCTTGGATACTCAGAAGTCTTCTACCTTTTTCTCCAATTTTGTCCACATTCTCTACCGTGAATCCGACCGATGTCTATATGATGCTCACTTTAGAGGCAGGCAAGGGGCACCCCGACAAGGTGCTGGGTACCCATGTCATTACGTTTTGGAACCAAGCTAGCGCTTCGGAACCTTCGAGCAACTTCGGACTCAAGATCGAATCCTTTGCGGCAAGACTGTCCCGGTGCCTTCCTGTTCACTCGAACTCTGCAGTCCTCGTGATGGAGTGCTGACGTAATAGTGGTTTCTGTCCCTTCGGTGGTGCATGAATAGGCATAGGAGTCCTTACTCCAGGTATACTCTAGCTCCTCCTCGTGGATAATCCACGACGTTGTTGCAAAACCCCTTGGCTTGAACGCACATCTAGCGAGGTCACCTTCCTTGACATGGTTCTTCACAGCAATCATACGGGAATGCTCCTTTCCCTTGGTATGGTACCTACAAATAGCTGTTAGCACCTTGTACGACACAAAACTGACTCAAATACATACTAGAGTAAAAGCGAAACACACAAGTGATAAAATCGACAATCGAACTCCCCAAACCGCAATGTCTAGCCTAGATTCTTCATCATGCAACATACCAACGAAACTACTTCATGCAATACATCACATCATGCTCTTACTAGACAACCAATATCCTTGATAACAAGGCTCAATTCATACCATAGCAGCGAAAAAATCCAATCATCATAAATCTTCATACTTAACAATTAAGCATTCTATCGTCAAATCTACCCACATTACATCAATAAACACATCCATATGCTAGAAATCAAAGATAAAGACATAATGCATAACAAGATATATATCATCTAATAGCAAAATACCCAAATCAACAATTCAAGCAAAATTGAGCATGCAATTGATAGTAAATAACATGTCTAATCACACAAACAACATACCCATGCATCAAACAAGCATAATTGAAGTTCAAATTAGAAAACCCCCAAATTCGAAAATTAGGGTTCTAAGGATGATACCTCAGATCTGTAAATCTAACGCATAAGGATGAAATCTGATCGGATAGGATGATAGATCATGTAATAGGCTTCGAATTAAGCTAAAGAACACTCAATTTGGTCAGGAAATGAAGAAGTTATGAAGATTTAAAGATGAAATCGCGTTTTTCGGGGTTTTTGGGAGGATGAATGAAGAAGAATGAAGAAAATGAGGTTCTGGGGAAGAAATCCGCGTTTTTGAAGTTCTGGGACCGTGGGGCGGTTCGCCCCGTGCTCCCCAATGCGGGGAGACGGTTCCCGACGTCAGAAAATGCGGTTTAATCCCCGAAATCAATTTTTTCAAAAAACCACTCGAAAAATCTCACTCAAACAAAAGCACATACGACACACAAATGAACAAATTCGCATACGAGAAGCAAATAGTTCAAGAATGAAATGCATGCAGAAAAGCAGTAAAGAAAGCGATAAAGATTCCGGGTTGCCTCCCGGATAGCGTCATTGTTTAAAGTCTTTGACTCGTGATGAACGTATTTTTGACGCGTTCATCTTGTCTTTTTCACCTTCTTTTGCTGTCTTCTAGCCTTGTTTTTTGGTTGGTTTTGTAGAATTGTGTCACGTTTTGTGTTTTCTGCATTTTTAGGCACTTAGGTACGAAACGGCGTTTTTGGAGCTAAAAACGAGCCTTTTTGATGGAAAAGATGGCCCCGTTGAAGTTCCCCAATCTCCGTGGCTTGTTCGTAAGTGTTTGAGCATCAATAAGCATCAAGAAGGATGAGTCCAAGGCACCCGATGGCCATGCGAGGGCAAAAAGATTGAGTTTGAAGACAAAAATCTGCCCAGGAGCCAAGCTAAGCGCCTGGAATAGTGAAGCGCTCCGCTTTAATTTCCAGGAGTTTTGGCACAGAAGCCAAGCGAAGCGCTTGGAGTGCCCGAAGGGCTTCGCTTGCCAAGCGCTCCGCTTGGCTTCTCCAAGCGGTCCGCTTGGCAGCGGTTACGTTTTCGGATTTTCCTTCATAGATCTGATCTTTGATCATTTTTTGGATATCTTTTGAACTGTAACTTCGTTTTGGAGAGCTCCTAAGCCCCAAAACTCAGAGAATATTCAGATTTCTTTGTATTTTAGCTTGTGATTCAAGGTTTTGATTGAGATTCATCCTTTGTAATCATCTACGGAGAGGTTTTCTTTGATTTCCACCGATTAGTGACAGCTTTGGTGGTAACTTGTATCACTCTCTTGTCTTGTAGTTTGATATGATGAATTCCAATTATTATTCATATGAATTGATGTCTATGTTGATGAATATGAGTAGCTAAATCTTTTGTGTTGGTGGTAGAATGTAGAATATGCATGCTATGGGTTATGTTTATGCTTACATGAGATTGTGATTCAATCTTGCTGCAAATCCCTTCATATGATTCTTAGTTGCCTATAAAATATATTCGAATTGAGTATAGTGACAAACTCTTGGTCAATGAAAGCTATAGGATTGTATGTTAGAGATTTGCAGCATGCTAGATAGATGGTGTTGGTGACAAGCACCTCTAAATTATTGATAGTGATCTTTCATGATGTGTGTCTTAAATTTGCCTAGACGAGTTGCTTAGCAGACTTGATCGAAGGTTCTACGCACTGAACTTGTGAGCATATTCGTAACCCATGCATGTGTATTTGATTTCTACCACCAACCGTTTTCCAATCTTGTTTACATAAATCTGATTTCTCGTTGCTATTGTTCAAAGGAAACGATTCTATCAACTTTGAACTCGTTGACTGAAATTGCTTGCAAAAACCCCATGCAAAGCCACGTTAGGTCCCGAGAGAACGACACTCGGGGACAACTTGCCATTGCACTCTAGTTTGTGTAGTGATAAGTGTTCTTAGGCTTTTAAAACAAATTTAATTGGTGAAAAACGACATCATCAATTTGGCGCCGTTGCCGGGGACTTAACTCCTTTGGTTGGTGTTTTTGTTTTGTTTTTTTCAGCCAACATCTCTTGTTTGTCTCCTTTCTGTTTTTGTTTCTTTTTGCTTGAGATACTCACTATTTTGTATTTCAGGTGCGTGCATGCCTAGAACCCGAACGGGTGGACCTATTATTGAACCTTTTGTAGACGAGATCGTTTGTTTCAAAGGAGAAGGAGGAATTTGAATCTCGAGTTTGAAGGGGTAGCATCTAGAGCTTCTACTCCTTGTATTCGGGAAGAGTCTTCTTCTTATCTTTTGGAGCCAATTCTTGAATCGGTTTACTTGGAAGGTGAAATGGCGGAGAGACCTATCCGTACACTTACAAAGCCTACGGTTGGGGCTAGAGGACCAGAAATTGTCCTCAATGATGCCACCAGGAACTTGGAGATCAAGAATCACATGTTCCAACAACTTCCCAAATTCTATGGGATGGCCAATGAGGACGTGATAGGGTACTTGAATGAGCTCGAGAACTTTGTTCTCCATCTTGGACGACCAGGAGCTGGCGTTACGGATGATGATCTCCGCATGAAGGTCTTTTCTATTGGGCTAGGCGATCGTGCAAAGGCTTGGCTCAATACTTTGGAGGTCGGGTCTTTGACGACATGGGATCTATGCTTTGACAAGTTCATGGAGCGTTACTACCCCGCTTCCAAGACAATGGCTATGAAGAGCCAAATTAGCTCCTTCGAGCAGAGGTACGATGAGCCTTTCCACGAGGCCTATGATCGATTCATGGGATTGCATCATCGATGCCCACATAACGGGTATGATAAAGCTCAGCTTCTCCAATTCTTTTACAATGGTTTACATCCTGAGATTCAATCTCAAGTGGATAGTATTTGTGGAGGTAGTATGGGGGAGTTGCTTCCTTCTCAAGCCCAAGTGAAGCTGGACATGATGTACCGGAATTCACAAAACCGGAATGTGAGGGCTCGTGTGCTCCAAAAGGAGCAAAGAGGTGAAGCCAAGGTAGTAGTGGAACAAAATGTCTTTGATGGGTTCGCCCATGAAGTGAAGCAAGCTTTGAGGCAAAGCGTTCCTTCTCCTTCTACGGAAGTTTGTGGTGTGTGCAAGAATTATGGGCACCCGGCCTACTTGTGCCGTTCTGAATTTGCTAGAGAGCAATATATCACGAACGATGTCCGTCAAGAAGTATATGCTGCTGAGGGAGAGCAAGTAGTTGGAGATGTGAACTACGGGCAAGGTTATGGCAATGTGAGGCCACAAAACCGTGGACCACGAGGTGGGTACCAGAATCAAGGCAACCGTGGTTATTTTCATAACTCGGATCAAAATGCCTATGGGCCTAATCAAGATAGAAGTCGTCTCAGCTATGGGAACAATTAGTATGAGGGAGCACCGCCTTCTAACCCTACACCTC
The DNA here is from genome assembly GCA_028274465.1 of Plantago ovata. Taxonomy (NCBI): domain Eukaryota; kingdom Viridiplantae; phylum Streptophyta; class Magnoliopsida; order Lamiales; family Plantaginaceae; genus Plantago; species Plantago ovata. The sequence continues at coordinate 54,656,512 of CM051457.1, forward strand.
CACCTCCGGTTGCTAGTTCGGGACCACAAGGTTGAGGGGTGCTTCCTTCACCTCTTGTCTCTTCACTCAATGATCTGGTTATGAAGACGAATAAATTCATGGAGCATTACTATCGTAATGAGGCTACTAACAATCAACGCTTTGAGAAGCTTGAGGCTAGTAGTAGCAACCTCCATAAGAAGCTACAAGAGCTTATAGATCGAGGGGCGAGTAGAGAGCAAGGGAAGTTTCCCGGAAACACGGAGAAGGCTATGGCCATAACCGTGGTGACTGATTTGCCCGTGGAGATCACGGTTGTGAGAGACAATGCACTAGTTGAGGTGCCAAGTTGCAAGGTAACTGAAACTTGCAAGGTGAGTGAGGAGCTTGAGACTCCTAAGGTAGTTGTGGAAGAGACAGTGGTCGCACAATCTGATGCGATAGTTGAGGAAGTAGATGAAAACTCATCGTCTGAGGATGAGTTGGTGGATATGGTGGAGGTGCCTATCCAAGAGAGCTTTGATGTGGAAATCGGCTTGGGAAAGAAGGATGGAATAGTGGCAACTCTAGACACGGGAGCGGGTGTGAATGTCATACCTTTGAACGTGTACAAAGAGTTCGGGTTTGTCTGGCTTAAGACCAATGAAATGCATGGTGCAATTGGCGGATGGGTCTATGAAGAAGCCATTGGGTGTGATCGAAAATCTAGTGGTAAGAGTCGCCGGTGTAGAGGTCAAGACGAACTTCATTGTCATGCCTACATCCTCCGCAAAGCTCAAGGATGTAGTTCTTTTGGGTAGAGCCTTCATCAACAAATTACATATGGTGATAGACATGTACCGTCGTACATGTAGCTTCGAGGTAAATGGCAAGCAACATACGTTGCGAGCCATAGTTAATTCATGTGCTTATGTTGATACTAACGAACTTGTAGGATTTTTTGGTCCTCTTTATGTTCGTCAAGATGTGCAGGGACTTAGTGCTTTGAAGAGCACTTGGACGGGGAAGTTTAGTACCCGATGCAAAATTGATCCCGCATGAGCTAAGATGAGTCGAGCCAACGACTTCTAAACAAAGGCGCTTCTCGGGAGGCAACCCGGGGTTGTAGGTAATTGCATGTAGATTAGAAGCACGTTTAAATTTTGTTTCGTTGTTTAGACAAGTTTTTTGGGGTGAAAATTTAGCAAAAGTTGAAAAAAAATAGATTAGGGAGCTTCAGGTCCCAAGCGAACCGCTTGGACAGCCCAAGCGGTCCGCTTGGATTTCCAGTAAGAATCCCATTCTTACTGGAAATCCAAGCTAAGAGCTTGGCTCGCCCAAGCGGTCCGCTTGAATTTCCAGTAGGAATGAGAATTCCTACTGGAAATCCAAGTGGAGCGCTCGGGAGTGCCCAAGCGGACCGCTTGCCAAGCGCTTCGCTTGGGTCACCCAAGCGCTTCGCTTGGCTTTCTTTAAGGAAGCAAGCGGGGCACTTGAGATTCAAAGCCTCCCACTTCGTTTTTCTTCCTCCTTTGCCGATTTTGCACCCCAAAAATCTCAATCTCTCTCAATTCTCCACCAATTCTTGCAATCTTGTGCATTTTACAAAGCACATCACCTCCTCTATCATTTAAACCGATCAAATTTCACGTTTGAAGCATCCATAACAAGGAATCAAAGGTACCTCTCATGAACCCTAACTTTCTTGAATTTGGGATTTTATCTTAATTAGCTTCAATTGTGTTATGCATTGGTGAATTAGAGTTTGATAATGATTATTGAGCATGTTTCTTACTAGACGTGATGTCTAAATTCGAATTTTGCTCCTCTTGATTTATGATGAACTCTAGTGATTCGAATTTTTGCTATGTAATTGTTTAATGATTGTTAGCCTTGAATTTGAGTTATGTTATGATTCGAATTTTTGCTATGTAATTGTTTGATGATTATTAGCCTTGAATTTGAATTATGTTATGATTATGGTGATGTTGTGATTGCATGAGAATGTGTTGGATTGGTTGGGTAATTTAATTGGAGAGTTTGTCTGCTTGGTTTAGATTCGTACGGATTTATCATAACGAAGTGTTAAAGCTTCTCGATTTGTTCATATGAACTTTAGCAAGCTTTCAAACTCACCATGAGATTACTTGAGTGAGTTTTGACGTCTAAGAGTCGACTTGTTGCGTTATGACTCGTTTTAAACGAAGAACATATACTTGTCTTAGAATAGAAGTAGATTGTTTGATAGTAGTATAAGAGTCTAAGTCTCATTGCCTCTTGGAGTTATCTAATAAGATTATTCTAGGTACCATGGACACAAGAGCCAAGAAAAAAGCAAGGAAGGATGGAGCTTCAACTTCTAAGGAGATTCCCCGTGATGGAAGCGGCCGTGACCATACAAAGAATCGGACGCATTGCGGAGGTTCCGATACAACTTATATAGGGGAGGGGAACGGTCAGTGATTTGGGACCGTAGCATCTCCTTTACTCCAAAGGATTTGGATGTATTAAAGAGGACAAAATATGAGGACAAGGGGCTTTTCTTTGATGTACCATATGCACCCTATGCTCACCTTACCAGGCTTATAACGGCGAGAGGATGGACTTTCTATGGGAAAGAACTCTGCGGATGGGATAGAGACCTTGTCGAGGAGTTCCACATTGCCTTCGAGGACTATAACTATAAGGCCGAAGCAGTACCTATTCGTGGTGTGATGGTCCCTTTCTCACCATTGAGTATCACTAGTTTCATTATGGGACTAAAAGAACCCTTGCGGGAAGACAAGAATAAGGTAGCATACTATGTGAATGATCCCTATGTGCACTATGTCTACGACCCAACGATTGAGAAGTTTCCGAGGAAGATAGCCGGGGTTCTGACAACTAAGGACTATAAGCCAAGGAAGACGCGTCTCGATAACACCTTGAAGTATAAAGATTTGCACTTGCACGCCCGCATGATCCTACCTTTCGTGGTAGCTAATCTGATCCCGGGACTCATAACCGATGAGATAACGCCGGAAGTCGGGATCTTAGTCTATTCCCTCATGGCAAACCTGCCCATCACTCCGGGGGACATCATCTTCCAGCAATTCAAGATTAAACGAGAACCCGGTCACCCACTAGTCTTCCCAAATCTGATCACTGCTATGTGTGAGAAAACAAATGTGCCAAACATCCGGCTCACCGAGGCATCGAGGGAACCAATCGACATAGAGACCCACGATCTGATACTCCACCGCTTTGAAGTAGAGCAAGGTTTCGAATCCGAGTGATTTTGCGGTGGTGGTACTCCCTTTTGATACTCTTATCTGATATTATGACTTTTGACTCTTGTACTCTTTATTTGCTTTTGTAGTTGTGGCCTGTGTGCCTTTTGTCGTGATTAGTTTAGTTTAGTTTTTGTCTTGGTGCCTTAGATGATTAAGAGAGGAAAAACATCGAATATTTGGAAACAGGGCCAAGCGAAGCGCCTGGAAGGGCCAAGCGGTCCGCTTCAAATTCCAGGAAGTTTTGCAACTTCCTGGAAATTCAAGCGGAGCGCTTGGAGACTCCCAAGCGCTCCGCTTGGCCAAGCGAACCGCTTGGCGGGCCAAGCGGTCCGCTTGGACCCTGAACCCGGATTTTCCTCATTTTTCCATTCTTCTCACCTTTGCGCACCCGTTTTCACTTGTTTCTTGAGTCCTTTCAGGTACTACTCATATATAGGAGATTGGACACGAACCTTTATCTCAGGGAAGTGTACTTTCAATCCAATTGTTCCTTTTCTTTCAACTTTTCTTTGCTCGAGGACGAGCAAAAGTTTAGGTTTGGGGAGGGGGTATTGGATTTTCAGTACTATTTGCTTGTTTGGTTCGTACATGCCTGATTTTACTCAAGTTCATGTGATTTGTCGTGTTTTTTTTTCAAATTTTTGCATGCATATCATCCCTAGATTAGTTGTTGCACGTTGTTGTGTGTGGAGTTTATTGCCAAGTCTTTTGAATTTTTTTATTGAGTAGACTAAGTGTTTATGACCATTGATCATATGTTGCATCACTTTGCAAGTAGTTTGAGGCTTCTCTCGCTTGGTTTGTCACATTTGCTTGTGCACTAGTTAAGCTTAGTAGTCTCGACATCACCTTGAGTGGTGTTTCTTCTACTGCGGTTCACGATGGCCTTATGAAATGATGCATGTTAGAGTCTATGGTTGTAACCCGTGTAATTATGTACGTAAGAGGCGACAAGTTCTTCACCTCGACTCGAGATTGCCAAATGCCTAGGAAGGAGGTAGTGTGAGGTGTGCGATTCCTTGTATTAAACCTATTCTATCGAATAGGTTTGGGGAGGGGGTTGCTTCGTTGATCTTGTCTTTCGTCTTTGAGTCGTTGTAAAGTTTCCGTTTTATTTTTCTTTTTGTTTTGTGTCCCAACCTATTCTTTCGAATAGGTTTGGGGAGGTGTCTTTGTAAAGAGTCTTTCCTTTTTCCTTTTCGTCTTTGTGCTCAAACCTATTCTCTCGAATAGGTTTGGGGAGGTGTTTTTGACACATAGTACTGCTGCTTGCCCCTATAAAAAAAAGAAAGAGAAAAAAAGAAAAGAAAAAAAAAGAGAAAAAGAAAAGAAGAAAAAAAAAAGAGAAAAGAAAATAAAAAAGGGGAAGAAAGAAAATAAAGAATAAGACCCTAATGCAAAAGAAGGGTCGTTGCAAGCCAAAAGCAGTCTAGTAAAGTGTCAAGTGTCATGTAAATATTTTGTTCTTGTGAAGTTATCGAGTTGTAAATTCTATCTTTTGTTTCGTGTCGCCTTTGTCCAAGGCCTGTTCTTGACCACCCTCGTCTTGCTATTCAAGAAGTGGTTGAAAGAGGCTCATTCTTGAGAGTCTGGGTAGAATAGGGGAGTGTTATCTTTCTAAGGGAACCCTCCTTCATTTGATGAGAGCCAGTATTGGTTCGCCCTCTCTTGAGGAAAAGTCTCACTTGGTGAACAGAAGTAAGTCCTCGGTTTCATAGGCACGGGGCAATTGTAGTATGATAACATGCATCATTGTGTCGTCACTGACCAGGTCCAGGTAGAAGATGTTACGAGAGACTCCTTTGTTTAACCAAGTGCACTTGAGAATGTGTATATTCGCAATCGAGGCATACTTCAACCTACTTGCATGTCATGCACATATGGTCTTGTTCATAAGCATTTGGTAGATTCAATAGATTAGTTCATCTTACTTGGCATGAGACTCCTTTTGTGTTGCATTTAGGTTAGTTTGTTGCTTGAGGACAAGCAAAGGTTTGGTTTGGGGAGTTTGATGAACGTATTTTTGACGCGTTGTGGTTTCTGTCCCTTCGGTGGTTTGAGGACAAGCAAAGGTTTGGTTTGGAGTGCTGACGTAATAGTGGTTTCTGTCCCTTCGGTGGTGCATGAATAGGCATAGGAGTCCTTACTCCAGGTATACTGTAGCTCCTCCTCGTGGATAATCCACGACGTTGTTGCAAAACCCCTTGGCTTGAACGCACATCTAGCGAGGTCACCTTCCTTGACATGGTTCTTCACAACAATCATACGGGAATGCTCCTTTCCCTTGGTATGGTACCTACAAATAGCTGTTAGCACCTTGTACGACACAAAACTGACTCAAATACATACTAGAGTAAAAGCGAAACACACAAGTGATAAAATCGACAATCGAACTCCCCAAACCGCAATGTCTAGCCCAGCTTCTTCATCATGCAACATACCAACGAAACTACTTCATGCAATACATCACATCATGCTCTTACTAGACAACCAATATCCTTGATAACAAGGCTCAATTCATACCATAGCAGCGAAAAAATCCAATCATCATAAATCTTCATACTTAACAATTAAGCATTCTATCGTCAAATCTACCCACATTACATCAATAAACACATCCATATGCTAGAAATCAAAGATAAAGACATAATGCATAACAAGATATATATCATCTAATAGCAAAATACCCAAATCAACAATTCAAGCAAAATTGAGCAAGCAATTGATAGTAAATAACATGTCTAATCACACAAACAACATACCCATGCATCAAACAAGCATAATTGAAGTTCAAATTAGAAAACCCCCAAATTCGAAAATTAGGGTTCTAAGGATGATACCTCAGATCTGTAAATCTAACGCATAAGGATGAAATATGATCGGATAGGATGATAGATCATGTAATAGGCTTCGAATTAAGCTAAAGAACACTCAATTTGGTCAGGAAATGAAGAAGTTATGAAGATTTAAAGATGAAATCGCGTTTTTCGGGTTTTTTGGGAGGATGAATGAAGAAGAATGAAGAAAATGAGGTTTTGGGGAAGAAATCCGCGTTTTTGAAGTTCTGGGACCGTGGAACGGTTCGCCCCACACGGGGCGGTTCGCCCCGTGCTCCCCAATGCGGGGAGACGGTTCCCGACGTCAGAAAATGCGGTTTAATCCCCGAAATCAATTTTTTCAAAAAACCACTCGAAAAATCTCACTCAAAAAAAAGCACATACGACACACAAATGAACAAATTCGCATACGAGAAGCAAATAGTTCAAGAATGAAATGCATGCAGAAAAGCAGTAAAGAAAGCGATAAAGATTCCGGGTTGCCTCCCGGATAGCGTCATTGTTTAAAGTCTTTGACTCGTGATGAACGTATTTTTGACGCGTTCATCTTGTCTTTTTCACCTTCTTTTGCTGTCTTCTAGCCTTGTTTTTTGGTTAGTTTTGTAGAATTGTGTCACGTTTTGTGTTTTCTGCATTTTTAGGCACTTAGGTACGAAACGGCGTTTTTGGAGCTAAAAACGAGCCTTTTTGATGGAAAAGATGGCCCCGTTGAAGTTCCCCAATCTCCGTGGCTTGTTCGTAAGTGTTTGAGCATCAATAAGCATCGAGAAGGATGAGTCCAAGGCACCCGATGGCCATGCGAGGGCAAAAAGATTGAGTTTGAAGACAAAAATCTGCCCAGGAGCCAAGCTAAGCGCCTGGAATAATGAAGCGCTCCGCTTCAATTTCCAGGAGCTTTGGCACAGAAGCCAAGCGAAGCTCTTGGAGTGCCCGAAGCGCTTCGCTTGCCAAGCGCTCCGCTTGGCTTCTCCAAGCGGTCCGCTTGGCAGCGGTTACGTTTTCGGATTTTCCTTCTTAGATCTGATCTTTGATCATTTTTTGGATATCTTTTGAACTGTAACTTCGTTTTGGAGAGCTCCTAAGCCCCAAAACTCAGAGAATATTCAGATTTCTTTGTATTTTAGCTTGGGATTCAAGGTTTTGATTGAGATTCATCCTTTGTAATCATCTACGGAGAGGTTTTCTTTGATTCCCACCGATTAGTGACAACTTTGGTGGTAACTTGTATCACTCTCTTGTCTTGTAGTTTGATATGATGAATTCGAATTATTATTCATATGAATTGATGTCTATGTTGATGAATATGAGTAGCTAAATCTTTTGTCTTGGTGGTAGAATGTAGAATATGCATGCTATGGGTTATGTTTATGCTTACATGAGATTGTGATTCAATCTTGCTGCAAATCCCTTCATATGATTCTTAGTTGCCTATAAAATATATTCGAATTGATTATAGTGACAAACTCTTGGTCAATGAAAGCTATAGGATTGTATGTTAGAGATTTGCAGCATGCTAGATAAATGGTGTTGGTGACAAGCACCTCTAAATTATTGATAGTGATCTTTCATGATGTGTGTCTTAAATTTGCCTAGACGAGTTGCTTAGCAGACTTGATCGAAGGTTCTACGCACTGAACTTGTGAGCATATTCGTAACCCATGCATGTGTATTTGATTTCTACCACCAACCGTTTTCCAATCTTGTTTACATAAATCTGATTTCTCGTTGCTATTGTTCAAAGGAAATGATTCTATCAACTTTGAACTCGTTGACTGAAATTGCTTGCAAAAACCCCAAGCAAAGCCACGTTAGGTCCCGAGAGAACGACACTCGGGGACAACTTGCCATTGCACTCTAGTTTGTGTAGTGATAAGTGTTCTTAGGCTTTTAAAACAAATTTAATTGGTGAAAAACGACATCATCAACTCGACTCCTGTCTGCGCCTATCTCCTCTTTTTGCGGGTACTATGCTTCCCCTTCATTGATCTCCTCTCCATGCCACGAACCTGTGAATAAGAAAGAATATAGGCTGCAAGACCACAGTAGTGAGTAGTAATATCAGGCGGTTCTGGTGGATCAGGTATGGCTTGCAATACGTGTCGCTTGCCATCCAATTCGATGGTGCAAGTTCTTTGGTAGATGTCCATCACGGAGCGTAGCTTGGTCAAGAATGTTTGCCCTAAGAGTATGACATCCCCCGTCCCAGGTGCAGATGCCGGCATAACTACGAAATTGGTATATATAGATGCTTCACCAATCTTGACCAACACATTTTTCACAACGCCCTCGGGTCTCATAAAGGATCCATCCGCCAGTTGCACAATAGCCCTTTGCTCAGATAGTTTTCCAATGTTGCTCTTTTCAAACACATTCAAAGGAATTATGTTTGAGTAGGATCCCGTATCTAGTGTGGCACGGACATCTTCAAGCTCACCAATCCCTACATTTACATCGAAACTTTTAGGGAGTGGTTCGGGATCCTCTTGTTCCTCATCACTTGTGTCAGAACCAAGGCCCTTCTCTTCTTCCTCAGCCTGTAGAAGTTCTTCCTTCATGCAACACTCGCACCTAACAACCTTCTTGATGGTGATTCCGTCAGGTACATCACCAGCCAATGTAATGGCCTTCGTCTTCACAGTGTTGCTAGGCAGTTTGCCTTGCTCCCTACTTGCTCCTCAGTCGATCAACTCTTGCATATTTTGATGGGCAAGCCTAGTGCTCTCTTCCAACCTATCGAGCCTTGCCCTAGTCTTCTCGGAATCTTCTTCATACCGTTTGAGAAAGCTTTGTGTATGATCGACCATCTTTTGCAAGTTCTCCATCAGTTGAGCCGTCTTCGACTTCGGTGGCTCTTTCGGAGCGGGGTTTTCGCAGTGATCATTACCATAGTGCAGCCTACTACGGTCTTGGTTAGGTCCATAAGTTTGGTTAGCTGGTGCATATCCTTGATTGTTACGGTATCCTCTTCTCCAGAATCCACCTCGAGGATTCCTACCGTCTTGTCCGTAGCTAACTTCTTGAGTACCAAACTCCGTAGAAAAGGCTTCTTCTTCGCCTCCTCGAGCCCAGTTGCCATCATCGTATGCCAGCTACGATCTACACATATGAGCACCGTGCCCATAGTTCTTGCATATTCGGCATACTTCGTTCGAAACAGTTGTTCCGGTGGCGCTCTTGAGGACTTGCTTCAATTCGTTGGTAAAGCACTCGAATTGATCCCCATTCCCCCTGTACATAGGGGCTTCTTGAGTCGGTGGAGCTTCAGGTCCATGTCTCCTAACCATTGCTCTTGGGTCCTTGAACTTCGAACCCTTAGCAAGCCTTTCGAAAACAGCCCAGACGACTTCTGCGGTTTCCTCCCAAATATTGCCTCGACATTGGAAATCCACCACTTGTTGGTTCTCGAAGGTTAGTCCATTGTAGAAGTGTTGGACTAGGTCTGAAAGTTCAAAACCATGGTGAGGACACTTGTTCGTGAGATCTTGGAACCTCTCGAATGCGGTGTAGATGGTCTCATCATAGTCCTGTTTGAATCCAGTGATATGCGCCTTTAGCGCGGTAGTCAAGGTGTGAGGGAAGTATTTCTCCATGAAAGCTGAAAAAACTTTTTCCCAAGTGTCCAGCGAGCCGGCTGGTAGAGAACTCAGCCATGACTTGGCTCTGTCGCCAAGTCCCATAGCAAAAACCTTCATCCTCAACTCATCCGTTGTTATGTCAGCTCCGGGTCGTGGGAGTTGGTTGACGAAATCATCGATATCGTGCAAGTACCCCATCACATCTTCCCTTGATAAGCCATAGAACCTCGGAAGTTGTTGGAATGCGTGGTTCTTGATCTCCAGATCTCGGGTTGCAGACGAAAGAACAATCGCCGGTCCCCTCATACGATTGTGGTGGGTTGAACCCATGCCTTTAGTGGTCTAGCTTCTGCCATTCCGTCGATTTCCTTCAAAAGACTAAGTAGAGATTCAGAGAAATCGGTTTCCTCTATTTCGTCTAGTGCGCACCTTTCAAGTAGTCGCCTTCTTTGGTGGTAGACTCTATCGATCTCAGCAATTGAATCAGCAAGCGGTGTTCCTGCAGAACGTGTATGCGGCATACACAATCTGTAACAGACTAGGAAAGGTGATTAGAAACAAACTAGGAAAGCAGTATCAGAGAGAGATTAAAAAGGAAAACTAAATCTAATAGAATTAGGAATCTAAAGCTGTAAATATAAACAAATTAAACAGAAAAAAGGAGTATAGTCCCCGGCAACGGCGCCAATTTGATGAACGGGAATTTGTCGGATTCCAATTGATCAAATAAATTTGTTATTTAGCCAAAGCCAATCCACAACTACAACGAAAACCGTAGTGTAGCAGTAGAATGACTCGAGTGTCGTTCTCTCAGGACTATAACTAGCTTTACCAAATCTAACTTAGAATATAAAAACAGCAAACAGATAGCAGAGGGGTTTCTAGCAGATAATGGAGATTGGTGATAGTATGGTCCTTCTTAACATAACGGGTCGATAATCATGCATAAATTCCTCGGTCTTGCATAGAGATCTTTGAATCAATCTAGTGTCCTGTTGCAAGTATTAAGCACTACGAAGATAATTTGGTCTGACTAGTCAATCACGATTGTCCTAATGTGTTCTGTAATTATTCAACACTACGAAGATAATTGGTCTGATGGTCAACTAGTGTCCAATTGTGCATAATAATCAATACAACATATGAGAATTTTGGTTACAAGTGATCAACGAAATAAAGCAATAACACGGAGTATAATGCGCGATATAGCCATTAGCATGATTATCTTCCCTTCGCTAAGAATTCACATACTACCACCAACGATAAGTTTAGTTACTCATAATAAGCATGCAATCAACAGATATCTTAGAAGAAAACATGTTGAAAGAATATAAATAAGTAGAATAAAACTGTAAGATACAAAGTTACCGAAGGTTGTCAATCTCCGGATGATTGCGGTCCTACGAGCTCCAAATTGCTATGAAAAAGTGTCCCCTAAGCTACAGAACTCCCAGGACAGGCCCTGGGAAGTTCCTACCTAAAACTATAGAGAGAGGTGAGAGAGAAGGTCTGGAAACATATGATTTTCGGAGAGAAAACTGAGCACTATATATAGGCCCCGAATAAACTCTGGGGCGGTTCGCCGCAGGTTGGGGCGGTTCGCCCCCCGTCTTTTTCGCGGAATTCCACGTTTTTCGACGCGGATTTGGATTTCTTCACCTTTTCGGACTCGGTTTCTGACTTCTAGTGGCCTTCTAACCTCCAGATTCGACCCCTAGACTCCAAATCCTATCCGGAAACCTTCAGATACTCAAAATAGGCTTCTGGAACACCAATTCCTTGTCAACTTCAATATAATTTCTCAGAAATCTTCGAATTTCAACCAAAACCTGTAAAATAAAATCTAAAGGGAAACGTGACACTATTCTAATAAAGTGTACTAAAATATAGCTAAATTAACATAGAGGATAGCTAAAATAGGTGAAAAAGACTCGAATGAAAGTGTAAAATACACATTCATCATTACCTAGACGAGTTGCTTAGCAGACTTGATCGAAGGTTTTACGCACTGAACTTGATTACAACAATCTGATTTCTCGTTGCTTTGTTCTAATAAAACATTTCTATAAACACTTGAACACGTTGTCTGAAATAACTAGCAAAAACCACAAACAAAGCCACGTTAGGTCCCGAGAGAACGACACTCGGGGACAACTTGCCATTGCACTCTAGTTTGTGTAGTGATAAGTGTTCTTTGGCTATTAAACAAATTTAATTGGTGAAAAACGACATCATCACTTCTGAAAAGAAGAATGAAAAAGAACATACTGATGAAAACTCTTTGGTTGTCAAAAACATGAAGAAATTCATCAGCAAGGAACTTGAAAGGCGAAAAGCAAAAGAGAAGCTGAAAAAGCATCTTGGTAACAACTACCATAAGTACAAGAATGAGACTAGCTCGCTGAACAAGCAAGCTCAGCAAGCTACTTCATCAGAAGAACCAGCAGTTGGAAATGATCTATGTTTTTACTGCAAAAAGCCTGGACAGTTCAAAGCTAATTGCCCTTTGCTGAAAGGCAAATCTGCTGAAAAGAAGAAGAAGTTCAAAAGAGCTTTTATTGCTGAAGAAAAGAAGAAGCTTCAAGCAAAAATCGGTGCATTGTGTATTGATACTAGCTCTGAAGACAGTGAGGATGAAAGTTCAGACACCGACGATGAAGAAGCCACTCTAGACGTGGAGATTGGCAAAGAAGTGTGTGGAATAGCTATGGAAGCTTATCCAGACGTGTCAAACTACGAATTTTGCCTCATGGTCGGTCAGGTAAACAACCCTACCTCTGACTCAGACTCAGAAAGTGAAGACGAGATTGACCTTGACAAGATTCAAGGAGAAATCGAAAGATTTGAGAAAACTCTGAGCAGACAGCAAGAGAAACTTCAATTTGCTGAAACTCTGACCAAGCAGACTACTGAAAAGTACGTCTTGCTGAAAGAAGAAACAGAAGAAAAAGATGCTGAAATAAGGCGTCTTAAGAAGTTGATTGCTGAAGCTACAGAGAAGAATTCTCAAATGGCACTAGAATTGGAAGAATATCAGTCCTCAATTCTAAAGTTACTTGCTGAAATCCAAGAGATGAAAAAGATGAAAGTCATTTCAAATCTTATGTGGATGCAAGTAATACGCTGACTGAACTAAACTCTTATTTGAGAGACCCATCTCAGAAAGAAGGTTTAGGCGCAATGTATGAAGGTGATGACGTTGAAATCTTGAGAAAAGATAAATCACCTATCTCCTTTGTACGTGCTACTGATAGTGGTCTACCAGAAATCTATCAGTTTGGTCAATCTAAGGTTGCTGAAACAAGCAATCAAGTACCTATGACCATAAAGCCCGCTGTTGCTACTCAAAATAACAAGACTTTAAAAGGAAAACAGGTTTCTGAAAAGCAAACTGGAAAGAAAAAGGATGTTGTAAAGCATCCCGCCAAACAAGTTGCTGAAAAGCAAGTTGTTAAGACTAAAGGCAAGATTACTAAAAGTAATCAGAAGACCTTTGCTGACAAACCTGAATCAAGTAAGGTTGCTGACGCTAAAGCTCAGCATTCTCCGAAAAGTGGACTCGGTTTCAAAACCAAGCAAAGTCAACTCTTTCATGAGTACAAGCAAAGTCAGCAAAGATACTTCAAAGAGATGAAGAAAATCAAGCCTAAGAATTCTGAAAAGAATCTTAATGCTAGGGCTAGAAGGAACCTTGCTAGAAAAGAACTTACTGAAAAGTATGTTCAGCAAAAAGGTCAACCGAGCAAGACACCACATCAGAAAGTGGATTTGACCAGCACGAGTCAAAAGTCTTTCAGCTCAAAACCTCCTAGTTCCTCAGCAAGTAGAAAACAAGTCAAAGTTGAAAAACTTAAGACTTGGGTTTCCTCTGTACGCATTCTTGAACATGTTAATGGACATCCATCATTGGATAATTAACTTGTTTGCTCTTGATTGTGCAGACTTCAGCCACGGAGACAAACGATGCAATCTGGCACTTTGATAGAGGTTGTGGAAAGCACATGACGGGCAACAAGAATAACCTTATAAACTATAGACGGTGGTCTAAAGGTCCAACAATAAGGTTTGCTGGTGGAGGCTCCGGATCTACAAAAGGCTATGGTGATGTGAAGTTAGGATGCATAACCATTACTGGAGTTCTTTATGTCAAAAATCTCAAGTTTAACCTTTTCAGCATGACAGTTTACTGACAAAGGATACTTCATCAAAATTAAAAGTGATGAATGTAAACTTATAGATTTCGAGACTAAAAAGGTAATAATGATTGCAAGAAGATCAGGAGGCTTGTACACCGTTGATTGGTCTTCAGCAATTATTGAAAAATGCCTTGTCTCCGATCATGATTGCCTTGCTGAAAAAGCATGGTTATGGCATAAACGAACAAGTCATCTAAACTTCAAGACGCTGAATAAGCTGTCTAAAAAGGCACTTGTAGTTGGATTACCAAAGGTTACTTTTAAGAAGGATGGTGTTTGCAATGCATGTCAGCAAGGAAAGCAAACCAAATCTTCTTTCAAGAACAAGGCAGTACCGTCAACTACAAAACCTTTACAACTCTTGCACATGGACTTGTTTGAATCTTCTTCAATAAGCTATGCTGGTAAGAAGTATGGTCTAGTCGTGGTAGATGACTATTCAAGATTCACTTGGGTAGTGTTCATCAAGCACAAATCTGTAACCAAGACTGAAATACCTAACTTGCTGAATAAGCTTGAAGTCATGAAAAATGACAAGGTAAAAGTCATAAGGACAGACCATGGTACTGAGTTTGTAAACCAGTACATAACTGAATATTGTACCTCAAAAGGTATACAACATCAGTTATCCTCAGTAAGAACACCACAGCAAAATGGTGTTGCTGAACGGAAGAATCGTACCCTGAAAGAAGCCGCAAGAACAATGCTTGCTGACACTGAAATAAGTGAGGCTTATTGGGTTGAAGCGATTAATATCGCCTGTTACTCAAAACAGATGTTTGATTACTAAGGAATACAACAAAACTCCTTATGAATTGTTTGTTGGAAGACCTCCTAACATCACTATCTAAGAGTATTTGGTTGCAAGTGTTTCGTTCTTAATAATGGTAGAGAATACCTAAGAACATTTCAACCAAAGGCAGACGAAGCGATATTTCTCGGCTACTCCTTGCATAGTAAATCTTATAAAGTTTACAACAAAAAGGCACAAAAGATTGAAGAATCATTGCATGTTGTATTCTACGAAAAGTCACAAGGTGTGCCTGCTGAAGAAGAAATATCAGAATGTATGAAAAAGCTAATCATACATGAGAAAAGAACTGAATCTGATGCTAGGCAAATCAAGTCAATTGAACTAAATGATGATTCTGACAATGACTCTCCTCCCCCTAGTCATGACAAGATAAATATAGTTCACGACAAAGAATTTCCAGCAAAAGACTCGGTTGCTCCGGAAGTTGCTGAAGTTACGCAATCTCCAGTGCCTGCTGATGAACTACCTCAATCGAGCAATGCTGAACAAGCAGTTGCTGATGAACAAATCTCAGCAGAGACACAAATTCCCAGTAGTACTGAACAAGTACATGCTGAAGAGTCACATGCTGATGAGCAAACATATCCTGATCCAACAAACAGAAAACCTGTTAATAAATGGATTAGAGATCATCTCTCTACGGATATGATTGACGATATTAATAAACGCCAAGTGACTAGATCCAAAGCTACTCATGGACTTGCTGAAGAAGCAATTGTCGTAGAAGTAGAATCATTGTTCTCTTGCTTTGTTTCAGAAATTGAACCTAAAACCATAGAAGAAGCTTTAAAGCATTCTGAATGGATAAAGGCAATGCAAGAAGAACTGGATCAATTTGAAAGAAACAAAGTCTGGAAACTTGTGCCACTTGCTGAAGATAAGAAAGCTGTTGGTACAAAGTGGGTGTTCAGAAACAAGCTGAGCGAGTCTGGTGAAGTAACAAGAAATAAAGAACGCTTAGTTGCTCAAGGTTACTGTCAGACTGAAGGATTGGACTATGATGAGTCTTATGCACCAGTTGTAAGATTAGATGCAATTAGGCTTTTCTTGGCCTTTGCTGCTCACAATGACTTCATTGTTTACCAAATGGATGTTAAAAGTGCATTCTTAAATGGTGAACTTGCTGAAGAAGTCTACCTAGAACAACCCCCTGACTTTGAACTTCCCTCAGAAATCAAGATGGTATATAAGCTTCAGAAAGCTGTATATGGTCTAAAGCAAGCACCAAGAGCATGGTATGATACCTTGGCTAAGTTCTTGCTGGAAAATGGTTTCAAGAAAGGTGAAGTTGACAAAACTTTATTTACCATGAACCATGATGGTAAAATACTCTTAGTTCAAATTTATGTGGATGACATAATTTTTGGATCTAAGGACAAACAACTTTGTGATGATTTTGCCAAACTCATGACAAATAAGTTTGAAATGAGTATGATGGGAAAATTGAATTATTTCCTAAGATTGCAAGTCAAGCAACTCAAAGATGGAATATTCATAAATCAAGCAAAGTATGCGAAAGAAATGCTCATAAAGTTTAGGATCAAAGAGGATGAGAAACCTGAAAAGATCCCTATGAGTGTTGGTACCAAATTGGGCTATACTAAAGAGGACAAAAGTGTTGAAGAACACAAGTATAGGAAGCTCATTGGTTCCTTGTTGTATCTAACAGCAAGTAGACCTGACATTCAATATGCTGTTTGTGTGTGTGCAAGATTCCAATCTGATCCAAGAGAATCACACTACAAAAAGGCAATCAAGATACTGAAATATGTTAAAGGTACATTCAATGTTGGATTATGGTATCCTAAAGATTCTGGACTTGAATTGGTTGGTTATTCTGATGCTGATCATGGAGGATCAACTCTTGATAGAAAAAGTACCTCTGAACTTGTCAGTTTTTGGGTACTAGATTAATATCATGGTTCAGCAAGAAGCAAACCTGTGTTCCCAATTCATCTACTGAATCTGAATACATTGCAGCTGGTTGTTGCACAGCTCAAATCCTATGGATTCAGCAACAATTAAGAGATTATGGTATTTCTGCAAAGAAAACACCAATCTTTTGTGATAATACAAGTGCTATTGCAATCACGCAAAATCCTAAGTTTCATTCTAGGACAAAGCACATTGATATTAGACATCATTTCATTAGAGATCATGTGGAAAAAGGTGATATTGAGGTTGTGAAAGTTGGCACTGATGATCAGCTTGCTGATATCTTTACCAAGCCCCTACCGGATAATAGGTTCACAATGCTAAGGTTTAATCTTGGATTGATTGAACTACCTCAATAAAGGATACAATTGGCAGAATGCTGAAACAGGTATTCAGCAAGCCAAAGTCACTGATTTCTTCTAAGAAATGATAGGTCACTACATGTTTGCTGAAACAGGCATTCAGCAAGTAATTCCTTCAAAACCGGTATTTGTTAGGAAACTTGATCACTTGCTGAGACAGGCACTCAGTAAGAGAAAGAACTTAAGGATTGCTGAAACAGGCACTCAGACAATCAAAAGATACTGAAACAGGTATTCAAATATCTAAGGAATTTTCTGAGACGGGAACTCAGAAGAAGAGCAAAGCTCATCCCTCAGATTTTACCAAAGGATGTCTCAAGTACAAAAGAATTTACTGATACGGGAAATCAGAAATATCTTTTAAACTTAGGAAATTATGAGATATCTAAGTAAGGGGGAACTTTCAGCAAGTATCTAGGTTGTTAATTCAAACTCGCTGAAAAGATTCTTGTCTATTTCAGCAAGCAATCTATCCCTTAAAACTCGGTAAAATCAATTTGTGACGTTAATCGGGCACAGATAAACTCGTAATAATCATGACATGAAATTCAATCGTGGCCATTGATTAAAAGGAGTTACTTATCTAACGGCTAACAAAACAAAGAGAGAGAGTCCTCTGACGGTTTTAGTTAGTGGGCCACTACGCATTCAATGCAAAGGCTCCACTAACTCCAGTGTTTCTCTGTTTTACCCTTGCTGAGAGCTCAAATCGATTGAGTTTGTCACACACCAGAGACACTATATAAAGAAGGAGTTAGAGAAATGACAAAATTCTTTAACTCACATTTCCTTCCTCTGCAAATTTTAGCCTGAATCTACTGTACCTCCGGTCAAAAAGCAAACTATCTCTTTTCGTACACATTTTCTTGCTCTATAAAAGAAATGGCTCCCAAGAGACAGTCTTCTAAGTCCTCAAAGTCGTCAAAGGTTGACAGTGCTGAAACACGCACTGCTCCGGTGACTACTCCGGCCACAAACACAACGAAAGTTGTGTTGAAAAACGACCGAATCTCAGAAAAACCTATGCCTCCGTCATATCTTGACACTGCAAAGTGTGAGATGTTGATGCAATGGGGAGGTTTTGCAAAAGAAAAGTACATTAGGTACTTTTATGAACAAGAACTAGATGACGAAAATGAAGAGGCGCTTGAGTTTATCAAGCAGCAAGGCCTCATGAACTTTATCTCTGCTCGCACTAAGCAAGTGAGCATGATTAATACAATGGAATTCTACAACAATGCAGAAATCCAGTCCCTTACAGATAGTAAAGGAGTCACTGAAAAAGTAATCCTTACTTATGTTCAGAACACGCAAATCGTCCTGAAATGGACTGATTTAGCGGATATTTTTCAGATTCCAACCACTAGAACTGAAAATGACGTCACTGCCACTGACGAAGAAATTGAAGCTTTCTACAGTGACGTCAGAAATGAGAAAATGAAGAAAGGCGAGATAGCTCCCGTGACTTGGACAAAGCACGTTAAGAGAAAGCATCTCTGCCATTCACTTGGTCTAGTAGCTCTGCTACTAATAGAAGTTCTTGACTCCCAAGTTGGAGGAATTGACCAAGTAGGCCTGAGAAGATGGCCATTGCTGATGCATATCCATGAAAATAAAATGGAACTTAACTGGGCTAAGTAAATTTTCAACAGGGTTGTTGATTGTGTTACTAAGTTTAAGGTAAAGGTAGAAGACAACAAGGTCTCACCTTCCTTTCCAGTCATGTATGGAATCAAGATATGCTATATCCTTGAACATTTCAGGATTCAACTAAGAAACCCATTGCCAATCAAGAAATCTGTATGCAATGTGGGAAGATCTTTTTATAAGCAGAATGTACCTAAAATTGCTGGAAAGAAAACTAAGAAGACAACAACTGCAAATGTTGTCAGAACAAGCCAGCAAGAAAGGTATACAACAACTGCAGATGTTACCACTCAGCAACTTAGAGATGAAACTGCTGTAGATGGTGGTGACACAAAAGAAACTGCTGTAGAAAATCAACAAGGTACGTGTACAAGAGTCGTTGCTGAAAATGCAACTATAGATGACTCTGGGAAACTGGAGAAATCTAACAAGAAAAAGAGGAAAGCTGATGATGACACTCAGACTGCAGCGTCATCAGCAAACCCCGTACATAAGAGGAAACGGACGAGCAACAAAAGGAAGAAAACACTGGCTCGCCAGTCAGTCCCTGATGTCCAAGACCTCTCAGTCGATTCCCAGACAAATGCTGAAACGCATTTGCCAGTAGATGTTGCTAAGGTAATTATTGAAGCCTATGTCAGCAATGTTGAAGTGTTTGCGGAAGCCTTCAACAATCAACTCAATGTTGATAATTCTACTGAGAATAGATCACAAGGCAGTGGAAATGAAATTCCTGCCCAAGTCCCCGATATCTACATAGTAGATAATCTAGATGATCCAACTTTGAGACCAGCAAGTGGCATTGCCACTGATCTGCAAAGAGCGGCACTTGCTGATGCTGCTGAAAAGATGGTTGTTGAACAGGCAACTCATCAAGTTGCTGAAACACCGCTTGCTGAAGGACCAGTTGCTGAGACCGCAATGGTTCAGGTTCAAGAAGTTGCTGAAACACAAGAAGCATTATTCAACGACGCATCTCGTGATGCTGAGAATACTGGACCAAGTTCACCCAAGACATCAATTGATAAAGTCCAGCTTGTACTGGAAGAATTAAGTAAACAAATGGAGTTGGAAATTGAAGAATCATCCAACAAATCAATTGATATCTTCATGACAAGCAGTGAGCTCAAGGGTCAAGATGCTTCTGCTCAACTTGTCATTTCAGAGACAAGGGAGATTGCTGAAACCGCACAGCTTTCTCAGATAGAGCAAAACCAGAAGTCTGCTGAAGAAACAGTCCAAGAAGCTGAAGAAACTGTTAATGCTGAAAGGACTGAGCCACAACATGTCCTTCTTTAGCAGGTAGTTAATTCAACCATCAGTAAAACTTCAATTTCTGAAAATTGTTCTTTTGCTAATATTATATTATCTCTACAGACTTCTCAAGATGCAAGTCAGATGGTTGCTGAAGCCTCTGCACCAGAACCAACACTCCCTGCTCAGCAGGTCGTTAATATTTTGGTATAAAAACTAAGTTTGACAGCTTAGTACTTGTGTCTAACTATAATTTATTTCAGGATGAACAAATGGAGGATGCTACTCAAGCTCCTCATGGAATGGAAATTGTACTACATGAGCTTGCTGACTCTCAGCAGGTAAATCATGTTTCAAATACAAACTCTAAAACAATTCTCCAAACCATTCCTGATCTAAATAACGTTATTTTTCAGGCTCAAAAGGAGACCACTGAAGTGGTACTCATCACTGAAGATCATCAAGTAAGTTCTGAGGAACTGTACTTGAACTTCAAAAGGACTACTTTGTCAAGAGTTGCTAAGTCCGTCAGCAACTGGCAAAGGTACAGGCGAATGGATTTCTCAGATCTTCACCTTCATCTCTCAAACGAGAAAAAGAGATCTTCTCTGCTGAAGCTCGAAACATTTGTCCACTCCATCCTTCCTGAAGAAATGACATATTCTCAGCAAATGAGCTCAAATTTGATCGCTCAAATCAGAGAGAATATGAAGGAAAAATTCAAGAGTGCCTCTCCAGCTGAACAAGCTGTGATGCTCAAAGGTCTATTTGTACCTGTGGTGGCTGATCCCCACAAAATCAATGAGGAAGAGGAAGTGAAAAGTGTTGCTTTGTATAAGCACGTTGAGCTAGTCATTCTGACAGACGATGATGAAGAAGAAGAAGATGAGAACATTCCTACTGATCCCAGTGATGATGAAGGGAAAGATTCCAAGGACAAGAAAGACGATGATGATGACAATCAAGGTCCAAGTCCTGATGCTGGAGGATTGAAGTTAACAGCTGCTGAAAATGCTCAACCTGAAAATCAGCAAGCTGAACAACAACAATCTCAGCAAGAATCTCAACCTCCTCCTACTGCTGCTGAAAATCAAGCACCTGTGCAAGGTGCTGATACTGAAGAAGAATATGCCAGAAAAAGGGTTGCCTTGAAAAATGGCAAAAGTCCAGTTTCTGATGCCAAGGTTACTGAAGAAAACCTTGATGATGATGATGAACAAGATGAAGATTACCAACGTGCTCTCCAGAACAGTCTCTTGATCCATGCAAGGCATACGCAGGATCTAGAAATTGGTCAATCTTCAGGAGTGAGATCAAAGGAAGTCCCCTCCCTTCCACTTACTACTGGCGAAACTCCAGTAATTGAGTCTCATACTAAATTAAAACTAACTACTGGCGAAACTCCAGTAATTGAGCCCCAAACTCAATTGAAACAACTAACTACTAGTGAAACTCCAGTTGTTGAGTCTGAAGCGTTGCCATCAGCAACCACTCAACAAAAAGGAAGTGAAGCTACTGATAAAGGTTCAAAAGTTGCTCAACTTGATGAATCTGAGGATGATGACGACTTGTCAGAAAATGAAGATGAACAATCCAAGCAAGACCCAAAAGTCGTTCAGATTCCTCCTCCTGATTACATCAATGATTTAGACGATGGTCTAAGAGCAGAATTGCTGATGCGTGATGATCAGTTTGCTTCAGAAATTAAGGTTCATTCCTTAACACCTCATTTAGTGCCGTTCCCAAGAGTTGAGGAGTCTAGCACTAAAGGAAGTCCATAATGCCTGCAAAGCTGAAGATGATGCATTGCTTGCTGAGAGCCCACTTGACTTTGGAAAGATTTTGGTTACGGTGCTGAGACGCACTACTACTTTGACCATAGCTCAGAAAGACATCAGTCTTTATCATAAAAGCTATGAAGAAGATGTAAGTCAAGCTCTAAAGCTAACAAAGACCGCTCTCGTAAAGGCACAGACTTTTATGGATGAGAAGGCCGCAACAGAGAAAAGACATGAAGAGAACATGATGAGCATTCAACAAGAGTTGTCAAAAATGACTTCTGACCAACAACAAATCATCATGAAGTATAACAGTTTAAGCACTCTTGCTGAAAATTGCAATGAGTTTTATCCTCTGCACATCACACCGATGTTTTAATCCATGTCTAAGGGGGAAAAGAAGAGTACCAGAAAAAGAAACCAAACCCCTCCTGTTGATAATGTGCCACTACCTATAGAACCACTTGCTGAAAAAGAGCAAAGTTCAAAAAGGCAAGCAGAATCTGAGGTGAATTCAGCAAGTACCAAAAAGAGAAAAACCGCTGCTGAAACTCAAGATTTTTGCCATACTGAAAGTCATCAAAATCTGAATGAAGAAGATGATGAAGATGATGACAATCAAACAATAGCTCAAGCCATAAGAGCTAGACCCTTAACAGCCTTGACCCCGTCTGGCCACTCAAAGCATTTTTCGTCTGACTCTTCAGCAAGAGATCAAGACAATGCTAAGACAAGAAGAAGAAGGCAAAGACAGGAAGAAAAGAGGCTGGCCAACATTGCTATTGGCTCCGGCATTGAATACACAAAGACCAGCAATGAAGAAACCACTCAGAATGTAATCAGAAACATTCATGGTTGCTAGATCTTAAAGCCAGAAGACTTGCTGGTGAATGAGTTCTTTCCTACAGCCATATTGAATCAAATGTTGAAATGGATTGAACTCAAGGTCCAAAGAAAGCAAAGGGAAGAATCCCTCCCAAGAAATATTGCTGGGAAATGGTTGAATCTTGAGATCCAAGTAAGAAGAATTGCCATTGGTAAGACATACAAACAAGAACCAAATCTGATCAAACCACCTGGCATCGCTTACTACTCTGACCCAGTAACAAAGAAAACAAAGAAGAGACTTGGATTGATTCCTTATGAGTACTTCTATCTCACTGCTAAGGATCAAGAAGAAGATCTTCTCTGGCTAAGAAAGATTCATCCGAAAAGCATTTCAGATACACAGCTTCTCCATGCCAGCAATTGGGGCATGCATTTGTGGGTAACTCGCTACATGGAAATGAATGCTGAAAAGCATCATCACACTGCCTGCAAAAATGCAAGAATTATTCAACTACAAGTCCGTAGGCTTCTGGAAAACTACGAAAAGGACTATGTTGAATTCACTGCACTTGCTGAGAAGAGTGTAAGAGAGATTTTGAGAAAATCCTCTGAAAGAGCTTAAGTCCCTGTAATAGTTTTTGTTAAAGTTTTTGTTTGCTGATTCTGCTTAAGTTATCTATGCTATTTCATGTAAACTTCTGAAAGATAACTATCAGCAATGAAACTTTTGACTCTTATTGGTTTTTGACTATGCAATTTACTTATGCTTACTGTTTAATTATTCAAGTATGCTTGCATTAATCAACTGATTTATTCAACATCAGAAACCTCTAAAAGGGTAAAAATTAATTTAGCCATGGATTGCTAACATCAAAAAGGGGGAAATTTGTTAGGAAACTTGTAATTTTGATGAGCAATTAACCATGCTAAATTAAGGAAAGTCCAGTAACTAGTACTCTTAAGGTCCATAGGAATTTAGAATTTTAAGGACATTGTAAAAGAGGAACGTTTGCTGAAGACTTAGATTAGGTGCTAGATAAGTTACTTCTTTAGCGTATGATGTATTTTATTTTCTGAAAAGAAAATAACTTATTGATGCTTTAGCTTATGATGTATCTTATTTTCTGAAAAGAAAATAACCTATTGAAGCATTTGTTGACGATATACTTTGTTTTTATAAACAAACTATTGAAGCAATTAGAAACCGCTCAAAATCTTGAAGATTATTGAAGATCTGAAGACTTGAAGATTTCGAAGATCTGAAGACTTGAAGATTGCTGAAAGACTGGTATCTACAAAGGCACGTGTTGCTCAGAAAGTGGAAACTTCAGCAACAGCATTGCATAAGTGAAAATCTGAAAGACAGAGTAGGTTGTGCTTGCTGAAACTGAGACTAACCACTTTCTGATTGAACATATGTGACCCCTTGCTGAAACTACTTGAATTTGCGCTCCAATGTTACTGTTTGAATTCTATTCAAATATGCATTAAATGCAAAGCTTACACGCGAAGGACATGAAGACTAGAAGACAAACAAGGACGCTGCTGAAAGTACAAAAGCAAGATAGTGACATGTTAAGGTTCAAAAGCCTTGGAATTTAAAATTCAAACGGCTCCTTTCTTGCACTATAAATAGAGGTCATCCGGCGAAGAGTTGAAGTGTGTCAACAACGTGATCAAACTCCCACTTGTGCTTAAACTCACATACCTTCAAACACTCTTACTACCATTGATCCGTTCCAAGACTTAAAAGCTTGAAAAAGCTACTTGTGAAGAAGTAGAACAAACTCGGCTAAGAAATTAGTTAAGTGTTACGTTCTCTAGTTTAGGTTGGAGACAAAGCAAGTGTGCTTTGGTTTCTGTTGAATCGCTCTAGATAGGAGATTGTAAGGAACCTCAATCATATCTTAGTGGATTCAGTCCTAAAAAGGACAAAGTGGATTAGTTGAGAGATTACGCCACTCTCAGATACCACTAGAAAAGTGTTTGTGTGATTTACTTACTGTATTTAGTTTTCAGCAAATCATATCTGTCTGTACACAGTCACTCACTTCACTTGCTGAAACCTTTACTTACTGAAAGAACACTTATTGTATCAAAGACTTCCGCTCTCTGATTTTAAGTATCAGCAAACCAAGCTACTGTAAAGTAACTTACGCTTGTTGAGAACGTTAAGTATCAGCAAACTCATTACTGAAAAGTAATAAGCACTTGCTGAGAAAGTTTTAAATGACGAAAATTTGAAAAGACTATTCACCCCCCCTCTAGTCTTTTCTTGTTGTTTAAAGGGACCAACACTCTGCCATTCGCTTGGTCTAGTAGCCATGCTACTAATCAAAGTCTTAGACTCCCAAGTTGGAGGAATAGACCAAGTTGGCTTGAGAAGGTGGCCATTGCTGATGCATATCCATGAGAACAAAACAGAGCTCAACTGGGCTAAGTACATTTTGACAGACTTGTTGATTTTGTTACTAAGCTCAAGGTAAAGGTTGAAGACAACACAGTCTCACCTACCTTTCTAGTGATGTATGGATTGGAAATATGCTACATCCTTGAACACTTCAGGATTCAGCTGAGAAACCCATTGCCGATTAAGAAATCAGTATGCAATGTGGGAAGAGCCTTCTACAAGCAGAATGGACCTAAGCTTGCTGATTCACCTTCATCTGTCCAACGAGAAAAAGAGACTTTCTTTACTGAGACTCGAGACATTTGTACATTCCATACTTCCAGAAGAGTTGACATATTCTCAGCTAATGAGCTCCAGTCTAATTGCTCTAATCAGAGAGAATATGAAAGCTAAATTCAAGAGTGCCTCTCCAGTTGAACAAGCTGTGATGGTCAAGGGTTCTTTTGTACCCGTGGTGGCTGATCCCCACAAAATCAATGAAGAAGAGGAAGTTACTAGCGCAGCAATGTACAAACATCTTAAGTTAGTTATACTAACGGACGATGATGAAGAAGAAGAGGATGAAAATATCCCAAAAGATCAAAGTGATGATGAAGGAAAAGATTCCAAGGACAAAAAGGATGATGATGATGATAATCAAGGTCCTAGTCCTGATGCTGGTGGAGTTAAGCTGACAGTTGCTGAGACTGATCATCAAGATACTGAAAATCAACAAGCTGACCACACTACCAGTCAACATCAAGAATCCACTCCTGCTCCTGCTGAGACAACTACTCAAGCAACTGAACAAGTTGCTGAAACTGAAGAAGAGTACGCCAGAAAGCGTGCTGAAATGAAATTAGGCAAAAACAAGCTTTCTGATGCCGAGTTAACTTTACTCGATGCCAAGGTCACTGAACCAAACCTTGATGATGAAGAAATGGATGAAGATTATCAAAGAGCACTTCAAAACAGTCTACAGATTCATGCTAGGCATACGCAGAATCTAGACATTGCTCAATCTTCAGGAGTGAAGAACAAGGAAGTCCCTCCCTTCCACTTACTACTGGTGAAACTCCAGTTGTTGAGTCTAAAGCGTTGCCCTCAGCAACCACTCAACCAAAAGTGATTGAAGCTACAGATTTAGGAACTAAGGTTGCTGGCCTTGATGAATCTGATGACGAAGAAGATCTCTTCAATTTTTCAGCAAACGAAGAAGAACTGACAAAGAAAGTTGAACCCAGAGTGGTTACAATTCCTCCTCCATCTCTTGATCATGATGAAGGAGATGCTGAAAGAAGCCGTTTGCTGATAAATGATGATCAATTCGCTACTGAGATCAAAGTTCATTCACTCACTCCGTCTTTAGTGCCGTTCCCTAATGTTGAGGATTTTACTCCTAGAATTTAGGCACTCATGGCTGTTCACAAAGCATGTAAAGAAGAGGATGATGCACTGCTTGCTGAGAGTCCGCTTGATATTGGCAAAATACTGGCTACTGTGCTGAAACACACTACTTCTCTTACAATAGCTCAGAAAGACATAAGTCTACATCATAAAAGCTATGAAGAAGATGTCAGTCAAGCACTCAAACTGGCTAAAACTGCATTGAAAAAGGCTCAGACTTTCATTGAAGAAAAAATCGACAATGAGCGCAGACATGAGGAGAATTTGGCTTGTATTAAGGAAGAACTGTCTAAGCTAACCAATGATCAGCAAGGCATAATTCTAAAATACAACAGCCTAAGTAAACTTGCTGAAAATTGCAATGAATTTTTCTCTCTGCACATTAACCCAATGATGCAATCCATGTATAAGGGGGAAGATAAACAAAGAAAATCTTCAAGAAAGAAAACCCTGCTGAAGCGCCATTGATACTGCCTAGTCCACCTCCCAGTGAACCTCTTGCTGAAAGAGAGCAAAGTTCAAAGAGACGAGCTGAAACAGATTCTGAGAGAAATTCAGCAAATCCGAAAAGGAGAAGAACATCTGATGAAACTCACGAATACTGTCATACTGAGAGTCATCAAGATCTGAATGAAGATGATGATAATGATGATGACCAAACAATAGATCAAGCACTAAGAGCTAGACCAATCACAACCCTAACTCCTTCTGGCCATTCCAAACATTTCTCTTCTGACTCAAGATCTTCAGCAAGAGATCAAGAAAATGCTAAGTCAAGAAGAAGAAGGCAAAGACAGGAAGAAAAGAGGCTAGCCAGCATTGCCATTGGCTCTGGCATTGAATACACAAAGACCAGCAATGAACAAACAACTCAGAATGTGATCAGAAACCTACATGGTTGTTGGGTCTTAACGCTGGAAGATTTGTTGGTCAATGATTTCTTTCCAACTGTTGTACTGAATCAAATGTACACTTGGATTGAATTAAAAGTACAAAGAAAAGAAAGTGATCCTTTTCCCTACTGATGAATGTGTATTTTACACTTTCATTCGAGTCTTTTTCACCTAATTTAGCTATCCTCTATGTTAACTTAGCTATATTTTAATACATTTTATTAGAATAGTGTCACGTTTCCCTTTAGATTTTATTTTACAGATTTTGGTTGAAATTCGGAGTTTTACGGGCAATTATATTGAAGTCTACAAGGAATTGGTGTTCCAGAAGCCTATTTGGAATATCTGAAGGTTTCCGGATAGGATTTGGAGTCTAGGGGTCGAATCTGGAGGTTAGAAGGCCATTAGAAGTCTAAAACCGAGTCCGAAAAGGTGAAGAAATCCAAATCCGCGCCGAAAAACGCGGAAATTCCGCGAAATACTGGGGGGCGAACCGCCCCAGCTCTCGGGCGAACCGCCCCAGAAGTTTTTCGGGCCTATATATTGTTGCGAGTTTTCTCTCCGAAAATCATATCTTTCCAAGCCTACTTTCTCACCTCTCTCTATAGTTTTAGGTAGGAACTTCCTGGGGCCTGTCCTGGGAGTTCCATAGCTTAGGGGATACTTTTTCATAGCAGATTGGAGCGCGTAGGATCGCAATCATCCGGAGATTGACAACCTTCGGTAACTTTGTATCTTACAACTTTTATCTACTTATTTTATATTCTTTCAATATGTTTTCTTCTATGATTGCTATTGATTGCATGCACATTATGAGTAGCTAAATTTATCGTTGGTGGTAGTATGTGAATTCTTAGCGAGGGAAGATAATCATGCTAATGGCTATATCGCGCATTATACTCCGTGTCATTGCTTTATTTCGTTGATGAGTTGAACACCAAAATTCTCGTATGTTGTATTGATCATTATGCACACTAGGACACTTGTCGGCCAATCAGACCAAATTATCTTCGTAGTGTTGAATGATTACGGAACACAATAGGACGTTAGTTGTTGACAGGTCAGACCCATATTATCTTCGTAGTGCACAATACTTACAACAGGACCCAAGATTCATTCAAAGATCTCTATGCAAGACCGAGGAATTTATGCATGATTATCGACCCATTATGTTAAGAAGGACCATACTATCACCAACCTCCATTATCTGCTTGAAAACCCCCTATTGCTTTCTATCTGCTGTTTTATATTCTCTTGATTAAATAGATAAAGCTAGTTACAGTCCTGAGAGAACGACACTCGAGTCATTCTACTGCTACACTACGGTTTTCGTTGTAGTTGTGGATTGCCTTTGGCTAAATAACAAATTTTATTTGTTTGAATCGGAACCCGACAAAATCCGGTTCATCACCTACCCAAGAAACATTGCTGCAAAATGGCTGAATCTGGAAGTCTTAGTAAGAAGAACTTCTATCGGCAAGCTAATGAAGCAAGAGCCTGATTTAATCAAACCGATTGATGTTGCTTACTACAGTGATCCTTTAACCAAGAAGTCAAAGAAGAAATATGGCTCGATTCCTTATGAGTATTTTTATCTCACTGCCAAGGATCAAGAAGAAGATCTTCTCTGGTTAAGAAAGATTCATGCTAACAAGGGAATTTCAGATACACAACTTCTCCATGCCAGCAATTGGGGCATGCACTTGTCGGTACTTCATTACAAAGATATGAATGGTGAATACCATCATTATACTGCCTGCAAGAATGCAAGGATCGTTCAACTTGAAGTTCGTAAGCTACTTGAAGATTACGAGAAGGACTGTGTTGAATTTTCTGCGTTTGTTGAGAAGAGTGTAAGGGAGATTCTGAGGAAATCTTGTAGTTACCTCTGAACTTTCTTGTAAACTTACTGAAGGATAACTATCAGCAATAAGCTTTTGACTCTTATTCGGTGGACCCGTCGATGTCAGCTCTGAATAAGCAGCTGACCTAAGACACGATCCAGGATTATGGCTAAATACAAATGGGGGTGATAAGTGATTTTGTGAAGGATTCATCTCTCAAGTGTAGAACAGGAGAGCACTGCTCATAGTCTGCATAGTTGTGTTGGTAAAGTCACTGGCCAGTGCAAATGATATATTATGATGGTCATAAGTATATCTTAACCAAGAAACTCCCTGAGACGCCCGTGGATGTATTATTGGGATAGACACTTCATCAATCCTAGATACATTCGAGCAAGTCAGATGAAGGGACGTTACCATCGCCGCCTTGAGCGCGACAGGCTTCGCAACGAAAGGGTTAGCTTTGAGAAACCTCTCAAACGTCCTCACGTATTAATATTGCAAATGGAACCGTCTAGGAATTCCATGTTGCCTAGTCTAGGACTTGCTTAATGCGGTGAGGCCCTATGGGTCACACTATGTGGTGATTCAGTCTATCAGAATATCCTTGAAGATGGAATCGCAATTAATTTGGAATTAATTGTGATTGATGGATTATAATTGATTTGGAATTAATTATAATATTTGGTGGCACAATTAATGATTTGGAATTATTAATTGAATTGGCTAATTAATTGTATTTTATGTAAATAAAATTAAAGATTATATTTTGGAAATATAATGGAGGTTTGATTAGAAAGGATATGTTAATTTAGAATTAACATATGCACTTGGGCAAAATCTACTTGGAGTTTGAATTGCCTTAGAAATATAAGTGGGTCCCAAAATCGGGACCCACGTATTACCCCTGGGAGAGCGCGCGCGCGCGTAGATTGGATAGGGGAAGGAGTTCGACTCCTTCCTCTATTAGAAGTCCAAGGGATAAGTTAGATTTTCCTGATTGAGTTTTAATTTTATTGGGAATGAATCTAGACTTGATATTGGTTTCCTTGTGCGATAAGAATTAGATTCTTATTCCTTTACGAAGTCTAATTGTTTATGCTTTAGACTTCTATAGACTACTATATATAGTGGACTATTAGAGAGCTTTTTATACACGGTTTTGAACACAGTTTCAGACATAGATTTTCACAGTTATCTACCCAGTTTTCTTAGAGAAAATAAAAGCTCTCCCCTCCTCCCTTAGCCACCCGCGCGCGCCACCTCACTGGAGGATTCGCTGCCCCATCTTCTTGGTCACACAAAGAATATCCTAGCATTCTTCCGATAGGCTGTTCATCCGTGGATACCAAGGTTGAGGTTCTAGGAGCTGGAAACTAACTCTCATTGTCTTGCAGATACAAGGAGCATTGTAGATATCTTCGACTTCGACGAAGGAGAAGATACACCGGAATATTACGAAGACTTGGAAACTGCTTTGGAAGTAAGGTTAGTCTTCTAATTGACGTGTTTATATATATATGACATATGCATAATCAATTAACCTGTATGTTAAGAAAATTTTTGAAATTCCGCTGCGTACCCTAGGGGTAACTCTGACCGTATTTTCTTACAGTGGTATCAGAGCGAGGTTAATTAATTACGTATATACGTATATATATTGTATGATTTTGTAGATATGTGGATGCAATTGATTCTATGATAAATTCGATTTTCAAAAGGTTTGTTTTTTATATAAATTTAGAATTTATATTTTTTCAAAAAAATAAATAAATTAAAATATATATATATTTTTCGGACCGGGCCGCCTGCGCGACGCAGGCGGCGGCCGGCGCCTGCAGCCGCAGGAGCCCTGTGCCGAGCGCCTACGGCGCCGCAGGCGCCGTGCCCGCGGCACGGGCGCTAGGCGCCCGTGTACCGCGGGCAACCATCGGACGCAGGCGCCCGGGGGCGCCTGCACCCGAGGCTCCGGTACCCGCGTGCCGCGGGCGCCGGTCGCCCGGGACCGCGGCGCCGGTACCGGCGTGCCGCGGGCGCCGGGCTCCCGGGGCCGCGGCACCGGGGGGACGGGACCCCCGTCCCACGTTTTCAAAAAAAAAAATTATATATATTTTCGGGTTGGACCCAAAATCGAATTTTTGAAAGTTTTGAGGATTGAATTTTATATTTGGAATATAAATATGATTTAATTGTAAATGTTTTAAACTAGAGGGGTTAAATTTAATTAGTATAAAGTTAAAGGGCTTATTTGTAATTTATCAATTTATTGTTTATTGCAAATTAGTCCTTCTACTTTTGAATTTTAGATTTAACACCTCCAAGGTTTTTAAAATTACAATTAAAGTCTTTCGGGTTTTCGAAAATTGCTACTTGGTCAATAGAATTTTCGATTATTCAATCTAGTCCAAATTTTCAATTATTTTATAGAGATTATAAGTATGGGATTATAATTTTCATAATGAAATTATGAAGTCTTTTGTCATCCACATAGGCTACTACTTGTTTCATATGCTCTATATGCTATTGTTTGACAATGCATGTTTAAATACCATGATTTTTACATTCCGTTCGACCGCTATGCATGCGAGGGTAGGCGGCGCCCTCTTATATGTCGGACCGCATATTTATGTATGGGTAGGTGGCATCCATTATGTGCTTGACCGCGTTTAGAAGTAGAATGGATAGGCGGCATCCATTACGTGTAGACCGTTCATGCATGATGGGTAGGCGGCGCCCTTATTTGTTTGTAGATGACTGATAACAACCCTCAAACTACAAGCCCCAACCAATATAAGTACAGAAATATATATACATATGTATTTCTGAGATGCTTTCCATAGGGTGCTTTAATTCTGAACTTTCATTGCGTTTTCTTGTATTGGCGATCTCGTCTTACAGAGTCGCAGTAATCGTCGGATTAGAGTAAGCCTATGGTTATGACTTACTGCATATTGTATCTAGCGACCTCGATAGGTACAATATGTAGGGCATCGGGTTAAATTAGATTTAACAACCAAGAGTTGCGTGACGCAATTGGATAGTATTACTAGTCCTACCGGTCATATTATGCTATGCGACCAGCCCCCGTTGGAGTATGGCATAGTATGGATTTGGATCTTGGCCACTACGGTATGTTTGTTGTGGGGGCAAGCATATGTGAAAATAGTGGGAGCTAAACAGCTAAAGGACCTTGTTGTTTAGTTATGTTGACTGTGTATTTAGAAATGATATTTCAATAGTTGATTTACTGTTTTCGTTCTATATTATTTCTCCTTAGGATATTAGATATGGCGAGTATCTCGCTGCGTTCTGTCTTGGAGAAGCAAATGTTAACCGGACCAAACTTCCTAGATTGGATAAGGAATATACGTTTGGTGCTGAGGTACGAAAAGATTGAGTACGTCTTGGACGAGGTCATTCCCGTGTGCCCCGAAAATCAGACTGCCGATCAGGTTGCTGCTTGGAATCAAGCCAACAAGGCAAGGTCTGATAAGCATCTTGAGGATGCTAGATCCGCGCAGTGTATTATGCTGGCGGCAATGAGCAATGAGCTGCAGAGGCAACATGAAAGCATGTTGTCGTATGAGATGTTAAAACATCTTGAGTCGCTCTTTAAGACGACAGCTAGAAGTGTTGAATTTGATTTGATCAAAGACATACACAGATGCAAGCTCAGTGAAGGAGGGAACATGTCTGAGCATGTTCACAAAATGATTGGTCTCTTCGAAAAGCTTGCTGATGCCGGCGTTAAGCTAGAGAACAAGATCATGGTGATCTTTGTCCTTCAATCATTGTCGAGTTTGTATTCACAGTTCATCATTAATTACACGATGAATGCGAAGGACGTAACACTGCCTGAACTTCATAATCTGCTGAAGACATATGATCAAACTCTTCCTAAGAAGGAAAAGTCGATCATGCTTGTTGGGCAACCGTCTAACTCAAACCCGAAAGGCAAAGGTGCTAAGGGTAAGGGAAAGTCGGGAGCCAAGGCTAACACTTGGAGTGATAAGCCTAAGCGTCCGAACCAGAAAAGGAAGTTCAAGAGAAGCGGAACTGTGCGCACAGATGAATGTCTTTCCTGTAAACAGAAAGGACATTGGAAGAAAGATTGCCCAAAGCTTAGGGCAGATCAAGCTATGAAGTCATCGGCTTCTGGCTCAGGTATGTTTGTTATTGAAATGAACATGACTACTTTTGACTCCAATGGTTGGGTATTAGATACAGCCTGTGGCTCACACATTTGTAATAATGTACATGAGCTAATTGATCACAGGCTAGTCAAGCGAGGTGAAATCGACTTGCATGTTGGGAACGGCAATCCAGTTGAAGCCAAGCGCGTTGGACGCAGCAAGATAGATTTACCCTCAGGACGATGTTTAGAACTTAATAATGTTTATTTTGTTCCATCCATTGTCATAAATATTATTTCCATTCCATTGTTAGACAATATGGGTTTTTCCTTTCGATTTGCGAATAATACTTGTTATTTTTCATTAAATGATCAGTATTATGGAAAGGCTCGCTTGGTGAATGGTTTATATATTTTGCAAAGTAGTCTACCTTTATTTCAAGTACATAACAAACAACCGTCTTCAAGTAAGAAGAATAATCCATCTTATCTATGGCATTGTCGGCTAGGCCATATCAATGGAACACGGATTCAAAGACTAAGGAAGTTGGACTACTTAGAACCATTTGATTTTGAATCATATGGTACATGCAAATCATGTGTTAAGGGTAAGATGACGAAAAAACCTTTTGTTGGACAAGGTGTTCGTGCCACTCGCTGCTTAGAGCTCATACATACCGATGTATGTGGACCGTTTAAAGTCCATGCGCGTGGGGTTATCCTTACTTCGTTACCTTTACTGACGATTTCTCAAGGTATGGATATATTTATCTTATGAAGAATAAATCCGAGACCTTTGGGAAATTCAAGGAGTTTAGGAATGAGGTCGAGAATGAATTGAAGCTAAGGATAGTCACTCTTCGATCAGATCGAGGAGGTGAATACCTTAGTGAAGAATTTATCGACTACTTGAAGAAAAATGGAATTCAATCGCAATGGACTCCTCCTGGAACACCACAGTTAAACGGTGTGTCTGAGAGGAGGAATCGAACCCTGTTAGACATGGTAAGATCAATGATTGGATTCTCAACTCTTCCAAAGTACGTATCTGTGGGGATATGCACTACAAACTCCAATGTACATTCTGAACCGTGTACCATCTAAATAAGAAGAGAAAACTCCCTATGAGTTATGGAAGGGAAAGAAGCCTTCACTAGGCTATCTTAGACCTTGGGGCTGTCCTGCGATAGTCAAACTGATGCTCACTGATAAGTTAGATGCCAAGGGTGTCAAAGTATACTTCATAGGCTATCCTCGTCAGACGAGAGGCTATGAATTCTATCATGCTGAAGATCACAAGGTGATCGTGTCTAGAAACGTGAAGTTTTTAGAAGCTGAATACCTCGAAGAAGAGAGGTTAGATGATATGATAGAACTTGAAGAAATTCAAGACTTTGACACGCGCGAACATGAGGTCTCTAAATCTTCTGATTTGGACTCAAGTTCAGTGGGAGCTTTCGAAGCAGACAAGGGTAATGATATGACACTTGCTAGGAATGCCATAGTCAGTGGGAGTCCTTTGATTAGATCAACTGTTGAAACCACACCAATAGAACCCGTTGTCAACCAACCTGTGCAACAAGTTGCACTAGAGCAGCCTCCCGCAAGGGAACAGGGTCGCGCCCAACGACCAGCTGCATCAGTACCCACTGATAATGTTCGTGTTACACGAATCCAGAAAAGAAAAGCACCAGAACAAGTCGAGCTCCGTAGGTCGAAGAGGATCCTAAAAGGACCTCAGAAGCAAAGGCTTATGATAGAAGACATCAGTGAACTTGATGTCGGTTTATCAGATCGGGATGATTTCGAGACCTACAAAGAGGCAATAATTGATATTGACTCAGACAAATGGCAAGAGGCCATGGAATTAGAAATGGATTCAATGTACCAGAACCAAGTTTGGAACTTGGTAGACTTGCCCCAAGAGGTTAGACCAATTGGGTGCAAATGGGTCTTTAAGCGAAAGACAGATGCCGATGGCAAGGTACAAACGCACAAAGCTAGGCTTGTGGCGAAAGGCTACACGCAAAGGTATGACATCGATTACGATGAAACCTTTTCACCGGTAGCAAAATTGAAGTCCATTCGAATTCTACTTGCGATAGCTGCCTACTATGATTATGCAATCTGGCAGATGGATGTAAAGACAGCCTTCCTCAATGGAAACCTTGAGGAAGAGGTCTATATGGTACAGCCGGAAGTTTTTATTAGTAAAACCAGGCCAACTGCTGTATGCAAATTACAAAGATCCATCTATGGGCTAAAGAAAGCGTCGAGGAGCTGGAATATCCGCTTTGATGAAGCTGTCAAATCGTTTGACTTCATCAGAAGCAAGGAAGATCCCTGTGTCTATGCGAGACACAGCGACAAAGGAGTTGTTTTCATGATCATTTATGTAGATGACATTTTGATCATGGGAAACAATGTCTCTATGCTAGAAGAGACTAATGTTTGGTTATCAAGTACCTTCTCGATGAAGGACTTGGGTGAAGCGAACTACATCCTAGGGATCAAGATCTTTAGAGATAGATCCAGGAGGATGTTAGGAATGACACAGTCCACCTACATCGACAAAATACTGAAGCGTTATAAGATGGACGCCTTAAAGAGAGGCTTTCTCCCAGCTAGGCATGGGATTGTCTT
The DNA here is from genome assembly GCA_028274465.1 of Plantago ovata. Classification (NCBI taxonomy): domain Eukaryota; kingdom Viridiplantae; phylum Streptophyta; class Magnoliopsida; order Lamiales; family Plantaginaceae; genus Plantago; species Plantago ovata. The sequence continues at coordinate 54,692,276 of CM051457.1, forward strand.
ATCAGTTAAGGATGGTCCTAAAACTGATGAAGAGATAAATGCAATGAGTCGTGTGCCCTATGCTTCGGCAGTAGGGTCTATAATGTATGCAATGAATTGCACAAGGCCCGATGTGGCATATGCGCTTAGTGTCACTTGTCGACACCAACAGAATCCAGGAGTACCTCACTGGACTGCTGTGAAGAACATTCTTAAGTACCATAGACGGACTAAAGAGATGTTCTTGGTGTTTGGTGGAGAACCAGAATTAAAGATGTCTGGGTATGTCGACGCTGGATTTGAATCAGATCCTGATGACTTTAAGTCACAGACAGGATACGTATTCAAATTGAACGGAGGAGCTGTCTGTTGGAAGAGCTCTAAGCAAGCCACGGTTGCTGACTCATCCACAGAGGCCGAGTACATTGCTGCATCAGAAGCATCGAAAGAAGCTGTCTGGATTTCAGAGTTCTTGAAGGAATTGAGGGTTGTTCCTGCTCCCAGTCCAATAACGATTTATTGTGACAATACGGGCGCCGTCGCTCAAGCTAGGGAGCCTAGATCTACAAACAAGAACGAACATGTACTTATAAAATATCACGTTATACGTGAGATTATAGATAGAGGAGAAGTTAGTATAGAACGTGTCTCTACCACGGACAACGTGGCAGATCCTTTCACCAAGGTCTTAGCAGTGGAAGTCCACTTAAGACATTATGCTAATCTGGGCATTAGGCATAAATGTGACTGGCTCTAGTCCAAGTGGGAGATTGATAGTGTATATGTCCTAGAGACAGTCCTTACTAAGGGCATGGTACCTTATAGAGGGCATATATGTACTATTACACAGGTCAACGTAATATAGTATATGTTTGTTGCATTTTACTGTTGAGTATCGCTTTCATATTTATATTACACCAGGTTGCAGCATGTCATATCTTTATTACTGTCTGTATTGATATTAAACATGTCCCCTCGGATAGATGACCGATCACATAGATAGTGGGAGCTATGTGAGTTATCATCTATCCCAAACTCGCCCTAGTCGAGGTTCATCTCGGATGTGGGGGTCTGAATGAACCAGACAAGACTAGTATGCGTGGAGGTTATACTTGTTGGAGCAAGTGTGAGCCGATCCCACGGCCACGGAACGAATTGTTGCACAATCGAGAAACGTTCCCATAACTGCGCATAGTTGTTCGAAGAAGCTTTATCGAACAATGAAAGTACCCACCGGACACTCCCATCGATGCATACTCTACACCGAAGTGTCTATGGGAACCGGTGAGTTGTCGAAGTGATGCCAGTCGTCCTTTGGACTTACAGGACTTTATCATCATATTTGTTGCCCCATATCCTTGGTGGACCCGTCGATGTCAGCTCTGAATAAGCAGTTGACCTAAGACACGATCCAGGATTATGGCTAAATACAAATGGGGGTGATAAGTGATTTTGTGAAGGATTCATCTCTCAAGTGTAGAACAGGAGAGCACTGCTCATAGTCTGCATAGTTGTGTTGGTAAAGTCACTGGCCAGTGCAAATGATATATTATGATGGTCATAAGTATATCTTAACCAAGAAACTCCCTGAGACGCCCGTGGATGTATTATTGGGATAGACACTTCATCGATCCTAGATACATTCGAGCAAGTCAGATGAAGGGACGTTACCATCGCCGCGTTGAGCGCGACAGGCTTCGCAACGAAAGGGTTAGCTTTGAGAAACCTCTCAAACGTCCTCACGTATTAATATTGTAAATGGAACCGTCTAGGAATTCCATGTTGCCTAGTCTAGGACTTGCTTAATGCGGTGAGGCCCTATGGGTCACACTATGTGGTGATTCAGTCTATCAGAATATCCTTGAAGATGGAATCGCAATTAATTCGGAATTAATTGTGATTGATGGATTATAATTGATTTGGAATTAATTATAATATTTGGTGGCACAATTAATGATTTGGAATTATTAATTGAATTGGCTAATTAATTGTATTTTATGTAAATACAATTAAAGATTATATTTTGGAAATATAATGGAGGTTTGATTAGAAAGGATATGTTAATATAGAATTAACATATGCATTTGGGCAAAATCTACTTGGAGTTTGAATTGCCTTAGAAATATAAGTGGGTCCCAAAATTGGGACCCACCTCCCGTAGGACAAGGCGCGCGCGCGCTGATGGATAAGGGGAAGGAGTTCGACTCCTTCCTCTATTAGAAGTCCAAGGGATAAGATAGATTTTCCTGATTGAGTTTTAATTTATTGGGAATGAATCTAGACTTGATATTCGTTTCCTTGTGCGATAAGAATTAGATTCTTATTCCTTTACGAAGTCTAACTGCATATGTTTTAGGCTTCTAAAGACAACTATATATAGTGGACTATTAGAGAGCTTTTTATACACAGTTTTGAACACAGTTTCAGACATAGATTTTCACAGTTATTCTACCTAGTTTTCTTAGAGAAAATAAAAGCTCTCCCCTCGTCCCTTAGCCACCCGCGCGCGCCACCTCACCGGAGGAATCGCCGCCCCATCTTCTTGGTCACACAAAGAATATCCTAGCATTCTTCCGATTGGCTGTTCATCCGTGGATACCAAGGTTGAGGTTCTAGGAGCTGGAAACTAACTCTCATTGTCTTGCAGATACAAGGAGCATTGTAGATATCTTCGACTTCGACGAAGGAGAAGATACACCGGAATATTACGAAGACTTGGAAGCTGCTTTGGAAGTAAGGTTAGTCTTCTAATTGACGTGTTTATATATATACGACATATGCATAATCAATTAACCTGTATGTTAAGAAATTTTTTGAAATTTCGCTGCGTACCCTAGGGGTAACTCTGACCGTATTTTCTTACAGTATGATCATTCAAACCATAGTGGGTTAATAATCATGCATGAAGTACCCGATCATTTTGCATAGAGATCTTTGATCATGAATTGTCCAATGTGTTCCGTTTTATTCAACACTACGAAGATAGAGGGCTTAGATAGATCAAAGAAATAAAGCAATAACTCAAAGTCTTATTCGCTTTACCACCATCAGCATAATTACTAACCCTTCGCTAAGAAATCACATACTATCACCAACGATAGATTTAGCTACTCATAGTTGTCATGCAATCAACATAAATCATAGCAAGATTGAATGAAAACATGTTGAAAGATATATAAATATGAATAGAAAAAATTATGAGATACAATGTTACAGAAACAATCTCCGAAGAATCGAGATCTCACAAGCTCCAAATCGATAAGAAAAAGTGTCTCCTATGCTAAGAATTCCCAGAACAGGCTCTGGAGAATTCCTACCTAAAACTAATGAGAAAGGTATGAAAAAGGTCTGAGAAAGTATGAAAAATGGAGAAAACTGAGCAACTATATATAGGAGTTCGGAACGTGTGGGGCGAGTCGCCCCACACACCGGGCGAATCGCCTGGTGTGGGGCGAACCGCCCCACGTCCCGGGCGAATCGCCCGGGAGTTCCAGTCGGCCAAGGACGCGTTTTTGGATTTCTTTTCCTTTTCGAACTCGGTTTTTGCCTTCTAGTGACCTTTTAGCCTTCAGACTCGACCCCTAGACTTCAAATCCTATCCGGAATCTTCTAGATACTCCAAAAATGTCCTCGGAACACCGATTCTTCGTTCTCTTCAATATAATTGCCCGGAAAACCATGTTTTTCACCTAAAACCTGTAAAATGCAAACTAAAGGGAAACGTGAAAAAGGACTCGAATGAAGGTGTAAAATACACGTTCATCAAAGCTACAGAGAATTGGAAGAGTATCAGTCCTCAATTCTAATGTTACTTGCTGAAATACAAGAAATGAAAAAGATGAAAGTCAATTTCAAATCTTATGCGGATGCTAGTAACACACTGATTGAACTCAACTCTTATCTGAGAGATCCATCTCAGAAAGAAGGTTTAGGTGCCACGTATGAAGGTGATGATGTAATACTCTTGAGTAAAGACAAATCACTAATCACCTTTGTTCGTGCAACTTATAGTGGTCAACCGGAACTCTATCAAATTGGTCAATCTATGGTTGCTGAAATAATCAATCAAGTACCTACGACCGAAAAGCCCGTTGTTGCTACTCAAAGTAACAAGACTTTAAAAGGAAAACAGGTTACTGAAATGCAAACTGTTCAGAAAAAGGATGTTGTAAAGCATTCTGCCAAACAAGTTGTTGAAAAGCAATTTGTTAAGACTAGAGGCAAGATTACTACACGTAATCAGAAGACCTTTGCTGACAAACCTGAATCAAGTAAGGTTGCTGAGACAAAAGCTCAGCATACTCCGAAAAGTGGACTTGAATTCAAAACCAAGCAAAATCAACTTTTTCATGAGTATAAGCAAAGTCAGCAAAGATACTTCAAAGAGTTGAACAAAACCAAGCCTAAGAGTACTGACAATACTCAATATGCTAGGACTAGAAGGAACCTTGTTAGAAAAGAACTTAATGAAAAGTATGTTCAGCAAAAGGGTCAACCAAGCAAGACAGCACATCAGAAAGTGGACTTGATTAGCAATGATCAAAAGTCTTTCGGTTCTAAACCCTCTAGTTCCTCAGCAAGTAGAAAACAAGTCAAGATTGAAAAACTCAAGACTTGGGTTTCCATTGGACGTTTTCTTGAACATGTTAATGGACATCCAATATTGGATAATTAACTTGTTTGCTCTTAATTGTGAAGACTTCAGCCATGGAGAAAAACAATGCAATTTGGCAATTTGACAGTGGTTGTGGAATGCACATGACGGGCAATAAGAAAAACCTTATAAACTATAGATGGTGGTCTAAAGGTCCAACAATAAGGTTTGCTGGTGGAGACTTTGGTTCTACTAAAGGTTATTGTGACGTGAAGTTAGGATGCATTACCATTTCGGGAGTTCTTTATGTCAAAAATCTTAAGTTTAACCTTTTCAGCATGAGTCAGTTTGCTGACAAAGGTTACTTCATCAAAATCAAAAGTGATGAATGTAAACTTATAGACTTTGAGACAAAGAAGGTTATCATGGTTGCTAGAAGATCAGGAGGTATCTATACCGTAGATTGGTCTTCAGCAATCGTTGAAAAATGCCTTATCTCAGATCATGACTGACTTGATGAAAAAGCATGGTTATGGCATAAACGAACAAGTCATCTAAACTTCAAGACGCTGAATAAGCTGTCTAAAAAGGCACTTGTAGTTGGATTACCTAAGGTTACGTTTAAGAAGGATGGTGTTTGCACTGCATGTCACCAAGAAAAGTAAACCAAAACTTCTTTCAAGAACAAGGCAGTACCGTAAACTACAAAACCTTTACAACTTTTGCACATGGACTTGTTTGAATCTTCTTCAACAAGCTATGCTGGCAAGAAGTATGGTCTGGTGGTGGTAGATGACTATTCAAGATTCACCTGGGTAGTGTTTATCAAACACAAGTCTGAAACAAGGACTGAAATACCTATCTTGTTGAACAAGCTCGAAGTCATGAAAAATGACAAGGTAAAAGTCATAAGAACAGACCATGGTACTGAGTTTGTAAACCAGTACATAACTGAGTATTGCACTTCCAAAGGCATACAACATCAGTTATCCTCACTAAGGACACGTCAACAAAATGGTGTTGCTGAAAGGAAGAATCGTACCCTTAAGGAAGCAGCTAGAACAATGCTTGCTGACACTGAAATAATTGAAGCTTATATACCGCCTGTTATACTCAAAATAGATGCTTGATAACTAAAGAATACAACAAAACGCCCTTTGAGTTATTTGTTGGAAGACCTCCTAACATCACTCATTTAAGAGTATTTGGTTGCAAATACTTTGTTCTTAACAATGGTAGAGAATACTTAAGAACATTTCAACCAAAGGCAGATGAAGCGATATTTCTTGGCTACTCCTTGCATAGCAAAGCTTATAGAGTTTACAACAAAAAGGAACAAAAGATTGAAGAATCAGTGCATGTTGTATTCTATGAAAAATGACAAGGAGTCCTTGCTGAAGAAGAGATATCAGAATGTATGAAGAAATTACTCATACATGAGCAAAGAACTGAATCCGATGTTAGAAATGTCAAATCAATTGAACTTAATGATGATTCTGACAATGACACTCCTACCCAAGTCATGACAAGATAAATGTAGTTCATGATAAAGAATTTCCGGCTAAGGACGCAGTTGCTCCCGATGTTGCTGAAACTACGCGACTTCCTATGTCTGCTGACGAGTTAACTCAAACTGGCGATGCTGAACAAGTAGTTACTGATGAACCAATTTCAGCAGAAATACAACAAGATACCAGTAGTACTGAACAAGTAAATGCTGAAGAGTCACATGCTGAAACGCAAACATATCCAAATCCAAAGAGCAGAAAACCTGTTAATAAGTGGATTACAGATCATCCCTCTACGGATACTGATAGTGTATATGTCCTAGAGACAGTCCTTATTAAGGGCATGCAACCCTTATAGAGGGCATATATGTACTATTACACAGGTCAACGTAATATATATATATATGTTTGTTGTTTGACCATTCAGTATCGCTTTCATATTTATATTACACCAGGCATGAAGCATGTCATATCTCTATTTCTGTCTGTATTGATATTAAACATGTCCCCTCGGATAGATGACCGATCACACAGATAGTGGGAGCTATGTGAGTTATCATCTATCCCAAACTCTCCCTAGTCGAGGTTCATCTCGGATGTAGGGGTCTGAATGAACCAGCTGAGACTAGTATGCGTGGAGGTTATACTTGTTGGAGCAAGTGTGAGCCGGTCCCACGGCCACGGAACGGATTGTTGGACAATCAAGAAACGTTCCCATAACTGCGCATAGTTGTTCGGAGGATGATTACCGAACAATGGAAGTACCCACCGGACACTCTCATCGATGTATACTCTACACCGAAGTGTCTATGGGAGCCGGTAAGTTGTCGAAGTGATGCCAGTCGTCCTTTTGACTTACAGGACTTTATCATCACATTTGTTGCCCCATATCCTTGGTGGACCCGTCGATGTCAGCTCTGAATAAGCAGTTGACCTAAGACACGATCCAGGATTATGGCTACATACGAATGGGGATGATAAGTGTTTCTGTGAAGGATTCATCTCTCATGTGTAGCACATGAGAGTACTGCTCATAGTCGTCATAGTTGTGTTGGTAAAGTCACTGGCCAGTGCATCGATATATTATGATAGTCAGAAGTATATCTTCGTAACCAAGCAACTCCCTGAGACGTCCGTGGATGTATTATTGGGATAGACACATCATCGATCATAGATGCATTCGAGTCAGTCAGATGAAGGGACGTTACCATCGCCGCATTGAGCGCAACAGACTTCGCAACGAAAGGGTTTGCTTTGAGAAACCTCTCAAACGTCCTCATGTATTAATATTGCAAATGGAACCGTCTAGGAATTCCATTTTGCCTAGTCTAGGACTTGCTTAATACAATGAGGCCCTATGGGTCACACTATGTGGTGATTCAGCTTATCAGAATATCCTTGAAGATGGAATCGCAATTGATTTGGAATTAATTGTGATTAATGGATTATAATTGATTTGGAATTAATTATAATATTTAATGGCTCAATTAATGATTTGAAATTATTAATTGAATTGGCTAATTAATTGTATTTTATGTAAATACAATTAAAGATTATATTTTAGAAATATAATAGAGGTTTGATTTGAAAGGATATGTTAATTTAGTATTAACATATGCACATGGGCAAAAGCTACTTGGAGTTTGAATTGCCTTAGAACTATAAGTGGGTCCTAAAATCGGGACCCACCTATCTCCCGCAGGACACGCGCGCGCGGGAGCTGAGTAGGAGAAGGAGTTCGACTCCTTCCTCTATTAGAAGTCCAAGGGATAAGTTAGATTTTCCTGATTGAGTTTTAATTTAATTGGGAATGAATCTAGACTTGAAATTGGTTTCCTAGTGCGATAAGAATTAGATTCTTATTCGTTTATGAAGTCTAATTGCTTATGCTTTAGGCTTCTATTGACTACTATATAAGTAAGTCATTAGAGAGCTTTTTCAGTATCAATTCTTAGAGAATTATTCTACCTTTCTAAGAGAAAATAAAAGCTCTCCCCCTCTCCTCTATAAGCCGCGTGCGCCACCCCTCTTGCCGGAGGAAAAATCGTCGCCCCATCTTCTTGGTCACATAAAGAATATCCTAGCATTCTTCCGATAGGCTGTCCATCCGTGGATACCAAGGTTGAGGTTCTAGGAGCTGGAAACTAACTCTTATTGTCTCGCAGATAATCAGAGTATTGCAGATATCTTCGACTTCGACGAAGGAGAAGATACACCGGATTATCACGAAGACTTGGAAGCTGTGCTTGCTTTGGAAGTAAGGTTAGTCTTCTAATTGACGTGTTTAAATATATACGGCATATACATAATCAATTAACCTGTATGTTAAGAAATTTTTTGAAATTTCGCTGCGTACCCTAGGGGTAACTCTGACCGTATTTTCTTACAGTGGTATCAGAGCCAGGTTAATTGGTTACGTATATACGTATATGTGTTGTATGATTTTGTAGTTTATGTGGATGCAGTTGATTCTATGATTAATTCGATTTTCAAAAGTTTTGTTTTTTATATAAATTTAGAATTTTGAATATTTGAGGACTTGGTAGGGGACGGGACTTGGTCCCGTCCCGTATTTTAATATATATATATATTTTTTCGAGTCGGACCCAAAATCGAATTTTGAAAATTTTGAGGATTGAATTTTATATTTGGAATATAAATATGATTTAATTGTAATTGTTTTTAATTAGAGGGGTTAAATTTAATTAGTATATAGTTAAAGGGCTTATTTGTAATTTATCAATTTATTGTTTATTGCAAATTAGTCCTTATAGTTTTGAATTTTAAATTTAACACCTCCAAGGTTTCAAAAATTACAATTAAGTCCTTCGGGTTTTCGAAAATTGCTACCTGGTCAATAGAATTTTCAATTTTTCAATCTAGTCCAAATTTTCAATTATTTCATAGAGATTATAAGTATGAGATTATAATTTTCATAATGAAATTATGAAGTCATTTGGCATCCACACAGGCTACTACTTGTTTGTTTGCTCGATATGCTATTGTTTGCCAATGCATGTTTAAATACCACGTATTTTACTTTCCGTTCGACCGCTATGCATGTGAGGGTAGGCGGCGCCCTCTTATTTGTCGGACCGCATATTTTATGTATGGGTAGGCGGCGCCCATTATGTGCTTGACCGCGTTTAGAACTACAATGGATAGGCGACATCCATTACGTGTAGACCGCTCATGCATGATGGGTAGGCGGCGCCCTTATTTGTTTGTAGATGACTGATAACAACCCTCAAGCTACAAGCCCCAACCAATATAAGTGCAGAAATATATATATGTATGTATTTCTGAGATGCTTTCCATAGGGTGCTTTAATTCTGAACTTTCATTGCGTTTTCCTGTATTGGCGACCTCGTCTTACAGACTCGCAGTAATCGTCAGATTAGAGTAAGCCTATGGTTATAACTTACTCCATATTGTATCTAGAGACCTCGATAGGTACAATATGTAGAGCATCGGGTTAAATTAGATTTAACACCCGAGAGTTGCGTGACGCAATTGGATAGTCCTACCGGTCATATTATGCTATGCGACCAGCCCCCGTTGGAGTATAGCATAGTATGGATTTGGATCTTGGCCACTACGGTAACTTGTTGGACATTACCCGTATGTTTATTTTAGGGGCAAGCATATGTGAAAATAGTGGGAGCTAAACAGCTAAAGGACATTGTTGTTTAGTTATGTTGACTGTGTATTTAGAAATAATATTTCAATAGTTGATTTATTATTTTCGTTCTATACTATTTCTCCTAAGAAAAACCGAAATGGCGAGTACCTCGCTCCGTGCTGTCTTAGAGAAGCAAATTTGACCAGACCGAACTTCCTAGATTGGATCAGGAATATACGTTTGGTGCTGAGGTACAAAAAAATTGAGTACGTCTTGGACGAGGTCATTCCCGTGTGCCCCGAAAATCAAACTGTCGATCAGGTTGCTGCTTGGAATCAAGCCAACAAGGCAAAGTCTGATAAGCATCTTGAGGATGCTAGATCCGCGCAGTGTATTATGCTGGCGGCAATGAGCAATGAGCTGCAGAGGCAACAAGAAAGCATGTTGTCGTATGAGATGCTGAAGCATCTCGAGTCGCTCTTTAAGACGACAACTAGAAGTGTTGAATTTGATTTGATCAAAGAGATACACAGATGCAAGCTCAATGAAGGAGGGAACATGTCTGAACATGTTCTCAAAATGATTGGTCTCTTTGAAAAGCTTGCCGATGCCGGTGTTAAGCTAGAGAACAAGATCATGGTGATCTTTGTCCTTCAATCATTATCGAGTTCGTATTCGTAGTTCATCATTAACTACACGATGAATGCGAAGGACATAACACTGCCCGAACTCCATAATCTGCTGAAGACATATGATCAGACTCTTCTTAAGAAGGAAAAGTCGATCATGTTTGTTGGGCAACCGTCTAACCCAAACCCGAGAAACAAAGGTGCTAAGGGTAAGGGAAAGTCGGGAGCCAAGGCTAACACTTCGAGTGATAAGCCTAAGCGTTTGAACAAGAAAAGGAAGTTCAAGGGAAGCGAAACGGTACGCACAGATGAATGTCTTTTCTGTAAGCAGAAAGGACATTCGAAGAAAGATTGCCCTAAGCTGAGGGTGATGAATGTGTATTTTACACTTTCATTTGAGTCTTTTTCACCTATTTTAGCTATCCTCTATGTTAATTTAGCTATATTTTAGTGCATTTTATTAGAATAGTGTCACGTTTCCCTTTAGTTTGTATTTTGCAGGTTTTGGTTGAATTATATTGAAGTAGACAAGGAATTGGTGATCCGAATGCCTAATTGGAGTATCTGAAAGATTCCGGATAGGATTTGAAGTCTAGGGGTCGAGTCTGAAGGCTAAAAAAAGGTCACTAGAAGGCAAAAACCGAGTCCGAAAAGGGGAAGAAATCCAAAAACGCGTCGAAAACGCGTAAAGGGCCGAAAAATACTCCCGGGCGAATCGCCCCACACCAGGAGAATCGCCCGGTGTGTGGGGCCTTTCGCCCCACACCTCCCGAATACCTATATATAGTTGCTCAGTTTTCTCCGTTTTTCATACTTTTCCAGAACTTTTCTCTCACCTTTCTCATTAGTTTTAGGTAGGAATTCGCCAGAGCCTGTTCTGGGGGTTCTTGGCTTAGGAGATACTTTTTCTTAGCGTTTTGGAGCTTGTAAGATCGCGATTCTTCGGAGATTGACAACCTTCGGTAACATTGTATCTTACAGTTTTTTTATTTATATTTATATATCTTTCATCATGTTTTCATTCATTCGTGGTATGATTTCTGTTGATTGCATGACATCTATGAGTAGCTAAACTTCTCGTTGGTGATAGTATGTGATTTCTTAGCGAAGGGTTAATAATTATGCTAATGGCTATATCGCGCATTATACTCTGAGTTATTTCTTTATTTCTTTGATCTATCTAAATATCTATCCTCGTAGTGTTGAATAATTACGGAACACAACTGGACAATTCATTGATCAAAGATCTCCATGCAAGACAGAGGAATTTATGCATGATTATTAACCTGTTATGCTTTGAATGACCATACTATCACCAATCTCCATTATCTGCTAAGAAAAACCTTTGCTAAGTCGTCTGTTGATTTTATATTCTTAAGTTAGATTAGATAAAGCTAGTTATAGTCCTTAGAGATCGACACTCGAGGTTATTCTACTGCTACACTACGGTTTTCGTTGTAGTTGTGAATTGCCTTTGGCTAAATACAAATTTATTTGATTCATTAGAATCTGTCAAATTCTACGGTTCATCAAATTGGCGCCGTTGCCGGGGACTATACTCCTTTTTTCTGTTTAGCTTATTTATATTTTCAACATTCAATTCCCAGAACAGCTCTTGGATTGTCTCTTAGAAATTTCACTTTCTTACCCTATTTCTTTCCTCCTATCTTCTTCAGTAAATTCATCTAATCTGATCTTGGTTACCTTGCGTGTTTGTGCTCTCGAAATTTTTGGTGAAATTGTGTTTGATTACGCTAATAGAACTAATTTTTAGTTTTGAGTTACTCTTACTACAGAAGTACAGGTATGATGTCCACGCGCGCTCGCATGACACCCCAATTCTCGCAGGTGAGGAGAGGATCTTCCGTACACCTGGAAGATGAGTTAAGGAGATATGAGGTGACGGAGTCCATGGTGAGGTACTTACCAAGGTACGAAGATGGAGTAGGGATAGACCCATGGAGTTTCATTCGATCCTATGAGGAGGAAATAGAAAGAATTCCAGCAGAAGGGTTTACTAAGGACCAATTGTGCAGGAAACTATTTTCTTTTGCTCTTGGGTATGAGCCGAGGCGTTGGATTGCAAGGTTAGAACCAGGATCGCTGAAAACTTGGGGCCAAGTAGTAGAGGAGTTCTTGGCGCGGTTCATGCCTTATCATGAGACGATTGCCTTACGTGATAGGATCCCATATTTCGAGCAAGGAGATTATGAGCAGTTTTGCGACGCCTACGAACGTTTTGAGATGTATAAACATGACTGCCCCCATCACCGTTTCGAAGATGGGGAGTTGATTTGGTGCTTCGTTGGTGGGCTTCGTGAAGAGGAACGACTTAGAGTGGATCGGTTGAGCGGCGGTTTGGGAGAATGTACGGTCGACGAGGCAGAAGAAGTCCTCCGTAAGTACGCCAGAGGTTCAACACAATCTGATGAGGTCATACCAATTCACATCACCGCAAAGGAAGTAGATCGAGGTGAAGCAGGAAGCTCATCCGAGGAGTATTTTGAAGTCGAAGAAATCAGTGAGGAAGATGAAATTGCACATGCCGAGCAAGTTGAAGATGACCTTCGTATAGAAAAAGTTGTTGAAGAAGTTGAAGTAACTGAGCAACTTACGGAAGAATTCAGCTTGTTAAATTGTGCTGAAGTAGAAGAGGTTCGTAAACTTGAAGAGGAGGAAAGATTGGAAGGCAACGCCCCCCTGGAGGTGGGGGACGGTTCGCCCAGCATGGGGGGCGAACCACCTCCCATGACCAGTGAGCTGGGGGGCGGTTCTGGGGAGCTGGACGACCCCAGCTCCCCTGTTTCTTTACTCGCAGACATTCGCATCAATCCAAAGCCACTTCCTTCCGTTACTACTGAGGTTCTTGACTACAAAGAGGTGAATCTACTCCTCCTAGGTGGAAATCTTGACAAGAAAGATACACAGGAGTTACCACTAAACAAGCACCTCGATAAAGTCAAAGTGAATGTCCTCCTAATGATGAAGTCTTTATTGGATATACCTGCAAGGCAAACCAGTCCATTCACCATGGTGAGATCTTTGAAGCTTCCTAGGTCTCTTTGCTACATCGGACCAGGAGAATGGCGGCCACCGTGTGGAGGTACTCTTGAAGACTCAGCCGACCAAGGCCAAACCGTTCGGTAACATCTAGTATCACTTTTTATTTACTCATTCTCTTTTGCTAGGGACTAGCTTAAGTTTCATGAGGGGGATGGGATGTGAACCATGATGTTAAGTATTGTTTGGCTTTGTGATGTTGAGTATGGTATCTTGTTTTTTATTTGCATTTGCACGTTTACCGCTTTCTTAGTTTTTAGTTGCATACACTACATTCATCCTAGGATAGTCTTGCATGTTTTATGTGGAGTTTATTGCCAAATTTTTTGAACTTTTTTATTGGGTAGATTAACTAATTATGACATTAATCATATGCTTCATCTCTATGAATTTGTTTGAGGTTTTTCTCGCTTGGCTTGTCACATTTATGTATTGCACTTAGTTAAGCTTGGTAGTCTCGACATCACTTAGTGGTGTTTTCTCTACTGCGGTTCACGAAGGCCTTTATAATAGGATGATGCATGTTAGGGTCTTATGGTTGTTTTTCCGAGTAATTATGTACCTAAGAGGCAACAAGTCTTCACCTTGCTTTGAGATTGCTAAATGCCTAGGAAGGAGGTAGTGTGAGATTGTGTGATCCTTTGTTTGCAACCTATTCTTCCGAATAGGTTTGGGGAGGGGGTTACGCCATCATTAGATTTGTTTTTTGTTTTTCAATTTTGTGTTGTGAGTTTATTTTTCCTTTTTCGTAAATTTTGTACTCCAACCTATTCTTTCGAATAGGTTTGGGGAGGTCATATGTGTGTTATTGTTTCTTTTTCGTTGTGCTACTGCTGGCTGAAAAACTCGAAAGAAAAGAGAAAAAGAAAAAAATTCCAGAAAAAAAGAAGAAAGAAACTGGAAAAGAGAAAAAGAAAAATAGAAAAAAAGAAAAGACCCCAAAAAAGCAAAGAAGGGTCCAAAAAATCCAAAAAGCAGTTTAGCAAAGTGTTGTGTCTCATTTTCCAATTCTTGTAATGTTCGTAATCGTGTTGTAATTTTCTATCTTTTCTTTTCATTTGAGTGTCATCTGTTCTAGACCACCCTCGTCCTGCCATTCAGGAAGTGGTGAATAGCTTAAGGCTTTGCTTGAGAGATGGGTACAATAGGGGAGTGTTAACTTTTATAGGGAAACCTCCTTCGTTTGATGAGAGCCAGTATTGGTTCGACCTCTTTGAGGAAAAGTCTTAACTTGGTGAACAGTAGTAAGTCCTCAGTTTCATAGGCACGGGACAACCATTCGTATTCTAACATGTTTCATTACGTCGTCACTGACTAGGTCTAGGTAGAGAATGTTACGAGAGACTATCTTGTCTTGACATAAGTGCTTATGTGGATGTGTATGAGTCAATCGAGGTATTCTTCAACCTATATTCATGTTTTGATTTATATGGTTTTTGTTCATATGTTTTTTGATAGATTCAATAGATTAGTTCATTTCATTTGGCATGAGACTCCATTTCTTGTGTTGCATTGTTTTTTGCATTAGAGTCTAGCTTAGTTGCTTGAGGACAAGCAAAGGTTCGGTTTGGGGAGTTTGATGAATGTGTATTTTACACTTTCATTTGAGTCTTTTTCACCTATTTTAGCTATCCTCTATGTTAATTTAGCTATATTTTAGTGCATTTTATTAGAATAGTATCACGTTTCCCTTTAGTTTGTATTTTACAGGTTTTGGTTGAAAAACAAGGTTTTCCGGGCAATTATATTGAAGTAGACAAGGAATTGGTGTTCCAGAAGTAGATAAGGAATTGGTGTTCCGAAGGCCTAATTGGAGTATCTGAAAGATTCTGGATAGGATTTGAAGTCTAGAGGTCGAGTCTGAAGGCTAAAAGGTCACTAGAAGGCAAAAACCGAGTCCGAAAAGGGGAAGAAATCCAAAAACGCGTCGAAAACGCGTAAAGGTCCGAAAAATACTCCCGGGCGAGTCGCCCGGGACGTGGGGCGAATCGCCCCACACCAGGCGAATCGCCCGGTGTGTGGGGCCTTTCGCCCCACACCTCCCGAATACCTATATATAGTTGCTTAGTTTTCTCCGTTTTTCATATCAGACCTTTTCTGTCACCTTTCTCATTAGTTTTAGGTAGGAATTATCCAGAGCTTGTTCTGGGGGTTCTTAGCTTAGGAGATACTTTTTCTTAGCGTTTTGGAGCTTGTAAGATCGCGATTATTCGGAGATTGATAACCTTCGGTAACATTGTATCTTACAGTTTTTCTAATTATATTTATATATCTTTCATCATGTTTTCATTCATTCGTGGTATGATTTCTGTTGATTGCATTACATCTATGAGTAGCTAAACTTCTCGTTGGTGATAGTATGTGATTTCTTAGCGAAGGGTTAATAATTATGCTAATGGCTATATCGCGCATTATACTCTGAGTTATTGCTTTATTTCTTTGATCTATCTAAATCTCTATCCTCGTAGTGTTGAATAATTACGGAACACAACTGGACAATTCATTGATCAAAGATCTCCATGCAAGACCGAGGAATTTATGCATGATTATTAACCTGCTATGCTTTGAATGACCATACTATCACCAATCTCCATTATCTGCTAAGAAAAACCTTTGCTAAGTCGTCTGTTGATTTTATATTCTTAACTTAGATTAGATAAAGCTAGTTATAGTCCTTAGAGATCGACACTCGAGGTTATTCTACTGCTACACTACGGTTTCGTTGTAGTTGTGAATTGCCTTTGGCTAAATACAAATTTATTTGATTAATTAGAATCTGACAAATTCTACGGTTCATCAGAGGTCAGATCAAGCTAAGAAGCCACCGACTTCTAGCTCAGGTATGTTTTTATTGAAATGAACATGACTACTTTTGACTCCAATGGTTGGGTATTAGATACAGCCTATGGCTCACACATTTGTAATAATGTGCAGGGGCGAATTGATCACAGGCTAGTCAAGCAAGGTGAAATCGACTTGCATGTTGGGAACGGCAATCCAGTTGAAGCCAAACGCGTTGGACGCTGCAAGATAGATTTACCTTTGGGACAATGTTTAGAACTTGATAATGTTTATTTTGTTCCATCCATTGTCAGAAATATTATTTCCATTCCATTGTTAGACAATATGGGTTTTTCCTTTCGATTTGCGAATAATACTTGTTATTTTTCATTGAATGACTAGTATTATGGAAAAGCTCGCTTAGTGAATGGTTTATATATTTTGCAAAGTAGTCTACCTTTAATTCAAATACATAACAAACAACCGTCTTCAAGTAGGAAGAATAATGCATCTTATCTATGGCATTGTCGGCTAGGCCATATCAATGAAACACGGATTCAAAGACTAAGGAAGTTGGACTACTTAGAACCATTTGATTTTGAATCATATGGTACATGCGAATCGTGTGTTAAGGGTAAGATGACGAACAAACCCTTTGATGGACAAGGTGTTCGTGCCACTCGCTGCTTAGAGCTCATACATACCGATGTATGTGGACTTCTTAAAGTCCATTCGCGTGGGGGTTATCCTTACGTCGTTACCTTTACTAAGGATTTCTCAAGGTATGGATATATTTATCTTATGAAGAATAAATCCGAGACCTTTGGGAAATTCAAGGAGTTTAGGAATGAGGTCGAGAATTAATTGAACCTAAGGATAGTCACTCTTCGATCATATCGAGGAGGTGAATACCTTAGTGAAGAATTTATCGAGTACTTGAAGGAAAATGGAATTCAATCGCAATGGACTCCTCCTGGAACACCACAGTTAAATGGTGTGTCTGAGAGAAGGAATCGAACCCTGTTAGACCTTGGGGCTGTCATGCGATAGTCAAACTGATGCTCACTGATAAGTTAGATGCCAAGGGTGTCAAAGTATATTTCATAGGCTATCCTCGTCAGACGAGAGTCTATGAATTCTATCATGGTGAAGATCACAAGGTCATAGTATCTAGAAACGTTAAGTTTTTAGAAGCAGAATACCTCGAAGAAGAGAGGTTAGATGACATGATAGAACTTGAAGAAATTCAAGACTTTGACACGCGCGGACATGAGTTCTCTAAATCTTCTGATTTGGACTCAAGTTCAGTGGGAGATTTCGAAGCAGACAAGGGTAATGATATGACACTTGCTAGGCATGTCATAGCCAGTGGGAATCCTGTGATTAGATCAACAGTTGAAACCACAACAATAGAACCTGTTGTCAATCAAACTGTGCAACAAGTTACACAAGAGCAGCCTCCCGCAAGGGAACAGGGTCGCGGGGCGCGACCAGCTGCATCAGTACCCACTGATAATGTTCGTGTTACACGAAGCCAGAAAGGAAAAGCACCAGAACCAGTCGAGCTCCGTAGGTCGAAGAGGTTCCTAAAAGAACCTCAGAAGCAAAGCCTTATGATAGAAGACATCAGTGAACTTGATGTCGGCTTATCAGATCGGGAAGATCCCGAGACCTACAAAGAGGCAATAATTGATATTGACTCAGACAAATGGCAAGAGGCAATGGAATTGGAAATGGACTTCATGTACCTGAACCAAGTTTGGAACTTGGTAGACTTGCCCCAAGGGGTTAGACCTATTGGGTGCAAATGGGTCATTAAACGAAAGTCAGATGCTGATGGCAAGGTACAAACGCACAAGGCTAGACTTGTGGCGAAAGGCTACACGCAAAGGTATGGCATCGATTACGATGAAACCTTTTCACCAGTAGCAAAATTGAAGTCCATTCGAATTCTACTTGCGATAGCTGATGATAAGCGAGATTGTCAGTTCCGGATCAAGCAAATAAATTTGTTATTTAGCCAAAGGCAATTCACAACTACAACGAAAACCGTAGTCTAGCAGTAGAATGACCTCGAGTGTCGTTCTCTAAGGACTATAACTAGCTTTATCTAATTTAATTAAAGAATATAAAAACAGCAGACGGTATAGCAAAGGTTTTTCTAACAGATAATGGAGATTGGTGATAGTATGGTCCTTCAAAGCATAACGGGTTAATAATCATGCGTAAATTCCTCGGTTTTGCATGGAGATCTTTGATCAATAAATTGTCCTGTTGTAATTATCACACACTACGAAGATATAGATTCTGATAAGTCAAACACTATTGTCCAATTGTGTTCCGTAATTATTCAACACTACGAAGATATAGATATGCATAGATCGACTAGGGTCCAATTGTGTGCAATAATTAATCAACATATGAAGATATAGGTTCCGCAAGATCAAAGAAATAAAGCAATAACACGGAGTATAATGCGTGATATAGCCATTAGCATAATTATCAACCCTTCGATAAGAATTCACATACTATCACCAACGATAAGTTTAGCTACTCATAGTTGTCATGCAATCAACAGAAACCATAGAAGAAAACATGTTGAAAGATATATAAAAATAAGTAGAAAAACTGTAAGATACAATGTTACCGAAGGTTGTTAGTCTCCGAAGAATCGCGATCTTACAAGCTCCAAACTGCTATGAAAAAGTATCTCCTAAGCTACGAATCCCCATAACAGGCTCTGGGAAGTTCCTACCTAAAACTACAGAGAAAGGTGAGAGAATAGGTCTGGAAAAGTATGAATTTCGGAGAAAAACTGAGCAACTATATAGGCCTCGAATATGTGTGGGGCGAAGGGCCCCACACACCGGGCGAGTCGCCTGGTGTGGGGCGATTCGCCCCACGTCCCGGGCGATTCGCCCGGGAGCTTTTTTCGGGAAATTCCGTGTTTTCCACGCGTTTTTATATTTCTTCCCCTTTTCGGACTCGGTTTCTGACTTCTAGTGGCCTTCTAAACTCCAGATTCGACCCCTAGACTCCAAATCCTATCCGGAAACCTTCAGATACTCCAAATAGGCTTCTGGAACACCAATTCCTTGTCAACTTTAATATAATTGCCCTGAAATCCTCGTTTTTCAACCAAAACCTGTAAAATAAAAACTAAAGGGAAACGTGACGCTATTCTAATAAAATGCACTAAAGTATAGCTAAATTAACATAGAGGATAGCTAAAATAGGTGAAAAAGACTCAATGAAAGTGTAAAATACACATTCATCAAACTCCCCAAACCGAACCTTTGCTTGTCCTCAAGCAACTAAGCTATACTCTAATGCAAAAAACAATGCAACACATAAAATGGAGTCTCATGCCAAATAAAATGAACAAATCTACTGAATCTATCAAAAAACATATGAAGAAAAACCATATAAATCAAAACATGAATATAGGTTGAAGAATACCTCGATTGACTCATACACATCCACATAAGCACTTATGTCAAGACAAGATAGTCTCTCGTAACATTCTCTACCTGGACCTAGTCAGTGACGACGTAATGAAGCATGCTAAGATACGAATGGTTGTCCCGTGCCTATGAAACTGAGGACTTACTGTTGTTCACCATGTTAAGACTTTTCCTCAAAGAGGTTGAACCAGTACTGGCTCTCATCAAACGAAGGAGGGTTCCCTATAAAAGATAACACTCCCCTATTATACTCGTCTCTCAAGCAAAGTCTTAAGGTATTCACCACTTCCTGAATGGAAGGATGAGGGTGGTCTAGAACAGATGACACTCAAAAACGAAAGACAAAAAATAGAAAATTACAACACGATTACGAACATTACAAGAATTGGAAAATGAGACACAACACTTTGCTAAACTGCTATTTGGCTTTCTTTTTTGGACCCTTCTTTGCTTTTTTGGGGTCTTTTCTCTTTTTTTCTTTTTTTTTCTTTCCAGTTTCTTTTTTTCTTCCTTTTTTTTTCTTTTTTCCTGGAATTTTTTCTTTTTTTCCGATTTTTTTTTTAGCCAGCAGTAGCATAACAAAAAGAGAAACAAAATGACTCACAACGACTTCCCCAAACCTATTCGAAAGAATAGGTTGGAGTACAAAATTTACGAGAAAGGAAAAATAAACTCACAATACGGAAATGAAAAATGAAAAACAAGTCTAATGATGGTGTAACCCCCTCCCCAAACCTATTCGGAAGAATAGGTTATAAACAAAGGATCACACAACCTCACACTACCTCCTTCCTAGGCTTTTAGCAATCTCAAAGCATGGTGAAGACTTGTTGCCTCTTAGGTACATAATTACTCGGGAAAACAACCATAAGACCCTAACATGCATCATCCTATTATAAAGGCCTTCGTGAACCGCAGTAGAGAAAACACCACTAAGTGATGTCGAGACTACCAAGCTTAACTAAGTGCAATACATAGATGTGACAAGCCAAGCGAGAAAAACCTCAAACAAATTCATAGAGATGAAGCATACGATTAATGGCATAGTTAGTTAATTTACCCAATAAAAAAGTTCAAAAAATTCGGCAATAAACTCAATATAAAACATGCAAGACTATCCTAGGATGAATGAAGTGAATGCAACCTAAAAAATCTAAGAAAGCGGTAAACATGCAAATGCAAATGCAAACAAAGAACAAGATATGCACGGTACTATACTCAGCCTACCAATGTCAAGCTCCAAACTAACAATACTAGATCACTTAAATCCCATCACCCCTCATGAAATTAACGCTAGTCCCTAGCAGTAAGAAAATGAGGAAATAAGATGTGATACTAGATGTTACCCCATGATTTGGCCTCGGTCGGCTGAGTATGCTGCTTGTGAGTTATTGGGACTGCTCTGGGAGCTTTGTCTGTGATCATCGGGGCTTGTGGTAGTGGCGGTAGTTCCATTAATAGATCAGATAGGACCAACTCAACCATCTGTATCATCATTGTCCCTATTGTCTTCATTGTCACTACTGTCACGCACATCCTCACTAGTAGAGTTGCAGTGTCGAAGAGAATCTTCAAGATTGGCCGCCTCTGTTATGGAATCTTCCACCCGGTATCTCTCCAATAGGTTGTGAACTGTTGAAGGGGAAAGGGCAGTGGTATCAGAGCCTCCCTCTCCAATGTTTTACACCCCGTGGAGGTTATAGCGAGCTGCTCGGATATTCAAAGGTTGTTTTCCATTTTTTCCTATGTCGACCACATTCTCTACAGTTGATGCTCCCGATGTCTATATGATGCTCCCTTTAGAGGCAGTCAAGGGGCACCCCAACGAGGGGCTGGGCACCCATGTCATTATGTTTTGGAACAAAGCTAGCGCTTTGGAACCTTCTAGCAACTGCGAACTCAAGATTGAATCCGTCGCAGCAAGATTGCCCCGGTGCCTTCCAGTTCACTCGAACTTTGCAGTCCTTGTGATGGATTGCTGACGTAATAATGGTTTCTGTCCCTTCGGTGGTGCATGAATAGGCATAGGAGTCCTTACTCCAGGTGTACTCTAGCTCCTCCTCTTGTATAATCCGCGACGTTGTTGCAAGAGCCCGTGGCTCGATCGCACCTCCAACGAGATCACCCTTCTTGACATGGTTGTAGTCGATCCCCCTCCAATACTTCATAGTAATCATACGGGAATGCTCCTCTCTGTTGGCATGATTCCTACAAACAATAGTTAGTACCTCGCATGACACTTAACTGACTCATGCATATGCTAGTGTAAGAACGAAACACACAAGTGATAAAATCAACAATCGAGCTCTCCAAATCCTTTATGTCTAGCCTAGCTTCTTCAACATGCAACATACCAATGTAACTACTACATGCAATACATCACATTATGCTCTTGGTAGACAACCAATAACCTAGATAACAAGGCTCAATTCATACCATATTAATAAAAAATCTAACAACATAAATACTCAACTTCATCAATCATGCATTTCCTACTAAGATATATCATCTAATAGCAAAAAATCTCAAACCAACAAACCAAGCCTAATTGAACATGCAATTGATAATGAATAACGTTTCTAATCACATAAATCATCAACCCATACATCATACAAGCTTAATTGAAGCATAAATTAAAAAAAACCCAAATTTGAAAAATTAGGGTTCGTGCGAGATTACCTCAAATCCGGAGATTGAATGAACTAGGAAGAGATTTTTTCGGATGAAAAGAAAGAGCACGTAACGGGCTTCGATTGAAGCTAAAGAACACAAAATTTGGTGGAAATATGAAGAAGTTATGAAGGTTTGAAGGTATTTTGAAAATGGAGGAATCTTTAGAGTTAAGAAGATGAAAATGGAGAAAAATGAGGAAATGGGGAAGAATCCCCGCTTTTCTCCTCTGCAGGTCGTGGGGCGAACCGCCCCGCGCGTCCGGAGCGCGCTCGCGCGCTCCGGATCGTAGGGCGATTCGCCCCCCACCTCCTGGGGAGACGAACGTTTCGAAAAAAAAACGCGGTTTTTTACTCCCCGAAAACCATTTTTCTCAAAAAATCACTCGAAAAATCACACTCAAACATAACATAAGCACATACGACACAGAGATGAACAAATTCACATATGAAAAGCAAATTTTTCAAGTATGAATGCATGCAATAAAGCGGTAAAGAAAGCGATAAAAAATTCCGGGTTGCCTCCCGGATAGCGTCATTGTTTAAAGTCTTTGACTCGACTCCTGTCTGCGCCTAGCTCTTCTTTTTGTGGTTACTAGACTTCCCCTTCATGGATCTCCTCCTCATGCCACGAACCTGTGAATAGGAAATAACATAGGCTGCAAGACCACATTAGTGAGTAGTGTAAGAAATATCAGGCGGATCAGGTGGATCAGATACGGCTTGCAACACGTGTTGCTTGCCATCCACTTCAATAGTGCAAGTTCTTTGGTAGATGTCCATCAGGGAGCGTAGCTTAGTCAAGAACGTCCGCCCCAAGAGAATGACATCCCCCGTCCCAGGTGCAGACGCCGGCATAACTACAAAATTGGTGTATACAGAAGCTTCACCAATCTTGACCAACACATTTTTCACAATGCCTTCGGGTCTCGAAAAGGATCCATCCGCCAGTTGCACAGTAGCCCTATGCTCAGATAGTTTTCCAAGGCTACTCTTTTCAAACACATTCAAAGGGAGTACGTTAGAGTAGGATCCCGTGTCTAGTGTGGCACGGACATCTTCAAGCTCACCAATCCCGACCTTAACATCGAAACTTTTAGGGAGTGGCTCGGGATTCTCTTGCTCCTCTTCACTCTCGTCAGAACCAAGGTCCTTCTTTTCTTCCTTAGCCTGTGGGAGTACTTCCTTCTTGCAACACTCGCACTTAGCAACCTTCTTGATGGTGATTTCGTCAGGTAGATCACCAGCCAATGTAATGGAATTCGACTTCTCAGTGTTGCTAGGCAGTTTGCCTTGTTCCCTACTTGCTCCTCGGTCGATCAACCTGTCAAGCCTCGCCCTAGTCTTCTCAGAATCTTCTTCATAACGTTTGAGAAAAATTTGGGTGTGATCAACCATCTTTTGCAAGTTCTCCATTAGTTGAGCCGACTTCGACTTCGGTGGCTCTCTCGGAGCGGGATTTTCGCAGTGATCATTACCATAGTTAAGCCTACTTCGGTCTTGGTTAGGGCCATAAGTTTGGCTAGCCGGTGCATATCCTTGATTGTTTCGGAATCATCTTCTCCAAAATCCACCTCGAGGATTCCTACCGTCTTATCCGTAGCTAGCTTCTTGAGTACCAAACTCCGTAGCCAAGGCTTCCTCTTTGCCTCCTCGAGCCCAGTTGCCATCATCATATGCAAGCTCCGATCTACACATATGAGCCCCATGCCCGTAGTTCTTGCATATTCGGCAAACTTCGTTCGAAACAGTCGTTCCAGTGGCGCTCTTGAGGACTTGCTTCAATTCGTTGGTAAAGCACTCGAATTGATCCCCATTCCCCCTATACATAGGGGCTTCTTGAGTCGGTGGAGCTTCAGGTCCACGTCTCCTAACCATTGCCTTTGGGTCCTTGAACTGCGAACCCTTAGCAAGCCTTTCGAAAACTGCCCAGACGGCTTCTGCGGTTTCCTCCCAAATATTGCCTCGGCATTGGAAATCCACCACTTGTTGGTTCTCGAAGGTTAGTCCATTGTAGAAGTGTTGGACTAGGTCAGAAAGTTCAAAACCATGGTGAGGGAACTTGTTCGTGAGATCTTGGAACCTCTCAAACGCGGTGTAGATGGTCTCATCATAGTCTTGCTTGAATCTAGTGATTTGTGCCTTTAGCGCGGTAGTCAAGGTGTGAGGGAAGTATTTTTCCATGAAAGCTGAAAAAACCTTCTCCCAAGTGTCCAGCGAGCCTGCTGGTAGTGAACTCAACCATGACTTGGCTGTGTCGCCAAGCCCCATAGCAAAAACCTTCATCCGCAACTCATCCGTTGTTATTTCAGCTCCGGGTCGTGGGAGTTGGTTGACGAAATCATCGATATCGTGCAAGTACCCCATCACATCTTCCCTTGATAAGCCATAGAACCTCGGAAGTTGTTGGAATGCGTGGTTCTTGATTTCCAGATCTCGAGTTGCAGACGAAAGAACAATCGCCGGTCCCCTCATACGATCCTTGGAGGGTTGAACCCATGCTTTCAGTGGTCTAGCTTCTGCCATTCCGTCGATTTCCTTGAAAAGAGTATGTAGAGATTCAGAGAAATCGGTATCCTCTATTTCCTCTAGTTCACGCCTTTGAAGTAGTCGCCTTCTTTGGTGGTAGACTGTGTCGATCTCAGCAATTGAATCAGCAAGCGGTGTTCCCCTAGATCGTGTATGTGGCATACACTATCTGTAACAGACTAGGAAAGAAGTATCAGAGAGAGATTAAAAAGGAAAACTAAAACTACTAGAATTAGGAATTGAATGCTGAAAATATAAACAAATTAAACAGAAAAAAGGAGTATAGTCCCCGGCAGCGGCGCCAATTTGATGATACACGGGATTGTCAGTTCCGGATCAAGCAAATAAATTTGTTATTTAGCCAAAGGCAATTCACAACTACAACGAAAACCGTAGTGTAGCAGTAGAATGACCTCGAGTGTCGTTCTCTAAGGACTATAACTAGCTTTATCTAATTTAATTAAAGAATATAAAACAGCAGACGGTATAGCAAAAGTTTTTCTAACAGATAATGGAGATTGGTGATAGTATGGTCCTTCAAAGCATAACGGGTTAATAATCATGCGTAAATTCCTCGGTTTTGCATGGAGATCTTTGATCAATAAATTGTCCTGTTGTAATTATCACACACTACGAAGATATAGATTCTGATTAGTCAAACACTATTGTCCAATTGTGTTCCGTAATTATTCAACACTATGAAGATATAGATATGCATAGATCGACTAGGGTCAAATTGTGTGCAATAATTAATCAACATACGAAGATATAGGTTCCGCAAGATCAAAGAAATAAAGCAATAACACGGAGTATAATGCGCGATATAGCCATTAGCATAATTATCAACCCTTCGCTAAGAATTCACATACTATCACCAACGATAAGTTTATCTACTCATAGTTGTCATGCAATCAACAGAAATCATAGAAGAAAACATGTTGAAAGATATATAAAAATAAGTAGAAAAACTGTAAGATACAATGTTACCGAAGGTTGTCAGTCTCCGAAGAATCGCGATCTTACAAGCTCCAAACTGCTATGAAAAAGTATCTCCTAAGCTACGAACCCCCAGAACAGGCTCTGGGAAGTTCCTACCTAAAACTACAGAGAAAGGTGAGAGAATAAGTCTTGGAAAGTATGAATTTTGGAGAAAAACTGAGCAACTATATATAGGCCTCGAATTTGTGTGGGGCGAAGGGCCCCACACACCGGGCGAGTCGCCTGGTGTGGGGCGATTCGCCCCACGTCCCGGGCGATTCGCCCGGGAGCGTTTTTCGGGAAATTCCGCGTTTTCGACGCGTTTTTGGATTTCTTCCCCTTTTCGGACTCGGTTTCTGACTTCTAGTGGCCTTCTAACCTCCAGATTCGACCCCTAGACTCCAAATCCTATCCGGAAACCTTCAGATACTCCAAATAGGCTTCTGGAACACCAATTCCTTGTCAACTTTAATATAATTGCCCTGAAATCCTCGTTTTTCAACCAAAACCTGTAAAATAAAAACTAAAGGGAAACGTGACACTATTCTAATAAAATGCACTAAAGTATAGCTAAATTAACATAGAGGATAGCTAAAATAGGTGAAAAAGACTCAAATGAAAGTGTAAAATACACATTCATCAATAGCTGCCTACTATGATTATGAGATCTGGCAGATGGATGTAAAGACTGCCTTCCTCAATGGCAACCTTGAGGAAGAGGTCTATATGGTACAGCCAGAAGGTTTTATTAGTAAAACCAGGCCAACTGCTGTATGCAAATTACAAAGATCCATCTATGGGCTAAAGCAAGCGTCTAGGAGCTGGAATATCCGCTTTGATGAAGCTGTCAAATCGTTTGACTTCATCAGAAGCAAGGAAGATCCCTGTGTCTACACTAGGCACAGCGACAAGGGAATCGTTTTCATGATCATCTATGCTGATGACATTTTGATCATGGGAAACAATGTTTCTATGCTAGAAGAGACTAAAGTTTGGTTATCAAGTACCTTTTCAATGAAGGACTTGGGTGAAGCGAACTACATCCTAGGGATCAAGATCTATAGAGATAGATCCAAGAGGATGTTAGGATTGACACAGTCCACCTACATCGACAAAATACTGAAGCGTTATAAGATGGACGACTCAAAGAGGGGCTTTCTCCCAGCTAGGCATGGGATTGTCTTATCAGTTAAGGATGGTCCTAAAACTGATGAAGAAAGAAATGCAATGAGTCGTGTGCCCTATGCTTCGGCAGTAGGGTCTATAATGTATGCAAAATGACTTGCACAAGGCCCGATGTGGCATATGCGCTTAGTGTCACTTGTCGACACCAACAGAATCCAGGAGTACCTTACTGGACTGCTGTAAAGAACATTCTTAAGTACCTTCGACGAACTAAAGAGATGTTCTTGGTGTTTGGTGGAGAACCAGAATTAAAGATGTATGGTTATGTCGACGCTGGATTTGAATCATATCCTGATGACTTTAAGTCACAGACAGGATACGTATTCAAATTGAACGGAGGAGCTATCTGTTGGAAGAGTTCTAAGCAAGACACGCTTGCTGACTCATCCACAGAAGCTGAGTACATTGCTTCATCAGAAGCATCGAAAGAAGCTGTCTGGATTTCAGAGTTCTTGAAGGAATTGAGGGTTGTTCCTGCTCCTAGTCCAATAACGATTTATTGTGACAATACGGGCGTCGTCGCTCAAGCTAAGGAGCTTAGATCTACAAACAAGAACAAACATGTACTTAGAAAGTATCACGTTATACGTGAGATTATTGATAGAGGAGAAGTTAGTATAGAACGTGTCTCTACCACGGACAACGTGGCAGATCCTTTCACCAAGGTCTTATCAGTGGAAGTCCACTTAAGACATTATGCTAATCTGGGTATTAAGCATAAAGGTGACTGGCTCTAGTCCAAGTGGGAGATTGATAGTGTATATGTCCTAGAGACAGTCCTTATTAAGGGCATGCAGCCCTTATAGAGGGCATATATGTACTATTACACAGGTCAACGTAATATATATATATGTTTGTTGTTTGACCATTGAGTATCTCTTTCATATTTATATTACACCAGGCATGCAGGATGTCATATCTCTATTTCTGTCTATATTGATATTAAACATGTCCCCTCGGATAGATGACCGATCACACAAATAGTGGAAGCTACGTGAGTTATCATCTATCCCAAACTCTCCCTAGTCGAGGTTCATCTCGGATGTAGGGGTCTGAATGAACCAGCTGAGACTAGTATGCGTGGAGGTTATACTTGTTGGAGCAAGTGTGAGCCGATCCCACGGCCACGGAACGGATTGTTGGACAATCAAGAAACGTTCCCATAACTGCGCATAGTTGTTCGAAGAATGATTACCGAACAATGGAAGTACCCACCGGACACTCCCATCGATGTATACTCTACACCGAAGTGTCTATGAGAACCGGTAAGTTGTCGAAGTGATGCCAGTCGTCCTTTGGACTTACAGGACTTTATCATCAGATTTCTTGCCCCATATCCTTGGTGGACCCGTCGATGTCAGCTCTGAATAAGCAGTTGACCTAAGACACGATCCAGGATTATGGATACATACGAATGGGGATGATAAGTGTTTCTGTGAAGAATTCATCTCTCATGTGTAGCACAGGAGAGTACTGCTCATAGTCGTCATAGTTGTGTTGGTAAAGTCACTGGCCAGTGCATCGATATATTATGATAGTCATAAGTATATCTTCGTAACCAAGCAACTCCCTGAGACGTCCGTGGATGTATTATTGGGATAGACACATCATCGATCCTAGATGCATTCGAGTCAGTCAGATGAAGGGACGTTACCATCGCCGCGTTGAGCGCAACAGACTTCGCAACAAAAGGGTTTGCTTTGAGAAACCTCTCAAACGTCCTCATGTATTAATATTGCAAATGGAACCGTCTAGGAATTTCATTTTGCCTAGTCTAGGACTTGCTTAATACAATGAGGCCCTATGTGTCACACTATGTGGTGATTCAGCTTATCAGAATATCCTTGAAGATGGAATCGCAATTGATTTGGAATTAATTATGATTAATGCATTATAATTGATTTGGAATTAATTATAATATTTAGTGGCTCAATTAGTGATTTGGAATTATTAATTGAATTGGCTAATTAATTGTATTTTATGTAAATACAATCAAAGATTATATTTTAGAAATATAATAGAGGTTTGATTTGAAAGGATATGTTAATTTAGAATTAACATATGCACATGGGCAAAATCTACTTGGAGTTTGAATTGCCTTAGAACTATATGTGGGTCCCAAAATCGGGACCCACTATCTCCGGTAGGACACGCGCGCGAGCTGAGTAGGGAAGGAGTTCGACTCCTTCCTCTATTAGAAATCCAAGGGATAAGTTAGATTTTCCTGATTGAGTTTTAATTTAATTGGGAATGAATCTAAACTTGAAATTGGTTTCCTAGTGCGATAAGAATTAGATTCTTATTCCTTTATGAAGTCTAATTGCTTATGCTTTAGGCTTCTATTGACTACTATATAAGTAAGTCATTAGAGAGCTTTTTCAGTATCAATTCTTAGAGAATTATTCTACCTTTCTTAGAGAAAATAAAAGCTCTCCCCCTCTCCCCTATAAACCGCGTGCGCCACCCTCTTGCCGGAGGAAAAATGGCCGCCCCATCTTCTTGGTCACACAAAGAATATCCTAGCATTCTTCCGATAGGCTGTTCATCCGTGGATACCAAGGTTGAGGTTCTAGGAGCTGGAAACTAACTCTTATTGTCTTGTAGATAATCAGAGTATTGCAGATATCTTCGACTTCGACGAAGGAGAAGATACACCGGATTATCACGAAGACTTGGAAGCTGTGCTTGCTTTGGAAGTAAGGTTAGTCTTCTAATTGACGTGTTTAAATATATACGGCATATACATAATCAATTAACCTGCGTACCTAGGGGTAACTCTGACCGTATTTTCTTACAGATATGATTGGTGATATTGACAAAAAACGCCAAGTGACTAGATCCAAAGTATCTACTAATCAAGAACTTGCTGAAGAAGGAAATGTTATTGAAGTAGAAGCTTTGTTCTCTTACTTTGTTTCAGAAATTGAGCCCAAGACCATAGAAGAAGCTTTAAAGCATTCTGAATGAATCAAGGTAATGCAAGAAGAACTGGATCAATTTGAAAGGAACAAAGTCTGGAAACTTGTACCCCTTGCGGAAGGAAAGAAAACAATTGGTACAAAGTGGGTGTTCAGAAACAAGCTGAGTGAGTATGGAGAAGTAACAAGGAACAAAGCACGTTTAGTTGCTCAAGGTTATTGCCAGACTGAAGGATTGGACTATGATGAGTCTTATGCACCAGTTGCAAGATTGGATGCTATTAGACTTTTCTTAGTCTTTACCGCTCATAATGACTTCATTGTTTCTCAAATGGATGTTAAAAGTGCATTCCTAAATGGTGAACTTGCTGAAGAAGTCTACCTAGAACAACCCCCTGGCTTTGAACTTCCCTCAGAAACCAAGATGGTATACAAGTTTCAGAAAGCTGTATATGGTCTAAAGAAAGCACCTAGAGCTTGGTATGATACCTTAGCTAAGTTCTTGCTGGATAATGGTTTCAAGAATGGTGAAGTTGATAAAACCTTATTTACCATGAACCATGATGGTAAAATACTCTTAGTCCAGATTTATGTGGATGACAAAATATTTGGATCTAAGGACAAGTAACTTTGTGATGATTTTGCCAAACTCATGACAAACAAGTTTGAAATGAGTATGATGGGCAAATAGAATTATTTCCTAGGCTTGCAAGTCAAGCAACTCAAAGATGGAATATTCATAAATCAAGCAAAGTATGCAAAGGAAATGCTCATAAAGTTCAGGATCAAAGAGGAAGATAAACCTGAAAAGATCCCTATGAGTGTTGGTACCAAATTGGGCTATACTAAACAAGACAAAAGTGTTGATGAACACAAGTATAGGAAGCTCATTGGTTCCTTGCTGTATCTAACAGCAAGTAGGCCGGGAATTCAGTATGCTGTTTGTGTGTGTGCAAGATTCCAATCTGATCCAAGAGAATCACACTACAAAAAGGCACTCAAAATACTGAAATAAGTCAAAGGCACAGTCAATGTTGGATTTTGGTATTCAAAAGATTCTGGATTAGAATTGGTAGGTTATTCTGATGATGATCATGGAGGATCAACTCTTGATAGAAAAAGTACCTCTAGAACTTGTCAGTTTCTAGGTACAAGATTAATATCATGGTTCAGCAAGAAGCAAACATGTGTTGCCTATTCATCCACTGAATCTGAATACATTGTGGCTAGTTGTTGCACCGCTCAAATCCTATGAATTCAGCAACAACTAAGAGATTATGGCATTTCTGCTAAGAAAACACCAATTTTTTGTGATAATACAAGTGCTATTGCTATCACGAAAAATCCTAAGTTCCACTCAAGGACAAAGCACATTGATATTAGACATCGTTTCATTAGAGATCATGTGGAAAAAGGAGACATTGAGGTTGTAAAAGTAGGTACTGATGATCAACTTGCTGACATCTTTACCAAGCCCCTACCAGATAATAGGTTCGCAATGCTAAGGTATAACCTTGGATTGATTGAACTACCTCAATAAAAAGGGATACATTTGGTTAGATTGCTGAAACAGGCATTCAGCAAACCAATGGTTACTTAAAGAATTATTTATTCCTTGAAAAGTCCCTTTCCACTAACCTCTCTGAAAGAGATGTTTGTACACGAAATGTTTGCTGAAACAGGCATTCAACAAGTAATTCCTTCAAACCGGGTATTTGTTAGGAAACTTGATCACTTGTTGAAACGGGTACTCAGTAAGAAAATTGCAAAGATTGCTGAAACTGCCATTCAGACAATCAAGGATACTGAAACAGGTATTCAAGTATCAAAAGTTAAATCTGAGACGGGAACTCAGAAAAGAGAAAAAATGTTTCTCACTAAAAGAGAATTTACCTAAAAATATCTCAATATAAAAAGAATTTACTGAGACGAGAACTTAGAAATATCTTTGACCCTAAGAAAAATGAGATATTTGATTAAGGGTGAAGTTTCAACAACTACAAGGCTTGTTACATGAAAAGTAATTGCTAAAGTCAGAAAGATTAAAATTGCTGAAGAGATTCTTGTATACTTCAGCAAGCAATTAGCTTTGAAGTAAAAGAGATCAAATCCCGTGAATCAAGGTAAAATCAATTGTGACGTTAATCGTGGCACAGATAAACTCGCTGTAAATCATGACATGAAATACAATCGTGGCCATTGATTTTAAAGCAGTTGATGATCTAACGGTTAATATTACAAAGAGAAAGCATGCTTGACGGTTTCGTGTTAGTGGACCACTACGCATTTAATGTAAATGCTCCACTAAATCGTTGAATCTCTGTTTTACCCTTGCTGAGAACTCAAAACCATTGAGTTTTTCACATAACAGAGATACAATATAAATGAAGAGTTAGAGAAAGACAAAATTCATTAACTCACATTTCCTTTCTCTGCAAAAACTCCCTAGCCTGTGCTCTGAATTATTGTACCTCCGGTCAAAAAGAAAAGTCTCTTTTTCGTACTCCCCCAACCTTACATACTATATAAGAGATGGCTCCCAAGAGACAAACATCGAAGAACACTAAGTCTTCAAAGGCGTCAGTGCAGGAAAAAGCACTGCTCCTACTCCGGTGCCAACTCTGGTGAAAATCGTGTTGAAAACGACGGAATCATAGAGAGACCCATGCCTCCTGCATATCTCGACACTGCAAAGTGTGAGCAGATGATGTAATGGGACGGATTTGCCAAAGAGAAGTATATCAGATACTTCTATGAACAAGAACTTGATGAAGAAAATCTTGAGGCGTTGAATTACATAAATCAACAAGGCCTACTTTTCTTCATCACTGCTCGCACTAAGAAAGTGAGGATGTTGGACACAATGGAATTCTACAAAAATGCAGAAATCCAGACCCTTACTAATGGACAAGGAATCACAAAAAGTGATTTCTACAACAGTTCAAGGAAAGTAAATCATCCTGAAATGGATTAATTTAGCAAACATCTTTCAGATTCCAACTACTGGAACTGAAGATGACATCACTGCCACTGATGAAGAAATAGAAGCTTTCTACAGTGATGTCAGAAATGAAAGGATGAAGAAAGGAGAGATTGCTCCTGTGACTTGGAATAAGCACACTAAAAGGAAGCATCTATGCCATTCACTTGGTCTAGTAGCACTGCTACTAATCAAAGTTCTGGACTCCTAAGTTGGAGGAATAGACCAAGTAGGCCTGAGAAGATGCTATTGCTGATGCATATCTATGAAAGCAAAACAGACATCAACTAGGCTAAGTACATTTTCAACAGACTTGTTGATTGTGTTACAAAGTTCAAAGTCAAGGTTGAAGACAACACTGTCTCACCTTCTCTTCCGGTGATGTATGGACTGAAAATATGCTACATCCTTGAACATTACCAGATTCAACTGAGAAACCCATTGACGATTAAGAAATCAATATGCAATGTGTGAAGAGCTTTCTACAAGCTGAATGGACCCAAGGCTGCTGACAAGAAGTCAAGGAAAGCAACAGCTGCAAATGTTGCTGAGACTGATAACCAGTCCACGAATGCAACAACTACAAATGTTTTGAGACTGATAA
Organism: Plantago ovata; assembly: GCA_028274465.1. Classification (NCBI taxonomy): domain Eukaryota; kingdom Viridiplantae; phylum Streptophyta; class Magnoliopsida; order Lamiales; family Plantaginaceae; genus Plantago; species Plantago ovata. The sequence continues at coordinate 54,725,776 of CM051457.1, forward strand.
CCATTCTGGGAATACAATAGCTGCAAATGTTGCTGAGAATGCAACAACTGCGAATGTTGCTGCTGATACTACTGTGGTTGCTGACACTACTGCACCCAGCAAAAGAACAAAGAAAAAGAGGAAGCTGATGATGATACTCAGACTGCAGCTTCATCAGCTGATCCTATTCCTAAGAAGGCAAGGACAAAGACCACTTTCCCAAGAAAGAAAACAACGGCAAGAAAGTCCGTTCCGGTTGTCCATGTCATTCAAGATGATGACACTCCAGTGGTTGTTGAAAAGCAAACCACTGTAAAAGAAGTTGCTGAAGTGCTGGTAGAAGCCTTCACAATTCCAATTAACTTGGATCCATATGCTGAAGCAAGACCAAAAGGCAGTGGAAATGAAAATCCTACCTTAGAAAGAATAGAAGATATCTACATTGTAGATAATCTTGATGGTACTACTCTGGAACCAGCAAGTGACATTGTTGCAGACCTAAGAAATGCTGCACTTGCTGAGAATGTTGCCAGCAAAGCGACAGAAGTAAAAGAGACAGTTGTTGAAATAGCAACTAGTCAAGTCCAACAAGTTGCTGAAGCTGCAACTACTAAAGAACCAGTTGCTGAGACTGCAACAGTTCAAGTCCCAGAGTTTGCTGTAACCAATGAGGTCTAGCTCAATTGGTTAGACTGAGGTGTTATGACACTAGAGGTCATAGGTTCAATTCTCGTCAAGTGCGAGATTATTTATAGTTTATTACTAGCTTTGTAATGCTACTTATGAAATTGTAATGGTTCGATTATTAAAAAAAACAAGAAACATCATTCGACAACATCTCATGATGCTGAGAATGTTAGACCAAGCTCACCAATCACTTCTATTGACAAAGTCCAACTGGTGCTGACTGACCTAAGCCAGCAATGGGTATGGAGATTGATTACAACTCCAACAAGTCAGTGGACCTATTCACGACTAGTAGTGAACTTCGAGGTCGAGATGTTTCTGCTCAACTTGTCAATTCAGAGACAAGGGAGATTGCTGAATCTGCACAACCTTCTCAAATAGAGCAAGAGAAGAAGTCTGCTGAAGAACAAGTCCCAGATATTAAAGGAGCTTTCAATGCTGAAAGGACTGAGTCACCACCTGCCATTCTTCAGCAGGTAGTTCACTCAGATATAAGCAAAACTTCACTATCTGAAACTTTATCTTTAGCTAATATGATTATTTTTTTACAAACTTCTCAAGATACAAGTCAGAAGGTTGCTAAAACTTCTGCACCAGGATCTACAACTCCTGTTCAGCGGGTAGATGAAAATTTTGGTAACTTTACTAATTTTAAAAACTTAGTACTTGTATCTAACAAAGTGTTATTTCAGGATGAACAATTCAAGGATGCTGCTAGAGCTCCTGAAGCATTGGAAATAGTTCTCGCACAACTCAGTGTGCAACATGAGCTTGCTGAAAATCAGCAGGTAATTCATGTTACAGTTTTAGACTCTAAAATATTTTCCAAAACCTTCCGGAAAATAACCTTACTCTTTTTCAGACTCAAAAGGAGAATGATGAAGCGGTTCACATCACAGAAGTTCATGAAGTTAGTTCCGAAGAACTATACTCAAACTTCAAAAGATACACTTTGACCAGAGTTGCTAAGTCTGTCAGCAACTGGCAAAGGTACAAAAGGATGGACTTCTCAGATCTTCATATCCATCTATCCGATGAAAAGAAGAGAAATTCTCTCTTTAAACTCGAGACGTTTTTACACTCCATACTTCCTGAAGAACTCTCATATTCTCAGCAATGAGTGCAAATCTGATTGCAACAATCAGAGAGAATATGAAAGCTAAGTTCAAGAGTGCCTCTCCAGCTGAACAAGTTGTGATGCTCAAGGGTTCCTTTGTACCCGTGGTGGCTGATCCCCACAAAATCAATGAGGAAGAAGAAGTTACAAATGGTGCTAAGTACAAACATCTTGAGTTGGTTATACTGACGGATGATGATGAAGAAGAAGATGATGAAAATATCCCTAAAGATACAAGTGATGATGAATCCAAGGATTCAAAGGACAGCAAGGACGATGATGATGATGATAATCAAGGTCCTAGTCCGGATGCTGGCGGAGTAAAGTTGGCAGTTGCTGATCAAGTAAATAAAGCTGATGCTGAAAATCAGCAAGCTGAACAACCTCCCACTCAGCAACAAGAATCTGCTCCAACTCCTGCTGAGAAAAGTACTCCAGCAACTGAACAAGTTGCTGAGACAGAAGAAGAGTACGCCAGAAAGCGTGCTGAAGTGCCTAAAGGCAAAGCTAAGCTTTCTGATGCCGAGTTAGCATTACTCGAAGCTAAGGTCACTGATTCAAACCTTGGAGAAAATGAAGAAATGGATGAAGATTACCAAAGAGCATTACAGAATAGTCTACAGATTCACGACAGACATACTCAACATCTAGATATTGCTCAATCTTCAGGAGTGAACAAAAAGGAAGACTCCTCCCTTCCACTTACTATTGATGAAACTCCAGTTGTTGAGTCAAAAGAGTTGCCTTCAGCAACCACTCAACCCAAAGTGACTGAGGATAAGGATTTAGGTGTCATGGTTGATGGCCTTGATGAACCTTTTGAAGAAGAAGATCTATCTGATTTCTCAGCAAATGACGAAGAAAAGTCCAAGAAAGCTGAACCCAAGTTGGTAGAAATTCCTCCAACATCTCTCATTAATGATGAAGGAGATATGGAGAGAAGTGGCTTGCTGAGAAACGATGATCAAATCGCCACAGAAGTCAAAGCCCACTCACTTACTCCCTCTTTAGTGCCGTTCCCAAATGTTGAGGAGTCTACTCCAAGAATAAAAGCAGTAATGGTTGTTCACAAAGCATGCAAAGAAGAGGATGATGCACTGCTTGCTGAGAGTCCACTTGACATTGGAAAGATACTAACTACTGTGCTGAGACGCACTACTACACTTACCATAGCTCAGAAAGACATAAGTCTACATCACAAAAGCTATGATGTCAGTCAAGCACTCAAGCTCGCCAAAAGCGCATTGACAAAGGCTCAGGCTATACTGGAAAAAAAGTAAACAATGAGGGAAGACATGAGGAGAACTTGGCTTTTATTAAAGAAGAATTGTCTAAGCTGACTTCTGATCATCAAGGCATGATTCTTAAATACAACAGCCTCAGTACTCTTGCTGAAAACTGCAATGAGTTTTTGTCTATTCACGTCAAACCGGTGATGCAATGTCTAAGGGGGAAGATTCTAGAAAAAGAAAGTGTTCAAGAGACAAATCAACTACTCCCTCTGAAGCTACTTTAAAGCTGCCTGGACCGCCTCCCAGAGAACCTCTTGCTGAAACAGAGCAAAGTTCTACAAGAAGAGCTGAAATAGATTCTGAGAGAAGTTCAGTAAATCCTAAAAGGAGGAGAACTTCTGCTGATACTCAAGAATTCTGTCATACTGAAAGTCATCAAGGCATTAATGAAGATGATGATAATGATGATAACCAAACAATAGCTCAAGCTATAAGGGCCAAGAATTTTTCTTCCTTAACTTCATCTGGCCAATCCAAACACTTCTCTTCTGACTCCAAATCTTTAGCAAAAGATCATGAAGATGCTAAGTGAAGAAGAAGAAAACAAAGACAGAAATAAAGAAGGCTAGCTAATATTTCCATTGGTACTGGCATTGATTACACAAAGACGAGCAATGAGGAAACCACTCAGAATGTGATCAGAAACATTCATGGTTGCTCGATCATAAAGCTGGAAGACCTTTTGGCCAATGACTTCTTTCCAACTGCTGTATCGAATCAAATGTACACTTTGATTGAATTGAAATTCACAAGAAAAGAAAGGGATCCTCCTCCCTACCCAAGAAACATTGGTATAAAATGGCTGAACATAGACATTTTGGTAAGAAGAACTTCCATCAACAAGAAGATGAAGCAAGAGCCTGATCTAATCAAGTCGATGTGTTGGTCCCTTTAAACAACAAGAAAAGACTAGGGGGGGGGGGGTGAATAGTCTTTTCAAACTTTCGTCGTTTAAAAACTTTCTCAGCAAGTGCTTATTACTTTTCAGTAATGAGTTTTCTGATACTTAACTTTCTCAGCAAGTGCTATTACTTTTCAGTAACGAGTTTTACTGGTACTTTAAAAACTGAGTGCGAAAGTCTTTATACAATAAGTGCTTTTCAGAGAGTGCTAGTTCAGCAAGTGAGCAGAGTGGCAGTGTACAATAAGTAAAGCTTGCTGAAAACTAAGTGTGGTAAAGTAAATCACACAAACACTTTTATAGTGGTATCTGAGAGTGGCGTAATCTCTCAACTAATTCACTTTGTCCTTTCTAAAACTGAAACCATTAAGATAAGCTTGAGGTTCCTTACAACACCTATCTATAATGATTCTTTAGAAACCAAAGCACACTTGCTTCGTTTCCAACCTAACTAGAGAACTAAACCTTGTTCTCCACCAAACATGGGACTCTTAATCAGCAAAGCTATGCTTGATTAATGCCCCTGAATTTCACGCCTGAAAAAGCGTGTTTATCGGTTAGAGAGGTTTGGGATGAGATGACTTGAGTATAACTTTTTCAGCTATAACAAGTTATCTAAAGAAACACAACGTGTAATACTTTTCGGTAAACAAGTTAAGTTGTTTCTGGTGTCAAGACTTTTTCTTGTTCGAAAGAAAGAACACTTAACTAATTTCTTAGCCGTGAATGTTCTTCTTCTTCACAAGTAGCTTTTATTTCAAGCTTAAATGTAACGGTATCGGTTTTTAAAAACAAACAATTTTCTTGAAAATTGAAAATTGAAAATCCGAAATAATTTAAAAAGTAACGGTCGCCAATAAATGCCATAACAATATTTGGCACCACAGCGCTAACAGAATCAAGTAAAAATCCAACGGTAACTTAGAAGTCAAAATACATTAACGACTAGTGAAGAAAGTAAAAAGTTTCATCTTCTTATTTTAAAATCAAATCCCAAAGACATCCCAGACCCTTCTCTCAGTCGCTGGCATCCTACTCCTCAGTAGTATCTGGAAGGAAGGAATTTTTGAAAACAAAGAGAGCGTGAGATAAAGGATCTCAGTGAGGTTCTAAGTTAACAAAAATAGAGAAGTAAACAGTTTGAAAACAAAATCATTTGCAGCAGATAAAATAACAAACAAAACAGATAACAGAACGGAAAGACAGAACAGATAAGTCGAAGTCCGTTGGTGCAGCCCGCCTTGTTACTCCTACTCCCAGATTGCCCTTATAGCTCCCTCCAGAGGGTATACAACTCCGGACAGAAACAGAAACCCCCGTGTACTTTGGGGAAACATAACCTACGACCCTAATAAACCTCAGCGACTTCTGCCTCGCGCCTAAAAGGGATTAGACTAGGCAATAACCAAGTAAACTCGATAGTCCTCACTACCCAAGCCTACCTAATTACGACCTAATCGACCGGTCACACAGAAACAGACAGAACAGATATAGATACAGATACAAAACAAACAGATAACAATAATCAGATCTCGAAACGTCGAGAAGTGTTCCTGCAGAAGAGTTAATCCAGAACAGAGTGGTAACAAACAGAGATAAGTAAATAGCCATACTTGAAAGCAAAAGTGTTCATTGCACAGCGAACTTATGAGCTAACGAACGACGGAGAACCTAAATAGGAAGTAACTAGTTACACTCTAGAAGTCGAATGATCGGAAAATAAAAGGTCGGTAAAGAAGTGGTAAAGGAGGAGTTCGAACTCGGGACCTCTAAGTTAGTCACACAACCCTTAACCAACTAAGCTAGAAGGTAATTCACTACAAAAGTATCAAAGAAGAAACTAGTTAACTTGAAACGTTTTCAGAAAAAGGTACTCTTTCAGCCTCAGGAAATTACTGAAACACCCTCAGTGGTAAATTGCAAAACAGTACTACACTTTCAACAAACTCCAGAACAGTCCTTAAAGAAAACTTGTTTTAACAGTCTAGTCCAGCATAGTAAAATTACCAAACTACCCTCGTACAGTAATTGCAAAAAAGTCCTTTTAGTTTTCAGAAAGTACAGTCAAGTCCAACAGCCCTTTACACTTGCACAACAGTCCTCAAAAATAAATAAGTCTTTCAAACTAGCCCTCAGTCAACACGGTCAAAGACAATTGCAAAAAGGTCCTTTAGGTTTTCATAAATCCCAAAACAGTCCACAAGGTTCAGATTATTACACTAAGGTCCAGTCAGTTTTTCGAAATTGAACAAATCCAACACGGTCAACATACGAGGTCAAACGACAAATCCATAGTCCAACAACAACAACAACTATCCTAGGTCCCGGTTCTCAGTTCAATTACGAGGCCAGATTGCACCAGGGGTAAAACGGGAAAAAAGAAAACAATCAAAAATCGAAAACCAAAGGATTCGAATTTTACCTTCGAAGGAACAAGGATAAGGAGTAGGCTGCGAATCAAAACGGAAACAAAAGAATAAAAAACAATTCTAAACAAGGTTCGAATCCCAAATCGCAAAACAAAGCCGGGGAAAACTTACCAAGACTGCAGCTCGAGACCGGAACGGGCGAACAGAAACGGAGCACGGCGGCGAACGGGCGGAGCATGGCTGTAAATCCACAGAACAACGAGATCCGAATTCAACCAACAAAACGGAGTCAAGCCGCGATGCTTACCAGAAATAACAAGACGGAAACGAAGCTTGGGCGGCACGGACCGGCGGCACAGAGGAAACGGGACGGAGTCACGGTCGGACAGAGCGGCAGCGCGTGATGCAATGAAACCGGGCCGACAGTGAATTCGCGATTTGGACCGAGTAAAACAGAGGTCCGGAATTGGTGATGATGATCCGCCGATGATGAAATGTGAGGATGGTGATGAGATGAGAGGATGATGATGTTGATGAATGGTGATGTCGAGGGATGAGATGCAGAAAACGGCAAAGAAAAACAGGGAGTAGTGGCTGCGTTTTTGGAGGGGAAGAAAAGAAAGAAAAATGAAAAAATGGAAGTAAGATAGGTTTAGGGTTGAGCAGATGGGCCAAGAGATTTGGGCCGGTGCAATTCGGATTTGGACTTTTAAAATCAACTTGCTAGCTGATCCAAAATGAAACGGGGTGAAATAAATTTATGCGAACTATCAAATGACGAATTCGTTTGTGCGGGAAAGAAATTAAATAATTACCGAATAAAATAAATTACTTAGGTAAATAAATAATTAAAAAAATTAAATAAATGAATAAAAAAATACGGGGCATTACATTAGGTCTTGGAACGGATCAATAGGCAGTAAAGAGTATGGAAGATTGAGTGTTTAAGAATAAGTGAGAGTTTGATCACGTTGTTGACACCCTTCAACTCGTTGCCGGATGACCTCTATTTATAGTGAACCAAGGGAGCCGTTTGAATTTCAAATTCTAAGGCTTTGTTCCTTAAGATGTCACTATCTTGCTTTTGTACTTTCAGCAGCGTCCTTTCTCAGAATTCTTCATAAGTCTTCAGTCTTCGAATCTTCAAGTTTCTGAGCGGTTCTAGTGCTTCAATAGTTCATTTGTAAAAGCAAAGTACATCATCAGCAAACTAAAGCACCTAACTAGTACCTACACTAAGTCTTCAGCAAACATTCCTCTTTTACAATGTCCTTAAAATTCTAAATTCCTCTGGACCTTAAGAGTGCTAGTTACTGGACTTTCCTTAATTTAGCATGGTTAATTGCTCATCAAAATTACAAGTTTCCTAACAAATTTCCCCCTTTTTGATGTTAGCAATCCATGGCTAAATTAATTGTTACCCTTTTAGAGGTTTCTGATGTTGAATAAATCAGTTGATTAATGTAAGCATACTTGAATAATAAAACAGTAAGCATAAGTAGTTTGCATAATCAAAAACCAATAAAAGTCAAAAGTTTATTGCTGTTCAGTAAGTTTACAAGAAAGTTCAAAGATAACTAAAATAATCAGCAAACAAAACAAACAATGCTTTAACCAGCAGAAGATTTCCTAAGAATCTCCCTTACACTCTTCTCAGCAAGAGCAGGGAATTCAACACAGTCCTTCTCGTAATCTTCAAGTAGCTTACGGACTTCAAGTTGAATAATCCTTGCATTCTTGTAGGCAGTATAATGATGGTTTTCACCATTCATTTCTTTGTAGTGAAGTACCCACAAGTGCATGCCCCAAATGCTAGCATGGAGAAGTTGAGTATCTGAAATGCCCTTGTTGGCATGAATCTTTCTTAACCAGAGAAGATCTTCTTCTTGATCCTTGGCAGTGAGATAAAAATACTCATAAGGAATCAAGACATATTTCTTCTTGGACTTCTTGATTAAAGGATCACTGTAGTAAGCAACATCTATCGGTTTGATTAAATCGGTCTCTTGTTTTATCTTCTTGCCGATAGAAGTTCTTCTTACTAAGATCTCTAAGTTCAGCCATTTTGCAGCAATGTTCCTTGGGTAGGGAGGAGGATCCCTTTCTTTTCTTTGCACTTTCAATTCAATCAAAGTGTACATTTCATTAAGTACAGCAGTTGGAAAGAAATCATTGACCAAAAGATCTTCCAGTTTTATGATCCAGCAACCATGTAGGTTTCTGATCACATTCTGAGTTGTTTCCTCACTGCTGGTCTTTGTATATTCAATGCCAGTGCCAATTGCAATGCTGGCAAGCCTTTTTTCTTCATGTCTTTGCCTTCTTCTTCTTGACTTAGCATTTTCTTGATCTCTTGCTGACGATCTAGAGTCAGAAGAGAAGTGTTTGGATTGGCCAGATGGAGTTAAGGCAGAAATAGGCCTAGCTCTTATAGCTTGAGCTATTGTTTGGTCATCATCATTATCATGATCTTCATTCAGATTTTGATGACTCTCAGTGTGACAGTATTCTTGAGTTTCAGCAGCAGCTTTTCTCGTTTTTGGATTTGCTGAACTTCTCTCAGAATATGTTTCAGCTCGTTTCTTAGAACTTTGCTCTTTTTCAGCAAGAGGTTCTCTGGGAGGTGGACCAGGAAAAATCAATGGCGCCTCAGCAGAGGGTTTGTTTGATCTTAAAGACTTTCTTTGTCTATGATAACAGTGTTTTTTACACTTTCATTCGGTTCTTTTTCACCAATTTAGCTATCCTCTTGCATGCATTTTAGTGCATTTTGTTAGAATAGTGTCACGTTGCCATTTCTTTTGTTATTTTCAGGTTTTAGGTGAAAATCGCACTTTTGGATGTAAATCATGGCGAAATATTTAAGTTTTGGCGCAACAAGATTACCCGTGGTGTGTCAAGGAGTAGCGGGACGTATTTCCCGGCCAAAAGACCAAGTTTCAGAGCTCAAAACCGTGCCCAAGGCCAAGGAGAACATGAAGGATTCGACACATCTTGTATGAGATGGAAACGGTAGTTCATTCGGAGTTCGGATGAAGATTTTGGAGCCTTTGAAGTGAAATCTTGAAGTTCCATTTGCACGCGAAGAACATGAAGACAAGAAGACAAATGAAGGACGCTGCTGAAAGTACAAAATCAAGATAGTGACATCTTAAGGTACCAAGCCTTAGAATTTGAAATTCAAACGGCTCTCTTGAGACACTATATATAGAGGTCATCAGGCAAGAGTACAACGTGATCAAACTCTCACTTGTACTTTAAACACTCAAATCTTTCTATACTCATTACTGCCTATTGATCCGTTCCAAGACTTAAGCTTGAAAAAAAAACTACTTGTGAAGTAGTAGAACATTCACGGATTAGAAATTAGTTAAGTGTTCTTTCTTTCGAACAAGAACAAGTCTTGACACCAGAAACAATCAAACTTGCTTACTGCAAAAGTATTACAAGTTGTGTTTCTTTAGATAACTTGTTATAGCTGAAAAGTTATACTCAAGTCATCTCATCCCAAACCTCTCTAACTGATAAACAACCTTTTAAGGCGTGAAATTCAGGTGGAATTAATCAAGCATAGTGTTGCTGATTATAAGTCCCAAGTTTGGTGGAGAACAAGGTTACAGTTCTCTAGTTTAGGTTGGAAACGAAGCAAGAGGAACCTCACATCTTATCATAGTGGATTCAGTCCTAGAAAGGACAAAGTGGATTAGTTGAGAGATTACGCCACTCTCAGATACCACTATAAAAGTGTTTGTGTGATTTACTTTACTGCACTAAGTTTTCAGCAAGTACATTTCTTGTACACTGACACTCTGCTCACTTGCTGAAACTAGCTCTCTGAAAAGCACTTATTGTAAAAGACTTCCGCACTCTGTTTTAAGTACCAGCAAACTCATTACTGAAAAGTAATAAGCACTTGCTCAGAAAGTTAAGTATCAGCAAACTCATTACTGAAAAGTAATAAGCACTTGCTGAGAAAGTTTTAAACGATGAAAAGTTTGAAAAGACTATTCACCCCCCCCCCTCTAGTCTTTTCTTGTTGTTTAAAGGGACCAACATGAATTGTTTGCGTATTTCTGAAAACTAAGTGCTTCCTCATAATTTGAGACTGTAAAGGGCATTTTTTGTGATTCTTGTTACCGTAGGGGTATTTTGGTAATTTACTGAACTTTAAGGATCTTCTTATAATTCTGGCAGTTAAGGGCCTGTTTGCTCACTTTCCAAAAATCGAGAGGTCCTGAGTTGGTCGTCCCCTTCCATCACCTAATATTCGTTTACTTTATCTTTTATCTTTTCGACTTCCGTTTCGACAGTTAGGTTGTAACCGTCCATATTCCATTTAGGTGTTTCTGTTCGTTACTCCATAATCCGAGCTCTTAGGTGTTCAGTCTGGTGTTTCGTATTCTGAACTTTCCGTGGATGAGTTCATCTATCTCTAAGATGAGTGTTCACCATAAAGTTTATTTATTTTTAAAACCTGGAAGGCGATGTGCTATGCATGTATATATACATATATGTACTGTATTCTGTATGCTTCCGTTTTTAAAGTAATTATGTCCTAAGTATGACTAGTTTACTTTATTATGTATGACATCACTGTGTTCTGTATTGACTCTTCTGCAGGATTGTTACTCGATTATCCGAGCATCTGTTATTGTTTAGTTTGTCATCTGTCTGTTGTGTTCCTTGTTTGCTCTGTCTGTTCTCGGTTCTCCGAGCTCTGTTTGGCTGGTCGATTAGGTTAATGATTAGGTAGACTTGGGTAGTGTTGACTATCAGGTTTATTTAGTTGTTAGCCTAGTCTAATCCCTTTTAGACGTGAGGCAGGAGTCGCTGAGGTCTATTAGGGTCGTAGGATCTGTTTCCCCAAAGTACACGAGGCTCTGTCTGTCTGGAATTGCGCGTTCTAGAAGGGAGTCACAAGGGCAATCTGTGGAGTAGGAGCAATAAGGCGGGCTGCACCAACGAATTCTGTTCTGATCTACTTCTGTTTTGTTATCTGTATTGTTCTATAATCTGTTTTGTTTGTTTTATGCTCTGTGCTTAAATTCGTCTGTTCTTTCGAAAACTATTCTTTCTGACTGTTAAAATTCATTTCTGCATGAACACCACTGAGATCCTTTATCTCAAACTCTTTTTGTTTTCAAAATTCCTTCCTTGTAGAATCTTTTGAAGGCAACCAAGACTAGGCATCCAGCGACTGAGAGCTGGGTTTTAGTGCTTTATGGGATTTTTGTTAGTAAATTAAAGATTAGAATTTTTTATCCTCACATGTCTTTTGTTTTGAAAACGTAAGATTTTAACCGTTGCTTCTGTTCTACTTTACATTTGTAAGCTCATTTGAGCACCAAAATCCGTTACATCATTTATTGTTATGACCGTTCAAATTTTCCCTTCGTAAATTTACTGCTTCAAAATATTTTACCGCAACAAAAGAAAAACAAATTGGTTTTAAATTTCTGTACCGTTACAGGTATACTCTTTTCCGGTCATTGGGGCTATACGTAATTGTTGAACTATGGAGGAACATTTTATAATTAGAGCCCGCAGCAAGGTGGTAAAATGCAATTTACCCTTTAGATAATGGTTACCAATAATTTTAAGAAAATCACAACTTCGAGAAGATACACTTTTAGAAATACATTAATTATAAATTATTTTAAAGGTTTTATGTTACACAAACATATTTATACAGGAAAGAAAAAGAAGAAGAATGTTGATGACATGTAAAAGGAGGAGCTTGAATTAAGAAGAGATTGCCAGAATCAAAGATCGAAGGCTCGTGATGAAACGATGAGTAGTCATCCTAAACATAAGATTGGATGCCAAAAGTCATAAGCTCCAGATCTAGTCCTCAAAATTTTGGTGCACAAGAATAAGGGTAATTAAGTTAGTCTTACTTCCTTTACTACAACTAAAACAATCATATTTATTTTTCTCTTTAAAAAAACCAGACACATGGTGCAGTGGCACAAATCATAATTTATATGCTAATTTCAAATTTTCTCTGACATAGATGAAACAAAGGAAGATAGAGACATTTGAGTTCTAATCATTCACAAGACTACCAGACCACATTCAAACGAAGATAATGTTCATTGAAACTACTCACTGTGTGCATGATTGCAGAAGCGTACTCCTTACGTAAGTTATTCATATGCAAGCAATTAATATTAACAGACTTTACAAATAAATTGAAATGTTGAATTGCAAAAATAATAGGCAAAAGAGGTACAAGCGCATAAATGAAGAACCTGGATTCTACATGAAAGTTAACATGTTTAGAATTCCAAGAAAGAATTGGAAAACACCAACACAATGGGAATAAGATTTCATCGACAAATGCCGGACAACTGAAAACCCAGTGTGTTACTATAGGACATTGGTGATAAGCAAATTACTATATATATCAACATTCATTTAATTTAAATATTATAACCATTGATCAGTACATATATTTTTATGTCAGTATGTTAAAAGGATATCTACTAAAATTTCAGGTCGACTTCCTCGACACCGAAAAACTAGAAAGGCGTAAACACCTTTTTGAAGAGGTGTCCACAAAAATCTTAAACCATCCAGAGTACAAGAATATGCAACAATAGTTTTTAAGTTACTGACACTGCATCCGAAGCAGAGAGGACAAGGATGGGAAGCAATTAACATAATAATAAAAGTACGCCGTCAGGACTTGATTATGTGAAGAAATGCAGGCGCAATTTAGCTCTAAGGATAGAGAACATGAGGATACCGGGCCACTTGGAATTTGAACATCATCCATATTGCGACATTGACGAAGGAAAATGGCAAGAGATAATGACGCACATGACAGTATATACAACTGGTGAAGATTATCAATTAACATGCGAAAGTTGCATTCCCGATTTCGATGTTGAATGTTTCAATAGCCTACAGATGTACCAGATGGTTCTTAACTCATTTGAGGACTACTTTACGTACGTTTAATATCGTTCCATTTAAACTATTCATCACATGACTAGATAAACTAATTATATTTAAAGGACATCGTTTCTGTTGAGTTTAATTACTCAATTATTTATTTGTACACATTTTCATTTGGTTACGTTTGAATTAAGTATGTGAAAATTACATATCTATTCAGTATAAGTGTTGAAGGGTAATTCGTGCTTTCTCATAAGTTCGTACTAAACCGTGAAAGGAAACTACTTAGGTCCTCTTTGTGTAGTCTTCCTCTGATAATATCAAGTGTTCTTCACGTAGTGCCCTCGTACCTGAGAGAGACTGGAAGGGGGGATTAGTGTCTCTTGTCCGGTCTGTAAGATATTAGACCGGAGTGACGACTTTACGTGTAGGGAGTTGAAGACTTTCCTAGTGAGAGAAATATTGTGTGTAGGTGAGTAGTAGGTGAGAGCTATTATTGCTTACCTAGGGAAAATGAATGAGTCCCTTTATATACTTGTAGCATTTTATTGTAACTTTATGTGGGATCGTGACAAGTGTTCGGCAGAGATGGAGGCCTCTTTTGGCCCAAGCCCATTAAGGAGGTCCATGGGCTTTGACCCAAACACCTTGACTAGGGTTAGGAGGGCATTATTGACTTTTCGAGTCTTATGGAAGATTATGGAAGGCGGGCCCCCCAAGGACCGACCAGGGGTGGTCGGCCGGGGTCCCCGTGCCTTCCTCGCGCTCCATACTCCGAGTAGTGCTCTGCCTAGTATCTTTTTTAGGGTGTCACCTTGACGTAAGGTCGTCCTCGAGTCCTAGAGATGCTCCTCGAGCCCACAACTGCCTTGTCCTTGTAGTGAGCTTATCTTGAGGGTCGGCCTCACAGTGATGGTCGGACCGTATGTTGGTCGAGCCACACTCAAGTGACATACTTGGGTGTGGTCGCGCCCCTTGATGCCTTGTCGCGCTCTTAGACCGCTCCAGTTCGTACATGCAGACTGGACATATTTTAACACAAACATATGTCCCCCTAGTTTCCAAGTATCTTTGTAGAAGATAGTTGAGGAACTACGTTGAAGTGGAGGTCGAGCAGAGTATCGATTAGTAGTACGCGAAAAAAGATTTCCGAATTCGTGCCTTGGTAATTTTCCCTTCTCCTATCTCTCCCTCCCCCACTTTTATAGGGTGCGAGCAGACGTTGCTCAGACCGTATTAAAGGGGTATATTTGTTGGGTAAAGATCGGATCCGGGTAAGTATTCCTTGGTGGAAGTAGGGTCCTAGATTTTTTTGCCTCATCGATATTCTCCTTGTTAATTGTCTCGAGGAGACAATTGTAAGGTAATGGAATGGAATGACTTCCTTTCGCTTTTTCTTGACATTTTCTCGAGGCGCTTTGTGAGAAAGCGACTCCTCGGTACCATATAAAAACAATCCTTTGATTTTTCTTCTTGGATGATCGGTCGTTCTCGCTCCGCGAATAGTTTATTTATTCTGGTCCTCGCTCCACGAATTTCCATTGGCTGCTAGGTAATCCGCGCTCTCTCGACAAGATCGGTCGATGTGGGCACGTGGAGGGCAAATCAGTAAATTCGCCAGGCGGCCGTGATCGGAGCCGTTGATAGTGGACACGTGTTCGGCCCGGACGGAGCGAGGGGCACCGACGGTTCATATTCCTGGGATACCCTTCTATAAATAGGAGAGGACCGATTCATTTCTCACTTTTCGCCAAAATTTTTACTCAGAGCAATAGAGAGAGCGAGGAGCTATTTGAGAGTACCCTGATCGATACTCAAGCGGAGCGAGGACCTTTTCAGGCGACCAAAGCAAGCTTTTTCCGGCGGATTCTAGATTTCTCGGTGCTCCTTTCCGTCTTCAACCTTTTACCTAGACTCATCCAAGTAAGTTCTTCTCCCAAAGCTTCTAAATTTCTTGCTTGAATCGTGTATGCCGCCAGTGCTCATTGTTTGTTCTTCCGATTTTTCGTTAAATGAGTTTGATTACCATCCCTTAGTTGTCGCCGGCGTATGGAGGACCCAAAAACGGATTTAAATGGAATTAAACGGACTTAAACGGACTGTAGATTCGCTTGCCTTCCCCTTTTTTATTTTCTACGATTCCCCTTTGCCTCCTTAGATTAACGCCGTTGGTATTTTTAAATCTCGTCGGTCTTTGAGCGGTTGGTCGCTCCTCTCTGCTCGATCTCATACGTTTGTAATTTACTCCTCGGTCCTGTCTGTTTTATGCTATGCTCCTATTGTTGCTCTTCGCTCTGCTTGCATGTTAGTCGCTCTTGTACAATAACTTCTATGTTGTTATGCACCTTTTGAGATTTTTCTCCGTTCGGGAGGTCGAACATAACAATATACATAAATGGATCTCTCGGACTATCACCAACCATTCTTACACTCTTTCTGGCCTACCTTTTAGGATGTCTGAGAGGAGCGACGACAGCCAAAACCATCACGACGCCCTTGATTATGGGACCGAGCAAGACACGTCCGAGGAGACGTTTGTATCGGCGACCTTCCTCGATCAAACCCTGGAGCTATCATCAGACCATGATGAACTTGTCAAGCCATTCGAGGAGGCTGGTAGCGAAGAGGATGATGATGAATACGAGTCCGAGGATGGTGAAGAAAACAAGGAATCTTGTGAGGATGATGATTCCGAGGAGGAGGAGGAGGAAGCCGGTGACTACCGTCTGCAAGTCCGTAGGAGACGTAGAGTAGGTGATGATGATGATGATGATGCTTTTATTGATGAGGCAGAAGGCGGTACTGTAACACCCCGTTTTTTTTTTATTATTTATTTAATTACTTAATTATTATTTTATTATTTAATTATCTATTTTAGTTAATTAATTATCAGAGTAAATTATTTATTCGATAATTATTTAATTAATTTCGCGTAAGTTGGATCGTTTCATTTCGTTTGGTTCGAGCTGGACTTTCTGATTTGTTTAGCCTTTCGTTTGGCCCAATCTCTTGGCCCGGTCAAAAAGGCCTGTTGACCAGCCCATTAACCTAACCCTAACCCTAGTCTTCCCACTCCCTCATTCTACTCTGCCATCCAAAAATGAAAAGAAGAAAAGCAAGAAAGAAAGAAAAAAAAAAGGAGAAGAAAGAAGAGAGAAGAAAGAAAGAGAGGGAGAGAGTTTCTTTGTTGCTGCTGTCGCCGCGCCTTGCTACCGCCGCCGTCTGTCTTCTCCGTTCCGCCGCCGCCGCAAGTCCGTCGCCTGTCCGTTTGACCGCACCGTGCCGCTCAGACAAACGCCGCACCGCCGCATCGATCGATCGATCCGGATTCGGTTCTGTTCGCGTTCCGTCGATCGATTCACTGTAGTTTCCGCCGCCGTTTTCGCGCCGCCGTTCGGTACCGTCGCCGTACGCCGCGCCCGTGCTGCCGCCGCTCTCGGTCGCGGTCTGTGTGTAGCTGATCGCCGCCGATTCGATCCGCCGGTTAGTCGATCCGATCCGAGCCGCGTTGATTCCAAATCAACCGATCCGTTCGCCGTCCTGTTCGTTGCCTCCGGTCCGTCCCGTTTCCGATTGGTAAGTGGTTCGATCTTACCGTTCAGATTCAATTTCGTTTTTGGTTCGATTCGGATCTCGATTGATTTTCTTTTCTTTTCGATTTATTCGATTTGCAGATTGTTCAACCCTTTATTTCGTTTCGAAGGTAAATCTCATTTCCTTTACTGCTGCTCTTGGTTCGAAACTCGTATTCTCGTATTCTGTTTGGACTTTTTACCTTGGACTATTTTACCCTTGATCGATCTGGCCTTGTTATTTGACTCGAATTGAACCGGGACTTAGGTTGTTAGATTGTAGGTACTGTTTGCTGGACTTGTGAACTTATTGACCTCGTATGTTGACTTTGTTTTCCTGTTTGACCTCGAAAGGACTTTTGGACCTTGTTGTTACTGTTTTGGAATTTGTGGACTGATTTGGGAAACCTAAAAACCTAAAGGACCTTTTCGCTGTTTTACCGTTGACCGTAGTTGACTGACAGTAATCTTTTATCGTAAACCTTGTTGTTTTGGGAAGACCGTTAAGTGTTTGGAAAACTTCTGGATTGTTTGTACTGTTTGCTTTTGAAAAAGGGTTATTTTGCAATTTACCACTGAGGGTATTTTGGTAATTTCCCGAATCTGAAAACCGAAAGAGTTTCTGAAAATGTTTCAAACTTAGTTTGTGTTTTTGTAAATTAGAATTGACTTGACTTGCTAGCTTAGTTGGTTAGGTTCTTGCTTGACTAACTTAGAGGTCCCGTGTTCGAACCCCGTCTTTACCATTCCTTTTTCAACCTTTTTCCTTCCGTCCGTTCGACTTCTAAAGTGTGGTTAGTACTTTCTTGTTAGGTTCTCCGTTGTCCGTAAACCCGTAAAGCTCATTTCTCGTTGAAGGTTTTTTGCTCGCAAGTTAAGGTGAGTGTTCACCCCTAAACCTATTATTTGCGAAAAACTGGAAGGCTATGTGACTGTTTGTACCTATTACTGTATACTGTTTACTGTATGCTTCCGCGTAAAAGTATAAGTCCTAAGTATGACTTTTTACATTTCGGTTTATTGGTACTCTGTTCTGGACTGACCTTTCTGAATGAACACCTCTCGGTGTTAATTATTTGTATCTGTTGTTCTGTATCTGTTCTGTTTCTGTGTGACCGGTCGATTAGGTTGTGGTTAGGTAGGCTTGGGTAGTAGAGGACTATCGGGTTTGCTTGATTATGGCCTAGTCTATTCCCTTTTAGGCGCGAGGCAGAAGTCGCTGAGGTCTATTAGGGTCGTAGGATCTGTTTCCCCAAAGTACACGGGGGTTTCTGTTTCTGTCCGGAGTTGTGCACCTTCTGGAGGGAGTTATAAGGGCATTCTGGGAGTAGAAGCAATAAGGCCGGCTGCACCAACGGTCTAGAACGTATCTGCTCTGTTAGTCTGTTATATGTGTTCTGTTCTGTTTGCTTGTTTTTCTGAAAAGGATTTTGATTTTAAAACTGTTTACTTTCTGTTTTTAACTTAGAACCTCACTGAGATCCTTTATCTCACGCTCTTTTGTTTTCAAAATTCCTTCCTTCCAGATGCTGCTGAGGATGTGCGTGACTAGGATGCCAGCGACTGAGAGAAGGGTTTGGGGTTTCATGGGTTTCTTTTCAAAATAAGAAGATAAACTTTTACTGTCTTCATTCGTCGTTTCATTCGAACTTGAGATGTCATTGGATATTGATTATTTCTGTTAGCGTCAAAGATTATTTTGGCATTTATTGCCGACCGTTGCTATTAAAGTATTTTTCAATTTACCTTTTTCAAGAAATTATTTTTGTTTTCAGAACCGGTACCGTTATAGGTACGCCCGACACCGGTGTCCCGGCTGCTTTAATAAGCCAAGCCGCACAAGTCTTTGGGAGGGACTATGGTGCTCGATCCAATGTTGAGCCGTTGGCTATCCGCATAGAAGATATGGACGATACCGAGCGACCCACTCCTGCATTAGCCTGGTTCGAGGAGGGTGAGCGCTCTTTTCCAGAAGGTGGGAGTGATGGGATCAAGGAGCTTGAGTCTCCTAAATTGAGACCTAGTGGTTCGAGGCGCAAATCTGAGTTCCCTCCCCAAACTACGCGCCGAACTGTCATTAGTGATGATGAAGATTCCCCTGTTTTGATGACGGATCTTCAGGGGGATAAAGCTGGTCCGAGCCAGAATCCTCCTTCTCCCTCACTTTCTTAGATGAACCGAAGAGCTCAGAGGGATGTGCACACTCAAGAGCAATACTATATCGAGGACGCGGTCCCTTACCAAACCATAGATCTTCGGGAAATGGACTTTACCTTCCCGACGGCTAGTAATGTCCGTCCCCCTAATCCGCTTGAGTTGGCCGTTGAGCAGGAAAGAAAACAGGTCGTGGAGCTTAAGCGTAAACGGGTCGAGGAGATCATATCGTCCGACGATGATGAGCAAGAGCATGCCCCTGGCAAAGCTCCCAAGAAGCCGAGGAAGAACTCTTCTCGGTCAAAAAACAAGCAGGTCGTTCCCGAGACCGAGAAGGAGAACAAGATTACTGTCGCCAGTGGCAAGAAATTCACACGGGGGATCCTCGATTTCGACCTCCCCGATCCGGAGGGCGAGAAAAATGAAGAAGGTATGATCCCGACGACGGCTTCCACGGTTAAGGAAGATGAGATTCCTTCTATCAGGCGGAAGTACAGACTGAAGAAGAAGGTAATCAACATCCTCGCGCCCAAGCATAACCAAACATTTTACAATGCACCTCCGGGCTATATGGCCGTGCATCTCTTGTCGCTCGATCGAGGATGGATCCTTCCTTTTTGTGATCCCTTTAAGGATATCATCAACCAGTTGTGGATCGCGCCTTGGCAACTCCTCCCGAGTGCTTTCGGCACTCTCATATGCTTCGGCGTATTCTGTAAGAAACTTAGGATTCCTGTGAATTTTCAAAACTTCAACCAGCTCTTCCAAGTCTCGATAAGCTCGGGAAATAAGTACTTTTACTATTTTAATGCTCGGCCCGGCTTTGGCTTCATCATGGATGCTCCTACGTCCTCGGGCTACAAATGGTTCCATAGATACATCTATGTGAAAAAGAAAAAGCTTCTCGAGATGACTGACGAGGAGGCAGAGTGGGGAGTGACGAAGCACTTTTACCGAGGACCCATCTCGGAGAGATACCCTCTTCCAGTTGGGTTAGATACTTGGGACTTGGAACTCGAGGAAAAGAACTCGCGCGAGGAAAAGAACTTCTATTGGGGTTTAGTGTTGCAACCTCTCCCCTACTTGGCCGGTCTTTCTCCTCCCGTCTATACTGGATTCTAGGGTTCAAATTATACCAATGATGTCCTCTTCGGTAACTATCTCGAGGACTATGTCTTGAATGCCATTACTTGCGTTTGTATACATTTTTCCAACTTCGTTTATGATATTTCGGTACTCTTCGCTCTTCTAACTCTTTGAACTTGTAGATTACTGGTTCCAGTGGATCATGTCGAAGACCCTTGAAGCAAAAGAGGAATAGAGAAGGAAGCAGCGCCTTGCTGGCAAGAACACTAAGATCCTCGGTTCCTTGGACATCACCAACCCAAAGAGCGCGGCCGAGCATCATGATACCCTTGTGCGAGAAGGGATTTTTGTGGTCGAGGACCCAGTTGAGGCGCTAAAGAAGGCCGAGGAAGATGCGGCGGCTCGCAAAAAGGCCGAGGAAGGTGCGGGTGGCAACCCCGAGGAGCGACCTAAAGAAAAGGTCGCTCCCCAAAAGAAATCCGATTTGAAGAGGCTTTTAAATCTTGGCGGGAGCGATGAGCCTGCTCGCAAAAGGGGTAAGGCTATGGAGATCGACCAAGATGCCGAAATAAAGCGCCTGGTTCAGCTATCCGACTTGGATCGCGCTCATGAGCTTAGCCTCTGCGCGCTGCAGGTACCTTCTTTTAAATTGTGCAAATTACTTCTTTCACTTGTCGTTCCTTTGAACCCTTGACAGTGTTCTAACCTCTATCTTTCTTTGCAGCTCGAGAACCACAAAGAAGCCTATGACCACGTGGCAGCTGATCGCTCATCGCTCTGACATCAGTCAACTAATCGAGGAGCTAGAGAAGACTGTGGAGGCCGAGAAGGCCAAGAAAAAGGTGGCTAGCGATGAGGTAAGGAAGGCTCATCCTAAGGTTGATCAGCTCGAAAAGGAGTTGGCTCGGGAGAAGCAAAGGACCCAGGGCTATAAGGGCGGCTATGCGACCTTGTCGCTCTGTATGCAGAAATTCGAGGATAGTGTGTTGTCCTTCCTCCTCGGTTGTCGGCTTGAGACTGCTCGGTCCTTCATGGAGTCTGCAACTTACAAGTTGGCCACCCAAGACATCAAGGACTCAGCTCGCGAGGAGGGCTTCGTTTCCTGCATCGAGAAACTTAAACGGATCGACCTTCTGCCCCAAGAGTTCGATGTGGACGCCGCGCAAGGACATGCATGCAGGTCGGAGAGAGGACCTGTCTCGATATCCCAATGATGTTCCGACTAATGAGATGCATCATGCTTGTGAGTTCGAGGAGCTGGTCACCGATCTGGAGGTCCCATATCAGAGCAAACCCTCTTACCTTCCGCGATGGGTTCCTGAGTGTTCAAGGGCCAGGGTGCTTCTTCCTTTCGAGAAGGCTCCTCTTTGCAACGCCCATTGGATTCAAATAAATCAGCCGGTTATGGGGCGCGAGGAGGGCTTTATGGAGCCCGAGTTGATCACTTATGCCAATGCTATCAAGGAGGCTCGCGAGAAGGATAGTGATGGAAACGTTCATTCTCTGCAGAGCCCCAACCGAGGAGGTGCATCGACCAGCAGCGTTCCGGTTACGCAGAGCGACTTCACTACCAGCAGGACTCGTTAAACCGGGGATCCTTTGAAGACAAGAAGCCCGAGTATGCTCGGTGATGTTGTACTTTATTACTTGAAGTTTTTTCCGAACAATTTCTCTTTATGTTTTCTATTCGGCCCCTTGTGGCAGCTGTTCGAACTCATTTGTAATGTAATTTGACAAATGCTTTCTCCTCGTTCTTTCAATCCAATGTTCGTTACTTCTCACTCTACTGTTTTATACTTATGCATTTTACTAGCTCCATGTAGTTATGACGTAAAATTTGGTTAGAGTAGCCACTTTGCACGATACCAGGATCGAGGAAGTATTGTCCTCGCTCTTCTCAAGAATTGAAAGAATCTAAGTAGATTAGATAACACACTTGAAAAATTCCTAAGTGTAGGAACTTTGCTTCTCGATCTGAGTTGTCAGTTGCTTCTCATTACTCTCCTCGAATCCTTTTCTTTAAACGAACTGGCCAATGAATCGAGGAGTAAACGAATCGAGGAGGTCTGGATCATCCTTAATCAAGTCCTCCTTTATTTGAGAAGGATCGAGAAGGGAATGATTTGGAAGTATATCGAGCGTCCCTTTTCTTTGAGAAGGATCGAGAAGGAGATGTCTCGGAAGTAGATCGAGCATCTCTTTTCTTTGAGAAGGATCGAGAAGGAGATGTCTTGGAAGTAGATCGAGCATCTCTTTTCTGTATTTATGGTTGAACTTTAGGAAATATAAAGCATCATCTTAACACTTTCTTGTTGAAAGATATGCATCGCATTGATTTGTCGGAAATTCAATTACAATGGTGGGCTTCATGGCCAGCTTTCTTACAACTTTTCCATACTTCAAAGGTTGCTCTACTTCGAACTTCTACTTCCTAAAAATTTAAACCAAAAAGATGAGGGTACTTCTCACACAACCTTGTGAGGGATCCTTCTCGATCTTTAAATAGGGGCCTTCCACAGAAGCTCTTCAAAAAGCTTGTTTCTCAAACACCTTAGGCATAGAACCTCTGGAGGTTGGAGGTGTAAGAAAATATGGTCAGAGTTACCCCTAGGGTACGCAGCGGAATTTCAAAAATTTTCTTAACATGCAAGTTAATTGATCATGCATATAACGTATATAATAACACATTAATCAGAAGACTTACAATACTCCAAAAGCAAGAATAGGTATTGAATCGATATGCCAATCGATGAAGTCTTCGTAATAGTCCGGTGAATCTTCTCCTTCATCGAAGTCGAAGATGTCTGCAATACTTTGATTATCTACAAGACAATAAAAGTTAGTTTCCAGCTCTTTGAACCTCAACCTTGGTATCCACGGATGAACAGCTTATCGGAAAGAATGCTAGGATATTCTTTATGTGGCCAAGATGATGGGGCGGCGATTTTCCTCCGGTAGAGAGTGGCGCGCGCGGCTAGGGTATAGAGGTAGGGGAGAGCTTTTTATTTTCTCTAAGAAAGGTAGAATAATTCTCTAAGAATTCGGAATTGAAAAATCTCTCTAATGACCTACTTATATAGTAGTCAATAGAAGCCTAAAGAAGATTCTTTTAGACTTCATAAAGGAATAAGAACTCTAATTCTTATTGCACAAGGAAACAAAAGTCTAGATTCATTCCCAATTAAGTTAGAACTCAATTAGGAAAATCTAACTTAACCCTTGACTTCTAATATGGGAAGGAGTCGAAACTCCCTCCCATACTACTACTACACGCGGCCGGCCAAGGGGGGGTATGTGGGTCCCAATTTTGGGACCCACTTATAATTCGAAGGCAATTCAAACTCTAAGTAGATTTTGCCCATGTGCATATATTAATTCTAAATTAATATATCATTTCAAATCAAACCTCTATTATATTTCTAAAATATAATCTTTAATTGTATTTACATAAAATACAATTAATCAATCAATTCAATTAATAATTCCAAATTATTAATTGAGCCACAAATAATTATAATTAATTCCAAATCAATTATAATTCATCAATCACAATTAATTCTAAATTAATTGCGATTCCATATTCAAGGATATTCGGATAAGCTGAATCACCACATAGTGTGACTCATAGGGCCTCATTGTATTAAACAAGTGCTACACTAGGCAACATGGAATTCCTAGACGGTTTCATTTGCAATTAATACATGAGGACGTTTGAGAGGTTTCTCAAAGCAAACCCTTTCGTTGTGAAGTATGTTGCGCTCAACGCGGCGATGGTAACGTCCCTTCATCTGACTGACTCGAATGCATCTAGGATCGATGATGTGTCTATCCCAATAATACATGTAACGCCCCAGATTTCAGAAGAAGCTTAAAAGGGTTGAGAACGCTACTCATACCATCAAGGTGCACCTTTCTTTTCGGGAATTCACCTAGAAGAACTTCAGAGTTAAGCGTGCTTGCTCTGGAGCAATTCTAGGATGGGTGACCCACTGGGAAGTTCCCAGTGCGCGCACGAGTGAAGACAAAGTGTGTGGATTAGAACTTGTGTTGGTCTGTGGGGCCAGCATATCACCCCGGAGAGCGCCCAGGAGTAACCTCGCCGGCCCGTAGGGCCGGGTCTCGGCCCATTAGTGGGTCGGGTCGTTACAAGTGGTATCAGAGCGGGACTATCCGGAACTGCAGGAACTAAGTGCCATCCGGGGCAAAGTGCTACACCGTATCGACGGTGGGAGCCACCTCTTGAGCCTGGAGGGGCCACCTCTAGAATCCTGCACGGATGGTTGGTCTCGGGACAGCGCGCAACGAGGACGTTGCACAATTTAAGAGGGGGTGATTGTAACGCCCCAGATTTCAGAAGAAGCTTAAAAGGGTTGAGAACGCTACTCATACCATCAAGGTGCACCTTTCTTTTCGGGAATTCACCTAGAAGAACTTCAGAGTTAAGCGTGCTTGCTCTGGAGCAATTCTAGGATGGGTGACCCACTGGGAAGTTCCCAGTGCGCGCACGAGTGAGGACAAAGTGTGTGGATTAGAACTTGTGTTGGTCTGTGGGGCCAGCATATCACCCCGGAGAGCGCCCAGGAGTAACCTCGCCGGCCCGTAGGGCCGGGTCTCGGCCCATTAGTGGGTCGGGTCGTTACAATACATCCACGGGCGTCTTCAATGAGTTGCTTGGTGAATCCAATATCTATTATGACTATCATAATAATATTGATACGCTGGCCAGCGGTCTAACCAATCACAACTATGAACGACTATGCGCAGTGCTCTCCTGTGCTACACGTGAGAGATGAATCCTTCACAGAATCACTTATCACCCCCATTTGTATGTAGCCATAATCCTGGATCGTGTCTTGGGTCAACTGCTTATTCAGAGATGACATCGACGGGTCCACCAAGGATATGGGGCAACAAATGTGATGATAAAGTTTTGTAAGTCCAAAGGACGACTGGCATCACTTCGACAACTTTTCGGTTCCCATAGACACTTCGGTGTAGAGTATACATTGATGGGAGTTTCCGGTGGGTACTTCCATTGTTCGGTAATCACCCTTCGAATAACTATGCGGAGTTATGGGAACGTTTCTAGATTGTCTAACGATCCGTTCCGTGGCCGTGGGATCGGCTCACACTTGCTCTAACAAGTATAACCTCCACGCATACTAGTCACACCTGGTTCATTCAGACCCCTACATCCGAGATGAACCTCGACTAGGGAGAGTTTGGGATAGATGATAACTCACATAGCTCCCACTATTTGTGTGATCGGTCATCTATCCGAGGGGACATGTTTGATATCAATACAGACATGAATAGAGATATGACATGTTGTATGCATGGTGTAATATAAATATGAAAGCGATACTCAATAGTCAAACAAACAAACATATATTATATTACGTTGTCCTGTGTAATAGTACATATATGCACTTAATAAGGGCTGTATGCCCTTAATAAAGACTGTCTCTAGGACATATACACTATCAATCTCCCACTTGGACTAGAGCCAGTCACCTTTATGCTTAATGCCTAGATTAACATAATGTCTTAAGTGGGCATCCACTGATAAAACCTTGGTGAAAGGATCTGCCACGTTGTCCGTGGTTGAGACACGTTCTATACTAATGATGAATGTGTATTTTA
Source organism: Plantago ovata (assembly GCA_028274465.1). NCBI lineage: Eukaryota > Viridiplantae > Streptophyta > Magnoliopsida > Lamiales > Plantaginaceae > Plantago > Plantago ovata. Next base: position 54,751,476 of record CM051457.1, read on the forward strand.
CACTTTCATTTGAGTCTTTTTCACCTATTTTAGCTATCCTCTATGTTAATTTAGCTATATTTTAGTGCATTTTATTAGAATAGTGTCACGTTTCCCTTTAGTTTTTATTTTACAGGTTTTGGTTGAAAAACGAGGTTTTCCGGGCAATTATATTGAAGTAGACAAGGAATTGGTGTTCCAGAAGCCTAATTGGAGTATCTGAAAGATTCCGGATAGGATTTGAAGTCTAGGGGTCGAGTCTGAAGGCTAAAAGGTCACTAGAAGGCAGAACCGAGTCCGAAAAGCGGAAGAAATCCAAAAACGCGTCGAAAACGCGTAAAGGGCCGAAATTTACTCTCGGGCGAGTCGCCCGGGACGTGGGGCGAATCGCCCCACACCAGGCGAATCGCCCGGTGTGTGGGGCCCTTCGCCCCACACAATTCGAATGCCTATATATATGAGCTCAGTTTTCTCCGTTTTTCATACTTTTCCAGACCTTTTTTCTCACCTTTCTCATTAGTTTTAGGTAGGAATTCTCCAGAGCCTGTTTTGGGGGTTCTTAGCTTAGGAGATACTTTTTCTTAGCGTTTTGGAGCTTGTAAGATCGCGATTCTTCGGAGATTGACAACCTTCGATAACATTGTATATTACAGTTTTTCTATTTATATTTATATATCTTTCATCATGTTTTCATTCATTCGTGGTATGATTTCTGTTGATTGCATGACAACTATGAGTAGCTAAACTTCTCGTTGGTGATAGTATGTGATTTCTTAGCGAAGGGTCAATAATTATGCTAATGGTTATATCGCGCATTATACCTAGAGTTATTGCTTTATTTCTTTGATCTATCTAAATCTCTATCTTCGTAGTGTTGAATAATTACGGAACACAATTGGACAATTCATTGATCTTTGATCTATCTTCGTAGTGTTGAATAATTACGGAACACAATTGGACAATTCATTGATCTTTGATATATCTAAATCTTTATCATCGTAGTGTTGAATAATTACAACTGGACAACTCATTGATCAAAGATCTCTATGCAAAACCGGGGAATTTATGCATGATTATTAACCTGTTATGCTTTGAATGACCATACTATCACCAATCTCCATTATCTGTTAAGAAAAACCTTTGCTAAGTCGTCTGCTGTTTTATATTCTTAAGTTAGATTAGATAAAGCTAGTTATAGTCCTTAGAGATCGACACTCGAGGTTATTCTACTGCTACACTACGGTTTTCGTTGTAGTTGTGATTTGCCTTTCGTTAAATACAAATTTATTTGATTAATTGAGTTTGACAAACCGTTTCATCAAATTGGCGTCGTTGCCGGGGACTATACTCCTTTTTTCTGTTTAGCTTATTTATATTTTCAGCATTCAATTCCTAGTTTTAGTTGTTTTTATTTTTTTTCTCTCTGATACTCCTTTCCTAGCTTGTCACAGATATTCAGGTCTTGTGATGGCTCGCCCACTTTTGAAATAATGGGTTCAACCCAACAAAGCACTGATGAGAGGTCCGGCTATTGTTCTTTTTGCTGCAACTCGAGATTTGGAAATCAAAAGTTGCATGTTCCAGCAACTCCCGATGTTCTATGGGTTGGCTAGGGAAGATGTTATGGGATACATGAATGATATTGACAATTTTATCAAAAATCTTCCAAGGCCCGGAGTAGGGATAACGGACGATGAGCTGAGGATGAAGGTTTTTGCTATGGGGCTTGGTGATAAAGACAATGCATGGTTAGGCTCTCTGGAAGCCGGATCACTAGACACCTGGGACAAGGTGTACTATGATTTTATGGAGAAATACTTTCCTCACACATTGACTACCGCGCTTAAGGCGCAAATTACTGGATTCAAACAGGACTATGATGAGACCATCTACACCGCTTTCGAGAGGTTCAAGGACCTCATGCACAAGTGTCCACACCATGGTTTTGAGCTTCCTGATCTTGTCCAGCACTTCTACAATGGACTCACATATGAGAGTCAACTGGTGGTGGATTTCCAATGCCGTGGTACTATCTGGGAAGAGACCGCAGAGGATGTGTGGGCGTGTTTCGAAAGGCTTGCTAAAGGATCTCGGTCCAAGGATCCAAGAGCAATGCTTAGGAGGCGTGGACCTGAGGCTCCACCAAACCAGGAGATCCCAATGCATGAAGTGGATGGTGTGAGTGGCGATAGGTTCGAAGGTTTCGCCAATCAGATGAGGCAAGCTCTAAGTGGCCTAATCGGAACATCTCTCTCCAACGAGGTATGTAGGGTGTGCAAGAATTATGGGCATGGGGCTCATATGTGTAGATCAGATCTAGCACGAGAAGATGTTCACTGGGGAAACCGTAGTAATCCTACTCCTAAGGTCGAAGCATCTACATCCAAGTCAGCAACTCTCTTGGATAATTTACAGAAATTGGTGGATTTCACCCAAGTGTTTTTGAAGAGATACGAGGAGGATTCGGCAAAGATCAATGCTCGTCTGGATCAATTGGAAGGTAGAGCTAGTAGAGAGCAGGGGAAGTTACATAGTAGCACTGAGAGGTCCATGTCGATCAACTTGGTGGGAGATCTTCCAGTAGAAATCACCATTAAGCAAGTTGTTGCGTGCGAGTGTGGTGCAAAAGACGAGCCTCCATTGGCCAAGGAGGAAGATAAAGATCTGGGACTCAACGTAAGTAATGAAGTACCTAAGGATCCTGAACCAATTCCTGATAGATTTGATGTTAAGGTTGGGATTGGTAGTCTCGATGATGTCCATCCTACACTAGATACGGGATCTTACTCGAATGTGCTACGCATGAATGTGTTTGAGAAGAGTGTCCTTTGAGAGCTTTCGAAGCATAAGGCCATTGTGCAACTAGCGGATGGATCCTTTGTGAGACCCAAAGGCGTTGTGAAGAACGTATTGGTTAAGATTGGTGAAGCTTCTGTGTACACCAATTTTGTAGTTATGCCAGCGTCTACACCTGGGATGGGGGATGTTGTTCTCTTGGGACGAACGTTTTTGACCAAACTACGCTCCGTGATAGACATCTACCGAAGTACTTGCACCATTGAGGTGGATGGCAAGCGACATGTGTTGCGAGCCATATCTGATCCACCTGATCACTTCAATGCTTCTCACACTGTTAACTACTGTGGTCTTGCTGTCTATTTTCATTCTTATTCACAGGTTCGTGGCATGAGGAGAAGATCCATGAAGCGGAAGTCTAGTACCCTCAAGAAGAAGAGCTAGGCGCAAGAGGGAGTCGAGTCAAAGACTATAAACAATGGCGCTATCCGGGAGGCAACCTGGAATTTTTATCGCTTTCTTGCATTGCATGCATATCATTGTGTTTTATTTTATATTTTAGTATGTTTTTCGTTTCTCACGAGTTTCCTTGAGTACTATAGGTTACAGGTACAAGTTTAGCTCTCACCTTAAATCCACTTTCAACGTTCGGGACGAGCGACGACGTTCAGGTTTGGGGGGAGGTTATCGCTGGTTACCTCTATACTTGTCTTGCTTATGATTACTCGTGAAACCTTTTGTTTGCATTTGCATTTGGACGTTTACCGCTTTCTTAGTATTTAGTTGCATACACTACATTCATCTTAGGATAGCCTTGCATGTTTTATGTGGAGTTTATTGCCAAATTTTTTGAACTTTTTTATTGGGTAGATCAACTAATTATGACATTAATCATATGCTTCATCTCTATTAATTTGTTTGAGGTTTTTCTCGCTTGGCTTGTCACATTTATGTATTACACTTAGTTATGTCACATTTATGTATTGCACTTAGTTAAGCTTGGTAGTCTCGACATCACTTAGTGGTGTTTTCTCTACTGCAGTTCACGAAGGCCTTTATAATAGGATGATGCATGTTAGGGTCTTATGGTAGTTTTCCCAAGTAATTATGCACCTAAGAGGCAACCAGTCTTCACCATGCTTTGAGATTGCTAAATGCCTAGGAAGGAGGTAGTGTGAGATTGTGTGATCCTTTGTTTGCAACCTATTCTTTCGAATAGGTTTGAAGAGGGGGTTACACCATCATTAGACTTGTTTTTCGTTTTTCATTTCCGTATTGTGAGTTTATTTTTCCTTTCTCGTAAATTTTGTACTCCAACCTATTCTTTCGAATAGGTTTGGGGAGGTCGTTCGTGAGTCATTTTTGTTTCTTTTTGTTGTGCTACTGCTGGCTTAAAAAAAAAATTGAAAAAAAGAGAAAAAGAAAAATTCCAGAAAAAAAGAAAAAAACTGGAAAATAAAAAAAAAGAAAAAAAGAAGAAAGAAAAGACCCCAAAAAAGAAAAGAAGGGTCCAAAAAAGAGAAAGCCAAATAGCAGTTTAGCAAAGTGTTGTGTCTCATTTTCCAATTCTTGTAATGTTCTGATGAACGTATTTTTTACGCGTTCATCTTGTCTTTTTTACCTTCTTTTGCTATCTTCTAGCCTTGGTTTTTTTGGTTAGTTTTGTAGAATAGTGTCACGTTTTGTGTTTTCTGCATTTTCAGGCACTTAGGTACGAAACGGCGTTTTTGGATCTAAAAACGAGCCTTTTTGATAGAAAAGATGGCCCAGTTGAAGTTCCCCAATCTCCGTGGCTTGTTCGTAAGTGTTTGAGTTGCAATAAGCATCGAGAAGGATGAGTCCAAGGCACCCGAGGGCCGTGCGAGGGCAAAAAGATTGAGTTTGAAGACAAAAATCTGCCCAGGAGCCAAGCTAAGCGCCTGGAATAGTGAAGCGCTCCGCTTCAATTTCCAGGAGCTTTGGCACAGAAGCCAAGCGAAGCGCTTGGAGTGCCAAAGCGCTTCGCTTGCCAAGCGCTCCGCTTGGCTTCTCCAAGCGGTCCGCTTGGCAGCGGTTACGTTTTCGGATTTTCCTTCTTAGATCTGATCTTTGGTCATTTTGTGAATATCTTTTGAACTTTGGCTTCGTTTTGGAGAGCTCCTAAGCCCCAAAACTCAGAGAAAACTCAGATTACATTGTATTTTAGATTGGATTAAAGGTTTTGGCATAGGATTTCATCCATTGTTTCATCTACGGAGAGGTTTTCATCAATACCCACCGATTAGTGATAGCTTGGTGGTAACATTGTATCATTATCTCTTGTCTAGTAGTTTGATTTGATGTATTCGATTTACAATTCATATGATTTTATGTCTATGTTGATGAATATGAGTAGCTAAATCCTTTGTGTTGGTGGTAGAATGTAGAATATGCATGCTATGGGTTATGTTTATGCTTACATGAGATTATGATTCCATCTTGCTGCAAATTCCTTCATATGATTCTTAGTTGCCTATAAAATATATTCGAATTGAGTATAGTGACAAACTCTTGGTCAATGAAAGCTATAGGATTGTATGTTAGAGATTTGCAGCATGCTAGATAAATGGTGTTAGTGACAAGCACCTCTAAAGTATTGATAGTGGTCTTTTATGATGTGTGTCTTGAAAGTTATCTAGACGAGTTGCTTAGCAGACTTGATCGAAGGTTTTACGCACTGAACCTGTGAGCATATTCGTAACCCATGCATGTGTATTTGATTTCTACCACCAACCGTTTTCCAAACTTGATTACAACAATCTGATTTCTCGTTGCTTTGTTCTAAGAGAACAATTCCATAAACATTTGAACTCGTTGTCTGAAATAACTAGCAAAAACCACAATCAAAGCCACGTTAGGTCCCGAGAGAACGACACTCGGGGAAAAATTGTCATTGCACTCTAGTTTGTGTAGTGATAAGTGTTCTTTGGCTTTTAAAACAAATATAATTGGTGAAAAACGACATCATCATGTTCGTAATCGTGTTGTAATTTTCTGTCTTTTCTTTTCGTTTGAGTGTCATCTGTTCTAGAACACCCTCGTCCTGCCACTCAGGAAGTGGTGAATAGCTTAAGGCTTTGCTCGAGAGATGGGTAGAATAGGGGAGTGTTATCTTTTATAGAGAACCCTCCTTCGTTTGATGAGAGCCAGTATTGGTTCGACCTCTTTGAGGAAAAGTCTTAACTTGGTGAACAGTAGTAAGTCCTCAGTTCATAGGCACGGGACAACCATTCGTATTCTAGCATGTTTCATTACGTCGTCACTGACTAGGTCCAGGTAGAGAATGTTACGAGAGACTATCTTGTCTTGACATAAGTGCTTATGTGGATGTGTATGAGTCAATCGAGGCATTCTTCAACCTATATTCATGTTATGATTCGTATGGTTTTTGTTCATATGTTTTTTGATAGATTCAGTAGATTAGTTCATTTCATTTGGCATGAGACTCCATTTTTTGTGTTGCATTGTTTTTTGCATTAGAGTCTAGCTTAGTTGCTTGGGGACAAACAAAGGTTCGGTTTGGGGAGTTTGATGAATGTGTATTTTACACTTTCATTTGAGTCTTTTTCACCTATTTTAGCTATCCTCTATGTTAATTTAGCTATATTTTTTAGTGCATTTTATTAGAATAGTGTCACGTTTGCCTTCAGTTTTTATTTTACAGGTTTTGGTTGAAAAACGAGGTTTTCCGGGCAATTATATTGAAGTAGACAAGGAATTGGTGTTCCAAAAGCCTAATTGGAGTATCTGAAAGATTCCAGATAGTATTTGAAGTCTAGGGGTCGAGTCTGAAGGCTAAAAGGTCACTAGAAGGCAGAAACCGAGTCCGAAAAGGGGAAGAAATCCAAAAACGCGTAAATGGCCGAAATTTACTCTTGGGCGAGTCGCCCGGGACGTGGGGCGAATCGCCCCACACCAGGCGAATCGCCTGGTGTGTGGGGTGTGTGGGGCCCTTTGCCTCACACAATTCGAATGTCTATATATATGAGCTCAGTTTTCTCCGTTTTTCATACTTTTCCAGACCTTTTCTCTCACCTTTCTCATTAGTTTTAGGTAGGAATTCTCCAGAGCCTGTTCTGGGGGTTCTTAGCTTAGGAGATACTTTTTCTTAGCGTTTTGGAGCTTGTAAGATCGCGATTCTTCGGAGATTGACAACCTTCGGTAACATTGTATCTTACAGTTTTTCTATTTATATTTATATATCTTTCATCATGTTTTCATTCATTCGTGGTATGATTTCTGTTGATTGCATGACAACTATGAGTAGCTAAACTTCTCGTTGGTGATAGTATGTGATTTCTTAGCGAAGGGTTAATAATTATGCTAATGGCTATATCGCGCATTAGACCTAGAGTTATTGCTTTATTTCTTTGATCTATCTAAATCTCTATCTTCGTAGTGTTGAAGAGTTACGGAACACAATTGGACAATTCATTGATCTTTGATCTATCTAAATCTTTATCTTCGTAGTGTTGAATAATTACAACTGGACAACTCATTGATCAAAGATCTCTATGCAAAACCGGGGAATTTATGCATGATTATTAACCTGCTATGATTTGAATGACCATACTATCACCAATCTCCATTATCTATTAAGAAAAACCTTTGCTAAGTCATATGCTGTTTTATATTCTTAAGTTAGATTAGATAAAGCTAGTTATAGTCCTTAGAGATCGACACTCGAGGTTATTCTACTGCTACACTACGGTTTTCATTGTAGTTGTGAATTACCTTTGGCTAAATACAAATTTATTTGATTAGTTGAGTTTGACAAACCGTTTCATCAACTAACTTCTCCTCTATCAATAATCTCACGTATAACGTGATACTTTCTAAGTACATGTTTGTTCTTGTTTGTAGATCTAGGCTCCTTGGCTTGAGTGACTGCGCCCGTGTTGTCACAATAAATAGTTATTGGACTTGGAGAAGGAACAACCCTCAATTCCTTCAAGAACTCTGAAATCCAGACAGCTTCTTTCGATGCTTCTGATGCACCAATGTACTCGGCTTCTGTGGATGAGTCAGAAATCGTGGCTTGCTTAGAACTCTTCCAACAGATAGCTCCTCCGTTCAATTTGAATACGTATCATGTCTGTGCCTTAAAGTCATCAGGATCTGATTCAAATCCAGCGTCGACATAACCAGACATCTTTAATTCTAGTTCTCCACCAAACACCAAGAATATTTCCTTAGTCCGTCGAAGGTACTTAAGAATGTACTTTACAGCAGTCCAGTGAGGTACTCCTGGATTCTGTTGGTGTCGACAAGTGACACTAAGTGCATATGCCACATCTGGCCTTGTGCAATTCATTGCATACATAATAGACCCTACTGCAGAAGCATAGGGCACACGACTCATTGCCTTTCTTTCTTCATCAGTTTTAGGACTATCCTTAATTGATAGCACGATCCCATGCCTAGCATGGAGAAAGCCTCTCTTTGAGTGGTCCATCTTATAACGCTTCAGTATTTTGTCGATGTAGGTGGACTGTGTCAATCCTAACATCCTCTTGGACCTATCTCTATAGATCTTTATCCTTCGGATGTAGTTCGCTTCACCCAAGTCCTTCATTGAGAAGGTACTTGATAACCAAACTTTAGTCTCTTCTAGCATAGAGACATTGTTTCCCATGATCAAAATGTCATCAACATAAATGATCATGAAAACGACTCCCTTGTCGCTGTGCCTAGTGTAGACACAGGGATCTTCTATGCTTCTGACGAAGTCAAATGATTTGACAGCTTCGTTAAAGCGGATATTCCAGCTCCTAGACGCTTGCTTTAGCCCATAGATGGATCTCTGTAATTTGCATACAACAGTTGGCCTGGTTTTACTAATAAAACCTTCCGGCTGTACCATATAGACCTCTTCCTCAAGGTTGCCATTGAGGAAGGTAGTCTTTACATCCATCTGCCAGATCTCATAATCATAGTAGGCAGCTATCGCAAGTAGAATTCGAATAGACTTCAACTTTGCTACCGGTGAAAAGGTTTCATCGTAATCGATGCCATACCTTTGTGTGTAGCCCTTCGCCACAAGTCTAGCCTTGTGCGTTTGTACCTTGCCATCGGCATCTGTCTTTCGTTTAAAGACCCATTTGCACCCAATAGGTCTAACCGCTTGGGGCAAGTCTACCAAGCTCCAAACTTGGTTCAGGTACATGGAGTCTATTTCCAATTCCATGGCCTCTTGCCATCTGTCTGAGTCAATATCATTTATTGCCTCTTTGTAGGTCTCGGGGTCTTCCCGATCTGATAAGCCAACATCAAGTTCACTGATGTCTTCTATCATAAGGCTTTGCTTCTGAGGTCCTTTTGGGATCCTCTTCGACCTACGGAGCTCGACTGGTGCTTCTGTCGGCGTTTCTGGTACTTTTCTTTTCTGGCTTCGTGTAACATGAACATTATCAGTGGGCACTGATGCAGCCGGTCGCGCGCTACGACCCTTTTCCCTAGCGAGAGGCTGCTCTTGTGCAATTTGTTGCACAGGTTGACTGACAACGGGTTCTATTGGTGTGGTTTCAACTGTTGATCTAATCACAGGACTCCCACTGACTATGACATGCCTAGCAAGTGTCATATCATTACCCTTGTCTACTTCGAAAGCTCCCACTGAACTTGAGTCCAAATCAGAAGATTTAGAGAACTCATGTTCGCGCGTGTCAAAGTCTTGAATTTCTTCAAGTTCTATCATATCATCTAACCTCTTTTCTTCGAGGTATTCTGCTTCTAAAAACTTGACGTTTCTAGATACTATCACCTTGTGATCTTCAGCATGATAGAATTCATAGCCTCTCGTCTGACGAGGATAGCCTATGAAATAAACTTTGACACCCTTGGCATCTAACTTATCAGTGAGCAACAATTTGACTATCGCAGGACAGCCCCAAGGTCTAAGATAGCCCAGTGACGGCTTCTTCCCTTTCCATAACTCATAAGGAGTTTTCTCCACTAATTTAGATGGTACACGGTTCAGAATGTAGATTGCAGTTTGTAGCGCATATCCCCATAGATATTTTGGAAGAGTCGAGAATCCAATCATTGACCTCACCATGTCTAGCAGGGTTCGATTCCTTATCTCAGACACACCATTTAATTGTGGTGTTCCAGGAGGGGTCCATTGCGATTGAATTCCATTCTCCTTCAAGTAGTCGATAAATTCTTCACTAAGGTATTCACCTCCTCGATCTGATCGAAGAGTGACTATCCTTAGGTTCAATTCATTCTCGACCTCATTCCTAAACTCCTTGAATTTCCCAAAGGTCTCAGATTTATTCTTCATAAGATAAATATATCCATACCTTGAGAAATCGTCAGTAAAGGTAACGAAGTAAGAATAACCTCCACGTGCTTGGACTTTAAAAGGTCCACATACATCGGTATGTATGAGCTCTAAGCAGCGAGTGGCACGAACACCTTGTCCAACAAAGGGTTGGTTCGTCATCTTACCCTTAACACATTATTCGCATGTACCATATGATTCGAAATCAAATGGTTCTAAGTAGTCCAACTTCCTTAGTCTTTGAATCCGTGTTTCATTGATATGGCCTAGCCGACAATTCCATAGATAAGATGGATTATTCTTCCTACTTGAAGACGGTTGTTTGTTATGTATTTGAAATAAAGGTAGACTACTTTACAAAATATATAAACCATTCACTAAGCGAGCTTTTCCATAATACTGGTCATTTAGCGAAAAATAACAAGTATTATTAGCAAAATGAAAGGAAAAACCCAAATTGTCCAACAATGGAATGGAAATAATATTTCTGACAATGGATGGAACAAAATAAACGTTATCAAGTTCTAAACATTGTCCTGATGGTAAATCTATCTTGCAGCGTCCAACGCGTTTGGCTTCAACTGGATTGCCGTTCCCAACATGCAAGTCGATTTCACCTTGCTTGACTGGCCTGTGTTCAATTAGCCCCTACACATTATTACAAATGGGTGAGCCACAAGTTGTATCTAATACCCAACCATTGGAGTCAAAAGTAGTCATGTTCATTTCAATAACAAACATACCTGAGCTAGAAGCCGACGGCTTCTTAGCTTGATCTGCCCTTAGCTTAGGGCAATCTTTCTTCCAATGCCCTTTCTGCTTACAGAAAAGACATTCATATGTGCGTACCATTCCGCTCCTCTTGAACTTCTTTCTCTGGTTCAGACGCTTAGGCCTATCACTCGAAGTGTTATCCTTGGCTCCCGACTTTCCCTTACCCTTAGCACCTTTGTTTCTCGGGTTTGGGTTAGACGGTTGCCCAACATACATGATCGATTTCTCATTCTTAGGAAGAGTTTGATCATATGTCTTCAACAGATTATGGAGCTCGGGCAGTGTAACATCTTTCGCATTCATGGTGTAGTTAATGATGAACTGTGAATACGAACTCGACAATGATTGAAGGACAAAGATCACCATGATCTTATTCTCCAGCTTGACACCGGCATCGGCAAGCTTCTCAAAGAGACCAATCATCTTGAGAGCATGTTCATACATGTTCCCTCCTTCATTGAGCTTGCATCTGTGTATCTCTTTGATCAAATCAAATTCAACACTTCTGGCTGTCGTCTTAAAGAGCGACTCAAGATGCTTCAGCATCTCATACGGCAACATGCTTTCATGTTGTCTCTGCAGCTCATTGCTCATTGCCGCCAGCATAATACACTGCGCGGATTTAGCATCCTCATGATGCTTATCAGCCTTTGCATTGTTGGCTTGATTCCAAGCAGCAACTTGATCGGCAGTCTGATTCTCGGGACACACGGGAATAGCCTCGTCCAAGACGTACTCAATCTTTTCATACCTCAGCACCAAACGAATATTCCTGATCCAATCTAGGAAGTTTGGTCCGGTCAAAACTTGCTTCTCTAAGATAGCACGGAGCGAGATACTCGCCATGTTTTCCTAAGGAGAAATAATATAGAACGAAAATAATAAATCAATTATTGAAATACTATTTCTAAATACACAGTCAACATAACTAAACAATAAGGTCCTTTAGTTGTTTAGCTTCCACTATTTTCACATATGATTGCCCCCAAAACAAACATACGGGTAATGTCCAACAAGTTACCGTAGTGGCCAAGATCCAAATCCATACGATGCTATACTCCAACGGGGGCTGGTCGCATAACATAATATGACCGGTAGGACTATCCAATTGCGTCACGCAACTCTTGGGTGTTAAATCTAATTTAACCAGACGCTCTACATATTGTACCTATCGAGGTCGCTAGATACAATATGCAGTAAGTTATAACCATAGGCTTACTCTAATCTGACGATCACTGCGAGTCTGCAAGACGAGGTCGCCAATACAGGGAAACGCAATGAAAGTTCAGAATTAAAGCACCCCATGGAAAGCATCTCAGAAACACATACGTATACATATTTCTGCACTTATATTGGTTGGGGCTTGTAGCTTGAGGGTTGTTATCAGTCATCTACAAACAATTATAATCCCATACTTATAATCTCTATGAAAAATTGAAAATTTGCACAAGATTGAAAAATCGAAAATTCTATTGACCAGGTAGCAATTTTCGAAAACCCGAAGGACTCAATTGTAATTTCCCAAACCTTGGAGGTGTTAAATTTAAAATTCAAAAGTAGAAAGACTTATTTGTAATAAACAATAAATTGATAAATCACAGATAAGCCCCTCAACTTAATACTAATTAAATTTAACCCCTCTAGTTAATAATAATTACAATTAAATCATATTTATATTCCAAATATAAAATTCAGTCCTCAAAATTTTCAAAAATTCAATTTTGGGTCCTACCCGGAAAAATTAAATAAATATATATAATAATATACGGGGACGGGATCGAATCCCGTCCCCTACAGCGCCTGCGGCCCACAGCCGCCTGGGCGCCTGCGTCCCGCAGGTGCCAAGACGCATGTGGCACACAGGCGCCTGCCTGGGTCACGCAGGCGGGATATATATATATATATATATATATATATATATATATATATATATATATATATATATATATATATATATATATATATATATATATATATATATATATAAATTTCTCTTTTTTTTTTTAAAATATAAATTCTAAATTTATATAAAAATAAAGCTTTCGACAATCGAATTAATGATAGAATCAATTGCATCCACATAAACTACATAATCACATAACATATATACGTATATACATAATCAATTAACCTGGCTCTGATACCACTATAAGAAAATATGGTCAGAGTTACATCTAGGGTACGCAGCGGAATTTCAAAAATGTTCTTAACATGCAAGTTAATTGATCATGCATATAACGTATATAATAACACATTAATCAGAAGACTTACAATACTCCAAAAGCAAGAATAGGTATTGAATCGATATGCCAATCGATGAAGTCTTCGTAATAGTCCGGTGAATCTTCTCCTTCGTCGAAGTCGAAGATATCTGCAATACTTTGATTATCCCCAAGACAATAAAAGTTAGTTTCCAGCTCTTTGAACCTCAACCTTGGTATCCACGGATGAACAGCTTATTGGAAAGAATGCTAGAATATTCTTTATGTGGACAAGAAGATGGGGCGGCGATTTTCCTCCGGTGGAGAGTGGCGCGCGCGGCTAGGGTATAGAGGTAGGGGAGAGCTTTTTATTTTCTCTAAGAAAGGTAGAATAATTCTCTAAGAATTCGGCATTGAAAAAGCTCTCTAATGACCTACTTATATAGTAGTCAATAGAAGCCTAAAGAAGATTCTTTTAGACTTCATAAAGGAATAAGAACTCTAATTCTTATTGCACAAGGAAACCAATTTAAGTCTAGATTCGTTCCCAATTAAGTTAGAACTCAATTAGGAAAATCTAACTTAACCCTTGACTTCTAATATGGGAAGGAGTCGAAACTCCGTCCTATACTACTACTACACGCGGCCGGCCAAGGGGGGGTATGTGGGTCCCAATTTTGCGACCCATTTATAATTCGAAGGCAATTCAAACTCTAAGTAGATTTTGCCCATGTGCATATATTAATTCTATATTAATATATCCTTTCAAATCAAATCTCTATTATATTTCTAAAATATAATCTTTAATTGTATTTACATAAAATACAATTAATCAATCAATTCAATTAATAATTCCAAATTATTAATTGAGCCACAAATAATTATAATTAATTCCAAATCAATTATAATTCGTCAATCACAATTAATTCTAAATTAATTGCGATTCCATCTTCAAGGATATTCGGATAAGCTGAATCACCACATAGTGTGACCCATAGGGCCTCATTGTATTAAGCAAGTGCTATACTAGGCAACATGGAATTCCTAGACGGTTCGATTTGCAATTAATACATAAGGACGTTTGAGAGGTTTCTCAAAGCAAACCCTTTCGTTGTGAAGTCTGTTGCGCTCAACGCGGCGATGGTAACGTCCCTTCATCTGACTGACTCGAATGTATCTAGGATCGATGATGTGTCTATCCCAATAATACATCCACGGGCGTCTTCGGTGAGTTGCTTGGTGAATCCCATATCTATTATGACTATCATAATAATATTGATACGCTGGCCAGCGGTTTAACCAATCACAACTATGAACGACTATGAGCAGTGCTCTCCTGTGCTACACGTGAGAGATGAATCCTTCACAGAATCACTTATCACCCCCATTTGTATGTAGCCATAATCCTGGATCGTGTCTTGGGTCAACTGCTTATTCGGAGCTGACATCGACGGGTCCACCAAGGATATGGGGCAACAAATGTGATGATAACGTCCTGTAAGTCCAAAGGACGACTTGCATCACTTCGACAACTTTCCGGTTCCCATAGACACTTCGGTGTAGAGTATACATCGATGGGAGTTTCCGGTGGGTACTTCCATTGTTCGGTAATCACCCTTCAAACAACTATGCGGAGTTATGGGAACGTTTCTAGATTGTCTAACAATCCGTTCTGTGGCCGTGGGATCGGCTCACACTTGCTCTAACAAGTATAACCTCCACGCATACTAGTCTCACCTGGTTCATTCAGACCCCTACATCCGAGATGAACCTCGACTAGGGAGAGTGGGATAGATGATAACTCACATAGCTCCCACTATCTGTGTGATCGGTCATCTATCCGAGGGGACATGTTTGATATCAATACAGACAGGAATAGAGATATGACATGTTGTATGCCTGGTGTAATATAAATATGAAAGCGATACTCAATAGTCAAACAAACAAACATATATTATATTACGTTGACCTGTGTAATAGTACATATATTCCCTTAATAAGGGTTGTATGCCCACTGTCTCTAGGACATATACACTATCAATCTCCCACTTGGACTAGAGCCAGTCACCTTTATGCTTAATGCCTAGATTAACATAATGTCTTAAGTGGGCATCCACTATTAAGACCTTGGCGAAAGGATCTGCCACGTTGTCCGTGGTTGAGACACGTTCTATACTAACTTCTCCTCTATCAATAATCTCACGTATAACGTGATACTTTCTAAGTACATGTTTGTAGATCTAGGCTCCTTGGCTTGAGCGACGGCGCCCGTGTTGTCACAATAAATCGTTATTGGACTTGGAGCAGGAACAACCCTCAATTCCTTCAAGAACTCTGAAATCCAGACAGCTTCTTTCGATGCTTCTGATGCAGCAGTGTACTCGGCTTCTGTGGCTGAGTCAGCAATCGTGGCTTGCTTAGAACTCTTCCAACAGATAGCTCCTCCGTTCAATTTGAATACGTATCCTGTCTGTGACTTAAAGTCATCAGGATCTGATTCAAATCCAGCGTCGACATAACCAGACATCTTTAATTCTGGTTCTCCACCAAACACCAAGAACATTTCCTTAGTCTGTCGAAGGTACTTAAGAATGTTCTTTACAGCAGTCCAGTGAGGTACTCCTGGATTCTGTTGGTGTCGACAAGTGACACTAAGTGCATATGCCACATCTGGCTTTGTGCAATTCATTGCATACATAATAGACCGTACTGCCGAAGCATAGGGCACACGACTCCTTGCCTTTCTTTCTTCATCAGTTTTAGGACTATCCTTAACTGATAGCACGATCCCATGCCTAGCTAGGAGAAAGCCTCTCTTTGAGTCGTCCATCTTATAACGCTTCAGTATTTTGTCGATGTAGGTGGACTGTGTCAATCCTAACATCCTCTTGGACCTATCTCTATAGATCTTTATCCCTAGGATGTAGTTCGCTTCACCCAAGTCCTTCATTGAGAAGGTACTTGATAACCAAACTTTAGTCTCTTCTAGCATAGAGACATTGTTTCCCATATAACGTGTCTCGGCTCTAGCAAGTACCTTTCTCAAGTAGTAGATGGGCAAGTGGTCGTTTCCTTGGATTCTCACCAGGACCGAGCGAATGGCTTCCCCCGTTGTTGCCAAGTACAAGTAAAGTACTTCTCCTTCCATGGGTTTTGATAAGAGTGGAGGGGAGAGTAGATACTCTTTGAGTTTCTCGAAGGCTTCCTCGCATTCCTTTGTCCACTCGAAGTGGTTGCTCTTTCTCAAAACTTTGAAGAACGGAAGGTTCTTCTCGGCGGATCTTGAGATTAACCTACTCAACGCGATAGACTTCCCCACCAATTGTTGTACCTCATTGATGGTTTGGGCTGAGGCAGATCGAGGATGGCCTTGATTTTCTCGGGGTTTGCTTCTATTCCTCTTTCTGTTAACATGTAACCGAGGAACTTTCCACCTTTGACTCCGAAGGTACATTTCGCCGGATTTAGCTTCATGCCTTATTTCCTATGGATCGAGAAGCATTTTGCCAGGTATCCTACGTGTTGCTCCTCGTTCTTACTCTTGACTAGCATGTAATCGACATATACTTCCATCGTTTTTCCGAGTTCCTCCTTGAACATTTTGTTAACCAACCTTTGGTAGGTTGCTCCGGCATTTTTGAGACCAAAAGGCATCACGTTGAAGCAATATACATTTCCGTTTGCAAAGAAGGCTGTCTTCGGCACATCATCTTTGGCCATTTTGACTTGGTAGAACCCTTGGTATGCATCAATGAAACTCAAGAGGGCACATCCTGCTGTGGAGTCGACCAGCTGGTCGATCCGGGGTAGTGGGTAGGGATCCTTCGGGCAAAACTTGTTGAGTCTCGTGAAGTTGTTGCACATTCTCCATTTGCCGGGTCCCTTCTCCACGAGGACTACATTGCAAACCCAGTCGGAGTATCTTACTTCTTTGATGTGACCAGCCTTAAGCAATCTTTGCACTTCTGCCTCAATGATGGCATTATCTTCCGCACTGAAGTCTCTTCGCATTTCTCGAATATGGGTGATTGACGGATCGATGTTCAGACGGAGACCCGTGACTGTCGGGTCAATCCCCTTGAGGTGATAGTGTATATGTCCTAGAGACAGTCCTTATTAAGGGCATGGAGCCCTTATAGAGGGCATATATGTACTATTACACAGGTCAACGTAATATAATATATGTTTGTTGTTTTACTATTGAGTATCGCTTTCATGTTTATATTACACCAGGCATGCAGCATGTCATATCTCTATTTCTGTCTGTATTGATATTAAACATGTCCCCTCGGATAGATGATCGATCACACAGATAGTGGGAGCTATGTGAGTTATCATCTGTCCCAAACTCTCCCTAGTCGAGGTTCATCTCGGATGTAGGGGTCTGAATGAACCAGATGAGACTAGTATGCGTGGAGGTTATACTTTTCTGGAGCAAGTGTGAGCCGATCCCACGACCACGGAACGGATTGTTGGACAATCAAGAAACGTTCCCATAACTGCGCATAGTTATTTGAAGAATGATTATCGAACAATGGAAGTACCCACCGGACACTCCCATCGATGTATGCTCTACACCGAAGTGTCTATGGGAACCGGTAAGTTGTCGAAGTGATGCCAGACGTCCTTTGGACTTACAGGACTTTATCATCACATTTGTTGCCCCATATCCTTGATGGACCCGTCGATGTCATCTCTCAATAAGCAGTTGACCTAAGACACGATCCAGTATTATGGCTACATACAAACGGGGATGATAAGTGTTTCTGTGAAGGATTCATCTCTCATGTGTAGCACAAGAGAGTACTGCTCATAGTCTTCATAGTTGTGTTGGTAAAGTCACTCGCCAGTGCATCGATATATTATGATGGTCATAAGTATATCTTAGTAACCAAGCAACTCCCTGAGACGCCCGTGGATGTATTATTGGGACAGACATATCATCGATCCTAGATGCATTCGAGTCAGTCAGATGAAGGGACGTTACCATCGCCGCGTTGAGCGCAACAGACTTCGCAACGAAAGGGTTTGCTTTGAGAAACCTCTCAAACGTCCTCATGTATTAATATTGCAAATGGAACCGTCTAGGAATTCCATTTGCCTAGTCTAGGACTTGCTTAATACAATAAGGCCCTATGGGTCACACTATGTGGTGATTAAGCTTATCAGAATATCCTTGAAGATGAAATCGCAATTAATTTGGAATTAATTGTGATTGATGGATTATAATTGATTTGGAATTAATTATAATATTTATTGGCTCAATTAATGATTTGGAATTATTAATTGAATTGGCTAATTAATTGTATTTTATGTAAATACAATTAAAGATTATATTTTAGAAATATAATAGAGGTTTGATTTGAAAGGATATGTTAATTTAGAATTAACATATGCACTTGGGCAAAATCTACTTGGAGTTTGAATTGCCTTAGAACTATAAGTGGGTCCCAAAATTGGGACCCACCTATCTCCCGTAGGACAGGCGCGCGCGCGCAGGAGCTGGAGTAGGGGAAGGAGTTCGACTCCTTCCTCTATTAGAAGTCCAAGGGATAAGTTAGATTTTCCTGATTGAGTTTTAATTTGATGGGGAATGAATCTACACATGATATTGGTTTCCTAGTGCGATAAGAATTAGATTCTTATTCCTTTATGAAGTCTAATTGCTTATTCTTTAGGCTTCTATTGACTACTATATAAGTAAGTCATTAGAGAGCTTTTTCATGATAAAATTCTTAGAGAATTATTCCACCCAGTTTTCGTAGAGAAAATAAAAGCTCTCCCCTTCCTCTATAAGCCACACGCGCGCCACCCTCTTGCCGGAGGAAAACCGCCGTCCCGTCTTCTTGGTCACACAAAGAATATCCTAGCATTCTTCCGATAGGCTGTCATCCGTGGATACCAAGGTTGAGGTTCTAGGAGCTGGAAACTAACTCTTATTGTCTTGCAGATAATCAGAGTATTGCAGATATCTTCGACTTCGACGAAGGAGAATATACAGGATTATTACGAAGACTTGGAAGCTGCTTTGGAAGTAAGGTTAGTCTTCTAATTGACGTGTTTACATAGATACGATATATACATAATCAATTAACCTGTATGTTAAGAAAATTTTGAAATTCCGCTGCGTAACCTAGGGGTAACTCTGACCGTATTTTCTTACAGTGGTATTAGAGCGAGGTTAATTGATTACGTATATACGTATATATATTGTATGCTTTTGTAGTTATGTGGATGCAATTGATTCTATGATTAATTCGATTTTCAAAAGTTTTATTTTTTATATAAATTTAGAATTTATATTTTAAAAAAAAAAAATTTATATATATATTTGATCGAGCCGCCTGCGCGGCGCGGGCGCCTGCGACGCCGCAGGTGCCCGTGCCCGCGGGCGCAGGTGCTCGGCGCCCGTGCCTGCGTGCGGCAGGCGCCGGGCGCCCGCGGCCGCAGGCACGGTAGGGGACGGGACCTAGTCCCGTCTCATATTTTAATATATATATATTTTCCCGGGTTGGACCAAAAATCGAATTTTGAAAATTCTGAGGATTGAATTTTATATTTGGAATATAAATATGATTTAATTGTAATGGTTTTTAACTAGAGGGGTTAAATTTAATTAGTATAAAGTTAAAAGGCTTATTTGTAATTTATCAATTTATTGTTTATTGCAAATTAGTCCTTCTACTTTTGAATTTTAGATTTAACACCTCCAAGGTTTCAAAAATTACAATTAGGTCCTTCGGGTTTTTGAAAATTGCTTGTTGGTCAATAGAATTTTCAATTTTTCAATCTAGTCCAAATTTCCAATTATTTCATAGAGATTATAAGTATGGGATTATAATTTTCATAATGAAATTATGAAGTCATTTGGCATCCACATAAGCTACTACTTGCTTTGTTTGCTCGATATGCTATTGTTTGACAATGCATGTTTAAATACCATGTATTTTACTTTCCGTTCGACCGCTATGGATGCGAGGGTAGGCGGCGCCCTCTTATGTCGGACCGCATATTTTATGTATGGGTAGGCGGCACCCATTATGTGCTTGACCGAGTTTAGAACTAGAATGGATAGGCGGCATCCATTACGTGTAGACCGCTCATGCATGATGGGTAGGCGGCGCCCTTAAGTTTGTAGATGACTGATAACAACCCTCAAGCGACAAGCCCCAACCAATATAAGTACAGAAATATATATATATATGTATGTATTTCTGAGATGCTTTCCATAGGGTACTTTAATTCTGAACTTTCATTGCGTTTTCTTGTATTGGCGACCTCGTCTTACAGACTCGCAGTGATCGTCAGATTAGAGTAAGTCTATGGTTATGACTTACTGCATATTGTATCTAGCGACCTCGATAGGTACAATATGTAGGGCATCGGGTTAAATTAGATTTAACAACCAAGAGTTGCGTGACGCAATTGGATAGTCCTACCGGTCATAGTATGCTATGCGACCAGCCCCCGTTGGAGTATAGCATAGTATGGATTTGGATCTTGGCCACTACGGTAACTTGTTGGACATTACTCGTATGTTTGTTTTGGGGGCAAGCATATGTGAAAATAGTGGGAGCTAAACAGCTAAAGGACCTTGTTGTTTAGTTATGTTGATTGTGTATTTAGAAATAATATTTCAATAGTTGATTTATTATTTTCGTTCTATATTATTTCTCCTGGAAAACCGAAATGGTGAGTATCTCGCTCCGTGCTGTCTTAGAGAAGCAAATTTTGACCGGACCAAACTTCCTAGATTGGATCAGGAATATACGTTTGGTGCTGAGGTACAAAAAGATTGAGTACGTCTTGGACGAGGTCATTCCCGTGTGCCCCGAAAATCAGACTGCCGATCAGGTTGCTGCTTGGAATCAAGCCAACAAGGCAAAGTCTGATAAGAATCTTGAGGATGCTATATCCGCGCATTGTATTATGCTGGCGGCAATGAGCAATGAGCTGCAGAGGCAACATGAAAGCATGTTGCCGTATGAGATGCTGAAGCATCTTGAGTCGCTCTATAAGACGACAGCTAGTAGTGTTGAATTTGATCTGATCAAAGAGATACACAGATGCAAGCTCAATGAAGGAGGGAACATGTCTGAGCATGTTCTCAAAATGATTGGTCTCTTTGAAAAGCTTGTCGATGCCGGCGTTAAGCTAGAGAACAAGATCATGGTGATCTTTGTCCTTCAATCATTGTCGAGTTCGTATTCGCAGTTCATCATTAATTACACGATGAATGCGAAGGACGTAACACTGCCTGAACTTCATAATATGCTGAAGACATATGATCAAACTCTTCCTAAGAAGGAAAAGTTGATCATGTTTGTTGGGCAACTGTCTAACCCAAACTCGAGAAACAAAGGTGCTAAGGGTAAGGGAAAGTCGGGAGCCAAGGCTAACACTTCGAGTGATAAGTCTAAGCGTCTGAACCAGAAAAGGAAGTTCAATAGAAGCGGAACGGTACGCACAGATGAATGTCTTTTCTGTAAGTAGAAAGGACATTGGAAGAAAGATTGCCCTAAGCTTAGGGCAGATCAAGCTAAGAAGCCACCGGCTTCTAGCTCAGGTATGTTTGTTATTGAAATGAACATGACTACTTTTGACTCCAATGGTTGGGTATTAGATACATCCTGTGGCTCACACATTTGTAATAATGTGCAGGGGCTAATTGATCACAGGCTAGTCAAGCAAGGTGAAATCGACTTGCATGTTGGGAACGGCAATCCAGTTGAAGCCTAAAGCGTTGGACGCTGCAAGATAGATTTACCTTCGGGACAATGTTTAGAACTTGATAATGTTTATTTTGTTCCATCCATTGTCAGAAATATTATTTCCATTCCATTGTTAGACAATATGGGTTTTTCCTTTCGATTTGCGAATAATACTTGTTATTTTTTATTGAATGACCAGTATTATGGAAAAGCTCGCTTAGTGAATGGTTTATATATTTTGCAAAGTAGTCTACCTTTATTTCAAATACATAACAAACAACCGTCTTCAAGTAGGAAGAATAATCCATCTTATCTGTGGCATTGTCGCTAGGCCATATCAATGAAACACGGATTCAAAGACTAAGGAAGTTGGACTACTTAGAACCATTTGATTTTGAATCATATGGTACATGCGAATCATGTTTTAAGTGTAAGATGACGAACAAACCTTTTGTTGGACAAGGTGTTCGTGCCACTCGCTGCTTAGAGCTCATACATACCGATGTATGTGGACCTTTAAAGTCCATGCGCGTGGGGGTTATCCTTACTTCGTTACCTTTATTGACGATTTCTCAAGCTATGGATATGGATATATTTATCTTATGAAGAATAAATCCGAGACCTTTGGGAAATTCAAGGAGTTTAGGAATGAGGTCGAGATGAATTGAACCTAAGGATAGTCACTCTTCGATCAGATCGAGGAGGTGAATACCTAGTGAAGATTTATCGACTACTTGAAGGAAAATGGAATTCAATCGCAATGGACTCCTCCTGGAACACCACAGTTAAATGGTGTGTCTGAGAGGAGGAATCGAACCCGTTAGACATGGTGAGATCAATGATTGGATTCTCGACTCTTCCAAAATATCTGTGGGGATATGCACTACAAACTGCAATCTACATTCTGAACCGTGTACCATCTAAATCAGTGGAGAAAACTCCTTATGAGTTATGGAAGGGAAAGAAGCCCTCACTGGGCTATCTTAGACCTTGGGGCTGTCCTGCGATAGTCAAACTGATGCTCACTGATAAGTTAGATGCCAAGGGTGTCAAAGTATATTTCATAGCTATCCTCGTCAGACGAGAGGCTATGAATTCTATCATGCTGAAGATCACAAGGTGATCGTATCTAGAAACGTGAAGTTTTTAGAAGTGAATACCTCGAAGAAGAGAGGTTAGGATGACATGATACCTGAGAAATTCAAGACTTTGACACGCGCGAACATGAGTTCTCTAAATCTTCTGATTTGGACTCAAGTTCAGTGGGAGCTTTCGAAGCAGACAAGGGTAATGATATGACACTTGCTAGGCATGTCATAGTCAGTGGGAGTCCTGTGATTAGATCAACAGTTGAAACCACACCAACAAACCCGTTGTCAACCAACCTGTGCAACAAGTTGCACAAGAGCAGCCTCCCGCAAGGGAACAGGGTCGCGGGCGCGACCAGCTGCATCAGTACCCACTGATAATGTTCGTGTTACACGAAGCCAGAAAAGAAAACACCAGAACCAGTCGAGCTCCGTAGGTCGAAGAGATCCTAAAAGGACCTCAGAAGCAAAGCCTTATGATAGAAGACATCAGTGAACTTGATGTCGGCTTATCAGATCGGGAAGATCCCGAGACCTACAAAGAGGCAATAATTGATATTGACTCAGACAAATGGCAAGAGGCCATGGAATTGGAAATGGACTCCATGTACCAGAACCAAGTTTGGAACTTGGTAGACTTGCCCCAAGGGTTAGACCTATTGGGTGCAAATGGGTCTTTAAACGAAAGACAGATGCCGATGGCAAGGTACAACGCACAAAGCTAGGCTTGTGGCGAAAGGCTACACGCAAAGGTATGGCATCGATTACGATGAAACCTTTTCACGGTAGCAAAATTGAAGTCCATTCGAATTCTACTTGCGATAGCTGCTACTATGATTATGAAATCTGGCAGATGGATGTAAAGACAGCCTTCCTCAATGGCAACCTTGAGGAAGAGGTCTATATGGTACAGCCGAAGGTTTTATTAGTAAAACAGGCCAACTGATGTATGCAAATTACAAAGATCCATCTATGGGCTAAAGCAAGCGTCAAGGAGCTGGAATATCCGCTTTGATGAAGCTGTCAAATCGTTTGACTTCATCAGAAGCAAGAAATCCCTGTGTCTACGCTAGCACACAGCGACAGCAAAGGGAGTTGTTTTCATGATCATTTATGTAGATGACATTTGATCATGGGAAACAATGTCTCTATGCTAGAAGAGACTAAAGTTTGGTTATCAAGTACCTTCTCGATGAAGGACTTGGGTGAAGCGAACTACATCCTAGGGATCAAGATCTTTAGAGATAGATCCAAGAGGATGTTAGGATTGACACAGTCCACCTACATCGACAAAAACTAAAGCGTTATAAGATGGACGACTCAAAGAGAGGCTTGCTCCCAGCTAGGCATGGGATTGTCTTATCAGTTAAGGATGGTCCTAAAACTGATGAAGAAAGAAATGCATGAGTCGTGGCCCTATGCTTCGGGCGTAGGGTCGATAATGTATGCAATGAATTGCACAAAAGGCCTGATGGTCATATGCGCTTAGTGTCCTTGTCGACACCACCAGAATCCAGGAGTACCCGCACTGGACTGCTGTAAAGAACATTCTTAAGTACCTTCGAACGAACTAAAGAGATGTTCTTGTGTTTGGTGGGAACCAGAATTAAAGATGTCTGGGTATGTCGACGCTGGATTTGAATCAGATCCGATGACTTTAAGTCACAGACAGGATACGTATCAAATTGAACGGAGGAGCTATCTGTTTGGAAGAGTTCTAAGCAAGCCATGTTGCTGACTCATCCACAAAAGCCGTGACGTTGCTTGCATCAGAAGCATCGAAGAAGCTGTCTGGATTTCAGAGTTCTGAAGGAATTGAGGGTTGTTCCTGCTCCAGTCCAAAACAATTTATTGTTGACAATACGGGCGCCGGCGCTCAAGCTAGGGAGCCTAGATCTACAAACAAACAAACATGTAGGAGAAAATATCACGGTATACGTGAGATTATTGATAGAGGAGAAGTTAGTATAGAACGTGTCTCTACCACACGGACACGTGGCAGATCCTTCACCAAGAGGTCATGATCATGGAGTCCCTTAGAGGACTTAATGCCTAATCTGGGTAGTAGGCATAAAGG
>CM051457.1:54776504-54814137 GCA_028274465.1 Plantago ovata
TTTGATAGTGTATAATGTCCTAGACAGTCCTTATTAAGGGCATGGAGCCCCTTTATAGAGGGAATATATTACTATTACAACAGGTCAACAGTAATATAATATATGTTTGTTGTGTTACTATTGAGTATCGCTTCATGTTTATATTACACCAGGCATGCAGCATGTCATCTCTATTTCTGTCTGTATGATATTAAACATGTCCCCTCGGATAGATGACCGATCACACAGATAGTGGGAGCTATGTGAGTTATCATCTATCCCAAACTCTCCCTAGTCGAGGTTCATCTCGGATGTAGGGGTCTGAATGAACCAGATGAGACTAGTATGCGTGGAGGTTATACTTTTGGAGCAAGTGTGAGCCGATCCCACGGCCACGGAACGGATGTTGGACAATCGAGAACGTTCCCATAACTGCGCATAGTTGTTTGAAGAAGATTATCGAACAATGGAAGTACCCACCGGACACTCCCATCGATGTATACTCTACACCACCGAAGTGTCTATGGGAACCGGTAAGTTGTCGAAGTGATGCCAGTCGTCCTTTGGACTTACAGGACTTTATCATCACATTGTTGCCCCATATCCTTGGTGGACCCGTCGATGTCAGCTCTGAATAAGCAGTTGACCTAAGACACGATCCAGGATTATGGCTACATACAAATGGGGATGATAAGTGTTTCTGTGAAGGATTCATCTCTCAAGTGTAGCACAGGAGAGTACTGCTCATAGTCTTCATAGTTGTGTTGGAAGTCACTCGCCAGTGCATCGATATATTATGATGGTCATAAGTATATCTTAGTAACCAAGCAACTCCCTGAGACGCCCGTGGATGTATTATTGGGACAGACATATCATCGATCCTAGATGCATTCGAGTCAGTCAGATGAAGGGACGTTACCATCGCCGCGTTGAGCGCAACAGACTTCGCAACGAAAGGGTTTGCTTTGAGAAACCTCTCAAACGTCCTCATGTATTAATATTGCAAATGGAACCGTCTAGGAATTCCATTTGCCTAGTCTAGGACTTGCTTAATACAATAAGGCCCTATGGGTCACACTATGTGGTGATTAAGCTTATCAGAATATCCTTGAAGATGAAATCGCAATTAATTTGGAATTAATTGTGATTGATGGATTATAATTGATTTGGAATTAATTATAATATTTATTGGCTCAATTAATGATTTGGAATTATTAATTGAATTGGCTAATTAATTGTATTTTATGTAAATACAATTAAAGATTATATTTTAGAAATATAATAGAGGTTTGATTTGAAAGGATATGTTAATTTAGAATTAACATATGCACTTGGGCAAAATCTACTTGGAGTTTGAATTGCCTTAGAACTATAAGTGGGTCCCAAATTGGGACCCACCTATCTCCCGTAGGACAGGCGCGCGCGCGCAGGAGCTGGAGTAGGGGAAGGAGTTCGACTCCTTCCTCTATTAGAAGTCCAAGGGATAAGTTAGATTTTCCTGATTGAGTTTTAATTTGATGGGGAATGAATCTACACATGATATTGGTTTCCTAGTGCGATAAGAATTAGATTCTTATTCCTTTATGAAGTCTAATTGCTTATTCTTTAGGCTTCTATTGACTACTATATAAGTAAGTCATTAGAGAGCTTTTCATGATAAAATTCTTAGAGAATTATTCCACCCAGTTTTCGTAGAGAAATAAAAGCTCTCCCCTTCCTCTATAAGCCACACGCGCGCCACCCTCTTGCCGGAGGAAAACCGCCGTCCCGTCTTCTTGGTCACACAAAGAATATCCTAGCATTCTTCCGATAGGCTGTCATCCGTGGATACCAAGGTTGAGGTTCTAGGAGCTGGAAACTAACTCTTATTGTCTTGCAGATAATCAGAGTATTGCAGATATCTTCGACTTCGACGAAGGAGAATATACAGGATTATTACGAAGACTTGGAAGCTGCTTTGGAAGTAAGGTTAGTCTTCTAATTGACGTGTTTACATAGATACGATATATACATAATCAATTAACCTGTATGTTAAGAAAATTTTGAAATTCCGCTGCGTAACCTAGGGGTAACTCTGACCGTATTTTCTTACAGTGGTATTAGAGCGAGGTTAATTGATTACGTATATACGTATATATATTGTATGCTTTTGTAGTTATGTGGATGCAATTGATTCTATGATTAATTCGATTTTCAAAAGTTTTATTTTTTATATAAATTTAGAATTTATATTTTAAAAAAAAAAAATTTATATATATATTTGATCGAGCCGCCTGCGCGGCGCGGGCGCCTGCGACGCCGCAGGTGCCCGTGCCGCGGGCGCAGGTGCTCGGCGCCCGTGCCTGCGTGCGGCAGGCGCCGGGCGCCCGCGGCCGCAGGCACGGTAGGGGACGGGACCTAGTCCCGTCTCATATTTTAATATATATATATTTTCCCGGGTTGGACCAAAAATCGAATTTTGAAAATTCTGAGGATTGAATTTTATATTTGGAATATAAATATGATTTAATTGTAATGGTTTTTAACTAGAGGGGTTAAATTTAATTAGTATAAAGTTAAAAGGCTTATTTGTAATTTATCAATTTATTGTTTATTGCAAATTAGTCCTTCTACTTTTGAATTTTAGATTTAACACCTCCAAGGTTTCAAAAATTACAATTAGGTCCTTCGGGTTTTTGAAAATTGCTTGTTGGTCAATAGAATTTTCAATTTTTCAATCTAGTCCAAATTTCCAATTATTTCATAGAGATTATAAGTATGGGATTATAATTTTCATAATGAAATTATGAAGTCATTTGGCATCCACATAAGCTACTACTTGCTTTGTTTGCTCGATATGCTATTGTTTGACAATGCATGTTTAAATACCATGTATTTTACTTTCCGTTCGACCGCTATGGATGCGAGGGTAGGCGGCGCCCTCTTATGTCGGACCGCATATTTTATGTATGGGTAGGCGGCACCCATTATGTGCTTGACCGAGTTTAGAACTAGAATGGATAGGCGGCATCCATTACGTGTAGACCGCTCATGCATGATGGGTAGGCGGCGCCCTTAAGTTTGTAGATGACTGATAACAACCCTCAAGCGACAAGCCCCAACCAATATAAGTACAGAAATATATATATATATGTATGTATTTCTGAGATGCTTTCCATAGGGTACTTTAATTCTGAACTTTCATTGCGTTTTCTTGTATTGGCGACCTCGTCTTACAGACTCGCAGTGATCGTCAGATTAGAGTAAGTCTATGGTTATGACTTACTGCATATTGTATCTAGCGACCTCGATAGGTACAATATGTAGGGCATCGGGTTAAATTAGATTTAACAACCAAGAGTTGCGTGACGCAATTGGATAGTCCTACCGGTCATAGTATGCTATGCGACCAGCCCCCGTTGGAGTATAGCATAGTATGGATTTGGATCTTGGCCACTACGGTAACTTGTTGGACATTACTCGTATGTTTGTTTTGGGGGCAAGCATATGTGAAAATAGTGGGAGCTAAACAGCTAAAGGACCTTGTTGTTTAGTTATGTTGATTGTGTATTTAGAAATAATATTTCAATAGTTGATTTATTATTTTCGTTCTATATTATTTCTCCTGGAAAACCGAAATGGTGAGTATCTCGCTCCGTGCTGTCTTAGAGAAGCAAATTTTGACCGGACCAAACTTCCTAGATTGGATCAGGAATATACGTTTGGTGCTGAGGTACAAAAAGATTGAGTACGTCTTGGACGAGGTCATTCCCGTGTGCCCCGAAAATCAGACTGCCGATCAGGTTGCTGCTTGGAATCAAGCCAACAAGGCAAAGTCTGATAAGAATCTTGAGGATGCTATATCCGCGCATTGTATTATGCTGGCGGCAATGAGCAATGAGCTGCAGAGGCAACATGAAAGCATGTTGCCGTATGAGATGCTGAAGCATCTTGAGTCGCTCTATAAGACGACAGCTAGTAGTGTTGAATTTGATCTGATCAAAGAGATACACAGATGCAAGCTCAATGAAGGAGGGAACATGTCTGAGCATGTTCTCAAAATGATTGGTCTCTTTGAAAAGCTTGTCGATGCCGGCGTTAAGCTAGAGAACAAGATCATGGTGATCTTTGTCCTTCAATCATTGTCGAGTTCGTATTCGCAGTTCATCATTAATTACACGATGAATGCGAAGGACGTAACACTGCCTGAACTTCATAATATGCTGAAGACATATGATCAAACTCTTCCTAAGAAGGAAAAGTTGATCATGTTTGTTGGGCAACTGTCTAACCCAAACTCGAGAAACAAAGGTGCTAAGGGTAAGGGAAAGTCGGGAGCCAAGGCTAACACTTCGAGTGATAAGTCTAAGCGTCTGAACCAGAAAAGGAAGTTCAATAGAAGCGGAACGGTACGCACAGATGAATGTCTTTTCTGTAAGTAGAAAGGACATTGGAAGAAAGATTGCCCTAAGCTTAGGGCAGATCAAGCTAAGAAGCCACCGGCTTCTAGCTCAGGTATGTTTGTTATTGAAATGAACATGACTACTTTTGACTCCAATGGTTGGGTATTAGATACATCCTGTGGCTCACACATTTGTAATAATGTGCAGGGGCTAATTGATCACAGGCTAGTCAAGCAAGGTGAAATCGACTTGCATGTTGGGAACGGCAATCCAGTTGAAGCCTAAAGCGTTGGACGCTGCAAGATAGATTTACCTTCGGGACAATGTTTAGAACTTGATAATGTTTATTTTGTTCCATCCATTGTCAGAAATATTATTTCCATTCCATTGTTAGACAATATGGGTTTTTCCTTTCGATTTGCGAATAATACTTGTTATTTTTTATTGAATGACCAGTATTATGGAAAAGCTCGCTTAGTGAATGGTTTATATATTTTGCAAAGTAGTCTACCTTTATTTCAAATACATAACAAACAACCGTCTTCAAGTAGGAAGAATAATCCATCTTATCTGTGGCATTGTCGGCTAGGCCATATCAATGAAACACGGATTCAAAGACTAAGGAAGTTGGACTACTTAGAACCATTTGATTTTGAATCATATGGTACATGCGAATCATGTTTTAAGTGTAAGATGACGAACAAACCTTTTGTTGGACAAGGTGTTCGTGCCACTCGCTGCTTAGAGCTCATACATACCGATGTATGTGGACCTTTTAAAGTCCATGCGCGTGGGGGTTATCCTTACTTCGTTACCTTTATTGACGATTTCTCAAGCTATGGATATGGATATATTTATCTTATGAAGAATAAATCCGAGACCTTTGGGAAATTCAAGGAGTTTAGGAATGAGGTCGAGAATGAATTGAACCTAAGGATAGTCACTCTTCGATCAGATCGAGGAGGTGAATACCTTAGTGAAGAATTTATCGACTACTTGAAGGAAAATGGAATTCAATCGCAATGGACTCCTCCTGGAACACCACAGTTAAATGGTGTGTCTGAGAGGAGGGATCGAACCCTGTTAGACATGGTGAGATCAATGATTGGATTCTCGACTCTTCCAAAATATTTGTGGGGATATGCACTACAAACTGCAATCTACATTCTGAACCGTGTACCATCTAAATCAGTGGAGAAAACTCCTTATGAGTTATGGAAGGGAAAGAAGCCCTCACTGGGCTATCTTAGACCTTGGGGCTGTCCTGCGATAGTCAAACTGATGCTCACTGATAAGTTAGATGCCAAGGGTGTCAAAGTATATTTCATATGATATCCTCATCAGACGAGAAGCTATGAATTCTATCATGCTGAAGATCACAAGGTGATCGTATCTAGAAACGTCAAATTTTTAGAAGTTGAATACCTCGAAGAAGAGAGGTTGGATGACATGATAGAACTTGAAGAAATTCAAGACTTTGACACGCGCGAACATGAGTTCTCTAAATCTTCTGATTTGGACTCAAGTTCAGTGGGAGCTTTCGAAGCAGACAAGGGTAATGATATGACAATTGCTAGGCATGTCATAGTCAGTGGGAGTCCTATGATTAGATCAACAGTTGAAACCACACCAACAGAACCCGTTGTCAACCAACCTGTGCAACAACTTGCACAAGAGCAGCCTCCCGCAAGGGAACAGGGTCGCGGGGTGCGACCAGCTGCATCAGTACCCACTGATAATGTTCGTGTTACACGAAGCCAGAAAAGAAAAGCACCAGAACCAGTCGAGCTCCGTAGGTCGAAGAGGATCCTAAAAGGACCTCAGAAGCAAAGCCTTATGAAAGAAGACATCAGTGAACTTGATGTCGACTTATCAGATCGGGAAGATCCCGAGACCTACAAAGAGGCAATAATTGATATTGACTCAGACAAATGGCAAGAGGCCATGGAATTGGAAATGGACTCCATGTACCAGAATCAAGTTTGGAACTTGGTAGACTTGCCCCAAGGGGTTAGACCTATTGGGTGCAAATGGGTCTTTAAACGAAAGACAGATGGCGATGGCAAGGTACAAACGCACAAAGCTAGGCTTGTGGCGAAAGGCTACACGCAAAGGTATGGCATCGATTACGATGACACCTTTTCACGGTAGCAAAATTGAAGTCCATTCGAATTCTACTTGCGATAGCTGCCTACTATGATTATGAGATCTGGCAGATGGATGTAAAGACTGCCTTCCTCAATGGCAACCTTGAGGAAGAGGTCTATATGGTACAGCCGGAAGGTTTTATTAGTAAAACCAGGCCAACTGCTGTATGCAAATTACAAAGATCCATCTATGGGCTAAAGCAAGCGTCAAGGAGCTGGAATATCCGCTTTGATGAAGCTGTCAAATCGTTTGACTTCATCAGAAGCAAGAAAGATCCTTGTGTCTACGCTAGGCACAGCGACAAGGGAGTCGTTTTCATGATCATTTATGTTGATGACATTTTGATCATGGGAATCAATGTCTCTATGCTAGAAGAGACTAAAGTTTGGTTATCAAGTACCTTCTCGATGAAGGACTTGGGTGAAGCGAACTACATCCTAGGGATCAAGATCTTTAGAGATAGATCCAAGAGGATGTTAGGATTGACACACTCAACCTACATCGACAAAATACTAAAGCGTTATAAGATGGACGACTCAAAGAGAGGCTTTCTCCCAGCTAGGCATGGGATTGTCTTATCAGTAAAGGATGGTCCTAAAACTGATGAAGAAAGAAATGCAATGAGTCGTGTGCCCTATGCTTCGGCAGTAGGGTCTATAAAGTATGCAATGAATTGCACAAAGCCCGATGTGGCATATGCGCTTAGTGGTACTTGTCGACACCAACAGAATCCAGGAGTACCTCACTGGACTGCTGTAAAGAACATTCTTAAGTACCTTCGACGGACTAAAGAGATGTTCTTGGTGTTTGGTGGAGAACCAGAATTAAAGATGTCTGGGTATGTCGACACTGGATTTGAATCAGATCCTGATGACTTTAAGTCACAGACAGGATACGTATTCAAATTGAACGGAGGAGCTGTCTGTTGGAAGAGCTCTAAGCAATCCACGGTTGCTGACTCATCCACAAAAGCCGAGTACATTGCTGCATCAGAAGCATCGGAAGAAGCTATCTGGATTTCAAAGTTCTTGAAGGAATTGAGGGTTGTTCCTGCTCCTAGTCCAATAACGATTTATTGTGACAATACGGGCGCCGTCGCTGAAGCTAGGGAGCCTAGATCTACAAACAAGAACAAACATGTACTTAGAAAATATCACGTTATATGTGAGATTATTGATAGAGGAGAAGTTAGTATAGAACGCGTCTCTACCACGGACAACGTGGCAGATCCTTTCACCAAGGTCTTATCAGTGGAAGTCCACTTAAGACATTATGCTAATCTGGGTATTAGGCATAAAGGTGACTGGCTCTAGTCCAAGTGGGAGATTGATAGTGTATATGTCCTAGAGACAGTCCTTATTAAGGGCATGAAGCCCTTATAGAGGGCATATATGTACTATTACACAGGTCAACGTAATATAATATATGTTTGTTGTTTTACTATTGAGTATCGCTTTCATGTTTATATTACACCAGGCATGCAGCATGTCATATCTCTATTTCTGTCTGTATTGATATTAAACATGTCCCCTCGGATATATGACCGATCACACAGATAGTGGGAGCTATGTGAGTTATCATCTATCCCAAACTCTCCCTAGTCGAGGTTCATCTCGGATGTAGGGGTCTGAATGAACCAGATGAGACTAGTATGCGTGGAGGTTATACTTGTTGGAGCAAGTGTGAGCCGATCCCACGGCCACGGAACGGATTGTTGGACAATCAAGAAACATTCCCATAACTGCGCATAGTTGTTCGAAGAATGATTATCGAACAATGGATACCCACCGGACACTCCCATCGATGTATACTCTACACCGAAGTGTCTATGGGAACCGGTATGTTGTCGAAGTGATGCCAGTCTTCCTTTGGACTTACAGGACTTTATCATCACATTTGTTGCCCCATATCCTTGGTGGACCCGTCGATGTCAGCTCTGAATAAGCAGTTGACCTAAGACACGATCCAGGATTATGGCTACATACAAATGGGGATGATAAGTGTTTCTGTGAAGGATTCATCTCTCATGTGTAGCACAAGAGAGTACTGCTCATAGTCTTCATAGTTGTGTTGGTAAAGTCACTCGCCAATGCATCGATATATTATGATGGTCATAAGTATATCTTAGTAACCAAACAACTCCCTTAGACGCCCGTGGATGTATTATTGGGATAGACACATCATCGATCCTAGATGCATTCGAGTCAGTCAGATGAAGGGACGTTACCATCGCCGCGTTGAGCGCAACATACTTCGCAACGAAAGGGTTTGCTTTGAGAAACCTCTCAAACGTCCTCATGTATTAATATTGCAAATGGAACCGTCTAGGAATTCCATTTTGCCTAGTCTAGGACTTGCTTAATACAATGAGGCCCTATGGGTCACACTATGTGGTGATTCAGCTTATCAGAATATCCTTGAAGATGGAATCGCAATTAATTTGGAATTAATTGTGATTGATGGATTATAATTGATTTGGAATTAATTATAATATTTATTGGCTCAATTAATGATTTGGAATTATTAATTGAATTGGCTAATTAATTGTATTTTATGTAAATACAATTAAATATTATATTTTAGAAATATAATAGAGGTTTGATATGAAAGGATATGTTAATTTAGAATTAACATATGCACATGGACAAAATCTACTTGGAGTTTGAATTGCCTTAGAAATATAAGTGGGTCCCAAAATTGGGACCCACCTATCTCCCGTAGGACAGGCGCGCGCGCGCGCAGGAGCTGGAGTAGGGGAAGGAGTTCGACTCCTTCCTCTATTAGAAGTCCAAGGGATAAGTTAGATTTTCCTGATTGAGTTTTAATTTGATTGGGAATGAATCTAGACATGATATTGGTTTCCTAGTGCGATAAGAATTAGATTCTTATTCCTTTATGAAGTCTAATTGCTTATGCTTTAGGCTTCTATTGACTATTATATAAGTAAGTCATTAGAGAGCTTTTTCATGATAAAATTCTTAGAGAATTATTCTACCCAGTTTTCTTAGAGAAAATAAAAGCTCTCCCCTTCCTCTATAAGCCACACGCGCGCCACCCTCTTGCCGGAGGAAAACCGCCGCCCCGTCTTCTTGGTCACACAAAGAATATCCTAGCATTCCTCCGATAGGCTATTCATCCGTGGATACCAAGGTTGAGGTACTAGGAGCTGGAAACTAACTCTTATTGTCTTGAAGATAATCAGAGTATTGCAGATATCTTCGACTTCGACGAAGGAGAAGATACATGATGAACGTATTTTTGACGGGTTCATCTTGTCTTTTTTACCTTCTTTTGCTATATTCTAGCCTTGTTTTTTGGTTAGTTTTGTAGAATAGTGTCACATTTTGTGTTTTCTGCATTTTCAGGCACTTAGGTACGAAACGGCGTTTTTGGAGCTAAAAACGAACCTTTTTTATGGAAAAGATGGCCCCGTTGAAGTTCCCCAATCTCCGTGGCTTGTTCGTGAGTGTCTGAGCCTCAATAAGCATTGAGAAGGATGAGTCCAAGGCACCCGAGGGCCGTACGAGGGCAAAAAGATTGAGTTGGAAGATAAAAATCTGCCCAGGAGCCAAGCTAAGCGCCTGGAATAGTGAAGCGCTCCGCTTCATTTTCCAGGAGCTTTGGCACAACAGCCAAGCGAAGCGCTTGGAGGGCCCAAGCGTTTCGCTTGCCAAGCGCTCCGCTTGGCCTCTCCAAGCGTCCGCTTGGCAGCGGTTACGTTTTCGGATTTTCCTTCTTCAATCTGATCTTCAGTTACTTTTTCCATACTTTTGAACATTGGCTTCTTTTTGGCAGAGCTCCTAAGCCCCAAAACTCAGAGAAAACTCAGATTACATTGTATTTTAGATTGGATTAAAGGTTTTGGCATAGGATTGCATCCATTGTTTTATCTACGGAGAGGTTTTCATCAATACCCACCGATTAGTGACAGCTTGGTGGTAACATTGTATGATTATCTCTTGTCTAGTAGTTTGATTTGATGTATTCTATTTACAATTCATATGATTTCATGTCTATGTTGATGAATATGAGTAGCTAAATCCTTTGTGTTGGTGGTACAATGTAGAATATGCATGCTATGGGTTATGTTTATGCTTACATGAGATTGTGATTCAATCTTGCTGCAAATTCCTTCATATGATTCTTAGTTGCCTATAAAATATATTCGAATTGAGTATAGTGACAAACTCTTGGTCAATGAAAGCTATAGGATTGTATGTTAGAGATTTGAAGCATGCTAGATAAATGGTGTTGGTGACAAACACCTCTAAAGTATTGATAGTGGTCTTTTATGATGTGTGTCTTGAAACTTACCTAGACGAGTTGCTTAGCAGACTTGATCGAACGTTTTACGCACTGAACTTGTGAGCATATTCGTAACCCATGCATGTGTATTTGATTTCTACCACCAACCGTTTTTCAAACTTGATTACAACAATCTGATTTCTCGTTGTTTTGTTCTAAGAAAACATTTCTATAAACACTTGAACACGTTGTCTGAAATAACTAGCAAAAACCACAAATAAAGCCACGTTAGGTCCCGAGAGAACGACACTCGGGGACAACTTGCCATTGCACTCTAGTTTGTGTAGTGATAAGTGTTCTTTGGCTATTAAACAAATTTAATTGGTGAAAAACGACATCATCAATTTTGCTCCGCTTGACAAGCGGACCGCTTGGCTCTCGCCAAGCGGTCCGCCTGGACCCTGTACCCAGATTTTCCTCGTTTTTTCCATTCTTCTCACCTTTGCGCACCCGTTTTCACTTGTTTCTTGAGTCCTTTCAGGTACTACTCATATATAGGAGATTGGACACGAACCTTTATCTCAGGGAAGTGTACTTTCAATCCAATTTTTCCTTTTCATTCAACCTTTCTTTGCTCGAGGACGAGCAAAAGTTTAGGTTTGGGGAGGGGGTATTGGATATTCAGTACTATATGCTTGTGTGGTTCATACATGCCTGATTTTACTCAAGTTCATGTGATTTGTCGTGTTTTTTCAAATTTTTGCATGCATATCATCCATAGATTAGTTGTTGCACGTTGTTGTGTGGAGTCTATTGCCAAGTTTTTTCGAACTTTTCTATTGTGTAGACTAAGTGCTTATGACCATTATCATATGTTGCATCACTTTGCAAGTAGTTTGAGGCTTGTCTTGCTTGGTTTGTCACATTCACTTGTGCACTAGTTAAGCTTAGTAGTCTCGACATCACCTCGAGTGGTGTTTCTTCTACTGCGGTTCACGATGGCCATATAAAATGATGCATGTTAGAATCTATGGTTGTAACCCGTGTAATTATGTACGTAAGAGGCGATAAGTTCTTCACCTCGATTAGAGATTGCCAAATGCCTAGGAAGGAGGTAGTGTGAGGTGTGAGATTCCTTGTATTAAACCTATTCTATCGAATAGGTTTGGAGAGGGGGTTGCTTCGTTATACTTGTCTTTCGTCTTTGAGTCGTTGTAAAGTTTTCTTTTTCTTTTTCTTTTGTTTTGTGTCCCAACCTATTCTCTCGAATAGGATTGGGGAGGTGTCTTTGTAAAAGTTTTTCCCTTTTCCTTTTTCGTCTTTGTGCTCAAACCTATCCTCTCGAATAGGTTTGGGGAGGTTTTTGACACGTAGTACTGCTGCTTGCCTAGCTATGTATAAAAAAAGAGAAAAAAAAGAGAAAAAGAAAATAAAAAAAAAAAAAAGGAAAAAAAAAGAGAAAAGAAAAAGAGAAAATAAAAAAAATAAAAAAAAAGGAAATAAAGAATAAGACCCAAAAAGCAAAAGAAGGGTCGTTGCAAGCCAAAAAGCAGTTTAGTAAAGTGTCAAGTGTCAAGTAAATATTTGTTATTGTGAAGTTATCGAGTTGTAAATTCTATCTTTCGTTTCGTGTCGCCTTTGTCCAAGGCCTGTTCTTGACCACCCACGTCTTTCTATTCAAGAAGTGGTTGAAAGAGGCTCATTCTTGAGAGTCTGGGTAGAATAGGGGAGTGTTATCTTTCTAAGGGAACCCTCCTTCGTTTGATGAGAGCCAGTATTGGTTCGCCCTCTCTTGAGGAAAAGTCTCGCTTGGTGAACAGTTGTAAGCCCTCGGTTTCATAGGCACGGGGCAATTGTAGCATGATAATATGCATCATTGTGTCGTCACTGACCAGGTCCAGGTAGAAGATGTTACGAGAGACTCCTTTGCTTAACCAAGTGCACATGAGAATGTGTATATTCGCAATCAAGGCATTCTTCAACCTACTTGCATGTCATGCTCATTTGGTTTTGTTCATAAGCATTTGGTAGATTCAATAGATTAGTTCACTTTACTTGGCATGAGACTCCTTTTGTGTTGCATTTAGGATAGTTTGTTGCTTGAGGACAAGCAAAGGTTTGGTTTGGGGAGTTTGATGAACGTATTTTTGACGCGTTCATCTTGTCTTTTTTACCTTCTTTTGCTATCTTCTAGCCTTGTTTTTTGGTTAGTTTTATAGAATAGTGTCACGTTTTGTGTATTCTGCATTTTCAGGCACTTAGGTACGAAACGGCGTTTTTGGAGCTAAAAACGAGCCTTTTTGATGGAAAAGATGGCCCCGTTGAAGTTCCCCAATCTCCGTGGCTTGTTCGTGAGTGTCTGAGCCTCAATAAGCATTGAGAAGGATGAGTCCAAGGCACCCGAGGGCCGTACGAGGGCAAAAAGATTGACTTGGAAGACAAAAATCTGCCTAGGAGCCAAGCTAAGCGCCTGGAATAGTGAAGCGCTCCGCTTCATTTTCCAGGAGCTTTGGCACAGCAGCCAAGCGAAGCGCTTGGAGGGCCCAAGAGCTTCGCTTGCCAAGCGCTCCGCTTGGCCTCTCCAAGCGGTCCGCTTGGTAGCGGTTACGTTTTCGGATTTTCCTTCTTCAATCTGATCTTCAGTTACTTTTTCCATACTTTTGAACATTGGCTTCATTTTGGCAGAGCTCCTAAGCCCCAAAACTCAGATTACATTGTATTTTAGATTGGATTAAAGGTTTTGGCATAGGATTGCATCCATTGTTTCATCTATGGAGAGGTTTTCATCAATACCCACCGATTAGTGACAGCTTGGTGGTAACATTGTATCTTTATCTCTTGTCTAGTAGTTTGATTTGATGTATTCTATTTACAATTCATATGATTTGATGTCTATGTTGATGAATATGAGTAGCTAAATCTTTTGTGTTGGTGGTAGAATGTAGAATATGCATGCTATGGGTTATGTTTATGCTTACATGAGATTGTGATTCAATCTTGCTGCAAATTCGTTCATATGATTCTTAGTTGCCTATAAAATATATTCGAATTGAGTATAGTGACAAACTCTTGGTCAATGAAAGCTATAGGATTGTATGTTAGAGATTTGCAGCATGCTAGATAAATGGTGTTGGTGACAAGCACCTCTAAAGTATTGATAGTGGTCTTTTATGATGTGTGTCTTGAAAGTTACCTAGACGAGTTGCTTAGCAGACTTGATCGAAGGTTTTACGCACTGAACTTGTGAGCATATTCGTAACCCATGCATGTGTATTTGATTTCTACCACCAATCGTTTTCCAAACTTGATTACAACAATCTGATTTCTCGTTGCTTTGTTCTAAGAAAACATTTCTATAAACACTTGAACACGTTGTCTGAAATAACTAGCAAAAACCACAAACAAAGCCACGTTAGGTCCCGAGAGAACGACACTCGGGGACAACTTGCCATTGCACTCTAGTTTGTGTAGTGATAAGTGTTCTTTGGCTATTAAACAAATTTAATTGGTGAAAAACGACATCATCAATACACAGGATTATTACGAAGACTTGGAAGCTGCTTTGGAAGTAAGGTTAGTCTTCTAATTGACGTGTTTACATATATACGATATATACGTAATCAATTAACCTGTATGTTAAGAAAATTTTGAAATTCCGCTGCGTACCCTAGGGGTAACTCTGACCGTATTTTCTTACATGAAGTCCTCGGTACTCCATGCGAAGATGTCGTTGTTATCTCTCAAACATTGAATGAGCTTCATTCTTACTTCAGTAGTCATCTCGGTACCAATCTTGGTAACCTTGTCGGCACTTCCTTCGACAATTTGAATTCTTCGAGGGTTTCTCTTATTTCTATCTTGTTTTCCTCGAAAAAGTGTCTTCTTCTTGGAAGAGGGTGGTACTGGGGGTATAACTTGACACTCCTCGAGCTCTTTAACAACTCCTACTAGGGTATCTCTCTCTTTCTTTTGGATTGCTTTCCTTCGCCTAATTGACGGACTCGGCATTTTCGACTTTTTCTTCACTCGTCGAACCTTATAAAAATGATAAAGAGCATGATGAACTAAGGGCTGCTCCTCGAGCAATTGGCCTGGATTTGGGTCCGATGGCAACCTTGGAAGTGAAGTTTGCCAACATACTGTAGCATTCCCATGCCTCTCTTATGTTTCCTTCTTCTTGTCCAATCCCCAATGGAGTGGGGAACTTCAACTTGTTGTGGACCGTAGATACTACAGCTCGGAATTGAGAGAGGGCAGGTCTACCCAAGACCGCGAAGTAGTCGAAGGGCATGTCTACGACCACAAAGGGAACGTGTTGAGTTACTCTTCGTGGAGCACTCCCAATTGAGACCGTCAAGTTGATCATTGCAAGGGGCATGATGGGTTGTCCTCCGAAACCTACCAGGGCACTCCTCACTTCTCTAAGACATTCCCTTGGGTTCATATGCATCCTCTTCAAAGTACCCGTGAAGATTAAGTTAGCCAAACATCCGGTGTCGACGAGGATCCTTCCCAAGTTGTAAGACTGAACATCAAGGGATACCACTAGCGGAACACATGGGTCGTAGATGCTTCCTCCTCCGGCGTGTCTCAGAGGTAGTTCACTATCATCAAAAGAGATCACGCTGGTTTCTAGGTTGCGCAACTTGGACATACTTCACATCTCTAATTTTGAGATTATCGACTGTGATCTCCCTCTGATTTCGAGTGTCGCCTTCCGCGAGTCCTCTGGCCATCGTAAGAGTATGGATGCTTCCATTCACGGGACGATTCTCATAATTATTCAAATTATAAATATCATCGTAACGAGGGTTCCCTTGGGGGTGGTGCTCGATTCCCACTTGTGGTGGTGGAGGGAGGATTGCTATAGGTTCTTCCTTCCGAATATAGTTGACCAATTGTCCATTGCGTATCATCCTCTCAATTTCGTTCTTGAGCTCGACGCACTCATCAGAAGTATGCCCCTTTCCTTTGTGAAATTGGCAAAATTTCTCCGAGCTTTTATTCTTTCGGTTCTCTTGGATTGGAGGTGGCCATGAGACGTCTAGCTTCCTCGAGACTATATAGTTCAAGATGTCGGATCTTAGTCTATTTAAGTCTGTGTAGTTGCTATATCTTCTTGGAGGAGACCTCCTCGGAGGAGTCCTCTTGTCTCGAAATTCGTTTCTTGAGGGACCCTCTTTGATCAACCATGCTTTTGGTCCCTTCTTTGCTTTTCCGGATTTTGTGGCCTTGGAGGATATTCCTTCTCCCTTTCTTTTTCCTTCGATTTTTCCTTGGGAGGATTGGTTCTCACGGTGACTGTTTTTCGGAATTCCTCCGCCTCGAGGAAATCCTTGCAAACTTTTTCCAGTTGAGCTTCACTCTCAACACAATGCTCAGAGCACCTCTTGGAACTTGACATTGGTAGTGTTACCATACAGGTATTCTTTCCTTTCGTTGATCGAGTGGTCTTCAACTTGGAGGGCTACTTCATGAAAACGGTTGATGAAGTCCCTCAGATCTTCATTATTCTTTTGAACAATTTCGGCCAATTATCTCACTCTTCTCTTGGTGTTCATGACCTTCTCGAATCGCTTAGAGAATTCCTTGCAGAGATCTCTCTATAGGACTTGATCGAGCACTGAGGAAGGCGCGATTGCCATTTCATGGCTTCTCCTGAGAAGTTAGCCGGGAAGAGTAGTGCTTTGGTCTTTGAATCATGACCATATGCATCCTTTTTTGTACCAAATCTCACCAAATAGTCATTTGGACAACTTGTTCCATAATAGCTTTCGAAAGTAGGGAAACCTCTCTCGATTTTTGCTTGATGGCTCCTTATCTCGTCGCACAACGGACTTGGATCTTGGTCTTTCTCCTTTTCTTGCACGTCCCCTCGTAGGGTTTCTATCTGAGCATCAAGTGCGGTCTTCCTTGCATTGAGTTCTTCCAGAGTGAGCCTCCTCCCCGTGATTGGGTTGATCAAGGCGGTTACCTCAGCTACGGTTCTCAAAGCATTGTTTTTCGCCACCGCCTCGGGTTGATTCTGAGGAGTCACTTGGTTGGGTGTGACTTGGTTTGGGAGAGTGGGTGGCGTAGCGACCACCTGAGCTTGGTTCTCTTGAGGAACTACATTTTGTAGTGACGAACGTATCCTCCTATCAATTAGATCTCTCAGATCATCTGGGGCACCTTGTGGTCCTAACCTAGATTGGACTCTCGAAGGTCCAAGTCTAGATTGGATTCGGCCTTGTGTTGACTCTTGAGTGTGCTTCATCTTGAACTAGAGGTGCCCTTGGTTGGGATTGACGAGGCGCAACCAAATTATCACAAGGTTGCTCCTGTACTTGGGCTTGTTGTATTCCTCGGGCTTGGAGTTCTGCCTCGACCCTGGCAGCCTCGTTATCTCCTACGTATCCTTGCGAAGTGAGAAGGAACAAGCTGTATTGTGCTTCGCCCATCCCAAAGTCTGATGGTCGGACTACGCGTCCGTTAGGAAGGGTGAAGTTCAATGCGGCAGGCTGAGGAGGATTCACTGCTACGTGAGGAGGATGTACTCTTGGTGTGACATTGTTTGTGACTCTTAATGCTCCATAAGCACTTCCAGCTGGGAAGCCTTGGGGGTTATTTTCACCCGATCTTTCTTCTTGGGAGCTCGTGACATTGGTGAAGGCCCTCTCCATCATATCTTGATTCCTCTCAACATTGTTATTTCTAGGTGCCCTTGGAGCAGCTACCCTTCCTCCTCCTCGGCCATCTAAAGGGGGACGGCCCCCGGGACGAGGAGGGTTCCTGGGTGCTGCATTGGCAATTTGATTGCTTCTTCTGGGAGGCATCTCGTGAAGTGTCACGAGGAGAATGTCTCGGCTTGACCAGTAGGACTAGGAATGACCTTTCGATCAGATTCCCACAGACGGCGCAAAATGTTGAAGGGTAATTCGTGCTTTCTCTTAATTTCGTACTAAACCGTCAAAGGAAACTACTTAGGTCATCTTTGTGTAGTCTTCCTCTAATAATATCAAGTGTTCTTCACGTAGCGCCCTCGTACCTGAGAGAGACTGGAAGGGGGGATTAGTGTCTCTTGCCCGGTCTGTAAGATATCCGACCGGAGTGACGACTTTACGTGTAGGGAGTTGAAGACTTCCCTAGTGAGGAAAATATTGTGTGTAGGTGAGTAGTAGGTGAGAGCTATTATTGCTTACCTAGGGATAATGAATGAGTCCCTTTATATACTTGTAGTATTTTATTGTCACTTTATGTAGGATCGTGAAAAGTGTCCGGCTGAGATGGAGGCCTCTTTTGGCCCAAGCCCATTAAGGAGGTCCATGGGCTTTGACCCAAACACCTTGACTAGGGTTAGGAGGGCATTATTGACTTTTTTGGTCTTATGGAAGATTATGGAAGGCGGGCCCCCCAAGGACCGACCAGGGGTGGTCGGCCGGGGTCCTCGTGCCTTCCTCGAGCTCCATAGTCCGAGTAGTGCTCTCCCTAGTCTCTTTTGGAGGGTGTCACCTTGACGTAAGGTCCTCCTCGAGCCCTAGAGATGCTCCTCAAGCCCACAGTTGCCTTGTCCTTGTAGTGAGCTTATCTTGAGGGTCGTCCTCACAGTGATGGTCGGACCGTATGTTGGTCGAGCCACACTCAAGTGACATACTTGGGTGTGGTCGCGCCCCTTGAGGGACGGCCCTTGATGCCTTGTCGCGCTCTTAGACCGCTCCAGTTCGTACATGCGGACTAGACATATTTTAACACCAACAATACGTACTGCATTCCTTTTATATTAACACAGACAGATTGACAAGAAATACAAATGCGATATATCAAATTTTTAACTCTTACAAATGTGAAAACGATTGGACATGACAATTATTTATTACAATGAAAACATACCACTTTTATTTTCATGTTTAAATACGATAATTTCAAAACTCTTCACATTGGAAATAGATAAAATATTAATTAGTTATAGTATATGGTTTTGCAAAATACTTGCTTAAATAATTATTTAATCTCTTAATTAATGATTGTTACATTACAATTTTTTTTTTTTTTTGAAAGAAAGACTTTCATTCCATAAAGCCAAGCAGAAGAGAGCCAAAGCTCAGTACAAGAAAAAAGCTAAACAAACAAGTAGCTCGCTAGTAATAGAAACATTCATCAAAGTACAATCAAAGTACAAAGCTACGTGATTTCTTCACAATTGAAGGGCAGAGTGCCAAATCCCATTTCATCCATCACTACAGTTCTACATAATTGATGAGCAAGCCTGTTAGCCTCTCTGCGAACATGAACAGTTGAGATCTCTGTAAAGGGACTCATTTGCTGCCTTAATGATGAGTAAACAACCCCATTAACCGATCTGTTGTGCTCGTCAATGTTTAGACCATTTATCACCTGCAACACATCTCCTTCCAAAACAACTCTTGCATATCCCATATGAGAAGCCAACCAAATCGCAAGTCGAGCTGCATAGGACT
Source organism: Plantago ovata (assembly GCA_028274465.1). Classification (NCBI taxonomy): domain Eukaryota; kingdom Viridiplantae; phylum Streptophyta; class Magnoliopsida; order Lamiales; family Plantaginaceae; genus Plantago; species Plantago ovata. Next base: position 54,795,715 of record CM051457.1, read on the forward strand.
CAGTAGTTTCGATTGGTAAGTTAAAAGCTATTCTCTGTCTAGCCCACGCAAGCACCAGGCCGGTATGGTCTCTTAAAACTGTTGCAATACCCCCAGGCCTCCCTTCACCCCTAACCGATGCATCGAAATTCACCTTCACAACCCCTTCCGGAGGAGCAGTCCATGGCCCTTGTCTTGTTGACCCAGCAACCGGGTTCCTACCGGTAGACCTGAGCCCATTCGACTGTATGAATTCCATATATTTAAGCACAAAACGCAAGGTATCATGGGGTTCTTGAGTTTGCTGTTCAACAACCTTTTTATTGCGCACATACCAAATGCTCCACAAGGAAACGGCAACGAGAGTAAACTGGGTAGCATCTAATCGCACGTGTACACCTTTAACCCAGTCCCAAACAGAATCCACCTCTAGATTTATAGCTGTATAAGGTATATGTGCGAGTGCCCAGTAGAGACGGGAAAAATGGCAAGATTTAAACAAGTGCATTGCAGATTCATACTCGTTTCCACAGAGTGAACAGGTGGTGTTTACATCACAATGCCTCCGTGAAAGTTCAGCAAGAGTGGGCAAGGCATTACGTACCAGTCTCCAAAGAAAGTGTCTGATTTTGCCAGGTACGGGCAGCTTCCAAATTAATCTCCACGGCTGCTGGTGCACAATTGATGATGATCCCTGGGCTGATTCGGAATTCAGTTTTCTCACTGCCATTGCAAAATGATATGCAGAGCTCACTGTGTAGTTGCCGTGTCTAGTGTGATGCCAAACCAATACATCTGAGCGAGTATTGTCACCTAGAGGGATTTTCATGATTTCCTGTGCGTCTTCCTGCCAAAAAAGATAATTGAGAGCAGAGTAATACCAATCATGGGTGTTAGGGAGAATTAAGTCAGAAACTTTAAGAGGGCTTTGGCCATATAAATCTGGGGTTCTAGGTTTAAAAGAGCTATTTCCTGGTATCCACTTGTCATTCGAGACATCAATGTTTCTGCCATCACCAACTCTCCAACGCAACCCTTCATTAACCAAATCACGAGCCGCAAGAATGCTTTTCCACGTAAAAGAGGCATTTGATTTCGGGGCTGCATTAAGGATATCAGTGTTTGGGAAGTACTTATCCTTAAATAAGCGACTCAAAAGAGAATTAGGATTGGAGAAAATCCTCCAAACTTGCTTACCTAAAAGAGCTAAGTTAAAAGCTCTCAAATCCCTAAAACCAAGCCCCCCATCTCTCTTGCTTTGACACAGCACCTCCCAATTCACCCAGTGCAACTTGTTCTTTTCCCCGTCACCCCACCAATAATTTGAGATCACAGATTCAATCTCTCTAAGTAAACCGTCAGGGAGCTTGAAACAACTCATGACATAGGTAGGGATAGATTGGAGAACGGATTTAATTAGCACTTCTTTGCCCTCTTTTGAGAGGAGTTTCCCTTCAAAAGACTGAACTTTCTTCCAAACCCTTTCCCTTAACCAACCAAAGACTTCTTTTTTACTTCTCCCCATGCAAGTAGGTAGCCCAAGGTATTTTTCATGTTTTCCAACCACTTGCACATTCAGGATACCTTTGATACTGGCTTTAGTTCCCTCATCAACATTTCGACTAAAAACTACATTGGACTTATCAAGATTAATTTGTTGACCTGAACCAAAACTATAGACCTTCAAGATATCCAAAATGGTTAGTGCGGCATGATCAGAAGCTTCACAGAAAATCATGGTATCATCAGCAAAAAGTAAGTGAGAAATCATGGGGGCACTCGAATTCACTTTCACCCCTTGTACATCACCCCTCTAAACTACTCCTTCGATTAAAGCACATAACACTTCAGTGCAAAAGAGGAATAAAAAGGGGAAAAGGGGGTCGCCTTGGCGAATGCCACGTTCTGGGGTAAAAAGACCAAATTGATTACCATTCAGAACAATAGAGTAAGAGACAGACTTGACACACATCATAACAAGCTGAACAAAAGAGTTATCAAAACCAAGACGATTCAAAACAATTTCAAGAAACACCCACTCTACCCTATCATAAGCTTTGCTTAAGTCCAACTTGAGAGCCATATAACCGTTTTTCCCTTTAGTCTTTTGCTTCAAATAGTGCTTAACTTCATAGGCTACTAAGACATTATCGGTAATCAATCTGCCAGAAGTAAAAGCTGACTGAGTTTCACTAATAATTGTTGGCATATGAACCTTTAATCTATTAGTTATGCACTTATAAGCTACTTTATACACTACATTACTAAGGCTAATAGGGTGAAATTGGGAAATTAAATCAGGCTTCTTGCATTTAGGGATGAGGAATATGTGGGTGTAATTAAGGTTGTTATCAAAAACTTTCAGATTCAGCAAATTCAGACAACAGCGAGTGACAGAGGACCCAACAATAGACTAATACTTCTGAGAAAACATAGCTGGAAAACCATCAGGTCCCAGTGATTTAAGAGGAAACATTTGGAAAAGAGCATTTTTTACCTCATCCTCTGTATAATCTCGGCACAGGTCCTTGTTCATCTAGGTTGTAATCTTGGGACCCAAATACTCCAGAGCTGCGTCCAAATCCTCAACTGTAGGTTGCGCTGATTCAAAGATTTTTCTGAAGTAGTCGATTGCAATCTGCCCCATCCCTTCTTGATCAGTACGCAGCACCCCCGTTTCATCTCTTAGGCCTTTGATCTCGTTTTTGTTCAATCTCTACGAAGCTTTTGTGTGGAAAAAACGGGTATTACGGTCCCCTTCCTGAGCCCATTGAATCTTTGACCTCTGTCTCCACATTTCATTCTCTCTTTCCAAGATCTCTTCCAATTCAAACTTTAGTCGAGTTTCCTCTTCCCTGGCTGTTGAGTCGAAGGTCTCCTCTTGTATCTTCCCCGACTTCTTTTTCAAATCTTTGATTTGTTTGGGAATTTTACCAAACTGTGGCCTGCTCCAATCAACCAACCCAATCTTGCAATTCTCTGCAGCTGCCATTAAATCAAGTTCAAACCCCCAATTTTCAGCAATAATCTTCTCGCAATCTGCGTGTCTGATCCACATAGACTCGAACTTAAAGGTGCCACGCCGTCTGTGGTGATTTCTGGAGGAGTGATTTTCGAAGAGAACTTTTACTGGGTTATGATCAGAATAGATTGCTTTGAGATGCAGGACAGAAGCCGCAGAGAAGTAGTCTGTCCATGCTTGATTCGCAAGGGCTCTATCTAAGCGAATTCTTATTGTATTGGGCTCAATCCTCCTATTGTACCAAGTATAGTCATAGCCCATATAACCCAGGTCCAACAGCCCACAAGTCTGTATACAGTCCCTAAAGTCTCGAATGCGATACGGTGCAACTTGCAAACCGCCAAGCTTTTCAGAATTCGAAATGATTTCATTAAAATCACCCATACAAAGCCAGGCTCTATTCGACATCAGACTTAGTCTTTTTAACAACTCCCAAGTATGTTTCCTTTTGTTTAAGTCCGGTTCACCATAGAAACCCATGAAACGCCAAACAAAATCACTCTCCGGCAATTGAATATGAGCATCAATATGAAATCTAGAAAAGCTTTGAATGGTTACAATGGTATCTTTAGACCATAAAAGAGCTAAACCACCTAATCTACCTTGAGAAGCTACTGAAAATCCAAACAAACTAAATTTATTCTTAAGAACATTTATTTCACGATCACCTAAACGAGTTTCCATCAGAAAAATAAAAGAGGGCTTAGAAGCTTTCAACATGTCACCAAGCTCTTGAACTGTCCAAAGGCCCCTCGCGCCTTGACAGTTCCACGAGATACAACTCATTTGTCTAGGCGGGGGTTGCCTCAACCGCCGCCTCTGGTCCATCATTGTGAATCACAATACCTTTGCTCATTTTTTCTGGGCTCTATGTCCACATCCATAACGTCTTCCCTTTCTCTTTTTTTTTTGGCTCGTTAGGTGGCATGGTTTTTTTGGCCTTGTCTGCTGCTGAAGATCTAACCCGTTTTTTGGGAGGTGGGCTGGGCTGTTTGGGTGGTGGGCTGGGCCGTAGTAGTGGGCTATGGCGTGGTGGAGTGCGGGATGAAGCAGGTTTATTTTTGTTCCATTGGTATTTTGGGTTTGGATTTTGACTAGGGTAGTGAGTTCTGTTATAGTTGTTTGCTGGGGGGGAGGCATTATAGGATAATTAGGAGGTGGGGGAAGCAGGCCATAATAACCGGGATTTGGGCTAATTGGGTAGTTGGGCTGGTAGTTACTTGGATTATTTGGGCCTAAGTAATGGGGTGAGGTCGAGGAAGTCTGATATGGTCCCAAACTGTTGAGGTCCAGATTTTCGTCAGGGAATTTGGGAGGTATTTCAGACACTTGGTTTGGAGCAACAATTGGTTGACTTGTAGTATTTTGTGGCTTAACTGGAGTCTGGGTTGGGATGGTAGGTTTTTTGCTAGTAATTGTATTTGTCTGTGATTTGGAAATAACTGACTCTTGCACACCTTCCATATCATTTGGAGTTTGACTAGCAGCATTAACTTCAAACACAATCAAGGCATGAGAATTAGGATCTAGATTGGATTGACTGGAGTTACCTATTTCGGTCACTGGCTGAGATTGTTGCACCGGCATCGGAGACTGATCGACGAAAACCCTCCGCTCGTTGAGTTGTTGGTTCCTACCACCAATCCCCGACTGTTTTGGCCTTGCTGTGGAACACTGAGCCATTCACCCCCTCCGCATTCCTCCTCCCGTGTCTCTCCTGTAGCCGCCTCAAGATCAAACTGAACTTTACAGTCTCGGAGTATATGTCCCAAAACTCCACAGCGGTAGCAACAATTAGGCAACTTTTCATATAGAAAAGTTACAACCTTCGATGAACCATCAGGAACTCTGACTCTTAAATCCCTCTTGAGCGGTTTGGTGACGTCAAATCTCACTTGAATGCTCATTGCTAACCCATCTGCGTTGATCTTACTCTTGGGATCGTATGAGACGAACCCGCCAAACCATTCTCCAATCTTCTCTGCCATTGTTGTATTTATCATGTTTGGTGGTAGCTGTTCAACGTGGACTTGAAATTCAGCCATGTTGAGTTCAACTGTACGGGGATCGTCTCTAACTGACAGAGCACATAACACGATTAGATTCTTGTCAAAAGCCCAAGGACCGCCTTCAAGTACTTTCTGTCTATCCAGTCTGTCAATAAACCGAATCAGCATCCTGTCGTCATTGACTTTCGAGACTTCGACTCCATACATAACACCCCAGCTATTGTTCATAACTTGCTGAAAAGCATCGATGTGAATCGTACGTTTAGCAAGGGAGCGTCCCACAAGAACCATATCCACCTCAAACTGTGACTCAGTACACGCCTCCATTGGAACATCAATTCCCCGAGCTTCCTCTTCTGTTAGCTTCAACTGCTTAGTCATTTTTGCAACCAGTTCCTCTGCCATTTTTTCCGGGACCGTTGAATCACAAGACCTGCAAAACATATACACTATAGAACAGAAAGAGAGAGAGTTGTGACAGTAGTGAAAAAGTAAGTGGTGAGTTTGTTGATATAGAGTACGTGGTTTAAATAGGAGAATTGAGATTATAAACTCGTGACAAATCGCCAAATTGATCCCCGAATCGCATTTTGATTCGACCATTGGTGAATCATTTCCTTTTCTTGACGCTGCTGTGATTTGTTTGTGGCTAGAGATAAATCAAAACTGTTGGATCAAATGGCCTTTTTCTGTGTTGATTGAGATCGCGACTGATCTCCGATCATTCGCAAGATCGGAACAGATCCCAAAGATCTGGGAAAAAGAATCTTCAGAGGAAGAAAATAAAAGCCTCATTCGAGGCAAGATCCCCCAAAAAAAGGGAAGAAGAAAAGGAGGAGGAGATGAACGCCGATCATCGGTGGTCGGAGATCAGTCCATGTCAACTCAATTGAAGAGAGAGAATTTAGACTCAATTGAAGAGAGAGAATTTAGAGAGAGAGAAGAAATGGATCCTTCCCATTGTTACATTACAATTAAAATATTGTAAATATTATAATTGTATGGTTATATATCCTATTTATACAAAGATTGAGTGAATATTAACAATAACATTTATAACAAGGGAAACGCTTAGCAGTGTAGCTCACGACGAAATTCCTAGTAAATTATATATATATACGGTGCATCTATTACATGGGTCTGTGCAGATCATAATAGTTTATTAAGACTTTTTTTTTCCCACACGAACGACAAAAGAACATTAGTGGTGATGTAACCTATCCATCACTCTGTTTGTTTTATACGACATTTTATTATAATATTTGATTGCTTGATTAAAGTAAGATTTGAGGATATGGTTAGATCTTGATGATGATTAGCAATTGATGAATATAATTAGCGTCGATCATGGTTGGTTCGGTAATTAATATTCGATCCCTATCAATCAAATCAATCAAGCCAGTAAAGTTGAAGTTCGGTACGTCTTCATTAAGTTTTTTAGGTTACATTTTTATAATCAAACTTTAACGTTTAAAAGTTCGGTATCGCCAATATAGAATTTCAAAGAAAGTTCTCGTGACAAAGTCAAATGATAATATACATTAGTTGCTTTTTAGAGGTTGATCATCAGAAGCCATTCTCAAACTCTGATTTGATGAATATTTATTTTTTTAAGTGAAGGAATCTCATTCAGGCATTTACAGTTTAACTATGTAAATTAACGAATTAAACAAACACTAACTTGTTTAGTAATTCTGGCGGCAATTGAAGATGGTGATGACTAGAAATCTTTGGATGTGAAATAATGAACGTGTATTTTACACTTTCATTCGAGTTTTTTTTCACCTATTTAGCTATCCTCTATGTTAATTTAGCTATATTTTAGTGCATTTTATTAGAATAGTGTCACGTTTCCCTTTTCTTAGCATTTTTCAGATTTTAGATGAAAAACGTGATTTTCCGGGACATTATATAGAATAGAACGAAGAATCGGTGTTCCGAGGACATTCGTGGAGTATCTAGAAGGTTCCGGATGAGATTTGAGGCCTAGGGGACGAGTTTCAAGGCTTAAAGGTCACTAGAAGGCAAAATCCGAGTCCGAAAAGGAAAAGAAGACCAAAAACACGTCAAAAACGCGTCTCCACCGACTGGAGCTCCCGGGCGGTTCGCCCGGGATGTGGGGCGTTTCGCCCCACACCAGACGGTTCGCCCGGTGTCTGGGGCGATTCGCCCCACGCCTTCCGAACTCCTTTATATAGTTGCATCTGTTTCTACGTTTTTTAGACCTCTTTAGACCTTTTTCCATACTTTTCACATTAGTTTTAGATAGGAATTCTCCAGAGCCTGTTCTGGGAATTCTTAGCATAGGAGACTATTTTTCTTATCAATTTGGAGGATTATCTTGCTTGTGAGTTCGCAATTCTTCGGAGATTGACAACCTTCGTCGGTAACATTGTATCTCACGATTTTTCTACTTTTATTTATATCTTTCAACATGTTTTCATTCACTCTTGCTTTGATTTCTGTTGATTGCAATTCATCTATGAGTAGCTAAATCTATCGTTGGTGATAGTATGTGATTTCTTAGCTAGGGTTCTTAATTATGCATGATGGCTGTAACGCGAATCAGACTTGAGTTATTACTTTATTTCTTTGATCTATCTAAGCCCTCTATCTTTGTAGTGTTGAATTGAACGGAACACATTGGACAATTCATGATCTTAGATTTCTATGCAAAACGATCGGGTACTTCATGCATGATTGTTAACCTGATGCTTTGAATGATCATACTATCACTAACTTCCATTATTATTGATAAGAAAATCTGTGCTAAGTCGTTTGTTGAGTTTATAGTTTAAGTTAAATTAGATAAAGCTAGTTATAGTCCTTAGAGATCGACACTCGAGGTTATTTTACTGCTACACTACGGTTTTCGTTGTAGTTGTGAATTGCCTTTGGCTAAAAACAAATTTATTTGATTGATTAATTGAGTCTGACAAACTTCGGTTCATCAAATTGGCGCCGTTGCCGGGGACTATACTCCTTTTTTCTGTTTAGCTTATTTATATTTTCAGCATTAAATTCCTAGTTATAGTAGTTTTATTTAATTCGATCTCTCTGATACTCTTTCCTGAGCTTGTTACAGATAGTGTATGCGAATTACACGATCTAGAGGAACACCGATTGCCGAACCAATCGCTGAAATCGACAGAGTCTACCACCAAAGAAGGCGACTACTTGAACGACGTGAACTAGAGGAAATAGAGGATACTGATTTCTCTAAATCTCTACACAGTCTTTTTAAGGAAATCGTCGTAATGGCAGAAACTAGACCACTGAAATCATGGGTTCAACCCACCAAGGATCGTATGAGGGGACCAGCGATTGTTCTTTCGCCTGCAACTCGAGATCTGGAAATAAAAAACCACGTGTTCCAGCAACTTTCGAGGTTCTATGGCTTGGCAAGGGAAGATGTGATGGGGTACTTGCACGATATCGATGACTTCGTCAACCAACTCCCACGACCCGGAGCTGAAATAACAGCGGATGAGTTGAGAATGAAGGTTTTTGCTATGGGGCTTGGCGACAAGGCTAAGTCATGGTTGAGTTCTCTACCGGCGGGTTCGCTTGACACTTGGGCAAAGGTTTTTTCAGCATTCATGAAGAAATACTTTCCTCACACCTTGACTACCGCTCTTAAGGTGCAAATCACTGGATTCAAACAAGACTACGATGAGACCATCTACACCGCGTTTGAGAGGTTCCAAGACCTCATGAACAAGTGCCCTCACCATGGTTTTTAGCTTGAGGATCTTGTCCAACACTTCTACAATGGACTGACCTTTGAGAATCAACAAGTGGTGGATTTCCAATGCCGCGACAATATTTGGGAGTAAACCGCGGAAGCCGTTTGGGCGGTTTTCGAAAGGCTTGCTAAGGGTTCGCAATTCAAGGATCCAAGAGCAATGTGTAGGAGACGTGGACTTGAAGCTCCACCTACTCAGGAGGCCCCTATGTATGGGGGGAATGGTGATCGATTCGAGTGCTTTACCAATGAGTTGAAACAAGTCTTCAAGAACTCCACAGGAACGGCTATGTCGAATGAAGTTTGCTGAATATGCAAGAACTATGGGCATGAAGCTCATATGTGTAGATCGGAGCTTGCATATGATGATGGCAATTGGGTTCAAGGAAGCGAAGAGGAAGCTTTTGCTACGGAATTTGGTACTCAAGAAGCTAGCTATGGACAAGATGGTAGGAATCCTCGAGGTGGATTTTGGAGAAGAGGGTTACGAAACAATCAAGGATATGCACCAGCTAGCCAAACTTATGGCCCTAACCAAGACCATAGTAAGCTTAGCTATGGTAATGATCACTGCGAAAATCCCGCTCCCAAAGAGCAACCGAAGTCGAAGACAGCTCTACTCATGGAAAACTTGCACAAAATGGTTGATCACACCCAAAGTTTTCTTAAGCGTTATGAAGAAGATTCTGAGAAGACTAGGGCGAGGCTGGATCGTTTGGAAGAGAGCACTAGGCTTGCCCATCAAAAGATGCAAGGGTTGATTGACCGTGGAGCAAGTAGGGAGCAAGGGAAGTTTCCTAGCAACACTGAGAAGTCGATGTCTATTACCTTGGTGGGTGATCTTCCTGTTGAAATCACCATCAAGAAGGTTGCTAAATGTGAGTGTTGCAAAGATGGAGAACCTCCACTAGCCAAGGAAGAGGAGAAGGATCTTGGTTCTGATGAGAGTGAAGAGGAGCAAGAGGATCCCGAGCCAATCCCTGAGAGTTTCGATGTTAAGATTGGGATTGGCGAACTTGAAGATGTTCGTGCTACACTAGATACGGGATCTTACTCTAATGTGCTCCCAATGAATGTGTTTGAGAAGAGTAGCCTTGGAAAACTATCTGAGCATAAGGCTATTGTGCAATTGGCGGATGGATCCTTTGTGAGACCCGAAGGCGTTGTGAAGAATGTATTGGTTAAGATTGGTGGAGCTTCTTTGTAGTTATGTCGGCGTCTACACCTGGGATGGGGGATGTTGTTCTCTTGGGGCGAACATTCTTGACTAAGCTACGCTCCGTGATAGACATCTACCGAAGAACTTGCACCATTGAGGTGAATGGCAAGCAACATGTGTTGCGAGCCATATCTGATCCAAATATTCACTTCAATGCTTCTCACACCAATAAGTACTTTGGTCTTGCTGTCTATGTTCATTCTCATTCACAGGTTCGTGGCATGAGGAAAAGATCCATGAAGGGGAATGTTAGGAAACTTGTAATTTTGATGAGCAATTAACCATGCTAAATTAAGAACAGTCCAGTAACTAGTACTCTTGAGGTCCATAGGATTTTAGAATTTTTAAAGGACATTGTAAAAGAGGAACGTTTGCTGATGACTTAGATAAGTGTTAGATAAGTTTTTATCCTTGTGGATGACCTACTTTAATTTCTGTAAAGAAATTAATTTATTGACACTTTTTTAAGTTATCTCACCCCAAAACTCTCTAACTGAAAATAAGTTACATCAAAGCTAAGCATCAATAAGATATTTTCTTTTCAGAAAATAAAATACATCATACGCTAAAGTGTCTTGGTTAGACTGAGGTGTCATGACACTAGAGGTCATAGGTTCAATTCTCGCCAAGTGCGGGATCATTTATAGTTTATTACTAGATTTGTAATGTTACTTATTAAAAAAAAAAGTGTCAATAAATTAATTTCTTTACAGAAATTAAAGTACGTCATCCACAAGGATAAAAACTTATCTAACACTTATCTAAGTCATCAGCAAACGTTCCTCTTTTACAATGTCCTTTAAAAATTCTAAAATCCTATGGACCTCAAGAGTACTAGTTACTGGACTGTTCTTAATTTAGCATGGTTAATTGCTCATCAAAATTACAAGTTTCCTAACAAATTTCCCCCTTTTTGATGTTAGCAATCCATGGCTAAATTAATTGTTACCCTTTTAGAGGTTTCTGATGTTGAATAAATCAGATGATTAATGCAAGCATACTTGAATTAATAAACAGTAAGCATAAGTAAGTTGCATAATCAAAAACCAATAAGAGTCAAAAAGAATTCATTGCTGAAAGTTATCATTCATAAGTTTACAGGAAAGTATAGATAACAGAGAATCAGCAAACAAAAACTTTAAACAAGAAACTATTGCAGGGACTTAAACTCTTTCAGAGGATTTTCTCAGAATCTCTCTTACACTCTTCTCAGCAAGAGCAGTGAATTCAACACAATCCTTCTCGTAGTTTTCCAGTAGCCTACGGACTTGTAGTTGAAGGATTCTTGCATTTTTGCAGGCAGTATGATGATGCTTTTCAGCATTCATTTCCATGTAGTTAATTACCCACAAATGCATGCTCCAATTGCTGGCATGGAGAAGCTGTGTATCTGAAATGTTTCTCGGATGAATCTTTCTTAACCAGAGAAGATCTTCTTCTTGATCCTGAGCAGTCAGATAGAAGTACTCATAAGGAATCAATCCAAGTTTCTTCTTAGGTTTCTTTGTTACCGGGTCAGCATAGAAAGCGATGCCAGGTGGTTTGATTATATCTGGTTCTTGTCTAAATGTCTTACCAATGGCAACTCTTCTTACATGGACCTCAAGATTCAACCATTTCCCAGCAATGTTTCTTGGGAGGGATTCTTCCCTTTGCTTCTTTTGGACCTTGAGTTCAATCCATTTGAACATCTGATTCAAACAGGCTGTAGGAAAGAACTCATTTACCAACAAATCTTCCAGCTTTAGGATCCAGCAACCATGAATGTTTCTGATCACATTCTGAGTGGTTTCATCATTGCTAGTTTTAGTATATTCAATGCCGGAGCCAATAGCAATGTTGGCCAGCCTTTTCTCTTCCTGTCTTTGCCTTCTTCTTCTTGTTTTAGCATTGTCTTGATCTCTTGCTGAAGAGTCAGACGAAAAATGCCTTGAGTGGCCAGACGGAGTTATGGCTGTTAAGGGTCTAGCTCTTATGGCTTGAGCTATTGTTTGATTGTCATCATCTTCTTCATCATCTTCATTCAGATTGTGATGACTTTCAATGTGACAGAAATCTTGAGTTTCAGCAGCGGTTTTTCTCTTTTTGGTACTTGCTGAATTTAACTCAGTTTCTGCTTGTCTTTTAGAACTTTGCTCTTTTTCAGCAAGAGGTTCTAGTGGAAGTGGCACATCCGCAGCAGGAGTAGGAGGGGTTTGATTGCTTTTTCTAGTCTTCTTTTCCCCCTTAGACATGGATTGCAACATCGGAGTGATGTGCAGAGAATAAAACTCATTGCAATTTTCAGCAAGAGTGTTGAGACTGTTATATTTCATGATGATTTCTTGTTGGTCAGAGTTCATTGATGCTAACTCTTTTTGAATATTCATCATGTTCTCTTCATGTCTTTTCTCTGTTGCGGCCTTCTCATCCATAATAGTCTGAGCTTTGACAAGAGCACCCTTTGCCAGCAAGAGAGCTTGACTTACATCTTCTTCATAGCTCTGGTGATAAAGACTGATGTCTTTCTGAGCTATGGTTAAAGTTGTAGTGCGTCTCAGCACCGTAGCCAATATTTTTCCAATGTCAAGTGGGCTCTCAGCAAGCAATGCCTCATCTTCAGCTTTGCAGGCTTCATGGACTTTCTTTAGTGCGAGAATTCTGGGAGTAAACTCCTCAACTCTTGGGAACGGCACTAAATTAGGTGTCAAGGAGTGAGCCTTAAGTTCAGTAGCAAACTGATCATCTTGTAAAAGCAACTCAGCCCTTAATGAATCTCCTTCATAGCTTAGATAATTAGGAGGAGGAATCTGAACGACTTTTGGGTCTCGCTTGGATTGTTCATCTTCATTTTCCGACAAGTCATCATCATCCTCAGATTCATCAAGTTGAGCGACTTTTGAGCCTTTGTCAGTAGCTTCACGTCCTTTTTGTTGAGTGGTTGCTGATGGCAACGCTTCAGACTCAACGACTGGAGTTTCACCAGAAGATAGTTGTTTCAATTGAGTTTGGGGCTCAATTACTGGAGTTTCGCCAGTAGTTAGTTTTAATTGAGTAGTTGCTGAAGGCAACGTTTGAGACTCAATAACTGGAGTTGCGCCAGTAGTAGGTGGAAGGGATGGAACTTCCTTTGATTTTGGTTTTGAAGATTCACCAATTTCCAGATCCTGCGTATGCCTTGCATGGATCACGAGACTATTTTGTAAAGCTCGTTGGTAATCTTCATCTTCTTCATCCTCATCTTCAAGGTTTTCTTCAGTAACCTTGGCATCAGAAACTGGACTTTTGCCATTTTTCAAGGCAGCCCTTTTTCTGGCGTATTCTTCTTCAGTATCAGCACCTTGTACAGGTGCTTGATTTTCAGCAGCAGCAGGAGGAGGTTGAGATTCTTGCTGAGATTGTTGTTGATCAGCTTGCTGATTGTCAGAGGGATTAGTTTCAGCAGCTGTCAACTTTAATCCACCAGCACCAGGACTTGGACCTTGATTGTCATCATCTTCATCCTTTTTGTCCTTAGAATCTTTTCCTTCATCATCACTGGGATCAGTGGGAATGTTCTCATCTTCTTCTTCTTCTTCATCATCAGTCAAGATGACTAGCTCAACGTGCTTATACAAAGCAACACTTGTCACTTCCTCTTCCTCAGTTAGTTTGTGGGGATCAGCCACCACAGGAACAAAGGAGCCTTTGAGCATCACAGCTTGTTCAGCTGGAGAGGCACTCTTAAATTTGGCCTTCATATTCTCTCTGATTTGAGCAATCAGATTTGAACTCATTTGCTGAGAATATGTCATTTCGTCAGGAAGTATGGAGTGGACAAATGTTTCGAGCTTCAGCAGTGAAGATCTCTTTTTCTCATTTGAGAGATGAAGGTGAAGATCTGAGAAGTCCATTCTCCTATATCTTTGCCAGTTGCTGACGGACTTAGCAACTCTAGACAAAGTTGTCCTCTTGAAGCTCAAGTAAAGTTCTTCAGAACTTACTTGCTGATCTTCAGTGATGAGTACCATTTCAGTGGTCTCCTTTTGAGCCTGCTGAGAGTCAGCAAGCTCATGTAGTACAATTTCCATTCCATGAGGAGCTGGGGTAGCATCCTCCATTTGTTCATCCTGCTGAGCAGGGAGTGTTGGTTCTGGTGCAGAGGCTTCAGCAACCATCTGACTTGTATCTTGAGAAGTCTGCTGAGGAAGGACAGGTTGTGGCTCAGTCCTTTCAGCATTAACAGTTTCTTCAGCTTCTTGGACTGTTTCTTCAGCAGACTTCTGAGTTTGCTCTAACTGAGAAAGCTGTGCGGTTTCAGCAATCTCCCTTGTCTCTGAATTGACAAGTTGAGCAGAAGCATCTTGACCTTTAAGCTCACTGCTTGTCATGAAGAGTTCAATTGACTTGTTGGATGATTCTTCAATCTCCAACTCCATTTGTTTGCTTAAATCTTCCAGTACAAGCTGGACTTTGTCAATTGAAGTCTTGGGTGAACTTGGGCCAGCATTCTCAGCATCAAGAGATGCGTCTTTGAAGTATGCTTCTTGAGTTTCAGCAACTTCAGGAACTGGTACCATTGCTATCTCAGCAACTGGTCCATCAGCAAGCTGGGTTTCAACAACTTGATGAGTTGCTTGTTCAGCAACCATCTGTTCAGCAGCATCAACAAGTGCCGCTCTTTGCAGATCAGCAGCAATGTCGCTTACTGGTTCCATGGTTGGATCATCTAGATTCTCTTCAATGTAGATATCTGGGACTTGGGCAGGAATTTCATTTCCACTGCCTTGTGGTCTATTCTCAGTAGAGTTATCAACGTTAAGTTGATTGTTGAAGGCTTCCGAAAACACTTCAACATTGCTGATGTATGTTTCAGTAATTATTTCAGCAACATCTACTGGCAAATGCGTTTCAGCATTTGTCTGGGAATTGACTGAGGAGTCTTGGACGTTGGGGACTGACTGAGAAGCCAGTGTCTTCTTTCTTTTGTTACTTGTCCGTTTCCTCTTAGGTACGGGATTTGCTGATGACGCTGCAGTCTGAGTGTCATCATCAGCTTTCCTCTTTCTTCTTTTAGATTTCTCCAGTTTCCCAGAGTCATCTATTGTTGCATTTTCAGCAACGGCTCTTGTACACGTACCTTGTTGATTTTCTACAGCAGTTTCATTTGTGTTACCACCACCAACAGCAGTTTCATCTCTAAGTTGCTGAGTGGTAACATCTGCAGCTGTTGTATACCTTTCTTGCTGGCTTGTGCTGACAACATTTGCAGTTGTTGTCTTCTTGGATTTCTTTCCAGCAATCTTAGGTACATTCTGCTTGTAGAAAGACCTTCCCACATTGCATACAGATTTCTTGATTGGCAATGGGTTTCTTAGCTGAATCCTGAAATGTTCAAGGATATAGCATATCTTGATTCCATACATAACTGGAAAGGAAGGTGAGACCTTGTTGTCTTCTACCTTTACCTTAAACTTAGTAACACAATCAACAAGCCTGTTGAAAATGTACTTAGCCCAGTTAAGTTCCGATTTATTCTCATGGATATGCATCAGCAATGGCCATCTTCTCAGGCCTACTTGGTCAATTCCTCCGACTTGGGAGTCAAGAACTTTAATCAGTAGCAGAGCTACTAGACCAAGTGAAGGACAGAGATGCTTTCTCTTAACGTGCTTTGTCCAAGTCACGGGAGCTATCTCTCCTTTCTTCATTTTTGCATTTCTGACGTCACTGTAGAAAGCTTTAATTTCTTCGTCAGTGGCAGTGACGTCGTCTTCAGTTCCATTGGTTGGAATCTGAAAAATCTCCGCTAAATCAGTCCATTACAGGACGATTTGCGTGTTCTGAACATAAGTAAGGATCACTTTTTCAGTGACTCCATTACTGTCTGTAAGGGACTGGATTTCTGCATTGTTGTAGAACTCCATAGTATCAATCATGCTCACTTGCTTAGTGCGAGCAGAGATAAAGTTCATGAGGCCTTGCTGTTTGATGAACTCAAGCGCCTCTTCATTTTGGTCATCAAGTTCTTGTTCATAAAAGTACCTAATGTACTTTTCTTTTGCGAATCCTCCCCATTGCATCAACATCTCACACTTTGCAGTGTCAAGATATGACGGAGGCATAGGTTTTTCAGTGATTCGGTCGTTTTTCAACACAACTTTCGCTGTGTTTTGGGTCAGAGAAGTCACCGGAGCAGTCACCGGAGCAATGCCTGTTTCAGCACTGTCAACCTTTGACGATTTTGAGGACTTAGATGACTGTCTCTTGGGAGCCATTTCTTTATATAGAGCAAGAAATTGTACGAAAAAGATAGTTTGCTTTTTGATCGGAGGTACAATAGTTTCAGGCTAGAAATTGCAGTGAAAGCAAATGTGAGTTAAAGAATTTTGTCATTTCTCTAACTCCTTCTTTATATAGTGTCTCTGGTGTGTGAGAAACTCAATCGATTTGAGTTCTCAGCAAGGGTAAAACAGAGAAACACTGGAGATAGTGTAGCCTTTGCATTGAATGCGTAGTGGCCCACTAACTAAAACCGTCAGAGCACTCTCTCTCTTTGTTTTGTTAGCCGTTAGATTAATAACTCCTTTTAATCAATGGCCACGATTGAATTTCATGTCATGATTTATTGCGAGTTTATCTGTGCCAGCTTAACGTCACAAATTGATTTTACCGAGTAATAAGGGATAGATTGCTTGCTGAAATAGACAAGAATCTTTTCAGCGAGTTTGAATTAACAATCTAGCTTCTTGCTGAAAGTTCCCCCTTACTTAGATATCTCATAATTTCTAAGTTTAAAAGATATTTCTGATTTCCCGTATCAGTAAATTCTTTTTGCAATTTGAGACATCCTTTGGTAAAATCTGAGAGATGAGATTTTGCTCTTTTTCTGAATTCCTGTTTCAGAAAATTCCTTTGATACTTGAATACCTGTTTCAGTATCTTTTGATTGTCTAAGTACCCGTCTCAGCAATCCTTAGGTTCTTTCACTTACTGAGTTCCGGTCTCAGCAAGTGATCAAGTTTCCTAACAAATACCTGTTTTGAAGGAATTACATGTTGAATGCTTGTTTCAGCAATCATGTTGTGACTTATCATTTCTTAGAAGAAATCAGTGACTTGGTCTTTTGGACATGAATACTTTGGCTTGCTGAATACCTGTTTCAGCATTCTGCCAAGTGTATTATTTATTGAGGTAGTTCAATCAATCCAAGGTTATACCTTAACATTGCGAACCTATTATCCGGTAGGGGCTTGGTAAAGATGTCAGCAAGCTGATCTTCAGTACCTACTTTCACAACCTCAATATCACCTTTTTCCACATGATCTCTAATGAAATGATGTCTAATATCAATGTGCTTGGTCCTAGAGTGAAACTTAGGATTTTGCGTAATTGCAATAGCACTTGTATTATCACAAAAGATTGGTGTTTCTTTGCAGAAATACCATAATCTCTTAATTGTTGCTGAATCCATAGGATTTGAGCTGTGCAACAACCAGCTGCAATGTATTCAGATTCTGTAGATGAATTGGCGACACACGTTTGCTTCTTGCTGAACCATGATATTAATCTAGTACCCAAAAACTGACAAGTTCCAGAGGTACTTTTTCTATCAAGAGTTGATCCACCATGATCAGCATCAGAATAGTCAACCAATTCAAGTCCAGAATCTTTTGGATACCATAATCCAACATTGACTGTACCTTTAACATATTTCAGTATTTTAATTGCCTTTTTGTAGTGTGATTCTTTTGGATCTGATTGGAATCTTGCACACACACAAACAGCATACTGAATGTCAGGTCTACTTGATGTTAAATACAACAAGGAACCAATGAGCTTCCTATACTTGTGTTCTTCAACACTTTTGTCCTCTTTAGTATAGCCCAATTTGGTACCAACACTCATAGGGATCTTTTCAGGTTTTCATCCTCTTTGATCCTAAACTTTATGAGCATTCTTTCGCATACTTTGCTTGATTTATGAATATTCCATCTTTGAGTTGCTTGACTTGCAACCCTAGGAAATAATTCAATTTTCCCATCATACTCATTTCAAACTTATTTGTCATGAGTTTGGCAAATCCTCACAAAGTTGCTTGTCCTTAGATCCAAAAATTATGTCATCCACATAAATTTGGACTAAGATTAATTTACCATCATGGTTCATGGTAAAAAGAGTTTTGTCAACTTCACCTTTCTTGAAACCATTTTCCAGCAAGAACTTAGCTAAGGTATCATACCATGCTCTTGGTGCTTGCTTTAGACCATATACAGCTTTCTGAAGCTTATATACCATCTTGGTTTCTGAGGGAAGTTCAAAGCCGGGGTTGTTCTAGGTAGACTTCTTCAGCAAGTTCACCATTTAAGAATGCACTCTTAACATCCATTTGGAAACAATGAAGTCATTGTGAGCAGCAAAAGGCCAAGAAAACCTAATTGCAAATCCAATCTTGCGAAACTGAGCTTAGACTCATCAAGTCCCAATCCTT
>CM051457.1:54814237-54938622 GCA_028274465.1 Plantago ovata
CTTAAGGGGATCTAGGTTCAGTGCAGAAGGCTAAAGAACCTCCTGCTCTGATACCACTTGTTGGTCCCTTTAAACAACAAGAAAAGACTAGAGGGGGGGGGGAGAATAGGTGTGATATTCAGGGGGGACTTAATCAAGCATAGTTTTGCTGATTAAAAGTACCAAGTTTGGTGGAGAACAAGGTTGAGTTCTCTAGTTTAGGTTGGAGACAAAGCAAGTGTGCTTTGGTTTCTGTTGAATCGCTTTAGATAGGAGATTGTAAGGAACCTCAATCATATCTTAGTGGATTCAGTCCTAGAAAGGACAAAGTGGATTAGTTGGGAGATTACGCCACTCTCAGATACAACTCTAAAAGCGTTTGTGTGATTTACTTACTGCATTTAGCTTTCAGCAAATTTTATCTGTTTGTACACAGTCACTCACATCACTTGCTGAAACACTTTACTTGCTGAAAAAGCACTTATTGTTTCAAAGACTTCCGCTCTCTGATTTTAAGTATCAGCAAACCAAGCTACTGTAAAGTAACTTACGCCTGCTGAGAAAGTTAAGTATCAGCAATCTCATTACTGAAAAGTAATAAGTACTTGCTGAGAATGTTTTAAACGACAAAAGTTTGAAAAGACTATTCACCCCCCTCTCTAGTCTTTTCTTGTTGTTTAAAGGGACCAACAGGGAAGTCTAGTACCCTCAAGAAGAAGAACTAAGAGCAAAAAGAAGTCGAGTCAAAGGCTATAAACAATGGCGCTATCCGGGAGGCAACCCAGAGTTTTTATCGCTTTACTGCATTGCATGCATTCATACGTTGAACAATTTGCCTTTCTTTATGTGAATTTGTTCATTTATGTGTTTTTTTGTGCTTATGTTTATGTTCGAGTGAGTTTTTTCGAGTGTTTTTATGAGAAGAATGGTTTTCGGGGATAAAAACTGAGTTTTTCAAAAAAAAAATTGTTTCCCCACCTCTGGAGGTGGGGGGCGAATCGCCCCACAGAGCCAGAGAGTTTTAGACTCTCTGGCAGTGGGGGGCGAATCGCCCCACACACGGGGCGAATCGCCCCCGTCCTCAGGCAAGGTGAAAAGCGAGATTCTTCCCCCAGATCCTCATTCTCTCATCTTCTTCACCCCTCTTACTCCAAAACACCAAAAAACTCAAAAAATCCTCTTTCTTCCATAATTTCTTCAATTCTCCATCAAATTTTGTGTTCTTTAGCTTCAATCGAAGTCCATTACGTGCTCTTTAATTCTATCTGAACAACTTTCATCCTAGTTCATTTATTTTTCAGATCTGAGGTATCTTCACATGAACCCTAATTTTTCAAATTTGGGGGTTATTTGATTTATGCTTCAATTGATCTTATATAATGTATGGGTTGCTTGTTTATGTGATTAGAATCAATTTTCATTACCAATTGCTTGCTCATTTTTGCTTGGTTTGATAAATTGGGAATTTTGCTTACTTGATGTCTATGTCTCGTTTTGCATTGCTTCTTTTCTTTCATTCCATGTTATATGATGAGATTATTTGGTATGACTAAGGTAGACATGTTGATAGAATACTTGATTGATGGGGTTTGAGACCTTTTGGTGAAATTTTTAAGTACTATGGTTTGAATGAATCTTGTGATTTGAGGTTACTAGTTATCTAGCATAAAGCATGTTGAGATATGTTACATATTATGATATTTTGATACGTTGCATTGTGGTAGCTAGATTAGACTTGGTGTTTGAAGATTAGGCGTGATAATGAAGCTACTCGTTTGTTTCACTCTTGCATTTGCATATGCATGAAACTTTTTGTTGTACGAGGTACTAATGGATGTTTGTAGGAACCATGCCACAAAGGGAGAGGAGCACTTTCGTTTGTCTACGATGAAGTATTGGAGGTGGTTCAATTTCAACCATGTGGAAGGGTTTGACAAGGACGTTCTCCATGAGTTCTATGTTGGGTATACTACTCTTCAAGAGAAGGAGAGTGATCTCGGTAGAGGTGTGTTCGAGCCATGGACTGTTGCAACAACTTCGTGGTTTATCCATGAGGTGGAACGAGACTTCACCGGGAGTGAGCACTCTTATGTCTATTCACGTACCACTAAAGGGATTGAAACAAATATTACGGCAGAAATCTGCCACAAGGACTGCAAGGTCCGAGAGACTAGGAAGCAACCGAGGCGGCCTCATCACAACAGATTTAGTCTTGAGTCGACAGTGGTGATGAAGTTCCGTATCGCTAACTTGATTCCAAAACATAATGACATGGACACCCAGCCCCTCTTTGGGGTGCCCCTCGACTGCTTATTGAAGGGGCACCATATAGACATCGCGAGCATCAACCGTAGAGAATGTGGGCGACATTGGGCAAAGAAGAAGAAAACCTCTGCGTTTCAGAGTTTCATCGCAGCTTACTGTAAGTTCCATGGGGTAGAAGACATTGGTGAGGGAGACTCTAAGAGCACAGCTCTTTCCCCTTCAACAATTCACGGGCTATTAGAGAGATACCGGATGGAAAACTCCATAGTTGCAGCGGCTAATCTTGAGGCTTCTCTTCGACAACGCAATTCTTCTAATGATGATGATGGTGACAATGAAGACAATAGGGACAATAAGGATGCCATGACTACTGATGGAGGAGTTGGCCCTATTCTATCTATTAGTAGAACCAACACCACCACCACGGGCTCCGATGATCAACAACAAAGGCCCTCGAGCAATCTCAATACCTTACATATTGTGTACTCAGACCGACCGAGGTCAAACCACACTGTAACATCTAGTATCACTTCTTATTTCATCATTCTCTTATTGCTAGGGACTAGCTTTAGTTTCATGAGGGGGGATGGGATTTAAGTGAACTATTGTTGTTAGTTTGGAGCTTGGCATTGGTAGTTGAGTATAGTACCTTGCATTTTGTTGAAATTCGTTTGCATTAGCATTTGCACGTTTACCGCTTTCTTAGTATTTAGTTGCATACACTACATTCATTCTAGTATAGTTTTGCATGTTTTTTGTTTGCATGTTTTTTGTGTGGAGTTTATTGCCAAATTTTTTAAACTTTTTTATTGGGTAGATTAACTAGTTATGACCTTTAACCATATGTTTCATCTCTATGAATTTGTTTGAAGTTTTTCTCGCTTGGCTTGTCACATTTATGTTTGCACTTAGTTAAGCTTGGTAGTCTCGACATCACTTAGTGGTGTTTTCTCTACTGCGGTTCACGAATGCCTTTATAATAGGATGATGCATGTTAGGATCTTATGGTTGTTTTCCCGAGTAATTATGTACCTAAGAGGCAACAAGTCTTCACCTTGCTTTGAGATTGCTAAATGGCTAAGAAGGAGGTAGTGTGAGATTGTGTGATCCTTTGTTTGCAACCTATTCTTTCGAATAGGTTTGGGGAGGGGGTTACGCTATCATTAGACTTGTTTTTCAATTTTTAAGTGTGTGTTGTGAGTTTGTTTTCCTTTTAGTAAAGTTGTGCTTCAACCTATTCTTTCGAATAGGTTTGGGGAGGTCGTTTGTGAGTCATTGTAATTTCTTTTTCGTTGTGCTACTGCTGGCTAAAAAAAAAAATATCAAAACAAAAAGAAAAAAATTCCAGGAAAAAGAAACAAATTTGGAAAAGAAAAAAAAAAAAGAAAAGACCCCAGAAAAGCAAAAAAGGGTCCAAAGAAAGTCAAAAAGCAGTTTAACAAAGTGTTTGTCTCGTTTTTCAATTCTTATAATGTTCGTAATCGAGTTGTAATTTTTTGTCTGTTGCTTGTTTGAGTGTCATCTGTTCTAGACCACCGTAACGGTATCGATTTTTAAAACAACAAAATAATTTCTTGAAAAGAAAAAATACGAAATAATTTTAAAAACAACGGTCGGCAATAAATGCCATAATAATATTTGACGCGCACAGCGCTAACAGAATCAAGTAAATATCCAATAGTAACTTAGAAATCAAATGAATAACAACTATTGAAGAGAGTGAAAAGTTTCATCTTCTTATTTTGAAATAAATTCCCAAAGACACCCCAGACCCTTCTCTCAGTCGCTGGCATCCTACTCGCGTGCATCCTCAGTAGTATCTGGAAGAAGGAATTTTGAAAACAAAGAGAGTGTGAGATAAAGGATCTCAGTGAGGTTCAAAGTTGACAAACAGAAAGTGAACAGTTTTTGAAATCAAAATCCTTTTCAGTAAATAATATAACAAACAAACAGAACAGATAGCAGATCAGAAAGACAGAACAGAAAGACAGAACAGATAAGTCGAAGTCCGTTGGTGCAGCCCGCCTTATTGCTCCTACTCCCAATAGCCCTTATAGCTCCCTCCAGAGGGTATACAACTCCGGACAGAAACAGAAACCCCCGTGTACTTTGGGGAAACAGAACCTACGACCCTAATAGACCTCAGCGACTTCTGCCTCGCGCCTAAAAGGGAATAGACTAGGCAATAATCAAGCAAACCCGATAGTCCTCTACTACCCAAGCCTACCTAATTACAACCTAATCGACCGGTCACACAGAAACAGAACAGATACAGAACAACAGATACAGATAATCAACACCGAGAGGTGTTCCTGCAGAAAAGTCAGTCCAGAACAAAGTAGCAATAAACAGAAAAGTAAATAGTCATACTTAGGACTTAAATACTTTTACGCGGAAGCATACAGTAAAACAGTATAAGTAATAGTAGGTACAAGTTGTCACATATCCTTCCAGTTTTTCGCAAATAATTAGGTTTAGGAGTGAACACTCACCTTAAAACGTGAAGCACTAGATCACGGAATCAAGACTTGAATGACGGCGCAGCGAACAACAAAGAACCTAAACATAACCCAGTGTTACCATCTAGAGTTGAATCGAAAGACAAAATAAAGAAAGGTAGCAGAAGGGCTAAGGTAGGGTTCGAACTCTGGACCTCTTGATTAAATTTCCAAACACCAACCAACTAAGCTAGCTAACAATTAGTCACCCAAATTCAAGACATAAAGTATTTTTACTTCAACAGTTGTCAGATAATAACGTTAACCTCAATTCTTTGAAATTACCAAAATGCCCTCAACAGAAATCGAAAAACAGTACAACATTTCCAGAAAACAAGAACCAGTCCATGACTTTAATTTAGTTATTGTTCTTGCCCAGAAATAACCTGAAATTACCAAATTGCCCGCCCGAAAATAATAGCAGAACAGTCCTTTTAGTTTCAAAAGTCATACTCGAGTTCACAAGTTTCACAACGTACAAAGACTCGTCCCCAGTCAGTCAACAATGGTCAAACATAAATAAAACGGGTCCTTTTAAGTTTCAAAAATCACAAATGAACCTCACAAGTTTCCGAATCTAAGAAATCAGTCACCAAAAACTCATACGAATACAATTTAGTCCTCTGCCAGTCAAACCAGGTCAACACAATCCTGAACAAGAGTTCGAACAGTTCCGTTTTGGTCTATAATTGTC
The DNA here is from genome assembly GCA_028274465.1 of Plantago ovata. Classification (NCBI taxonomy): domain Eukaryota; kingdom Viridiplantae; phylum Streptophyta; class Magnoliopsida; order Lamiales; family Plantaginaceae; genus Plantago; species Plantago ovata. The sequence continues at coordinate 54,819,674 of CM051457.1, forward strand.
CAGATTCGGTTCAATGTCGAGATTAAGGTTCGAAGTTCCGGACAGAAACACAGTAGGGGTAAAAACGTCAAAACAAATCCAGGGGTACAATAGTAAATCTCCAGTAGAGAGCAGGGGCGTTATTGTCCAGATAAGAAAATTAAAGAAAGAAAAAGGAGCAATCGAAGCTTACCGGAGACTTATGAAACAGAACGGAGCCGGTTCGGAACAAAAAGCGGCGCACGGTCGGAGCGAACGAACGGATCTCGGCGGGGGCGAACGAAAATCGGAGCGCGATGGAAGGAATCGGCGCGGCGGATCGGTATGAGACAGAGCACGGGGCACGGCGGACTGATCTGAACTGAGAAGACGACCGGATCGGAGTGGGATGGAGCCGAATCGGGGCCGACACAGAGAAGAACAGAGCAGGGGCGCGGCACGGGCGCGGACTTGAGCCGGATCGATCGACGGTGGCAGAGCTCGATCGGAGCTTGGGCGGCGCAGACGGAACTCGGACGGGACTGATCGACACGGACGGAGCAGAACGGCGGCGAACGGAACGGCGTAGGTGACGGGCCGGCGGCGGCGGCGGTTTTGGTGTTGATTATGATGTTGATGCGTTGATGAAAATGAGATGGGGATGATGGACGGGTGAGAGAAAGAGAAAGTAGCAGCAGATTTCTTTTCCTTCTTTTCTTCTCAATAGTGGCGTGAGGATGAGAGAAAGAGGTGTGGGAAAGAAATTAGGGTTAGGGTTTAGGGTAAAGAATGGGCCATCAGACTTGGGCCAAGAAGAATTGGGCCAAAACGAGTTGGGCCAGCTGAAGGGAAAAAAATGAAATTGGGCCTTAATTTCATTTGCTAGCTGATCCAAACAAGACGAATCGAATTAGCTCTACGCGAACTATCAAATGACGAATTGAAGTAAATTAAGTAATTACCGAATAAAATAATTTACTCCGATAATTAATTAATTTAAAATAATAAAAAATAAAAAAAATTAAATTAAATAGAAAATACGGGATGTTACACTCCACCACCCTTAAAAGAAGTTTCGTCCTCGAAACTTATCTAGCGTAAAATCATCAAACGGGGAACGGAGAATCGAAAGCCTTCAACTTCAAACGCCGGATGGAAGAACAAGTTTGCAATTCAAAGGTTAAGAGAAGTCGTAACTAACCTAAAGGAGTCAAAACTTGCCTCTTCAACCAAACCATTCGAACCATAAGTCCCCGCTAAAAAGTCGATAGCTTAACCCTCAAGTGAATCTATCCTTTAGCCACACTTGCCGAGGGAGTCTCATGTCCGATCATACTATAAGCTCTTGGCACCACTTCCTTGGCTCGTAAATGTCATGCCTCCAGAGTTTCCTTCTTCAGCCAGAGAGTTGCGTCTCGGACAACCACTAATTTTATGCTTCTTGCTGCCACAAGCCAAACAACACCTTTTTCCCCCAGCAGTTCTCCTTCTCATGAGTTGCTCCTCCGCAGAAGTTGCGATTCCTCCTGGTTAACCCTCCAGTATTATCAACGAGTTGACGAGGTCGACATTGCCGCTAATTTCGAGGATACTTGGATGGAAACGGACGATCCTTGTTATCCTTACTACTCATGTGATCAAAACGTCTTTTTCCGTATCGATGAGGTTCATAGCCCTCAAGCTCTCCTAAACCCTTCTACACTTCAGCAACCCTTTTCACAGCTTTCGTGTAGGTTGACATCTCGATCCCGAACAAGCAATATCGAATCTCTGATTTCAAACCCTTCACGAAAAGTCGTATCTTCTCCCTCTCGTCAATTTGAAGGTGTGGTACGTACTTCCATAGTCGTGTGAACTCGGCGACGGTCATTCCACCTTGCAGCAAATTCTGAAACTCGTCCCTTCTACCTTCTCGGACCAAACGAGGCACGAACTTGTTAGTGAACTCCCTCTCGAAATTCACCCACGTGCGATCAAATTGGTCTTGTCTCACCTTTGCGTTTACGGTTCTCCACCAATTTCGCGGTTCTTTGCCAAATTGAAAAGCTTCTAACTCAATCCTCCTTTCGTCAGGGTAGTGCAAGATCTAGAACAAATTCTCCATGCTCTCCAGCCCAAGCTCAGCTTTGCGGGCATTGAGTGCCCCATCGAACTTGTCGGGATGGAAACGAGCGAAATGTACAGCAGCTTGATCGATCGTTTGAGTCGGTGGTGGTGTGATAAACCGGAATTTGTCGGGTTCCGATTCAATCAAATAATATTTGTAATTAGCCAAAGGCAATCCACAACTACAACGAAAACTGTAGTGTAGCAGTAGAATGACTCGAGTGTCGTTCTCTCAGGACTATAACTAGCTTTATCAAATCTAATTTAGAATATAAAAACAGCAGACAGATAGCAGAGGGGTTTTTCTAACAGATAATGGAGATTGGTGATAGTATGATCCTTCAAAGCATAACGGGTCGATAATCATGCATAAATTCCTTGGTCTTGCATAGAGATCTTTGAATCAATCTAGTGTCCTGTTGCAATTATTAAGCACTACGAAGATAACTGGTCTGACAAGTCAATCACTATTGTCCTATTGTGTTTCGTAATTATTCAACACTACGAAGATAAACTCGCACACAGGTCGACAAGTGTCCAATTGTGCAAAATAATTAATACAACATACGAGAATTTAGGTTGTGCCTGATCAACGAAATAAAGCAATGACACGGAGTATAATGCGCGATATAGCCATTGGCATGATTATCTTCCCTTCGCTAAGAATTCACATACTACCACCAACGATAAGTTTAGCTACTCATAATAGGCATGCAATCAACAGAAATCATAGAAGAAAACATATTGAAAGATATATAAAATAAGTAGATTAAACTGTAAGATACAAGTTACCGAAGGTTGTCAATCTCCGAAGAATTGCGATCCTACGAGCTCCAATCCGCTATGAAAAAGTATCCCCTAAGCTACGAACTCCCAGGACAGGCCCCGGGAAGTTCCTACCTAAAACTACAGAGAGAGGTGAGAAAGTAGGTCTGGAAAAGTATGATTTTCGGAGAAAACTGAGCAACTATATATAGGCCCCGAAATACTGTGGGGCGGTTCGCCCGGCACACCCGGCGGTTCACGCGGTGTGGGGCGGTTCGCCCCACATTTGCGGCGGTTCGCCCGGCTGGTTTTTCGCGGAATTCGGCGTTTTCGACGCGGTTTTGGATTTCTTCCCCTTTTCGGACTCGGTTTCTGACTTCTAGTGGTCTTCTAACCTCTAGATCCGGCCCCTAGACTCCAAATCCTATCCGGAAACCTTCAGATACTCCAAATAGGCTTCTGGAACACCAATTCCTTGTCAACTTCAATATAATTGCCCGGAAATCTTTGAATTTCAACCAAAACCTGTAAAATAAAATCTAAAGGGAAACGTGACACTATTCTAATAAAATGCATTAAAATATAGCTAAATTAACATAGAGGATAACTAAAATAGGTGAAAAAGACTCGAATGAAAGTGTAAAATACACATTCATCAAACTCCCCAAACCGAACCTTTGCTTGTCCTCAAGCAACTAAGCTAGACTCTAATACAAAAACATGCAAGACACAAAATGGAGTCTCATGCCAAATAAAATGAACTAATCTACTGAATCTATCAAATAACATATGAACAAAAACCATATAAATCAAAGCATGAATATAGGTTGAAGAATACCTCGATTGACTTATACACATCCACATAAGCACTTATGTCAAGACAAGATAGTCTCTCGTAACATTCTCTACCTTGACCTAGTCAGTGACGACGTAATGAAGCATGCTAAGATACGAATGGTTGTCCCGTGCCTATGAAACTGAGGACTTACTGCTGTTCCACCATGTTAAGACTTTCCCTCAAAGAGGTCGAACCAGTACTGGCTCTCATCAAACGAAGGAGGGTTCCCTATAAAAGATAACACTCCCCTATTCTATCCATCTCTAAAGTAAAGTCTTAATCTATTCACCACTTCCTGAATGGCAGGACGAGGGTGGTCTAGAACAGATGACACTCAAGACAAAAAAGATAAAAGATAAAAAACACGATTACGAACATTACAAAAAATGGAAAAGACTCAACACTTTGCTAAACTGCTATTTGGCTTTCTTTTTTGGACCCTTCTTTGCTTTTTTGGGGTCTTTTGTTTTTTTCTTTCCAGATTCTTTTTTCCTTTTTCTTTTTCTCTTTTTTTCCTGGAACCTTTTCTTTCTTTTTTTCGATTTTTTTCTAGCCAGCAGTAGCATAACAAAAAGAGAAACAAAATGACTCACACGACTTCCCCAAACCTATTCGAAAGAATAGGTTGGAGTACAAAATTTACGGAAAAGGAAAAATGAAAAACAGAAACAAGTCTATGATGGTGTAACCCCCTCCCCAAACCTATTCGGAAGAATAGGTTATAAACAAAGGATCACACAACCTCACACTACCTCCTTCCTAGGCATTTAGCAATCTCAAAGCATGGTGAAGACTTGTTGCCTCTTAGGTACATAATTACTCGGGAAAACAACCATAAGACCCTAACATGCATCATCCTATTATAAAGGCCTTCGTGAACCGCAGTAGAGAAAGCACCACTAAGTGCAATACATAAATGTGACAAGCCAAGCGAGAAAAACCTCAAACAAATTCATAGAGATTAAGCATATGATTAATGGCATAGTTGGTTGATCTATCCAATAAAAAAGTTCAAAAAATTCGGCAATAAACTCCATAGAAAACATGCAAGACTATCCTAGGATGAATGTAGTGAATGCAACCTAAAAAATCTAAGAAAGTAGTAAACGTGCAAATGCAAATGCAAACAAAGAACAAGATACTAATCAACACAGAGCCAAACAATACTTAACATCATGGTTCACACCCCATCCCCTTACGATTCTTAAGCTAGCCCCTAGCAAAAGAGAATGAGTAATAAGAAGTGATACTAGATGTTACCGAACGGTTTGGCCTCGGTTGACTGAGAGTGGACATGTGGAAGGACTAATCATCGGGATGGTAGTCCCCATAAAAGTCACTCCACATGTCATTCATGAGCTCATTGGACTGTCGTAGAGCTTCCTGCTGTTGCTCGATCAGCTGTTGCTGCTCCCACATGTGCTGCCTATCCTCTCGGCGATGCTCCTCGAATATCTCCCAATCGCGGTTGTGCTGCACAATGTGCCTGTCGAGGTCCTGTCGCATGGCCGCGTTGTTGGCATCAATTCTGTCGAAGCGGCCGTCGAGGTAGGTACGGAATTCAGAGAAGTCAAATCCTCTACCCTGTGGTGCTCGAGGTGGTGCATGCGGTGCTCGATGGACAAACGGGATATCAGGGATAGGAGCTTGGCCAACATCGGCCTCCATAACATCCTCATGATCGGAATCACTCCGCTGGAAGGGTACTCCTACATCAGCAGCGGCAGCCGTGGGGTTCTTCAACTGATACCTATTGAGCTGCACCTCAATGGTCGAGGGTGAAAGGGCAGCGACCTCGCAATCCCCCTCCTCAATGTCTTCGACCCCATGATACTTGCAGTAGGCTGTGATGAAGCTTGGGAAGATGAATGGCTTCCTCTTCTTTTCCCAGTGGCACTCGTACTCCTCATACATGATGTGCCCTATGTCGATCTGATGTCTCTCTATCAGGCAGTAGAGGAGCTCGGCGTAGTAGGGCTGAATCCATGTGTCATTCTTCCTAGGGATCAAGTCGGAGATGCAAAATTTCATCATCACCTTAGCTTCAATGCTAAGGTCGCTATACCTGATCCGTCCAGGTTCTCCCCCGAGTTCTGGATATCGGTACGCCCTGTTGCAGATCGCGTCTGTGATGTGTCTCCCTATCCCCCTAGAGGCCCTCGAATACAGGTAGGCATGGTCGCTCCCTGTGAATTCCGGGTTCCCGAAACGGATGAAGGAAGAAATGTACTCTGGTGTCCACGGTATGATCAGGCCTCGGACTAGCACCCCATTCTTCTCCTCGAGATCCGTGTATCCAGTGTAGAACTCTTGGAGGAGGCTCTCGTCGTAACCTTTGAACCTGTTGGAACTGTACCATGCCCAATTCCTTTGTGACCCCAAACGTGACAGCGTCCTATATCCCGCTCTATCTACTGCGGACTCGGGAATGTCAATCCTCCTATCTGGGATGATCGACCTTCCTCCGTCGGCCATCTCCGCCTCTAGACTTTGTCGCACCTCTATCGCAGCTACAGACAGCTCGAACATATGGTGAAATGGTTGGGAGCTTGATGCTACTCCCTTCCCCTTTTTGCTAGGCTGGCTCTCCTTGATCTTGGTGCCATGATTCCTACAAACAACAATTAGTATCTTGTACGATGCAAAACAGACCTATGCATATGTAAATATACGAGTGAACAATCGAACAATACTTTCAAAAATCCAACTCCTCAAAAACCCAAAGCCTAGTCTAGCTAATTCATTACGCAACATATCAATGTAACTACTACAATAACATATCACATTATGCTCTTGCTAAACAACAAATGCCTTGAATTACAAGATTCAATCCATACCATAACAATCAAAAATCTAGCATAAATCCTCTATTCCATCAATCATGCATTCTACCAATACATCCATCATTATCATATCAACAAACACATGTTTAAGCATGGAATGAAAGTAAGAGATACATTTCCCTAACAAGACATATATCATCTAATTAGCAAAAATCTCAAATCATCAAACCAAGCCTAATTGAACATGTAATTGACAATGAATAACGAATCTAATCACATAAAACATCAACCCATACATCATGCAAGCTTAATTGAAGCATAAATCAAAAAATCCCCAAATTGTAAAAATTAGGGTTCATGTGATAATACCTCAAATCCGGAAATTGAATGAGCTAGGAAGAAATTTGTTCGGATAGAAAGATAGAGCACGTAACGGGCTTCGAATGAAGCTAAAGAACACACAAAATGATGGAAGAATGAAGAAGTTATGAAGGTTTAAAGTTATTTTGAATATGGAGGAAAATTTGGAGTTAAGAAGATGAAAATGGAGGAAAATGGGTGTTTGGGGAAGAAACCCCCGATTTTAACATTTTGGAGGTGTGGGGCGAACCGCCCCGCACGTCCGTAGCGCGCGCGCGCGCTCTGGACGTGGGGCGATTCGCCCCCCACTCCTAGGTGGGAGACGAACGTTTTTGAAATAAAAATGCGGTTTTTAGTCCCCGAAAAATCATTTTCCTCAAAAAATCACTCGAAAAGTCGCACTCGAACACAACATAAGCACATACGACACAGAACCGAACAAATTCACATATGAAAAGCAAATTGTTCAAGTATGAATGCATGCAATAAAGTGGTAAAGAAAGCGATAAAAACCCCGGGTTGCCTCCCGGATAGCGCCATTGTTTAAAGTCTCTGACTCGACTCCTGTCTTCGCCTATCTTTTCTTCCTGAGGGTACTAGACTTCCCCTTCACGAATCTCCTTCCCATGCCTCAATCCTGTGAATAAGAATGAACATAGACATTAATACCACTGTAATCAATAGTGTTAGATGTATCAGGTGGATCAGGTGGATCGGATATGGCTTGCAACACATGTCACTTGCCATCCACTTCAATGGTGCAAGTTCTTTGGTAGATGTCCATCACGGAGCGTAGCTTAGTCAAGAATGTTCGTCCTAAGAGTATGACATCCCCCGTTCCTGGTGCGGATGCCGGCATAATTACAAAATCGGTGTAGACAGAAGCTTCACCAATTTTGACTAATACATTCTTCACAACGCCTTCAGGTTTCACAAGGGATCCATCCGCCAGTTGCACAATAGCTTTATGCACAGTAAGTTCTCCAAGGTTACTCTTCTCGAAAACATTCAAAGGGAGCACATTAGAGTAGGATCCTGTGTCTAGTGTGGCTCGGACATCTTCAAGTTCCCCAATCCCGACCTTTACATCGAAACTTTGAGGGAGTGGCTCGAGATCCTCTTGCTCCTCATCACTCTTGTTAGTACCATGGTCCTTTTCTTCTTCTTCGGCTTGTGGGGGCATTTCCCTCTTGCAACTCTCGCACTTAGCAACCTTCTTGATGGTGATCTCAACAGGTAGATCCCCCACTAAGGTAATGGACATCGACTTCTCAGTGTTGCTAGGCAGCTTGCCTTGCTCCCTACTTGCTCCTCGGTCGATCAAATCTTGCATCTTTTGATGGGCAAGCCTAGTGCTCTCTTCCAACCTATCGAGCCTTGCCCTAGTCTTCTCGGAATCTTCTTCATAACGTTTGAGAAAACTTTGTGTGTGATCGACCATCTTTTGCAAGTTCTCCATTAGTTGCGCCGACTTCGACTTCGGTGGCTCTTTCAGAGCGGGGTTTTCGCAGTGATCATTACCATAGTTTAGCCTACTACGGTCTTGGTTAGGTCCATAAGTTTGGTTAGCCGTTGCATATCCTTGATTGTTTCGGAATCCTCTTCTCCAAAATCCACCTCGAGGATTCCTACCGTCTTGTCCGTAGCTAACTTCTTGAGTACCAAACTCCGTAGCAAAGGCTTCTTCTTCGCCTCCTCGATCCCAGTTGCCATCATCGTATGCCATCTCCGATCTACACATATGAGCCCCATGCCCATAGTTCTTGCATATTCGGCATACTTCGTTTGAAACAGTTGTTCCGGTGGCGCTCTTGAGGATTTGCTTCAATTCGTTGGTAAAGCACTCGAATTGATCCCCATTCCCCCTATACATAGGGGCTTCTTGAGTCGATGGAGCTTCAGGTCCACGTCTCCTAACCATTGCTCTTGGGTCCTTGAACTGCGAACCCTTTGCAAGCCTTTCGAAAACTGCCCAGACGGCTTCTGCGGTTTCCTCCCAAATATTGCCTCGGCATTGGAAATCCACCACTTGTTGGTTCTCGAAGGTTAGTCCATTGTAGAAGTGTTGGACTAGGTCAGAAAGTCCAAAACCATGGTGAGGGCACTTGTTTGTGAGATCTTGGAACCTCTCAAACGCGGTGTAGATGGTCTCATCATAGTCCTGCTTGAATCCAGTGATATGCGCCTTAAGCGCGGTAGTCAAGGTGTGAGGGAAGTATTTCTCCATGAAAGCTGAAAAAACCTTCTCCCAAGTGTCCAGCGAGCTTTCTGGTAGAGAACTCAACCATGACTTGGCTCTGTCGCCAAGTCCCATAGCAAAAACCTTCATCCTTAACTCATCCGTTGTTATGTCAGCTCCGGGTCGTGGGAGTTGGTTGACGAAATCATCGATATCGTGCAAGTACCCCATCACATCTTCCCTTGATAAGCCAAAGAACCTCGGAAGTTGTTGGAATGCGTGGTTCTTGATCTCCAGATCTCGAGTTGCAGATGAAAGAACAATCGCCGGTCCCCTCATACGATCCTTGGTGGGTTGAACCCATGCCTTCAGTGGTCTAGCTTCTGCCATTCCGTCGATTTCCTTGAAAAGAATGTGTAGAGATTCAGAGAAATCGGTATCCTCTATTTCCTCTAGTGCGCGCCTTTCAAGTAGTCGCCTTCTTTGGTGGTAGACTCTGTCGATCTCAGCAATTGAATCAGCAAGCGGTGTTCCCGCAGAGCGTGTATGCGGCATACACTATCTGTAACAGACTAGGAAAGCAGTATCAGAGAGAGATTAAAAAGGAAAACTAAAACTAGTAGAATTAGGAATCTAAAGCTGAAAATATAAACAAATTAAACAGAAAAAAGGAGTATAGTCCCCGGCAACGGCGCCAAGTTGATAAACCGGAATTTGTCGGGTCCCGATTCAATCAAATAATATTTGTAATTAGCCAAAGGCAATCCACAACTACAATGAAAACCGTAGTGTAGCAGTAGAATGACTCGAGTGTCGTTCTCTCAGGATTATAACTAGCTTTATCAAATCTAATTTAGAATATAAAAACAGCAGACAGATAGCAGAGGGGTTTTTCTAACAGATAATGGAGATTGGTGATAGTTTGATCCTTCAAAGCATAACGGGTCGATAATCATGCATAAATTCCTCGGTCTTGCATAGAGATCTTTGAATCAATCTAGTGTCATGTTGCAATTATTAAGCACTACGAAGATAATTGGTCTGACAAGTCAATCACTATTGTCCTATTGTGTTCCGTAATTATTCAACACTACGAAGATAAACTCGCACACAGGTCGACAAGTGTCCAATTGTGCAAAATAATTAATACAACATACGAGAATTTAGGCTGTGCTTGATCAACGAAATAAAGCAATGACACGGAGTATAATACGCGATATAGCCATTAGCATGATTATCTTCCCTTCGCTAAGAATTCACATACTACCACCAACGATAAGTTTAGCTACTCATAATAGGCATGCAATCAACAGAAATCATAGAAGAAAACATATTGAAAGATGTATAAAATAACTAGATTAAACTGTAAGATACAAGTTACCGAAGGTTGTCAATCTCCGAAGAATTGCGATCCTACGAGCTCCAATCCGCTATGAAAAAGTATCCCCTAAGCTACGAACTCCCAGGACAGGCCCTGGGAAGTTCCTACCTAAAACTACAGAGAGAGGTGAGAAAGTAGGTCTGGAAAAGTATGATTTTCGGAGAAAACTGAGCAACTATATATAGGCCCCGAAATACTGTGGGGCGGTTCGCCCCACACACCCGGCGGTTCGCCCGGTGTGGGGCGTTTCGCCCGACATTTGCGGCGGTTCGCCCACGGGTTTTTCGCGGAATTCCGCGTTTTCGACGCGGTTTTGGATTTCTTCCCCGTTTCGGACTCGGTTTCTGACTTCTAGTGGTCTTCTAACCTCCAGATTCGGCCCCTAGACTCCAAATCCTATCCGGAAACCTTCAGATACTCCAAATAGGCTTCTGGAACACCAATTCCTTGTCAACTTCAATATAATTGCCCGGAAATCTTCGAGTTTCAACCAAATCCTGTAAAATAAAATCTAAAGGGATACGTGACACTATTCTAATAAAATGCATTAAAATATAGGTAAATTAACATAGAGGATAACTAAAATAGGTGAAAAAGACTCGAATGAAAGTGTAAAATACACATTCATCATGGTGGCGGTGTAACCAGCTGTGCAATTTGCGGTCTAGCATGGCGCATGTTCTCACTGAAGTTTCCCAAAGCTGCAATGATCCGCTCCACTTGGTCCTGGTTGTTTCCATTGTTGTCGTTGCTGTCGTCATTGGTGTTGCTATTGCCATTGCCGTTGCGGGTGTTGTTCCTTGGAGCCATCCTATCGCGGTTAGTCTAAGGGCAGTAACGTAATAAACGTCCTCGAGCGTGACTATCTTAAGGCGTAAACGTGAACCAAGGCACTAACTTAAGTCACTCTAACGTGAACGAGAAGGAGATGCGTAAATGTAAACAAGAGTACTAAAGGTCAAATTCAAATTAGGGAGTCATTAGTAAGGTAGTAACTTATCAATAAGTAAATCCTCGAGTGTGTCTAACCTAGCATGCAAGGCACACATAAATTGAAGAAGCAATGATAAAAGCATAAGTAGCAAATTCATATGTTGTAGAAAAGATTCATAAACCTTAAGCATGCAATAAAAGCGTTCTCTCATAAAGTGATCATTCATTTGACCTCGGTTAACACGAATCACTTAAACAGTCGGCCGCCTGCCAGTGATTTATGTCGACTTTGGTTAAACAATAGATTACTGTATGGCAAAACCAAGCAAGATCATGTATGAACTTCAACGAGTAAAATATATGCATATATAAGCGTTTAAACCTTAAAACATGCGACTAATGACATTATAGTAAATAAATATACTTTTAAACAAATACTCATGCATTTAGAGGAAGCAATATTATCGCCTTAAAGAAAATGAACAAAGCAGCAAAAGGAAGCTTGTGAACTTAGTAGAAGTTAAACAGGATGAACAGCAAGACAGTTTCGGAAGACGAAAGACAGAACAATAGGACAGTTAACAGACGAACATGACGATTCAGAGCTAATGCGGAAGACCAAACTTTAAAAGAGACAGAACGAAGACTACTCAATCTAATCCAACGACTTGGACCCTCACACGCACCCCAAAGGCCAGAAGACCCTATCCTAGCAAGCTCGAGTTTGAACTCAAGCTCTGATACCTTTGTAACGGTATCGATTTTTAAAACAACAAAATAATTTCTTGAAAAGAGAAAATCCGAAATAATTTTAAAAACAACGGTCGGCAATAAATGCCATAATAATATTTGACGCGCACAACGCTAACAGAATCAAGTAAATATCCAATAGTAACTTAGAAATCAAATGAATAACAACTATTGAAGAGAGTGAAAAGTTTCATCTTCTTATTTTGAAATAAATTCCCAAAGACACCCTAGACCCTTCTCTCAGTCGCTGGCATCCTACTCGCGTGCATCCTCAATAGTATCTGGAAGGAAGGAATTTTGAAAACAAAGAGAGTGTGAGATAACGGGTCTCAGTGAGGTTCTAAGTTGACAAACAGAAAGTGAACAATTTTTGAAATCAAAATCCTTTTCAGTAAATAATATAACAAACAGAACAGATAGCAGATCAGAAAGACAGAACAGATAAGTCGAAGTCCGTTGGTGCAGCCCGCCTTATTGCTCCTACTCCCAATAGCCCTTATAGCTCCCTCCAAAAGGTATACAACTACGGACAGAAAAAGAAACCCCCGTGTACTTTGGGGAAACAGAACCTACGACCCTAATAGACCTCAGCGACTTCTGCCTCGCGCCTAAAAGGGAATAGACTAGGCAATAATCAAGCAAACCCGATAGTCCTCTACTACCCAAGCCTACCTAATTACAACCTAATCGACCGGTCACACAGAAACAGAACAGATACAGAACAACAGATACAGATAATCAACACCGAGAGGTGTTCCTGCAGAAAAGTCAGTCCAGAACAGAGTAGCAATAAACATAAAAGTAAATAGTCATACTTAGGACTTAAATACTTTTACGCGGAAGCATACAGTAAAACAGTATAAGTAATAGTAGGTACAAGTTGTCACATATCCTTCCAGTTTTTCGTAAATAATTAGGTTTAGGGGTGAACACTCACCTTAAAGCGTTAAGCACTAGATCATGGAATCAAGACTTGAATGACGGCGCAGCGAACAACAAAGAACCTAAACATAACCCAGTGTTACCATCTAGAGTCGAATCGAAAGACAAAATAAAGAAAGGTAGCAGAAGGGCTAAGGTAGGGTTCGAACTCTGGACCTCTTGATTAAATTTCCAAACACCAACCAACTAAGCTAGCTAACAAATAGTTACCCAAATTCAGGACATAAAGTATTTTTACTTCAACAGTTGTCAGATAATAACGTTAACCTCAATTCTTTGAAATTACCAAAATGCCCTCAACAGAAATCGAAAAACAGTAAAACATTTCCAGAAAACCAGAACCAGTCCATGACTTTAATTTAGTTACTGTTCTTGCCCAGAAATAACCTGAAATTACCAAATTGCCCTCCCAAAAATAATAGCAGAACAGTCCTTTTAGTTTCAAAAGTCATACTCGAGTTCACAAGTTTCACAACGTACAAAGACTCGTCCCCAGTCAGTCAACAATGGTCAAACATAAATAAAACGGGTCCTTTTAAGTTTCAAAAATCACAAATGAACCTCACAAGTTTCTGAATCTAAGAAATCAGTCACCAACAACTCATACGAATACAATTTAGTCCTCTCCCAGTCAAACCAGGTCAACACAATCCTAAACAAGAGTTCGAACAGTCCCGTTTTGGTCTATAATTGTCCAGATTCGTTTCAATGTCGAGATTAAGGTTCGAAGTTCCGGACAGAAACACAGCAGGGGTAAAAACGTCAAAACAAATCCAGGGGTACAATAGTAAATCTCCAGTAGAGAGCAGGGGCGTTATTGTCCAGATAAGAAAATTAAAGAAAGAAAAAGGAGCATTCGAAGCTTACGGGAGACTTACGAAACAGAACGGAGCCGGTTCGGAACAAAAAGCGGCGCACGGGCGGAGCGAACGAACGGATCTCGGCGGGGGCGAACGGAAATCGGAGCGCGACGGAAGGAATCGGCGCGGCGGATCGGTATGAGAAAGAGCACGGGGCACGGTGGACTGATCTGAACTGAGAAGACGACCGGATCGGAGTGGGATGGAGCCGAATCGGGGCCGAGACAGAGAAGAACAGAGCAGGGGTGCGGCACGGGCGCGGACTGGAGCCAGATCGGATCGACGGTGGCAGAGCTCGATCGGAGCTTGGGCGGCGCGGACGGAACTCGGACGGGACTGATCGACACGGACGGAGCAGAACGGCGGCGAACGGAACGGCGTAGGTGACGGGCTGGCGGCGGCGGCGGTTTTGGTGTTGATGATGATGTTGATGCGTTGATGAAAATGAGATGGGGATGATGGATGGGTGAGAGAAAGAGAAAGTAGCAACAGATTTCTTTTCCTTCTTTCCTTCTCAATAGTGGCGTGAGGATGAGAGAAAGAGGTGTGAGAAAGAAATTAGGGTTAGGGTTTAGGGTAAAGAATGGTCCATCAGACTTGGGCCAAGAAGAATTGGGCCAAAACGAGTTGGGCGAGCTGAAGGGAAAAAAATGAAATTGTTCCTTAATTTCATTTGCTAGCTGATCCAAACAAGACGAATCGAATTAGCTCTACGCGAACTATCAAATGACGAATTGAAGTAAATTAAGTAATTACCGAATAAAATAATTTACTCCGATAATTAATTAATTTAAAATAATAAAAAATAAAAAAAATAAAATTAAATAGAAAATACGGGATGTTACAACCACCCTCGTCCTGCCATTCAGGAAGTGGTGATTAGTTTACGACTTTGCTTGAGAGATGGGTAGAATAGGGGAGAGTGAACTTTTAGGGAACCCTCCTTCATTTGATGAGAGCCATTATTGGTTCGACCTCTTTGAGGAAAAGTCTTAACTTTGTGAACAACAGTAAGTCCTCAGTTTCATAGGCACGGGACAACCATTCTTATTCTAACATGTTTCATTACGTCGTCACTGACTAGGTCCAGGTAGAGAATGTTACGAGAGACTATCTTGTTTAACATAGTGCATATGTGAATGTGTATGAGTCAATCGAGGCATTCTTCAACCAATATCCATGTTATGATTTGTATGGTCTTTGTTCATGAGTGCTTGATAGATTCAATAGATTAGTTCATTACATTTGGCATGAGACTCCATTTTTTGTGTTGCATTGTTTTTTGCATTAAAATCTAGCATAGTTGCTTGAGGACAAGCAAAGGTTCGGTTTGGGGAGTTTTATGAACGTGTATTTTACACTTTCATTCGAGTCTTTTTTCACCTATTTAGCTATCCTCTACGTTAATTTAGCTATATTTTAGTGCATTTTATTAGAATAGTATCACGTTTCCCTTTTCTTAGCATTTTTCAGGTTTTAGGTGAAAAACGTGATTTTTCGGGCAATTATATTGAAGAGAACGAAGAATCAGTGTTCCGAGGATATTCGTGGAGTATCTAGAAGGTTCCGGATGAGATTTGAGGCTTAGGGGACGAGTTTCAAGGATTAAAGGTCACTAGAAGGCAAAATTCGAGTCCGAAAAGGAAAGAAGACCAAAAACGCGTCAAAAATGCGTCTCCGCCGACTGGAGCTCCCGGGCGGTTCGCCCGGGATGTGGGGCGGTTCGCCCGGTGTCTGGGGCGATTCGCTCCACGCCTTCCGAACTCCTATATATAGTTGCATCTGTTTCTACGTTTTTTAGACCTCTTTAGACCTTTTTTCATACTTTTCACATTAGTTTTAGATAGGAATTCTCCAGAGCCTGTTCTGGGAATTCTTAGCATAGGAAACTATTTTTCTTATCAATTTGGAGGATTATCTTGCTTGTGAGTTCGCGATTCTTCGGAGATTGACAACCTTCGTCGGTAACATTCTATCTCACGATTTTTCTACTTTTATTTATATCTTTCAACATGTTTTCATTCAATCTTGTTTTGATTTCTGTTGATTGCAATTCATCTATGAGTAGCTAAATCTATCGTTGGTGATAGTATGTGATTTCTTAGCTAGGGTTCTTAATTATGCATGATGGCTGTAACGCGAATCAGACTTGAGTTATTGCTTTATTTCTTTGATCTATCTAAGCCCTCTATATTCGTAGTGTTGAATTGAACGGAACACATTGGACAATTCATGATCTTAGATTCTATGCAAAACGATCGGGTACTTCATGCATGATTATTAACCTGATGCTTTGAATGATCATACTATCACTAACTTCCATTATTATTGATAAGAAAATCTGTGCTAAGTCGTTTGTTGAGTTTATAGTTTAAGTTAAATTACATAAAGCTAGTTACAGTTCTTAGAGATCGACACTCGATGTTATTTTACTGCTACACTACGATTTTCGTTGTAGTTGTGAATTGCCTTTGGCTAAAAACAAATTTATTTGATTAATTGAGTCTGACAAACTCCGGTTCATCATGAAACTGAGAAATCTCATGGCGGGATTGGCTACGAGCCCCTAATAATGCTAAAATGAGTCTGAGTTTTATGGCGAGGAGCATTTAACCCATGCTGAAAATGAGAATTTTTGTCAAACGGAGCTCTTCATAAGAAAAGAAGGACCCGCTGGAATTAGTTTTCGAAAATCAGGTATCAATTAATACAGATCCCCTATAAAAATCTTTTATTTGTTGGCAATAACAGTGTCGACCAACCATCAACTAACATGGAACGGGTTCAAAAATTCATATCGTTATCCTCACAAGTTTTGCAACCTACTTTTTTTACCCACAACCCAAAATTAACTACTCCAAGCTCTTCGAGCGTCCCACCTCCCCAAATTAACCCTTTAGCTCCAATTCAAACCCTAACCCCACTACTGGCTTAATATTTTCAAGCCCAAACCCCTCAACAATCATAGGCTTACTCCAAATCATTTCTCTCCTTCGAAGCCCATCCCTTTCTTTAAGTCAGAATGAGTTAGCCCAGAATCAACATTTGCTACCTAAACCTGCTCTTCCTGGCCTTCTACCCATACAACCCAATTTTAATATACAACTTCACTCATTGAAATTATATCTCAATTTCCACCCAAATAATCCTACACGCTCAAATAACCACAACCGATCTACACCTCCAAAAAACCAGTGGAGAAGAATGTTTCCCCAATCACCGTCCCAGGCCCAATCTTCATCCCGCCCATTTGGAAAAATTACCACAAAAGAAATGGGGTCATCCACCTTTAACTGATATGGGGAAGTAAATATTGATTGTTACCCAAAGGAAGAATGGTGGGAAAGTGTTCAGAAACTTGTAATTTTGATGAACAGATTACCATGCTAAATTAAGAACAATCCAGTGATTAGTACTCTTAAGGTCCATAGGAAATTAAAATTTTTAAAGTACATTGTAAAAGAGGAACGTTTGTTGAAGACTTAGTATAGGTACTAAATGGGTTCTTTTTGTTTGCGCATGATATACATTGTTTGCTGAAACAATATATTGAAGTATAAGAGCCACTCAGAAGACTTGAAGATTTGAAGACGGGCTTCTTACATATACTACCCTTGTTAGTCGTTTTATTACAGATAGACCCCCGTCAGCCAAACAATTACATCCAGCACCCTTGTTAGATAAGTTTAATTACACCTAAACCCACTAATTCGACTTTTGGCGAATTAAATCAATGTAAAGACATTTTTACCCTTGGTCAAATATTGAATTCTGACTTTGACCAAACAACTCCAATTTTCATTAATTACACATTAGCCTCAAATTGTTTTAATTTTACCAATTTGCACATAATAACTCAACGTAAAGCATATAACTTTTTAAATTCCAAATTTATCCCAAATTTTATTGCAACTAAGCCCTAATAAATTTTTTATTTTAAATTATCACTCAAACAAATTAAAAAAAATATATATAAAAAAAAGAAAAAACAGGCCGCCACAACTCCGATCAAATCGGAGTTGTGTAGCTCCGATGTGATCGGAGCAGGTAACAACACCGATCAGATCAGAGTTGTGCAACTCCGATCTGATCGGAGCTAGTCACACCTCCGATCGATCGGAGATTTAAAGCTCCTATCAAATCGGAGCAGCACTGCTCTGATTGATCGGAGCAAGTCACAACTCCGATCAATCGGAGTTGTACAGCTCCGACTGACCGGAGCTCCGACCACTGTTCTGAAGAAGGGAAGAGGAAAGAAAAAAAAAAGGAAGGAAGAAGAAAGAAGGAAGGAAGAGGAATGAAATTAAAAAGGAGAAACAAAGGGCCTAGTTGCAATAAAATTGCTAAGGCCATGTTTGGTCTAAATTTCCATTTAGTTTGGTCAATTGAAGAAACTGATTTTGGACCCATATGTAATAGATTGAGTAAGAGAGGTTAGACGTAATTAGAGTGTCTAGTAGGGGTACTGGATGTAAAATTCCCTTTGAAGACAAGAAGACTTGAAGTTTGCTGAAATTTGATATCTATATAAGGCACATAGTAAAGTTAAGTAAAGTACATATTTCAGCAAAGCAGAAAACACAAGTGTAAAAGCTTGAGTCTGCTGAGCCTATATAATTAACATACTAAAGTAACTACGTGTGACCTTACTTGCTGAAGTAGTACTTACATTTATGCTCCGAGTTTCAAACGTTGAAAAAGGTCAAAGAGAATTAAATGAAAAGCATGATGTTCTGAAAACGTTGAACACGCTGCTGACAGTACCTTCATAGCAAGATAGTGACATTTTCTGGCTCCGGCTTAGAATTTCAAAATTCAAACTGTACCAAGAATTCACTATAAATAGAGACCCTTAGGTAGTGAAAGAATGTGTGTCAACAACGTGATCTTACACTCACTTGTGCTTTCCAACTCACATCTTTCTTAAGCTTACTACTGTGTAAACATCCAACCCAAGATTTAAGCTTGAAACAAAAGCTACTTGTGAAGAAGTAGAACTTTAGCTAAGAAATTGGTTAAGTGTTCTTTCTCCTAAACAAGAAATAGTCTTGACACCCAGAAACAATATACTTATAACTGAAAAGTTATTCAGTTGAGTTTCTTAAGATTGCATGGTATTAGCTGAAAAGTTAATCTTATAAGTGATTGATGACAGTGTTTTTTACACTATCATTCGAGTCTTTTTTCACCAATTTAGCTATCCTCTTGCATGCATTTTAGTGCATTTTGTTAGAATAGTTTCACGTTTCCATTTCTTTCGTTCTTTTCAGGTTTTAAGTGGAAATCGCGTTTTTGGATGTAATCCATGGCGAAACAATGATGTTTTGGTGCAACAAGATCACCCGTGGTGTATCAAGGAGTACCGAGACGAGTTTCAAGGCCAAGGGATCAAGTTTCGGAGCTCAAAACCGTGCAAGGAGCCGAATTCGAAGATCCGAAGGAGGAATTCTGCACGGGCCGCGTTCTGCCCCTGCGGGGCGCACCACCGCGTGCGCGGCGGACCGCCGCGTACGGGGCGGTGCGCCGGGGAGCTTCCGACAACTTTATATATATATCCCAAAATCTGCGAATTTTCATATCTTTCATCATATTTTTCCAAACATAAACCCTAGAGCTTGTTCTGGATATATTTTCTCTTAGAATCTTTGTAACTTAGCGATTTTGGAGCTAGAGGAGGGATTTGGACACCGTTTTATCTAACCTTGCTAGATCTTTGTGAGTTTTAGCCATTCACCGGAGATTGACAACCTTTGTTGGTAACCTTGTATCTCACAACTCTGCTATTTATCTTTCCATTAAACATGTTTTCATTCTTTATTGCTTCAATTATGATTGTTGATTGTGTTATTGATATGAGTAGCTAAGCATCTAGTTGGTGATAGTATGTGAATTCGTAGCTAGGGTTCGTATTATGCATGATTGAGTTTCTGAGTCTTTTACTTGTTTAATTATCTTAATTCGATTCTTTGATCCGACTAAGCCATATATCTTCGTAGAAAAGTGTTAGAAACACTAGGACGATTCAAGATCATCGATTCGATTATATATAATTTGCAAGTATTGCTTGAACTAAGACTAACAACCTTAGCCAAGTATTAGTATACATAGAAAGCTTTCAAAATACACGTCTACAAATCTGTCTTTGGTGTTTGTAAATCGAATTACTTTTAAGGCAGTACGAGTTGCACTTTCATGCATAATTAGAACATGATGCTTAGAACGAGCATACTATCACCAGCTTTCTCCATATATTGTTAAGTTAAGTTAGAGATAAATTTGTTTTATGAAATTATATATAGTTATTTAGGTAAAGCTAGTTTAGTCCCTAGAGATCGACACTCGAGGTCATCTTACCTCTGCACTACGTGTTTTGTGTAGTTGTGAGTTGCCCTTTGGCTTTCAAACAAATTTATTTGATTGTTCGAGTCTGACAATCTTGTTCATCAGTGATCTTCACCCAAAACCTCTCTAACTGATAAAACACCCTTTTACACGCGTGAAATTCAGGGGGAACTAATCAAGCAAGCACTTGCTGATAAGTGTCCCAAGTTTGGTGGAGAACAAGGTTATAGTTCTCTTGTTCGGTTGGAAACAAAGCAAGGGCGCTTTGGTTTCGGGAATTCTAGTAGATTAGGTGTTGTAAGGAATCTCATCATCTATCTTAGTGAATTCAGTCCTAGCAAGGACAAAGTGGACTAGTTGAAGGATTACGCCACCCTCAGATACCACTATAAAAGTGTTTGTGTGATTTACTTACTGCATTTACTTTCATCAAAGCTTTATCTTATTTACGGCAGTTTCTTTCTAAAACCCTTTACTCAGCAGACGTGTTTTAACTTGGTTTGATTAAACATGTTGGGTAGTTGTTTTTATCAAAAGCACTTAATTTCAAAAGACTTCCGCTCTCTAATTATTTAAGTATTAGCAAAACTTACTACTGAATAAGTATTAAGTACCTTGCTGAGAAATTTGTTTTAAGTATCAGCATAAGCTCTTTACTGAAAAGTAAAAGCTCCTTGCTGAGAAAGTTTTAGACGACGAAAAAGTTTTAGAGACTATTCACCCCCCCTAGTCTCTACTGGTTGTCTAAAGGGACCAACAGAAAGCCAATTTATCAATGCGGCGTCTAAATAATGGTGTTTTTATCCATGATTTTGTACCAGACGGCGTCTAAATAATGGTGTTTTTATCCATGATTTTGTACCAGACAGAGGTCGTAGTGCAAAGCCACCGACCTCATTGAGTTGTTTTGCTTGGAATTGCCCAGGTGTGTGAGGCCTTTTGAAAGTTTAAGAATTGGCATGGGAGATTTGATAAAACAATCTCAATCCTTCTTTATCTTCCTTATGGAAACACGAATGGGAGGTCGTGGGTTAGATAATTTGAAGTGAAAGGCCTTTTTTTTTTCTAGAACAATAGACTTTGGACACCATAGTATTATAACAATTCAGAGTTTCTCTAAGTATCATATTTATTCTCTCATTAAACATCCTAAGTATCATATTTATTCTCTTGTTCAACAATTCAGAGTTCTCTGATAACAATGGAATTTCGAGTTTTACTGATTTTGATTTTGATAGTGAACCTGATGTGACTAAAAGAAAGCAAACAAGGGATCTTTTGAGATGGTTGAGGCTTATTTTCAAAGTGTGGCTATGCAAGGAATGTTTTAATGTAATATTATCGAATTCGAAAAAGTTGGGGGAGGGGAGGTGGGGGCTTCAATTTGGACTTCCTCTGTCCCTGCATAAGTTGTCCATTTGCTTTTGTTTACTTTATTCAGTCTCTATTTGACTCCCAATTAATCCTAAATCGTGTAAAAAAATCAATATTTGAACTTATATTATGAAAGTGGAAATCATATGTTTTCATAATTCGAATTTTAAAATTACTTTTTCAATATGAATTAGGATTTCCTCGTTTCCTTTGGTCCGTGGCACAGTAAACATTCCCTTAACCTTGTGAGGTTTCGTACGGAAGCGTACTGATTTGTTTATGTTAAACAACAAATACTAATGTTGTGTCAACAAACTTCACGACAAATATGAAAAGTGCAGAATAAAGACAGTAAAGTAAATGACTGAGACACACCTGGTTTCCAAATCTTCAAGTATATTAATCAAATAATCAATATACTTGAAATGCCTTCAGGGCAAAAAGACTGCTTTGACTGCTAGTCTATCAAAAGTGGAAACACCAAACACACCTTGGTGAATACCAACGCCAGTGGCACAAACTCAGCTAAGCCTACACGATAGGTTTTCTGACCTATTGAATCGACATTGTAAAGAGGACGATTTCGTCGTAACAACAACTCAGTGGGAGTTGCTGTAATGAGTGTGGATTCATCGCTTAGACAAACAACCAAAAGAATTAGCATACACCTGTGTGGGAAACTAAACTCAGTCCTCAAGTGTGTGAGTTCTAGTGTTTCTACCTCCTGACTATTTAAGTCAAGATTGAAGTGATCGTGTTGATCTCTTTGTCAAGTGTGTTGAGAGGAACAAAGACTTTGACAAGACAATCTTCAATGCACTTCACGAAGTTGTCAACAAGGCTCGACAAATATGGTTTCGATCATATGCAATCCACCTATATATATAAGTTGGAGTCTTAGGGACCAAGCAATAAACATTAGGTGAGGAGTAAAAGTAGGACGTTCGACAACAACCGATGAAACGGTCCAAACGGTTTCAACGGTAGGTAACTTCTTGATGATCAGTAACCGTCCGATCGTCCGTTCAACTGTGGATAGTCTGGTTTGACTAGGTTACACTTCTTGACTAAGTAGTAACAACCTCCACCTTCCAAGCTTGGTCCGACTACTTACTTTGTGATCAAGTAAGTGTGTATGTGCATTAGATGATTCTAACGTACTCATCAACATTGATATGATGTCAGATTTGGGAAGAGCGACAAAACATTACTTTTGTTGTGGATAATGTTGCCACGTCTTTTATCACAACATTCATATGTTGTGCTAAAAGTGGCCTGATATAATTCCCAACATAGTTTTGAGAATTGCGCCGTGCATAGCACTAACAAACTCTCTCCTTTTGTTTTTCTTCACAAAATCAACCAACCAACCAAGTTCATTATTGACTCTATAATGAACAAAAGAAAAGAACAGACACACTAAAACTAAAAACAAAAGTTAGTAGGGTTAGTATATGTCCAAAAATAACGTTTAATTTTCTCCCCTGAAATTAGAGCTTTGACTCTAACTATTTCTCCCCCTTAATTAGAGCATGGTTCAACAAAACCAGTCTAATTAGAGTTAAGAAATAAAACCTGCAAATAAGTCGTTACTTAAACTGAATAGTATATAAACAGTCACAAATAAGGCCAAGTAAAATGTAGAACATAATATTCAACATTCAACACAACATCTTTTATTCATTCACTAAAAAATTAGATTACAATGTTGATATCACGTTCACACACTAATTGTTACAAAGATCATATGAAATACTAAGCTAAAAGCAACTACTGACGGTGCACCAAGAAAAACAAATAGTCATATCTGTTAGATTGCTCCGACAATCTGGAATACGCATTCGACCTCTACTTCATCATTAAATCCGTTCTCGAAGTTATCAAGTGTCCATTAGCATTACCTTTAGGTATACGCTGGAACTGGAACATCCAATCGGAGATGCACAACCCAGGTTAAAATCCCGGGATGGGCACCAAAAACGAAGAAAGCGAAGAAATAACCTTGAGACCGCAGAGCAGAACAGCTGCTTGGCATTACGCCTTGCTAGCATATTCTGTAGAACCATTATGCCATGCTACCTTATTCTTGGGAATTCTTATAGTTAGTATATGTGTCCAGAGACAACCACATTTAAGGACAAATGTACTCCCTCACAATCAATGTAATATTATATATATATGTTTGTTTATTGATGTTTATGTTTGCTTGCGTATATATATTACACTAGGCAATAGCATATCATATCTTTAGCTGGTTGGTCTGTATCGATGTATAAACTGATAGTGTATATGTCCTAGAGACAGTCTTTATTAAGTGCATGCAGCCCTTATTAAGGGCATATATGTACTATTACACATGTCAACGTAAAATAATATATGTTTGTTGTTTGACTATTGAGTATCGCTTTCATATTTATATTACACCAGGCATACAACATGTCATATCTCTATTCCTGTCTGTATTGATATTAAACATGTCCCCTCGGATAGATGACCGATCACACAGATAGTGGGAGCTATGTGAGTTATCATCTATCCCAAACTCTTCCTAGTATAGGTTCATCTCGGATGTAGGGGTATGAATGAACCAATCAAGACTAGTATGCGTGGAGGTTATACTTGTTAGAGCAAGTGTGAGCCGATCCCACGGCCACGGAACGGATTGTTGGACAATCAAGAAACATTCCCATAACTCCGCATAGTTGTTCGAAGGGTGATTACCGAACAATGGAAGTACCCACCGGAAACTCCCATCGATGTATACTCTACACCGAAGTGTCTATGGGAACCGGAAAGTTGTCGAAGTGATGCCAGTAGTCCTTTGGACTTACAGGACTTTATCATCACATTTGTTGCCCCATATCCTTGGTGGACCCGTCGATGTCAGCTCTGAATAAGCAGTTGACCCAAGACACGATCCAGGATTATGGCTACATACAGATGGGGATGATAAGTGATTCTGTGAAGGATTCATCTCTCATGTGTAGCACAGGAGAGCACTGCTCATAGTCGTTCATAGTTGTGATTGGTAAAACCGCTGGCCAGCGTATCAATATTGTTATGATAGTCATAATAGATATTGGATTCACCAAGCAACTCACTGAAGACGCCCATGGATGTATTATTGGGATAGACACTTCATCGATCCTAGATGCGTTTGAGTCAGTCAGATGAAGGTACCTTACCATCGCCGCGTTGAGCGCAACAGACTTCACAACGAAAGAGTTTGCTTTGAGAAACCTCTCAAACGTCCTCATGTATTAATATTGCAAATGGAACTGTCTAGGAATTCCATTTTGCCTAGTCTAGGACTTGCTTAATACAATGAGGCCCTATGGGTCACACTATGTGGTGATTCATCTTATCCGAATATCCTTGAAGATGGAATCGCAATTAATTGAG
Source organism: Plantago ovata (assembly GCA_028274465.1). NCBI lineage: Eukaryota > Viridiplantae > Streptophyta > Magnoliopsida > Lamiales > Plantaginaceae > Plantago > Plantago ovata. Next base: position 54,844,647 of record CM051457.1, read on the forward strand.
AATTAATTGTGATTGATGAATTATAATTGATTTGGAATTAATTATAATAATTTGTGGCTTAATTAATGATTTGGAATTATTAATTGAATTGGCTGATTTATTGTATTTTATGTAAATACAATTAAAGATTATATTTTAGAAATATAATAGAGGTTTGATTTGAAAGGATATGTTAATTTAGAATTAATATATGCACATGGGCAAAATCTACTTGGAGTTTGAATTGCCTTAGAATTATAAGTGGGTCCCGAAATCGGGATCCACCTGACCTCCCTTGCGCGCGCGACCAGCAGTAGTAGTAGGGGAAGGAGTTCGACTCCTTCCTCTATTAGAAGTCAAGGGATAAGTTAGATTTTTCTGATTGAGTTTTAATTTGATTGGGAATGAATCTAGACTTGAATTGGTTTCCTAGTGCGATAAGAATTAGATTCTTATTCCTTTATGAAGTCTAATTGATTATTCTTTAGGCTTCTATTGACTACTATATATAGTAGACTATTAGAGAGCTTTTAACATGGTCGAACACAGTTGATTCAAGATCATTCTTTCTACCAGTTTTCTTAGAGAAAATAAAAGCTCTCCCCTACCTCTCCTCTAGCCACGCGCGCGCCACCCTCACCGGAGGAAAACTGCCGCGCCATCTTCTTGGCCACATAAAGAATTTACTAGCATTCTTTCCGATAAGCTGTTCATTCGTGGATACCAAGGTTGAGGTTCAAGGAGCTGGAAACAACTTTTATTGTCTTGCAGATAATCAAAGTATTGCAGATATCTTCGACTTCGACGAAGGAGAAGATTCACCGGACGTTTACGAAGACTTGATACCTGTTCTTTCTTTTGGAATATTGTAAGTCTTCTGATTAATGTGTTTGAAATATATATACGCTATATGCATGATCAATTAACCTGCATGTTAAGAAAATTTTGAAATTCCGCTGCGTACCCTAGGGGTAACTCTGACCATATTTTCTTACAGTGGTATCAGAGCCAGGTTAATTGATTATGAATATACGTATATATGTTATGTGATTTTGTAGTTTATGTGGATGCAATTGATTCTATGATAAATTCGATTTTCAAAAGTTTTGTTTTTATATAAATTTAGAATTTATATTTTCAAAAAAAAAATATTTTTTATATATATATTTCACCGCCTGCGTGCCGCAGGCGGCCCGGCCGCCTGCGTGCCGCAGGCGCCCGTGCCTGCGTGCCACAGGCGCCGAGCGCCTGCGGCCGCAGGCACCCTGGGGAACGGGACTCGGTCCCATCCCCGTATATAATATATATATATATTTTTCCGGGTTGGAACCAAAATCGAATTTGGAAATTTTGAGGATTGAATTTTATATTTGGAATATAAATATGATTTAATTGCAATTATTGTTAACTAGAGGGGTTAAAATTAATTTGTATTAAGTTAAGGGGCTTATTTGTGATTTATCAATTTATTGTTTAATACAAATAAGTCCTACTTTTGAATTTTATATTTAACACCTCCAAGGTTTCGAAAATTACAATTGAGTCCTTCGGGTTTTCGAAAATTGCTACCTGGTCAATAGAATTTTCAATTTTTCAATCTAGTCTAAATTTTTAATTTTTCATAGAGATTATAAGTATGGGATTATAATTTTCATAATAAAATTATGAAGTCATTTGGCATCCACATAGGCTACTGTTTGTTTGTATGCTCAATATGCTATTGTTTGACAATGCATGTTTAAATACCACGTATTTTACTTTCCGTTCGACCGCTATGCATGCGAGGGCAGGCGGATCCCTCTTATTTGTGGGACCGCGTATTTTTATGTATGGGTAGGCGGCGTGCATTATGTGCTTGACCGCGTTTAGAACTAGAATGGATAGGCAGCATCCATTACGTGTAGACCGCTCATGCATGATGGGTAGGCGGCGCCCTTATTTGTTTGTAGATGACTGATAACAACCCTCAAGCTACAAGCCCCAACCAATATAAGTGCAGAAATATGTATACGTATGTGTTTCTGAGATGCTTTCCGTGGGGTGCTTTAATTCTGAACTTTCATTGCGTTTCCCTGTATTGGTGACCTCGTCTTGCAGACTCGCAGTGATCGTCAGATTAGAGTAAGCCTATGGTTATAAGTTACTGCATATTGTATCTAGCGGCCTCGATAGGTGCAATATGTAGAGCATCAGGTTAAATTAGATTTAACACCCAAGAGTTGCGTGACGCAATTGGATAGTTCTACCGGTCATATTATGTTATGCGACCAGCCCTGTTGGAGTATAGCATAGTATGGATTTGGATCTTGGCCACTACGGTAACTTGTTGGACATCACCCGTATGATTGTGTTGGGGGCAATCATATGTGAAAATAGTGGAAGCTAAACAGCTAAAGGACCTTATTGTTTAGTTATGTTGACTGTGTATTTAGAAATAGTATTTCAATAGTTGATTTATTATTTTCGGTCTATACTATTTCTCCTTAGGAAAACCAAAATGGCGAGTATCTCGCTCCGTGCTGTCTTAGAGAAGCAAATTTTGACCGGACCAAACTTCCTAGATTGGATCAGGAATATTCGTTTGGTGCTGAGGTACGAAAAGATTGAGTACGTCTTGGACGAGGTCATTCCCGTGTGTCCCGAGAATCAGACTGCCGATCAAGTTGCTGCTTGGGATCAAGCCAACAAGGCAATGTCTAATAAGCATCATGAGGATGCTAGATACGCGCAGTGTATTATGCTGGCGGCAATGAGCAATGAGCTGCAGAGACAACATGAAAGCATGTTGCCGTATGAGATGCTGAAGCATCTTGAGTCGCTCTTTAAGACGACAACCAGAAGTGTTGAATTTGATTTGACCAAAGAGATACACAAATGCAAGCTCAATGAAGGAGGGAACATGTCTGAACATGTTCTCAAGATGATTGGTCTCTTTAAGAAGCTTGTTGATGCTGTTGTCAAGCTGGAGAATAAGATCATGGTGATCTTTGTCCTTCAATCATTGTCGAGTTCGTATTCGCAGTTCATCATTAACTACACCATGAATGCGAAGGACGTTACCCTGCCCGAGCTCCATAATCTGCTGAAGACATATGATCAAACTCTTCCTGAGAAGGAGAAATCGATCATGTATGTTGGGCAACCGTCTAACCCAAACCCGAGAAACAAAGGTGCTAAGGGTAAGGGAAAGTCGGGAGCCAAGGCTAACACTTCGAGTGATAGGCCTAAGCGTCTGAACCAGAAAAGAAAGTTCAAGAGGAGCGGAACGGTACGCACAGATGAATGTCTTTTCTGTAAGCAGAAAGGGCATTGGAAGAAAGATTGCCCTAAGCTAAGGTCAGATCAAGCTAAGAAGCCGCCGGCTTCTGGCTCAGGTATGTTTGTTATTGAATGAACATGACTACTTTTGACTCCAATGGTTGGGTATTAGATACATCCTGTGGCTCACACATTTGTAATAATGTGCAAGGGCTAATTGAACACAGGCTAGTCAAGCAAGGTGAAATCGACTTTCATGTTGGGAACGGCAATCCAGTTGAAGCCAAACGCGTTGGACGCTGCAAGATAGATTTACCATCAGGACAATGTTTAGAACTTGATAACGTTTATTTTGTTCCATCCATTGTCAGAAATATTATTTTCATTCCATTGTTGGACAATTTGGGCTTTTCCTTTCGTTTTGCTAATAATACTTGTTATTTTTCATTAAATGACCAGTATTATGGAAAAGCTCGCTTAGTGAATGGTTTATATATTTTGTAAAGTAGTCTACCTTTATTTCCAATACATAACAAACAACCGTCTTCATGTAGGAAGAATAATCCATCTTATCTATGGCATTGCCGGCTGGGCTATATCAATGAAACACGGATTCAAAGACTAAGGAAGTTGGACTACTTAGAACCATTTGATTTTGAATCATATGGTACATGCGAATCATGTGTTAAGGGTAAGATGACGAACAAACCTTTTGTTGGAGAAGGTGTTCGTGCCACTCGCTGCTTAGAGCTCATACATACCGATATATGTGGACCTTTTTAAAGTCCAAGCACGTGGAGGTTATCCTTACTTCGTTACCTTTACTGACGATTTCTCAAGGTATGGATATATTTATCTTATGAAGAAGAAATCTGAGACCTTTGGGAAATTCAAGGAGTTTAGGAATGAGGTCGAGAATGAATTGAACCTAAGGATAGTCACTCTTCGATCAGATCGAGGAGGTGAATACCTTAGTGAAGAATTTATCGACTACTTGAAGGAGAATGGAATTCAATCGCAATGGACCCCTCCTGGAACACCACAATTAAATGGTGTGTCTGAGAGAAGGAATCGAACCCTGTTAGACATGGTGAGATCAATGATTGGATTCTCGACTCTTCCAAAATATCTATGGGGATATGCGCTGCAAACTGCAATCTACATTTTGAACCGTGTACCATCTAAATCAGTGGAGAAAACTCCTTATGAGTTATGGAAAGGAAAGAAGCCCTCACTGGGCTATCTTAGACCTTGGGGCTGTCCTGCGATAGTCAAATTGTTGCTCACTGATAAGTTAGATGCCAAGGGTGTCAAAGTATATTTCATAGGCTATCCTCGTCAGACGAGAGGCTATGAATTCTATCATGCTGAAGATCACAAAGTGATAGTATCTAGAGACGTCAAGTTTTTAGAAGCAAAATACCTCGAAGAAGAGAGGTTAGATGATATAATAGAACTTGAAGAAATTCAAGACTTTGACACGCGCGAACATGAGTTCTCTAAATCTTCTGATTTGGACTCAAGTTCTGTGGGAGCTTTCGAAGCAGACAAGGGTAATGATATGACACTTGCTAGGCATGTCATAGTCAGTGGGAGTCCTGTGATTAGATCAACAGTTGAAACCACACCAATGGAACCCGTTGTCAATCAACCTATGCAACAAGTTGCACAAGAGGAGCCTCCCGCTAGGGAACGGGGTCGCAGCGCGCGACCGACTGCATCAGTGCCCACTGATAATGTTCGTGTTACACGAAGCCAGAAAAGAAAAGCACCAGAAACGCCGACAGAAGCACCAGTCGAGCTCCGTAGGTCGAAGAGGATCCCAAAAGGACCTCAGAAGCAAAGCCTTATGATAGAAGACATCAGTGAACTTGATGTTGGCTTATCAGGTCGGGAAGATCCCGAGACCTACAAAGAGGCAATACATGATATTAACTCAGACAAATGGCAAGAGGCCATGGAATTGGAAATGGACTCCATGTACCTGAACCAAGTTTGGAGCTTGGTAGACTTGCCCCAAGGGGTTAGACCTATTGGGTGCAAATGGGTCTTTAAACGAAAGACAGATGTCGAAGGCAAGGTACAAACGCACAAGGCTAGACTTGTGGCGAAAGGCTACACGCAAAGGTATGGCACCGATTACGATGAAACCTTTTCACCAGTAGCAAAGTTGAAGTCTATTCGCATTCTACTTGCGATAGCTGCCTTCTATGATTATGAGATCTGGCAGATGGATGTAAAGACTGCCTTCCTCAATGGCAACCTTGAGGAAGAGGTCTATATGGTACAACCGGAAGGTTTTATTAGTAAAACCAGGCCAACTGCTGTATGCAAATTACAGAGATCCATCTATGGGCTAAAGCAGAGCGTCTAGGAGCTGGAATATCCACTTTGATGAAGCTGTCAAATCGTTTGACTTCGTCAGAAGCGTAGAAGATCCCTGTGTCTACACTAGGCACAGCGACAAGGGAGTCGTTTTCATGATCATTTATGTTGATGACATTTTGATCATGGGAAACAATGTCTCTATGCTAGAAGAGACTAAAGTTTGGTTATCAAGTACCTTCTCAATGAAGGACTTGGGTGAAGCGAACTACATCGTAGGGATAAAGATCTATAGAGATCGGTCCAAGAGGATGTTAGGATTGACACAGTCCACCTAAATCGACAAAATACTGAAGCGTTATAAGATGGACGACTCAAAGAGAGGCTTGCTCCCAGCTAGGCATGGGATCGTGCTATCAGTTAAGGATAGTCCTAAAACTGATGAAGACAGAAAGGCAATGAGTCGTGTGCCCTATGCTTCGGCAGTAGGGTCTATTATGTATGCAATGAATTGCACAAGGCCAGATGTGGCATATGCGCTTAGTGTCACTTGTCGACACCAACAGAATCCAGGAGTACCTCACTGGACTGTTGTAAAGAACATTCTTAAGTACCTTCGACGGACTAAGGAAATGTTCTTGGTGTTTGGTGGAGAACCGGAATTAAAGATGTCTGGTTATGTCGACGCTGGATTTGAATCAGATCTTGATGGCTTTAAGTCACAGACAGGATACGTATTCAATTGAACGGAGGAGCTATCTGTTGGAAGAGTTCTAAGCAAGCCACGATTGCTGACTCATCCACAGAAGCCGAGTACATTGCTGCATCAGAAGCATCGAAAGAAGCTGTCTGGATTTCAGAGTTCTTGAAGGAATTGAGGGTTGTTCCTGCTCCTAGTCCAATAACGACTTATTGTGACAACAGGGGCGCCGTCACTCAAGCCAAGGAGCCTCGATCTACAAACAAGAACAAACATGTACTTAGAAAGTATCACGTTATACGTGAGATTATTGATAGAGGAGAAGTTAGTATAGAACGTGTCTCAACCACGGACAACGTGGCAGATCCTTTCACCAAGGTCTTATCAGTAGATGTCCACTTAAGACATTATGCTAATCTAGGTATTAAGCATAAAGGTGACTGGCTCTAGTCCAAGTGGGAGACTGATAGTGTATATGCCCTAGAGACAGTCTTTATTAAGGGCATGCAACCCTTATTAAGGGCATATATGTACTATTACACATGTCAACGTAATATAATATATGTTTGTTGTTTGACTATTGAGTATAACTTTCATATTTATATTACACCAGGCATACAACATGTCATATCTCTATTCCTGTCTATATTGATATTAAACATGTCCCCTCGGATAGATGACCGATCACACAGATAGTGGGAGCTATGTGAGTTATCATCTATCCCAAACTCTCCCTAGTCGAGGTTCATCTCGGATGTAGGGGTCTGAATGACCAACCGAGACTAGTATGCGTGGAGGTTATACTTGTTAAAGCAAGTGTGAGCCGATCCCACAACCACGGAATGGATTGTTGGACAATCAAGAAACGTTCCCATAACACCGCATAGTTGTTCGAAGGGTGATTACCGAACAATGGAAGTACCCACCGGAAACTCCCATCGATGTATACTCTACACCGAAGTGTCTATGGGAATCGGAAAGTTATCGAAGTGATGCCAGTCGTCCTTTGGACTTACAGGACTTTATCATCACATTTGTTGCCCCATATCCTTGGTGGACCCGTCGATGTCAGCTCTGAATAAGCAGTTGACCCAAGACACGATCCAGGATTATGGCTACATACAGATGGGGATGATAAGTGATTCTGTGAAGGATTCATCTCTCATGTGTAGCACAGGAGAGCACTGCTCATAGTCGTTCATAGTTGTGATTGGTAAAACCGCTGGCCAGCGTATCAATATTGTTATGATAGTCATAATAGATATTGGATTCACCAAGCAACTCACTGAAGACACCCGTGGATGTATTATTGGGATAGACACTTCATCGATCCTAGATGCATTCGAGTCAGTCAGATGAAGGGACGTTACCATCGCCGCGTTGAGCGCAACAGACTTCACAACGAAAGGGTTTGCTTTGAGAAACCTCTCAAACGTCCTCATGCATTAATATTGCAAATGGAACCGTCTAGGAATTCCATTTTGCCTAGTCTAGGACTTTCTTAATATAATGAGGCCCTATGGGTCACACTATGTGGTGATTCAGCTTATCCGAATATCCTTGAAGATGGAATTGCAATTAATTTAGAATTAATTGTGATTGATGAATTATAATTGAATTGTAATTAATTATAATAATTTGTGGCTCAATTAATGATTTGGCATTATTAATTGAATTGGCTGATTAATTTTATTTTATGTAAATACAATTAAAGATTATATTTTAGAAATATAATAGAGGTTTGATTTGAAAGGATATGTTAATTTATAATTAATATATGCACATGGGCAAAATCTACTTGGAGTTTGAATTGCCTTAGAATTATAAGTGGGTCCCAAAATCGGAACCCACCTGACCTCCCTTGCGTGCGCGACCAGCAGTAGTAGTAGGGGAAGGAGTTCGACTCCTTCCTCTATTAGAAGTCAAGGGATAAGTTAGATTTTCCTGATTGAGTTTTAATTTGATTGGGAATGAATCTAGACTTGAATTGGTTTCCTAGTGCGATAAGAATTAGATTCTTATTCCTTTATGAAGTCTAATTGATTATTCTTTAGGCTTGTATTGACTACTACATATAGTAGACTATTAAAGAGCTTTTAACATGGTCGAACACTGTTGATTCAAGATCATTCTTTCTACCAGTTTTCTTAGAGAAAATAAAAACTCTCCCCTACCTCTCCCCTAGCCACGCGCGCGCCACCCTCACCGGAGGAAAACTGCCGCTCCATCTTCTTGGCCACATAAAGAATATGCTAGCATTCTTTCCGATAAGCTGTTCATCCGTGGATACCAAGGTTGAGGTTCAAGGAGCTGAAAACTAATTTTTATTGTCTTGCAGATATCCTCGACTTCGACGAAGGAGAAGATTCACCGGACTTTTACGAAGACTTGATACCTGTTCTTGCTTTTGGAATATTGTAAGTCTTCTGATTAATGTGTTTGAAATATATATACGCTATATGCATGATCAATTAACCTGCATGTTAAGAAAATTTTGAAATTCCGCTGCGTACCCTAGGGGTAACTCTGACCATATTTTCTTACATAAACATGTCCCTAGTGGATGTATACATAATCACATAGTATGTGGGAACTATGTGAAATATCATATATCCCGAACTGTCCCTAGTCGAAGGTCATCTCGAATGGGGGTCTGAATGACGCAATCGAGACTAGCATGCGTTTGGAAGTTATACTCGTTGGAACAAGTGTGGTCGATCCAACGGCCACGGAACGGATCGATGGGGCAAGTCAAAAGAAATCCGAACTATGGAAGAAACCACTGGAGCTCCCATCGATGTATAAACTACACCGAAGTGTCTATGGAAACTGGATTTGAGGAAGTGATGTCATTCGTCCTTAGACTCTCAGACCTTTATCTTCACATATGATGAGTCCTGTTCTTTGGTTGTAACCAACTCTTGTACCCTGAAAACGGGTAGATACGGTCCAACTGGAAAGTTGGCAGTATGCATAGGGTTGGTGGTAGTAGGACCCTGGAGAGGATTCATCTTTCATGTGTAGCATAAGAGACTACTACTCAAGTCGTTCATATTTGTGTTGGCAAAACCGCTAGCCAACGTACAAATATATTTAGGATTGTCATAAATATATCTTGGTAACCAAGCAACTCATTGAAGACGCCATGAGTGCATTAATGGGATAGACACAACATCGATCCTAGGTGCATATTGAGTGATTCAGATGAAAGGACCTTACCATCGTAGCATTGAGTGCAACAGGCTTTCCAACGTAAAGTAGTTTTGAGGTTCTTCTAAAACGTCCTCATGTATTTATATTGCAAATGGAACCGTCTAGGAATTCCATGATGCCTAGCTGTCTTGTTTATATTAATACATTGAGGCCCTATGGGTCACACTATGTGGTGAACCGACTTGTCCAAAGCTATATAGGAAGAATTATAATTAACTGAGTTAATTATAATTAGTTGTGGCGAAATTAATATTCTGAAAATACTAATTGAATTAATTGTGTTATGAGAATACAATTATGTATTGTTTGTATTTTAGAAATAGATTTACTAGTGTAATAAGAATTGAAGTTCTTATTCCTTTCTGGATTCTAATGGCTTCCAATAGAAACTATAAATAGAGGTGTCCAGAGAGCTAGAGAATATACTTTAATCTTGAATAATTATTCTCACTAGACTAAGAAGAAAATTCTCCTCCCTCTCTCCTTCACGCCGCCGCCCCTGTAGTAGTCGTAGGAATTTGATTCCGAGAATATCCTAGCATTCTCCAACGAGCCACCAGTTCATCCGTGGATACCAAGGTGGAGGAAAACCAAGACTGGAAAATAATCTCTATTTTTAGGAAATCAAGAAGACAATTTAGACATCTTCGACTTCACAGAAGGAGAAGATTTTCCAGATTACTACGATCGAGTATCTTGTTGATACCAATCCTTTACCCAAATCAATCTTTGTTATTGCATTCGAACAACTGTAAGTATTCTAACTCGGATGTGTTTATATATGTTACATGGATAACCAGTTAGTGTTGGTCCCTTTAAACAACAAGTAAAGACTAGAGGGGGCGGGGGTTTGAATAGTCTTTATAACTTTTTCGTGTCTAAAAAAACTTTCTCAGCAAGTACTTATTACTTTTCAGTATTGAGGTTCCTGGTACTTAACTTTCTCAACAAAGACGTATTATTTTTCAGTAATGAGTTTGTTGATATTTAAAATTCAGAGTGATGAAGTCTTGTACAATAAGTGCTTTGTCAGAAACCAGTTCCAGCAACTAAACAAATAAAACAGTGTAAACAAAATAACTTACTGAAAGTAAATTGCAGTTGAGTAAATCACACAAACACTATTATAGTGGTATCTGAGGGTGGCGTAATCCCTCAAATAATCCACTTTGTCCTTTCTAGGACTGAATTCACTACGTCAGATGATGATTTTACTTACAACACCTAAACACTAGAATTCCCAGAAACTAAAGCACCCTTGCTTTGTTTCCAACCTAACTAGAGAATTGTAACCTTGTTCACCAAACTTGGGACTTTTAATCAGCAAAACTATACCTGATTAGTTCCCCCTGACAAACACGCCTATAAGGTGGATTTTTATCAGTTAGAGAGGTTTAGGAAGAGATTATTGAGATTAACTTTTCAGTTAACACAAGTAATCTGAGAAACTCAACTTAGAAATACTTTGCAGTAAGCACGTATGTTGTTTCTTTGTGTCAAGACTTGTTCTTGTTCAGAGGAAAGAACATTAAACTAATTTCTTATCTTTGTATTCTACTTCTTCACAAGTAGCTTTGGTTTCAAGCTTAAGTCTTGGAAAGGATCAATAAGCAGTTTAAGAGTAAAGAAGGTTTGACTGTTTAAGCACAAGTGAGAGTTTGATCACGTTGGTGACACACCCTTCTACTCAGCCTAAGGCCTTCTATTTAGAGTGTCTCAAGGGAGCCGTTTGAATTTCAAGTTCTAAGGCTTGTACCTCAAGATGTCACTATCTTGCTGTAAAGTCACTATCATCACTTGTCTTCTAGTCTTTAGTCTTCAGAACGCGTGCTTAGGATTTAATGATCTTTGAAGTTCAAAAGTGAACGTTGGAGCCAAAATGCAAAGTGATTCAGCAAGGAGGTCACATGTGTTATCAGTAAGCAAGTATACTCAGTTCAAAAAGTTCAACCTACTATGTTATATAGATTTTCACTTAAACTGATTGGTTGCTGAGTTTCTCACTTTCTGAGATAACATGCGCCTTTGTAGATATCATTCTCAGAAATCTTCTATGTCTTCAGTCTTCAAGTCTTCAACATTCTGAGCGGTTCTAGGTCTTCAATAGTTTGTTTTTGCAAAACAACGTACATCATCAACAAGCATAAGAACCAAACTAGTACCTACACTATGTCTTTTTTCCAAACGTTCCTCTTTTACAATGTCCTTTAAATTCTAAAATCCTATGGACCTTAATAGTACTAGTTACTGGACTTTACATAATTTAGCATGGTTAATTGTTGATAAACGAGATTGTCAGACTCAATTAATCAAATAAATTTATTTTAGCCAAAGGCAACTCACAACTACAACGAAAACCAAGGCACGTAGTGTAGAAGTAAGATAACCCCGAGTGTCGATCTCTAAGGACTTTAACTAGCTTTAACTAATTTAACTTAAAATATAAAATCAGAAAACGATTTAGCAAAAGTTTTTCTTATCAATTATGATGGAAGTTAGTGATAGTATGATCGTTCTAAGCTTTGGGTTCTAATTACACATGAAGTACTTGAAGTTTGTATAGAAATCTATGATCATGAATTGTCCTAGTGTTTCTTTCAATTTAACACTAATCTACGAAGATAGATGGCTTACATAGATCAAAGAAATAAAACAATAAATCAAGTATTAAACGCGCGAAGCCACTCATGCATAATTAAGAACCCTAGCCATGAATTCACATACTATCACCAACCTTAGATTTAGCTACTCATGTATAAATCGCAATCAAAAAGAATACTCAAATCAAGAGTTAATGAAAACATGTTGAATTGAATAAACAAAAGCAGCAAAATCGTGAGATATTGATGAAACGGTTTGTCAGACTCGATTAATCAAATAAATTTGTATTTAGCCAAAGGCAATTCACAACTACAACGAAAACCGTAGTGTAGCAGTAGAATAACCTCGAGTGTCGATCTCTAAGGACTATAACTAGCTTTATCTAATTTAACTTGAGAATATAAAATAGCAGACGACTTAGCAAAGGTTTTTCTTAACAGATAATGGAGATTGGTGATAGTATGGTCATTCAAAGCATAGCAGGTTAATAATCATGCATAAATTCCCCGGTTTTGCATGGAGATCTTTGATCAATGAGTTGTCCAGTTGTAATTATTCAACACTACGAAGATATAGATTTAGATAGATCAAAAGATCAATGAATTGTCCAATTGTGTTCAATAATTATTCAACAATACGAAGATAGAGATTTAGATAGATCAAAGAAATAAAGCAATAACTCTAGGTATAATGCGCGATATAGCCATTAGCATAATTATTAACCCTTCTTTAAGAAATCGCATACTATCACCAACGAGAAGTTTATCTACTCATAGTTGTCATGCAATCAACAGAAATCATACCACGAATGAATGAAAACATGACGAAAGATATATAAAAATAAGTAGAAAAACTGTAAGATACAATGTTACCGAAAGTTGTCAATCTCCGAAGAATCGCGATCTTACAAGCTCCAAACTGCTAAGAAAAAGTATCTCCTAAGCTAAGAACCCCCAGAACAGGCTCTGGGAAATTCCTACCTAAAACTACAGAGAAACGTGAGAGAAAAGGTCTGGAAAAGTATGAAAAATGGAGAAAACTGAGCAACTATATATAGGCTTTCGAATTGTGTGGGTCGAAGGGCCCCACACACCGGGCGATTCGCCTGGTGTGGGGCGATGCGCCCCACATCCCGGGCGACTCGCCCGGGAGTGTTTTTCGGCCCAGAACGCGTTTCCGATGCGTTTTTGGATTTCTTCCCCTTTTCGGACTCGGTTTCTGCCTTCTAGTGACCTTCTAGCCTCCAGATTCGGTCCCTAGACTTCAAATCCTATCCGGAATCTTTCAGATATTCCAATTAGGCTTCTGGAACACCAATTCTTTGTCTACTTCAATATATTTGCCCGGAAAACCTCATTTTTCAACCAAAACCTTTAAAATAAAAACTAAAGGGAAACGTGACACTATTCTAATAAAATGCACTAAAATATAGCTAAATTAACATAGAGGATAGCTAAAATAGGTGAAAAAGACTCAAATGAAAGTGTAAAATACACATTCATCAGATACAAGTTACCAACGAAGGTTGTCAATCTCCGGTGAATTGCTAACTCACAAGCAAGAATCGAGAATCAAAGATGTTTAATCTCTATGCTTGAGCTTCCAAATCAATAAGAAAAAGAGTCTTCTATGCTAATAATTCCCAGAACAAGTTCCGGAGAATTTGTCTCTCAAAATAAGGTGAAAAGGTATGAAAAACGAACTAAATAGGCGAAACTATATATACTAGTCGACAGACGGGGGGCGAACGGCCTGGGGTCCCAGGCGAACCACCCCGGGTGCCGGGCGAACCGCCTGGGAGCTCCAGGTCGGTGGTAGCGAGTTTTTGGCTTCAGGTTTCCTGTTTGGACTCGATTTTGCCTTCTAGTGACCTTTAAGCCTTGAAACTCGTCCCCTAGGCCTCAAAACTCGTCTGGAAACTTCTAGATAAACCACGGATGACCTTGAAGCACCAAAACTTCGTTCTCTTCACCATAATTGCCCATCAAAAGTACGTTTTTCACCTAAAACGTGAAATATGCAAAGAAAGGGAAACGTGACACTATTCTAATAAAATGCACTAAAATATAAGCTAAATTAACCTAGAGGATAGCTAAATTGGTGAAAAAGACTCGAATGAAAGTGTAAAATACACGTTCATCAATTGCTCATCAAAATTATAAGTTTCCTAACAAATTTACCCCTTTTTAATGTTAGCAATCCATGGATAAATTAATTACAACTCTTTATAAGTTTCTAATGTTGAACAAATCAGAAGAATAATGCAAAAATACTTGAAGTGATTAAACAGTAAGCATAAGTAAATTGCATAATCAGAAACAATAAAAGTAAGCAAAAGCAATTGATTGCTGATAGTTATCTTTCAATGTAACTTTACAAGAAAGAGTAAAGATAACTAAGCAAACAACGTTCAAAACACAACAAATAATCTAAGCTATCTGAAGTTCATGACTTAGAAAATTCCTGGAGGATTTCTTTCACGCTAGCTTCAGCAACTTGTGGAAACTCAATGTAGTCAGCTTCATAGTCTTCAAGAAGCTTTCTGACTTGCATTTGTTTCTCTCTGCTTAGTTTGCATCTCATGATATTGTAACACCCCCTTTTTTTTTATTTTATTATTTAATTAATTAATTTAATTAATTAATTATCGGAGTAAATTATTTTATTCTGTAATTATTTAATTTATTTCCCGCGTAAACGAATTCGACTTTAGTGGGTTCGCGTAGGATTGATTCGTTTGTTCCGTTTTGGGACTAGTTAGCAATCTGACTCCTTTTGGGCCCAATTTTCGTGGCCTCAATTGCTGGCCCAATCTCTTGTCTGGCCCATTTTATTTAGGCCCATCAGCTGAAACCCTAACCCTAAACTAACCCTACCTCCCCTCATTCTCTCATTCACGCCACCATACTGAGAGAGAAAAAAAAAGAAAAAGGAAAAACGCTCCGCTTCTCTCTCGCTCTCCACCCTCATCTCCACAGAACACCACCACCGTTGGCCGCGCCGCCGTCTGCTCCACCCGTTCCGCCGCCGGTTTCGATTCATCCTGCCCGAGCCGCGCCATTTTCTATTCCGATACGTCCGTTTTGATTCCGTTCGAGCCGCCGCCGACTCGAGCTTTGCTGCCGCCGATCAATCTCGACCAAGCTCGGTCCGTTCCGACCAGTCCGATCCGCCCCGTTCGCCGCCGTCGTCTATTTATCACTGAGGGTATTTTAGTAATTTCCATAGATTGAAAGAGTGTTTTCGGAAAACGTTTCAAGTTAACTAGTTTCGACTTTGGTACTTTTGTAGTGACTGCCTTGCTAGCTTATTTGGTTAGGTAGTACTTGACTAACTTAGAGGTCCCGAGTTCGAACCCCTCCTTTACCACTTCTTTACCGACCTTTTACTTTCCGTTCGTTCGACTTCTAGAGTGTAACTAGTTACTTTCAATTTAGGTTCTCCGTCGTTCGTTAGCTCTTAAGCTCACTGCTCGTTGAAGACTTTTGCTTTCAAGTTGAGGTGAGTGTTCACCCCAAAACTTATCTATTTGCGAAAAACTAGAAGGCTATGTGACAATCTGTATCTATTACTATATGTTCTGTTATACCGCATGCTTCCGCATAAAAGTAACTAAGTCCTAAGTATGGCTATTTACCTATCTTTGTTTGTTGCTACTCTGTTCTGGATTAACTCTTCTGTAGGAACACTTCTCGATGTTTCGAGATCTGATTATTATAATCTGTTTGTTCTGTATCTGTATCTGTTCTGTCTGTTTCTGTGTGACCGGTCGATTAGGTTGTAATTAGGTAGGCTTGGATACTGAGGACTATCGGGTTTGCTTGGTTATTGCCTAGTCTAATCCCTTTTAGGCGCGAGGCAGAAGTCGCTGAGGTCTATTAGGGTCGTAGGTTCTGTTTCCCCAAAGTACACATGGGTTTCTGTTTCTGTCCGGAGTTGTATACCCTCTGGAGGGAGCTATAAGGGCAATCTGGGAGTAGGAGTAACAAGGCGGGCTGCACCAACGGACTTCGATTTATCTGTTCTGTCTTTCTGTTATGTTATCTGTTTTGTTTGCTATTCTATCTGCTGCAAATGATTTTGTTTTTAAACTGTTTACTTTTCTTTTGTTAACTTAAAACCTCACTGAGATTCTTTATCTCACGCTCTCTTTGTTTTAAAAAATTCCTTTCTTCCAGATACTACTGAGGATGCACGCGAGTAGGATGCCAGCGACTGAGAGAAGGGTCTGGGATGTCTCTGGGGATTTGTTTTTTTAAAATAAGAAGATGAAACTTTTTACTTTCTTCACTGGTCATTATTGTTTTTGACTTCTAAGTTACCGTTGAATTTTTTACCTGATTCCGTAGGATCCAAAATCCTTTCATCTGTCTTACCACACTTTGATTGGTTTCTTTGTTGCTTGTTTTGTGTATTGAACACATAAACCAACTACATTATAAGCACATTATCTTGATTTCTTCTCTCTCTTCTTCTTTGCCTTGAGTTTCTTCATTGATCTTTTGTTGAGGATTCAGAGGAAAAATGTTTAGAGTGACCAGATTGAGTCCTGGAACAGAGTGGTTTGATGTTCAAAACCTTAGAGATAGGAGTATCTGATAGTGTATATGTCCTACAGACAGTCTTTATTAAGGGCATACAACCCTTATTAAGGGCATATATGTACTATTACACAGGTCAACGTAATATAATATATGTTTGTTTGTTTGACTATTGAGTATCGCTTTCATATTTATATTACACCAGGCATACAACATGTCATATCTCTATTCCTATCTGTATTGATATCAAACATGTCCCCTCGGATAGATGACCGATCACACAGATAGTGAGAGCTATGTGAGTTATCATCTATCCCAAACTCTCCCTAGTCGAGGTTCATCTTGGATGTAGGGGTCTGAATGAACCAGGTGAGAGTAGTATGCGTGGAGGTTATACTTGTTAGAGCAAGTGTGAGCCGATCCCACGACCACGGAACGGATTGTTAGACAATCTAGAAACGTTCCCATAACTCCGCATAGTTGTTCGAAGAGTGATTACCGAACAATGGAAGTACCCACCGGAAACTCCCATCGATGTATACTCTACACCGAAGTGTCTATGGGAACCGGAAAGTTGTCGAAGTGATGCCAGTCGTCCTTTGGACTTACAGGACTTTATCATCACATTTGTTGCCCCATATCATTGGTGGACCCGTCGATGTCAGCTCTGAATAAGCAGTTGACCCGAGACACGATCCAGAATTATGGCTACATACAAATGGGGGTGATAAGTGATTCTGTGAAGGATTCATCTCTCACGTGTAGCACAGGAGAGCACTGCTCATAGTCGTTCATAGTTGTGATTGGTTAAACCGCGGCCAGCGTATCCATATTATTATGATAGTCATAATAGATATTGGATTCACCAAGCAACTCACTGAAGATGCCCGTGGATGTATTATTGGGATAAACACATCATCGATCCTAGATGCCAGTCAGATGAAGGGACGTTACCATCGCCGCGTTGAGCGCAACAGACTTCACAACGAAAGGGTTTGCTTTGAGAAACCTCTCAAACGTCCTCATGTATTATATTACAAATGGAACCGTCTAGGAATTCCATGTTGCCTAGTGTAGCACTTGCTTAATACAATGAGGCCCTATGGGTCACACTATGTGGTGATTCAGCTTATCCGAATATCCTTGAAGATGATTGCAATTAATTTAGAATTAATTGTGATTGATGAATTATAATTGATTTGGAATTAATTATAATTATTTGTGGCTCAATTAATAATTTAGAATTATTAATTGAATTGATTGATTAATTGTATTTTATGTAAATACAATTAAAGATTATATTTTAGAAATATAATAGAGGTCTGATTTGAAAGGATATATTAATTTAGAATTAATATATGCACATGGGCAAAATCTACTTAGAGTTTGAATTTCCTTCGAATTATAAGTGGGTCCCAAAATTGGGACCCACATACCCTCCTTGGCCGGCCGCGTGTAGTAGTAGTATGGGAGGGAGTTTCGACTCCTTCCCATATTAGAAGTCAAGGGTTAAGTTAGATTTTCCTAATTGAGTTCTAACTTAATTGGGAATGAATCTAGACTTAAATTGGTTTCCTTGTGCAATAAGAATTAGAGTTCTTATTCCTTTATGAAGTCTAAAAGAATCTTCTTTAGGCTTCTATTGACTACTATATAAGTATGTCATTAGAGAGATTTTTCAATGCCGAATTCTTAGAGAATTATTCTACCTTTCTTAGAGAAAATTATAAGCTCTCCCCTACCTCTATACCCTAGCCGCGCGCGCCACTCTCCACCAGAGGAAAATCGCCGCCCCATCTTCTTGGCCACATAAAGAATATCCTAGCATTCTTTTCGATAAGCTGTTCATCCGTGGATACCAAGGTTGAGGTTCAAAGAGCTGGAAACTAACTTTTATTGTCTTGCAGATAATCAAAGTATTGCAGATATCTTCGACTTCGACGAAGGAGAAGATTCACCGGACTATTACGAAGACTTCATCGATTGGCATATCGATTCAATACCTATTCTTGTTTTTTGAGTATTGTAAGTCTTCTGATTAATGTGTTTATTGTATACGTTATATGCATGATCAATTAACCTGCATGTTAAGAAATTTTTTGAAATTCCGCTGCGTACCCTAGGGGTAACTCTGACCATATTTTCTTACAGTGGTATCAGAGCCAGGTTAATTGATTATGTATATACGTATATATGTTATGTGATTATGTAGTTTATGTGGATGCAATTGATTCTACGATTAATTCGATTTCAAAAGTTTTTTTTTATATAAATTTAGAATTATATTTTCAAAAAAAAAAAAAATGGAATTTTATATATATATATATAATATATATATATATATATATATATATATATATATATATATATATATATATATATATCTATATATATATATAATATATATATATATATATATATATATATATATATATATATACATATATATGTATATATATATATATATACATATATATGTATATATATATATATAGCCCGCCTGTGGGACGCAGGCGCCCTAGGAGACGGGATTCGATCCCGTTCCCGTATATTATTATATATATTATTTAATTTTTCCGGGTAGGACCCAAAATCGAATTTTGGAAATTTTGAGGATTGAATTTTATTTTTGGAATATAAATATGATTTAATTGTAATTTTTATTAACTAGATGGGTTAAATTTAATTAGTATTAAGCTGAGGGGATTATTTGTTATTTATCAATTTATTGTTTATTACAAATAAGTCTTTCTACTTTTGAATTTTGAATTTAACACCTCCAAGGTTTGGAAAATTACAATTGAGTCCTTCGGGTTTTCGAAAATTGCTACTTGGTCAATAGAATTTTCGATTTTTCAATCTAGTCCAAATTTTCAATTTTTTCATAGAGATTATAAGTATGGGATTATAATTTTCATAATGAAATTATGAAGTCATTTGGCATCCACATAGGCTACTACTTGTTTGTTTGCTCGATATGCTATTGTTTGACAATGCATGTTTAAATACCACGTATTTTACTTTCCGTTCGACCGCTATTCATGCGAGGGTAGGTGGCGCCCTCTTATTTGTCGGACCGTATATTTTTATGTATGGATAGGCGGCATCCATTACGTGTAGACAGCTCATGCATGATGGGTAGGCGGCGCCATTATTTGTTTGTAGATGACTGATAACAACCCTCAAGCTACAAGCCCCAACCAATATAAGTGCAGAAATATGTATACGTATGTGTTTCTGAGATGCTTTCCATGTGGTGCTTTAATTCTGAACTTTCATTGCGTTTCCCTGTATTGGCGACCTCGTCTTGCAGACTCGCAGTGATCGTCAGATTAGAGTAAGCCTATGGTTATAACTTACTGCATATTGTATCTAGCGACCTCGATATGTGCAATATGTAGAGCGTCTGGTAAATTAGATTTAACACCCAAGAGTTGCGTGACTCAATTGGATAGTCCTACCGGTCATATTATGTTATGCGACCAGCCCCCGTTGGAGTATAGCATAGTATGATTTGGATCTTGGCCACTACGGTAACTTGGTGGACATTACCCGTATGTTTGTTTTGGGGCCGATCATATGTGAAAATAGTGGAAGCTAAACAGCTAAAGGACCTTGTTGTTTAGTTATGTTGACTGTGTATTTAGAAATAGTATTTCAATAGTTGATCTATTATTTTCGTTCTATATTATTTCTCCTTAGGAAAACCGAAATGGCGAGTATCTCGCTCCGTGCTATCTTAGAGAAGCAAGTTCTGACCGGACCAAACTTCCTAGATTGGATCAGGAATATTCGTTTGGTGCTGAGGTACGAAAAGATTGAGTACGTCTTGGACGAGGCTATTCCCATGTGTCCCGAAAATCAGACTGCCGATCAAGTTGCTGCTTGGAATCAAGCCAACAAGGCAAAGGATGATAAGCATCAAGAGTGTTGGTCCCTTTAAACAACAAGAAAAGACTAGAGGGGGGGGGGGTGAATAGTGTTTTCAAACTTTCGTCGTTTAAAAACTTTCTCAGCAAGTACTTATTACTTTTCAGTAATGAGTTTGCTGATACTTAACTTTCTCAGCAGGCGCAAGTTACTTTTCAGTAACTAGTTTTGCTGATACTTAAAATCAGAGAGCGGAAGTCTTTGATACAATAAGTGCTTTGTCAGTAAGTGATAGTTTCAGCAAGTGAAGTGAGTGACTGTGTACAGATAGATATGCTTTGCTGAAAACTAAATACAGTAAGTAAATCACACAAACACTTTTATAGTGGTATCTGAGAGTGGCGTAATCTCTCAACTAATCCACTTTGTCCTTTCTAGGAAAGAATCCACTAAGATAAGTTTGAGGTTCCTTACAACACCTATCTAGAGCGATCCAAACAGAAACCAAAGCACACTTGCTTCGTTTCCAACCTAACTAGAGAATGAAAACTTGTTCTCCACCAAACTTGGGACTTTTAATCAACAACACTATGCTCGATTAAGATCCCCCTAAATATCACGCCTGAAAGGGTGTATTTTCAGTTAGAGAGGTTTGGGATGAGATAACTTAATTATAACTTATTCAGTTACAATAAGAAATCTAAGAAACAAAACTTTGAATACTTTGCAGTAAACAATTTTGATTGTGTCAAGACATGTTCTTGTTCGAACGAAAGAAAGAACACTTAACTAATTTCTTAGCCGTGTAAGTTCTACTTCTTCACAAGTAGCTTTTTCAAGCTTTAAGTCTTGGAACGGATCAATGGCAGTAAAGAGTATTTGAAGGGTATGTGTGTTTAAGCACAAGTGAGAGTTTGATCACGTTGTTGACACACTTCAACTCTTTGCCGGATGACCTCTATTTATAGTGAAAATAAGGAGCCGTTTGAATTTCAAATTCTAAGGATTTTGTTCCTTAAGATGTCACTATCTTGCTTTCTACTTTCAGCAGCGTCCTTTGTTGTCTTCTAGTCTTCATGTCCTTCGCGTGCATGCTTTGCATTTAATGCTCTTTTGAATGAAATTCAAACAGTATCATTGGAGTGCAAATACAAGTACTTTCAGCAAGAGGTCACAAATGTTTATCAGCAAGTGGTCAGTCTCAGTTTCAGCAAGCACAACCTACTCTGTCATTTAGATTTTCACTTATGTAATGCTGTTGCTGAAGTTTCCACTTTCTGAGCAACATGTGCCTTTGTAGATACCAGTCTTCAGAAATCTTCTAGTCTTCAGATGTTCGAATTCTTCAAGTTTCTGAACGGTTCTAAATGCTTCAATAGTTTCTTTTGTGTAAACAAAGTACATCATCAGCAAATGCTTCAATAGGTTGTAATTCTTTTCAGAAAACAAGATACATCATAAGCGGTAAAACTAACCTATCTAGCACCTACTCTAAGTCTTCAGCAAACGTTCCTCTTTTACAATGTCCTTAAAATTCTAAATTCTTATGGACCTTAAGTGTACTAGTTACTGGAATTTCCTTAATTTAGCATGGTTAATTGCTCATCAAAATTACAAGTTTCCTAACAAATTTCCCCCTTTTTGATGTTAGCAATCCATGGCTAAATTAATTGTTACCCTTTTAGAGGTTTCTGATGTTGAATAAATCAGTTGATTAATGCAAGCATACTTGAATAATTAAACCGTAAGCATAAGTAAATTGCATAATCAAAAACCAATAAGAGTCAAAAGCTTCATTGCTGATAGTTATCTTTCAGTAAGTTTACAGGAAAGATCAGAGATAACTACACAAAATCAGCAAACAAAAACTTGAACAGAACTATTACAGAGAGTTAAGCTCTTTCAGAGGATTTTCTCAAAATCTCTCTTACACTCTTCTCAGCAAGTGCTGTAAATTCAACAACGTCCTTTGCGTAATCTTCAAGTAGCTTACGGACTTGTAGTTGAAGAATCCTTGCATTTTTGCAGGCGGTATGATAATGCTTTTCAACATTCATTTCCATGTAGTGAACTACCCACAAATGCATGCCCCAATTGCTGGCATGGAGAAGTTGTGTATCTGAAATGCTTTTAGGATGAATCTTCCTTAACTAGAGAAGATCTTCTTCTTGATCCTTAGCAGTGAGATAGAAATACTCATAAGGAATCAACCCAAGTTTCTTCTTTGATTTCTTGGTCACAGGGTCAGAGTAATAGGCAACACCAATTGGTTTTATCAAATCAGGTTCTTGTCTTATGGACTTACCAATTGAAGTTCTCCTTACTAAGACTTCCAGATTCAGCCATCTCCCATCAATATTTCTTGGTAGGGATTCAACCCTTTCTTTTCTTTTCACCTTGAGGTCAATCCAAGTAAACATCTGGTTCAGTATAGCAGTTGGAAAGAACTCATTTACTTCCAGCTTTAAGATCCAGCAACCATGAACGTTTCTGATCACGTTCTGAGTGGTTTCCTCATTGCTGATCTTTGTATATTCAATGCCGGAGCCAATAGCAATGCTGGCCAGCCTCTTTTCTTCCTGTCTTTGCCTTCTTCTTCTTGACTTTGCATTGTCTTGATCTCTTGTTGAAGATCTTGAGTCAGAAGAGAAGTACTTTGAATGGAAAGACGGAGTTAAGGCTGTAATTGGTCTAGCTCTTATGGCTTGAGCTATGGTTTGATTGTCATCATCATCATCATCTTCTTTATTCAGATCTTGATGACTTTCAGTATGACAGAATTCTTGAGTTTCAGCAACAGTTTTTCTCTTTTTCGGACTTGCTGAATTTAACTCAGATTCTGCTTGTCTTTTAGAACTTTGCTCTTTTTCAGCAAGAGGTTCTATAGTCAGTGGCGCTTCAGTAGGGGTTTTCTTCCTTGAAGATCTCTTTTGCTTATCTTCCCCCTTAGACATGGATTGCATCATTGGAGTAATGTGCAAAGAGAAGAACTCATTGCAATTTTCAGCAAGAGTGCTTAGGCTGTTGTATTTCATAATGATTGTTTGCTGATCAGAGGTCAGCTTTGACAATTCTTGTTTAATACTCACCATATTCTCCTCATGTCTGCGCTCTGTTGCGACCTTATCTTCAATGAAAGTCTGAGCCTTGACTAATGCAGACTTTGCCAACCGGAGTTCTTGACTTACATCTTCTTCATAGCTTTTGTGGTAAAGACTGATGTCTTTTTGAGCTATTGTAAGTGTAGTAGTGCGTTTCAGCACAGTAGCCAATATCTTTCCGATGTCAAGCGGACTCTCAGCAAGCAGTGCATCATGTTCTGCTTTGCATGCTTTGTGGACTTCCATAAGTGCCAAAATTCTTGGAGTAAAATCCTCCACACGTGGAAACGACACTAAGTTTGGGGTCAAGGAATGAGCTTTGAGCTCAGAAGCAAATTGATCGTCTTGTAACAACAATTGACTTCTCAAGTCATCTCCTACATCATGTTCGTAGTCAGGAGGAGGGATTTCAACCACTTTGGGGTCTTTCTTTGAATTATCATCCTCATTTGCTGAAAGATCATCTTCATCTTCAGATTCATCAAGGCCAGCAACCTTGGAACCTAAATCAGCAGCTTCATTCCTTTCTGGTTGAGTGGTTGCTGATGGCAACGCTTCAGACTCAACGACTGGAGTTTCACCAGTAGTAGGTTTTAATTGAGTAGTTGCTGAAGGCAACGTTTGAGACTCAATTACTGGAGTTTCACCAGTAGTAAGTGGAAGGGAGGGGACTTCCTGTGGCTTTACTCCTAAAGATTGAGCAATATCCAAATTATGCGTATGCCTTGCATGAATTTGGAGACTATTTTGAAGTGCTCTTTGGTAATCTTCATCCAGTTCGTCTTCATCATCAAGGTTTGGATCAGTGACCTTGGCATCGAGTAAAGATAACTCGGTTTCAAAGCGACTCGCTTTCTGGCGTATTCTTTCTCAGTATCAGCGCCTTGTACAGGTGCTTGAGTACCGGTCTCATCATGAGTAGGTTGAGATTCATGCTGAGTTGGTGTTTGTTCAGCTTGCTGAATGTCTTGATTCTCAGTCTCAGCAACTGTCAGTTTGAGTCCACCAGCATCAGGACTAGGACCTTGATTGTCATCATCGTTATCCTTTTTATCCTTTGAATCTTTCCCTTCATCATCATTGGGATCAGTAGGGATGTTTTCATCTTATTCTTCCTTATCATCATCAGTCAAAATAACCAACTCGAGATGCTTGTACAAAGCAACACTCGTTACTTCTTCTTCTTCATTGATTTTGTGGGGATCAGCCACCACGAGTACAAAAGAACCCTTGAGCATCACAGCTTGTTCAGCTGGAGAGGCACTCTTAAATTTTGCCTTCATATTCTCTCTGATTTGAGCAATCAGATTCGAGCTCATTAGCTGAGAATATGACATCTCTTCCGGAAGTATAGAGTGGACAAAGGTCTCAAGCTTCAGCAAAGAAGACCTCTTTTTCTCGTTTGATAGATGAAGATGAAGGTCAGAAAAGTCCATCCTTCTGTACCTTTGCCAGTTGCTGACAGACTTAGCAACTCTTGACAAGGTAGTTCTCTTGAAGTCTAAGTAAAGTTCCTCAGAACTCACTTTTGGATCTTCAGTGATGTGAACCACTTCAGTGGTCTCCTTTTGAGCCTGAAAAAGAATAACATTTTGTTCAGGAAAGGTTTGGATAATTGTCTTAGAGTCCAAAGCTGAAACATGATTTACCTGCTGAGTTTCAACAAGCTCATGTTGCACACTTGATTGTGCTGGTACAATTTCCATTCCTTGAGGAGCTTGAGAAGCATCCTTCATTTGTTCATCCTGAAATAAATGTGAGTTAGATACAAGTACTAAGTTGTCAAACTTAGTTGTATTACCAAAAACATTAACTACCTGCTGAGCAGGAAGTG
Source organism: Plantago ovata (assembly GCA_028274465.1). Lineage (NCBI taxonomy): Eukaryota > Viridiplantae > Streptophyta > Magnoliopsida > Lamiales > Plantaginaceae > Plantago > Plantago ovata. Next base: position 54,870,069 of record CM051457.1, read on the forward strand.
TTGATTCTGGTGCAGAGGCTTCAGCAACCGTCTGACTTGTATCTTGAGAAGTCTGTAGAGAAATTATAATATTAGAAAAAGATTGAGTTTCAGAAAGTGAAGATTTGCTGATGGTTGAGTTAACTACCTGCTGAAGAAAGACAGGTTGTGGCTCAGTCCTTTCAGCAATAACAACTTCTTCAGTTTCTGGGACTTTTTCTTCAACAGACTTCTTTGCTTGCTCTGTTTGAGAAAGCTGTGCGGTTTCAGCAATCTCCCTTGTCTCTGAAATGACAAGTTGAGCAGATGTATCTTGACCCTTAAGCTCACTGCTTGTCATAAAAAGATCGATTGATTTGTTGGATGTTTCTTCAATATCCAACTGCATTTGATGGCTTATTTCTTCCAGCACAAGCTGAACTTTATCAATTGATGTCTTTGGTGAACTGGGGCCAGTATTCTCAGCATCACGAGATGCGTCGTCGAATAATGCTTCTTGTGTTGTTTTAGCGACTTCTGGGACTTGAACCATTGCGGTCTCAGCAACTGGTTCTTCAGCAACTTGATGAGTTGCTTGTTCAACAACCATCTTTTCAGCAACGGCAGCTTCAGCAAGTGCCGCGGTTCTTAAATCAGCAACGATATCAGTCACTGGTTCCAGAGTCTGGGATTGGGGCAGGAATTTCATTTCCACTGCCTTGTGGTCTATTCTCAGTAGATGAATCAACATTAAGTTGATTGTTGAAGGCTTCCGCAAACACTTCTACGTTGCTGACATAGGTTTCAGTAACCACCTTGTCAACATCTACTGGAGCTTGCTTTTCAGCAACTTCTTGAGAATCGTCCGAGAGGTCATGGACAATTGGTACTGACTTGCGAGCCAGTGTTTTCTTTCTTGAGTTGTTTGTCCTTTTTCTCTTGGGGATGGGGTTAGCTGATGACGCTGTAGTCTGAGTGTCATCATCAGCTTTCCTCTTTTTCTTCTTGGATTTCTCCAGTTTCCCAGCAGTGGCGTCAGTAGTTGCATTTTCAGCAACGGGTGTAGTGGTGTTAGCATGATCACCATCTACAACAGTTTCATCTCTAACTTGCTGAGTGGTGACATCTGCAACTGTTGTATACCTTTCTTGCTGGCTTGTGCTGACAACATTTGCAGCTGTTGTCTTCTTTGATTTTTCGAGTTTCTTGCCAGCAGTCTTAGGTACATTTTGCTTGTAGAAGGCTCTTCCCATATTTCATACTGATTTCTTGATTGGCAATGGGTTTCTTAGTTGAATCGTGAATTGTTCAAGGATAAATCATATCTTCAGTCCATACATGACTGGGAAGGTAGGTGAGACCTTGTTGTCTTCAACCTTGACCTTGAACTTAGTAACACAATCAACAAGTCTGTTGAAAATGTACTTTGTCCAGTTGAGCTCCGTTTTGTTCTCATAGATATGCATCAACAACGTCCACCTTCTCAAGCCTACTTGGTCTATTCCTCCAACTTGGGAGTCTAAGACTTTGATTAGTAGCAGAGCTACTAGACCAAGTGAATGGCATAGATGCTTCCTCTTAACGTGCTTTGTCCAAGTCACGGGAGCAATCTCTCCTTTCTTCATTTTCTCATTTCTGACATCACTGTAGAAGGCTTCTATCTCTTCATCAGTGGCAGTGATGTCATCTTCAGTTCCAGTGGTTGGAATCTGAAAGTTTTCTGCTAAATCAGTCCATTTCAGAACGATTTGCGTGTTTTGAACTGTAGAAAAGATCACTTTTTCAGTGACTCCTTTACTATCAGTTAGGGACTGGATTTCTGCATTGTTGTAGAACTCCATAGTGTCTAACATGCTCACTTGCTTAGGGCGAGCAGTTATAAAATGAATGAGGCCTTGCTGTTTGATGAAGTCAAGCGCCTCTTCATTGTCACCGTCTAGTTCTTGTTCATAGAAGTATCGGATATACTTCTCCTTTGCAAAACCACCCCATTGCATCATCATCTCACACTTTGCAGTGTCAAGATATGAAGGAGGAATAGGTTTTCTTGTGATTCTATCGTTTTTCAACACAACTTTTGCTGTGTTAGTCACCGGAGTTGTCACTGGAGCAGTGCGTTTTTCAGCACTGTCAACCTTAGACGACTTTGAGGTCTTAGATGACTGTCTCTTTGGTGCCATTTCTTTATATAGATGAGAAATGTGTACGAAAAACATTGTTTGCATTTTGACCGGAGGTACAGTAGATTCAGGCTAAAATTTGCAGAGAAAGGAAATGTGAGTTAAAGAATTTTGTCATTTCTCTAACTCCTTCTTTATATAGTGTCTCTGATGTGTGAGAAACTCAATCGATTTGAATTCTCAGCAAGGGTAAAACAGATAAACAAAGGCGTTAGTGGAGCCTTTGCATTAAATGTGTAGTGGCCCTGTAACGGTATCGGTTTTTGAAAACAAAATAATTTCTTGAAAAAGAAAATCCAAAATAGCTTTAATAGCAACGAACGGCAATCAATGCCAAAATAATCTTTGACGCGCACAGCGCTAACGGAAACAAGTAAATATCCAACGATAAACTTAGAATTCAAATGAAACAACGAGTGAAGACAGTAAAAAGTTCATCTTCTTATTTTGAAATAAAATCCCAAGACACCCCAGACCCTTCTCTCAGTCGTTGGCATCCTATTCGCGGACATCCTCAGCAGTATCTGAAAGGAAGGAATTTTGAAAACAAGAGAGCGTGAGATAAAGGATCTCAGTGAGGTTCTAAGTTAAAAACAGAAAGTAAACAATTTTGAAATCAAATTCCTTTTCAGAAAAGCAAACAAACAGAACAGATCACATAACAGAATAACAGAACATATAAGTTGAAGACCGTTGGTGCAGCCCGCCTTATTGCTCCTACTCCCAGAATGCCCTTATAACTCCCTCCAGAGGGTGCACAACTCCGGACAGAAAGAGAAACCCCCGTGTACTTTGGGGAAACAGAACCTACGACCCTAATAGACCTCAGCGACTTCTGCCTCGCGCCTAAAAGGGATTAGACTAGGCAATAACCAAGTAAACCTGATAGTCCTCACTACTCAAGCCTACCTAATTACGACCTAATCGACCGGTCACACAAAAATTGATAGAACAGATACAGATACAGATACAGAACAAACAGATAACAATAATCAGATCTCGAAACATCGAGAAGTGTTCCTGCAGAAGAGTTAATCCAAAATAGAGTAGCAACAAACAAAGATAAGTAAATAGCCATACTGAGGACTTAGTTACTTTTACGCGGAAACATGCGATATAACAGACATATATTAATAGATACAAGTTATCACATAGCCTTCCAGTTTTTCGCAAATAGATAAGTTTTGGGGTGAACACTCACCTTAACTTCCGAGCAAAAGATCTCCAACGAGCAGTGAGCTTACGGGTTATCGGACAACGGAGAACCTTCGAAAGGGGATAGAGTCAATCGATCGAAATCGGAGTCAAACGGACCGGACGTAACGAATCGGCGGCGAACGGATCGGAGGTCGGAGCGGCGGACGGATCGGAGGTTGGTTCGAACGAACAGAGAGCGGCGGAGCTAGACGGACAGAGCGGACAGAACGGGCGCGGCGCGAGCAACGAACGGCGGCGGCGGATGCGAGCAAACGAACGGCGGCGGCGGACGCAGCAAACGGCACGGCGAACACGACGAACAGATCGGTGGATCTTGGGATCGGCGCGGCGCGGATCAGAGCGGACAGGCAACGGATCGGCGCGGTGGAACTGGCAGAGACGACGGCGGCTCGGCGACGGCGGCGCGGAGTCAGGCTAACGGACGGCGGAGCAGCAGCAGCACTTTCCTCTTCTCTCTCTTTTTCTCTTTCTCTCTTTCTTTTCTTTTCTTTCTTTCTTTTTCGGTTTGTTGAACGGCAGAATGAAATAATAAAGGAGATGGCACGGTTAGGGTTAGGGTTAGTCAGACTGGGCCGGTCAACAGGCCTTGACTGGCTAAAGAATGGGCCAAAGAGGTCAGAAAGGTCTAGGCTTCCAGCTCGATCCAAACGTAATGAAACGAACTTGCTTACGCGAAAATAATTAAATAATTATCAAATAAATAATTTACTCTGATAATTAATTAACTAAATTAAATAATTAAATAATAAAATAATAAATAAATAAATAATTAAAAAAAACGGGGTGTTACACTCTTCCCCCCTTAAAAGAATTTGGTCCCCAAATTCACACCTGAAAAGTTGAAGAGCTCGGGATACTGCCGGCGCATGTCATCCTCGCTTTCCCAAGTTGCCTCCTCATACTGATGATTTCTCCACAGAACCTTTACTTGCTTGATTTGCCTATTACGGAGCTGTTGCACCTTCTGGTCTAGAATACGAACCGGTTGCTCCACATAAGACAAATCCTCCTCAATAGTCACTTCCTCGGGTTGAATCACGTGTGACGGGTCCGGATAGTACTTCTTTGGTTGAGATACATGGAAGACATTGTGAATCCCAGTAATAGTAGTGGGCAGTTGCAACCGATAAGCCACAACGCCAACTCTTTCAATGATCTCGTATGGACCTACATACCGAGGGTTCAGTTTAGCTCTACGACCCATACGGACAATTCCCTTTCTCGGAGATAGCTTGAGAAAGAAAAAATCACCAACTTCAAACTCCAAATCTTGCCTACGATTATCGGCGTAACTCTTTTGTCGACTTTGAGCAGTTCTCAATCGGTCTCGAATAAGCCTAACCTTTTCCAAGGTTTCTTATATCATCTCATTGAGAGTCCTCTCTCCAGCTATCGGTGTAGAAATTCGGTCCTCCAAATCCCAATACAGCGGTGATCTACACTTTCGACCATACAGTGCCTCAAACGGTGCCATACCAATCGATGCTTGATAACTATTATTATAGGCATACTCAACCAATGGCAAATGTTGTGCCCAGCTTCCTTGGTGATCCAGCACACACAATCTCAGAAGATCCTCTAGAGTTTGAATGGTCCTTTCGGATTGACCATCCGTCTGCGTATGTGCTGCGGTACTAAAATTCAACTTAGTACCCAAGCCTTCGTGTACTTGCTTCCAAAATCTTGAGACAAACTTCGGATCCCTATCAGATACAATGCTCACCGGAGTGCCATGAAGCCTAATTATCTCATCGCGATAGACTTCGGCTAACTTCTCGGATGTGTAGGTGGTTTTTACAGGCAGAAAGTGTGCCGATTTTGTCAACCTATCGACAATGACCCAAACACTATCAAAACCACCCCTAGCTACCGGTAGACCAGTCACAAAATCCATAGTGATCATCTCCCATTTCCACTGTGGAATCTCGAGTGGTTGTAGTAAACCTCCCAGTTTCTGGTGCTCAGCCTTCACTTGCTGGCAGACCAAACAACTTTGCACAAACTGTGCAACATCTCGCTTCATATGGGTCCACCAGTAAACTTTCTTCAAATCCTCATACATTTTGTTTCCTCCAGGATGCATCGAGTACTTAGACTTATGAGCTTCCTCCAAAATTAGACGTCTAAGCTCTTCATCAGAAGGCACACACAGTCTACCTTGAAACCTTAGGGCTCCATTCTCATCAACAGAGAACTTCGCATTGCGAGGTTCAGTGATATGTGCTTTGATATCTTGAAGCTCTTCATCATGCTCTTGAGCCTCAAGAATTCTACCTGCCAGCTCATACCTCAAAGTGACACAAGACAATTTGGATACTTCGAGATTTGACACGTGTACCCTACGACTTAAGGCATCAGCGACCACATTGGCCTTACCAGGATGATAGAGAATGGTACAAGTATAATCGCCCAGAAATTCCATCCATCGTCATTGTCTCATGTTCAACTCCTTTTGGGTGAACACATACTTCAAGCTCTTATGATCGGTGAGGATGGTGAACTCAGGACCATAAAGGTAGTGTCTCCACTTTCCTAAAGCAAAGACTATAGCAGCTAGCTCAAGGTCATGGGTTGTGTAATTCCTTTCATATGGCTTCAATTTTCTCGAAGCATACGCGATCACCTTTTCCCGTTGCATCAGTACACAACCCAAACCTTCCTTTGAAGCATCAGTGTAGACCACAAAGTCATTGGTCCCCTCCGGAAGAGCTAGTATAGGGGCAGTGGTCAGTCTCTTCTTCAGCTTTTCAAAGCTTTCCTCACACTTGTCATTCCAAACGAACTTAGGAGTTTTCCCTGTTAAAGAGGACAAGGGTCCAGCTATCTTCGAATAATCCTTCACAAAACGGCGATAATAACCAGCCAAACCGAGAAAACTCCTCACCTCAGTGACAGATTCAGGTCTCTTCCAATTAACTATCGACTCAATCTTCGATGGGTCGACCTCCAAACCTTCTCCAGAGATAATGTGCCCTAGAAAGGCTACTTTATCTAGCCAAAATTCACACTTGCTGAATTTGGCATACAATTTGTTGTCCTGAAGAGTTTCCAAGACAATTCGGAGATGATTCTCATGATCCTCTTCGGATTTCAAGTAAACGAGAATGTCATCGATGAAAACAACAACAAACTGATCCAAATACGGCTGAAAAACTCGGTGCATCAAATCCATGAACACAGCTGGGGCATTCGTAAGGCCAAACGGCATCACCACAAACTCATAATGACCATACCTCGAGTTCAGAGCAGTCTTAGGTATGTCTTCTTCTCTTACCCTAACTTGATAATAGCCTTGTCGCAAATCAAGCTTCGAGTAAACCTTCGAACCTTCCAACTGATCAAAGAGTTCCTCAATACGGGGTAGGGGGTACTTGTTCTTGACAGTGACTTGGTTCAGGCCTCGATAGTCGATGCACATCCTCATACTACCATCCTTCTTCTTTACGAACAGAACCGGTGATCCCCAAGGCGAAGAACTAGGTCTCACAAAACTGTTATCCACCAGATCTTGCAGTTGAGTCTTAAGCTCCTTAAGCTCAGCAGGTGCCATCCTATAAGGTGACTTCGAAATGGGTGCAGTGCCAGGTACCAGATCAATACTAAACTCCACGTCTCGTTCAGGGGGTACGGAATCCAGCTTCTCAGGGAAGACATCCTTGAATTCCTTAACCACCCTAACTTCCTCGATTTTTGGCTGATCCTTGGGTTTATTGATCGGATACGCCAAAACGCAGGTAGCACCCTTCACGTATAGCCTTCTAGCTTCCATTGCAGACAACAGAAACTTCTCATCCTTTCTCTTATCTCCTTTCCACACGACTTTCTCCTCTCCAGGTTTTCCCAGGGATATAGCCTTGGTTCGACAATCCAGTTGTGCGTAGTGCTCGGACAGCCAATCCATACCCAGAATAACATCGTAGGTTGATAGAGGTAGAAATATAAGGTCAGCAGTGAAAGTTCTTCCTAGGATGGAAATCTCGCAACGCTCGATGAACTTCTTAGGGATTAAACTAGCTCCCAAAGGCGTACATACTTCTAAAGCGTGGGGTAAAACTTTGTATGGTAAAACGAGTGACTCAGCAAATACTTCAGCAATAAATGAATGCGTAGCACCAGGATCAAATAAAGCTTTAGAAGAAGTTTGAGCGATCAGTAGCTGATGAATGTGTATTTTACACTTTCATTCGAGTCTTTTTCACCTATTTTAGCTATCCTCTATGTTAATTTAGCTATATTTTAGTACATTTTATTAGAATAGGGTCACGTTTCCCTTTAGATTTTATTTTACAGGTTTTGGTTGAAATTCGAGGATTTCCGGGCAATTATATAAAAGTTGACAAGGAATTGGTGTTCCAGAAGCCTATTTGGAGTATCTGAAGGTTTCTGGATAGGATTTGGAGTCTAGGGGTCGAATCTGGAGGTTAGAAGGCCACTAGAAGTCAGAAACCGAGTCCGAAAAGGTGAAGAAATCCAAATCCGCGTCGAAAAATGCGGAATTCCGCGAAAAAGCCGGGGGGCGAACCGCCCCAACCTGCGGCGAACCGCCACGTGTTTTATTCGGGGCCTATATATAGTGCTCAGTTTTTTCTCCGAAAATCATATCTTTCCAGACCTTCTCTCTCACCTCTCTCTATAGTTTTAGGTAGGAACTTCCCGGGGCCTGTCCTGGGAGTTCTGTAGCTTAGGGGATACTTTTTCATAGCAGTTTGGAGCTCGTAGGACCGCAATCATCCGGAGATTGACAACCTTCGGTAACTTTGTATCTTACAGTTTTATTCTACTTATTTTATATTCTTTCAACATGTTTTCTTCTATGATTTCTGTTGATTGCATGCTTATTATGAGTAGCTAAACCTATCGTTGGTTGAAGTATGTGAATTCTTAGCGAAGGGAAGATAATCATGCTAATGGCTATATCGCGCATTATACTCCGTGTCATTGCTTTATTTCGTTGATCAGTTGTAACCAAAATTCTCGTATGTTGTATTGATTATTATGCACAATTGGACACTAGTCGACCATCAGACCAATTATCTTCGTAGTGTTGAATAATTACGGAACACATTAGGACAATCGTGATTGACTAGTCAGACCAAATTATCTTCGTAGTGCTTAATACTTGCAACAGGACACTAGATTGATTCAAAGATCTCTATGCAAGACCGAGGAATTTATGCATGATTATCGACCCGTTATGTTAAGAAGGACCATACTATCACCAATCTCCATTATCTGCTAGAAACCCCCTATTGCTATCTGTCTGCTGTTTTATATTCTCTTGTTAAATAGATAAAGCTAGTTATAGTCCTGAGAGAACGACACTCGAGTCATTCTACTGCTACACTACGGTTTTCGTTGTAGTTGTGGATTGCCTTTGGCTAAATACAAATTTATTTGACTGAATCCGGAGCACGACATCCGCGCTCATCAAATTGGCGCCGTTGCCGGGGACTATACTCCTTTTTTCTGTTTAATTTGTTTATATTTACAGCTTTAGATTCCTAATTCTATTAGTTTTAGTTTTTCTTGTCAATCTCCTTTTTAATCTCTCTCTGATATTGCTTTCCTAGTTTGTTTCTAATTTCCCTTTCCTAGCCTTAGTATTATTCGATATCTAGATTTATTCTCGATTTTTCGAAATTTCTAACGAGGCTAATTTTTAGTTTTGAGTTACTCTTACTACAGACATACAGGTATGATGTCCATGCGCGCTCGCATGACACCCCAATTCTCGCAGGTGAGGATCGGATCTTCCATATACCTGGAAGACGAGTTAAGGAGGTATGAGGTGACGGAGTCCATGGTGAGGTACTTACCGAGGTACGAAGATGGAGTAGGGATGGACCCATGGAGTTTCATTCGATCATATGAGGAGGAAATAGAAAGAATTCCAGCAGAAGGGTTTACTAAGGACCAATTATGCAGGAAACTATTTTCTTTTGCTCTTGGGTATGAGCCGAGGCGTTGGATTGCAAGGTTTGAACCAGGATCGCTGAAAACTTGGGGCCAAGTAGTATAGGAGTTCTTGGCGCGGTTCATGCCTTATCATGAGACAATTACCTTACGTGATAGGATCCAATATTTCGAGCAAGGAGAGTATGAGCAGTTTTGTGACGCTTACGAACGTTTTGAGATGTATAAACGTGAGTGCCCCCATCACCGTTTCGAAGATGGGGAGTTGATTTGGTGCTTCGTTGGTGGACTTCGTGAAGAGGAACGACTTAGAATGGATCAGTTGAGCGGCGGTCTGGGAGAATGTACGGTCGACGAGGCAGAAGAAGTCCTCCGTAAGTACGCCAGAGGTTCAACACAATCCGATGAGGTCATACCAATTCACATCACCGCAAAGGAAGTAGATCGAGGTGAAGCAGGAAGCTCATCCGAGGAGTATTTTGAAACCGAAGAAATCAGTGAGGAAGATGCACATGCCGAGCAAGTTGAAGATGACCTTCGTATAGCAAAAGTTGTTGAAGAAGTTGAAGTAACTGAGCATCTTACGGGAGAATTCAGCTTGTTGAATTGTGCTGAAGTAGAAGAGGTTCAAGAACTTGAAGAGGAGAGAGGATTGGAAGGCGACGCCCCCCTGGAGGTGGGGGCGAGTCGCCCAGCATGGGGGGAGAACCGCCTCCCATGACCAGTGAGCTGGACGATCCCAGCTCCCCTGTTTCTTTACTCCCAGACATTCGCATCAACCCAAAACCACTTCCTTCCGTTACTACTGAGGTTCTTAAGTACAAAGAGGTGAATCTACTTCTCCGAGGTGGAAAGCTTGACAAGCAAGATACACAGGAGCCACCACTAAACAAGCACCTCGATGAAGTCAAAGTGAATGTCCTCCTATTGATGAAGTCCTTATTGGATATGCCTGCAAAGCAAACCAGTCCATTCACCATGGTGAGATCTTTGAGGCTTCCTAGGTCTCATTGCTACATCGGACCAAGAGAATGGCGGCCACCGTGGGGAGGTACTCTTGGGTCCATTCTTGAATACTCAGCCGACCGAGGCCAAACCGTTCGGTAACATCTAGTATCACTTTTTATTTACTCATTCTCTTTTGCTAGGGACTAGCTTAAGTTTCATGAGGGGGATGGGATGTGAACCATGATGTTAAGTATTGTTTGGCTTTGTGATGTTGAGTAGGATAGTCTTTTTTTTTTTTTTTTAATTGCATTTGCACGTTACTTCTTTCCTAGGATAGTCTTGCATGTTTTTTAAGGAGTTTATTGCCGAATTTTTAAAACTTTTTTATTGGGTAGATCAACTAGCTATGCCATTAATCATATGCTTCATCTCTATGAATTTGTTTGAGGTTTTTCTCGCTTGGCTTGTCACATTTATGTATTGCACTTAGTTAAGCTTGGTAGTCTCGACATCACTTAGTGGTGTTTTCTCTACTGCTGTTCACGAAGGCATTTATAATAGAATGATGCGTGTTAGGGTCTTATGGTTGTTTTCCTGAGTAATTATGAACCTAAGAGGCAACAAGTCTTCACCATGCTTTGAGATTGCTAAATGCCTAGGAAGGAGGTAGTGTGAGGTTGTGTGATCCTTTGTTTATAACCTATTCTTCCGAATAGGTTTGGGGAGGGGGTTACACCATCATAGACTTGTTTCTGTTTTTCATTTTTCGTATCGTGAGTTTATTTTTCCTTTTCCGTGAATTTTGTACTCCAACCTATTCTTTCGAATAGGTTTGGGGAAGTCGTGTGAGTCTTTTTGTTTCTCTCTTTGTTATGCTACTGCTGGCTAAAACAAAATCGAAAAAAAAAGAAAAGAAAAAAATTCCAGAAAAAAAAGAAAAAGAAAAAAGTATCTGGAAGGAAAAAAGAAAAAAAAGGAAAGACCCAAAAAAAGCAAAGAAGGGTCCAAAAAAGAAAGCCAAATAGCAGTTTAGCAAAGTGTTGAGTCTTTTTCATTTTTGTAATGTTCGTAATCGTGTTTTTATCTTTTTTGTCTTGAGTGTCATCTGTTCTAGACCACCCTCGTCCTGCCATTCAGGAAGTGGTGAATAGCTTAAGACTTTACTTGAGAGATGGGTAGAATATGGGAGTGTTATCTTTTATAGGGAACCCTCCTTCGTTCGATGAGAGCCAGTACTGGTTCGACCTCTTTTGAGGGAAAGTCTTAACATGGTGGAACAGCAGTAAGTCCTCAGTTTCATAGACACGGGGCAACCATTCGTATCTTAGCATGCATCATTACATCGTCACTGACTAGGTCCAGGTAGAGAATGTTACGAGAGACTATCTTGTCTTGACATAAGTGCTTATGTGGATGTGTATAAGTCAATCGAGGTATTCTTCAACCTATATTCATGCTTTGATTCGTATGGTTTTTGTTCATATGTTTTTTTTGGTAGATTCAGTAGATTAGTTCATTTTATTTGGCATGAAACTCCATTTTGTGTCTTGCATGTTTTTTGTACTAGAGTCTAGCTTAGTTGCTTGAGGACAAGCAAAGGTTTGGTTTGGGGAGTTTGATGAATGTGTATTTTACACTTTCATTCGAGTCTTTTTCACCTATTTTAGCTATCCTCTATGTTAATTTAGCTATATTTTAGTATATTTTATTAGAATAGTGTCACGTTTCCCTTTAGATTTTATTTTACAGGTTTTGGTTGAAATTCGAGGATTTCCGGGCAATTATATTAAAGTTGACAAGGAATTGGTGTTCCAGAAGCCTATTTGGAGTATCTGAAGGTTTCCGGATAGGATTTGGAGTCTAGGGGTCGAATCTGGAGGTTAGAAGGCCACTAGAAGTCAGAAACCGAGTCCGAAAAGGTGAAGAAATCCAAATCCGCGTCGAAAAACGCGGAATTCCGTGAAAAAGCCGGGGGGGGGGGGGGGGGGGGGGCGAACTGCCCCAACCTGCGGCGAACCGCCCCGTGTTTTATTCGGGGCCTATATATAGTGCTCAGTTTTTCTCCGAAAATCATATCTTTCCAGACCTTCTCTCTCACCTCTCTCTATAGTTTTAGGTAGGAACTTCCCGGGGCCTGTACTGGGAGTTCTGTAGCTTAGAGGATACTTTTTCATAGCATTTTGGAGCTCGTAGGACCACAATCATCCGGAGATTGACAACCTTCGGTAACTTTGTATCTTACAGTTTTATTCTACTTATTTTATATTCATTCAACATGTTTTCTTCTATGATTTCTGTTGATTGCATGCTTATTATGAGTAGCTAAACCTATCGTTGGTGGTAGTATGTGAATTCTTAGCGAAGGGAAGATAATCATGCTAATGGCTATATCGCGCATTATACTCTGTGTCATTGCTTTATTTCGTTGATCAGTTGTAACCAAAATTCTCGTATGTTGTATTGATTATTATGCACAATTGGACACTAGTCGACCATCAGACCAATTATCTTCGTAGTGTTGAATAATTACGGAACACATTAGGACAATCGTGATTGACTAGTCAGACCAAATTATTTTCGTAGTGCTTAATCCTTGCAACAGGACACTAGATTGATTCAAAGATCTCTATGCAAGACCGATGAATTTATGCATGATTATCGACCCGTTATGTTAAGAAGGACCATACTATCACCAATCTCCATTATCTGCTAGAAACCCCCTATTGCTATCTGTCTGCTGTTTTATCTTCTCTTGTTAAATAGATAAAGCTAGTTATAGTCCTGAGAGAACGACACTCGAGTCATTCTACTGCTACACTACGGTTTTCGTTGTAGTTGTGGATTGCCTTTGGCTAAATACAAATTTATTTGACTGAATCCGGAGCACGACATCCGCGTTCATCAGTAGCGTACCTTCAACCACTTTCGCGGTGTCAGGAACTTCATGACCACCTATGCTGTAAACTCGGGGCTTTGCCATAGTACCCTTTCCATCATCTCTCGGAGCATAGCCTCCTGGTCTTCCTCCTTTGACAATGGCATGACGGTTCGGACAGTGGCTGATCTTGTGATCCTTGCTCCCACAAGCCAAACACAAGCCTTGTCTTTTCCAGCAGTTGTGCTCATCGTGGTTGACTCCTCCACAGTAGTTGCAGTACTTTCTTGCCTGGGATGACTGCCCAGACCCACCAGTGGTGTTGCGGGAACGGTTGTCATGCTGATTGCGGGGATACTTCGTCGGTGGTGCTTGATATCCAGATTGGTATCCACCTCGACTCTCCCTCTTGTATCCCGATTCGCTTCCTCCCCCATGGCTCCCAGAAGAACTAGAGTAGTTCCTCTTGCTAGAGTATGGCTTATCAGCCATCTTGATCTCCTTGAGACCACTTTCTACCTCGGAGGCGAGTTCGACAGCCTTGAGGTAGGTAGGCATGTTGGTCCCAAACAAACTGTACAGGATATCAGAGTTTAGACCCTTCACAAAGTGACGAACCTTCTCTCGTTCATCGTCCTGGAAATGCGGCACATACTTTAGTAGTCTGGTAAATTCTGAGTCATAGTCGGCAACATCCATGTTCCCTTGCACCAAAGCGTGGAACTCATCTCTCCGGTTCTCGCGTACCAGGCGAGGCACGTACTTGTCCATGCAATCCTTGGTGAAGTTCTCCCAGGTGCGAGCAACTCCCTCTTGCCTCCATCATGCATTCACTGTCCTCCACCAGTTCCTGGCGGCTCCCACGAACTGGAAAGCAGCAAGCTCGATTTTTCTCTCGTCCGGATAGTGCAGGATCGAGAATAAGTTCTCCATACTTTCGATCCAGAGCTCAGCCTTACGGGCATCAGGCATTCCCTCGAACCTTTCAGGATGGAATCGAGTGAAACGTTCCGCAGCTTGATCGGTGGTGGTGGCGGAGGAGCTGGCTGAACAGGTGGTGCTCCAGCGCGGCGAATGGTTTCGCTGAAATTTCCCAAAGCAGCGATGATACGGTCCACTTCGTCTCCATTTTCAGCATGCTGATCATCTCGACTTCCATTGCTACTGGCACCACGAGTGTTTCTGCGACTCATTCTAACAAAGGGCATTACTTAGCAGTTGATTTAACAACCTCGAATCTCTAACTTAGAAAAAAACGGAAAAAACAAAGAACTAAGGCCAAAACTTAATCTTCTACAATAGGTATAAACTGAGCAGTGAAGAAGAAAACATGCCTTGAACTTTAAAACAAAACGCAACACAAGAAATCAACGAAGTCTCAAAACAGCCAAGCATGCAATTAAACCAAGGAAAACCGGTCTCTACTCGTCTTAGCGAGAAAACAGAAAACCACAGAGTCAACTAAACGGAAAAGCATAAACAGTCTCAGTCGGCTGAACTAAAAAAAACTCGCTTGGCAAAAAGGAGGTTCGGTACGAGCTCGAAAAGTCATCTATCCTAATAAGCGTCCTCAATATCATCTTCGGAACGTCGTTCGGGCACGTGAGCGTCTCCTCCTTCTTCCTCAGAGGGGTCCTCCTCGGGTTCTTCTTCGGGTTCTTCTTCACTCTCCACTCTATGTGATGGTCCGCAACCCTCGGGGAACGTCCTCCGAGCATTCCTCCTGCGAATCCTGGTGCCTAGGTTGGACGTAGTTAACGAAACAAAGCCAGAGTGCTCTTTTGCGGCGCGTAAAGCCGTCTTAAGGAATCCGATTTCTGCTTCCTTCGTTGCTACTTCGTCTCGAAACTTAAAGTTTTCCAGCCAGTAATGGTCTCGTTCACGAACGACCCTGTCCATCACGCATCGAGGGTAAACGCCAACGACGGGAATGGAGGTATAAGGGTTAAACTCTCCTTCGACTAGGCGGTAACGAATGACCTTCTTTTCAGAACTCATACCTATCTGTAAGCACACGCGTATTTAGCTAGTTAATAACTACGTCAAAATCAAAACAACCACGGAAGGTCAACAGTTTCAGAAACGGGTCAGAAAATTCGTCAGAATTAGAACAGAGAAGATGAAGAAACGGTTTAAGGTTAGTACGCAAGACTCGAATCAGAAAAGCAACAGAAATTACAAGACCTAACCAGCGGCTCGGACCCTCACACACACCCCAAAGGTCAAAAGATCCTATCCTAGCAAGCTCGAGTTTGAACTCAAGCTCTGATACCAACTGTAACGGTATCGGTTTTTGAAAACAAAATAATTTCTTGAAAAGAAAATCCAAAATAGCTTTAATAGCAACGGACGACAATCAATGCCAAAACAATCTTTGACGCGCACAGCGCTAAAATAAACAAGTAAATATCCAACGATAAACTTAGAATTCAAATGAAACAACGAGTGAAGACAGTAAAAAGTTCATCTTCTTATTTTGAAATAAAATCCCAAGACACCCCAGACCCTTCTCTCAGTCGCTGGCATCCTATTCGCGGACATCCTCAGCATTATCTGGAAGGAAGGAATTTTGAAAACAAGAGAGCGTGAGATAAAGGATCTCAGTGAGGTTCTAAGTTAAAAACAAAAAGTAAACTATTTTGAAATCAAATTCCTTTTCAGAAAAGCAAACAAACAGAACAGATCACATAACAGAATAACAGAACAGATAAGTTGAAGACCGTTGGTGCAGCCCGCCTTATTGCTCCTACTCCCAGAATGCCCTTATAACTCCCTCCAGAGGGTGCACAACTCCGGAAAGAAACAGAAACCCCCGTGTACTTTGGGGAAACAGAACCTACGACCCTAATAGACCTCAACGACTTCTGCCTCGCGCCTAAAAGGGATTAGACTAGGCAATAACCAAGTAAACCCGATAGTCCTCACTACCCAAGCCTACCTAATTACGACCTAATCGACCGGTCACACAAAAATAGATAGAACAGATACAGATACAGATACAGAACAAACAGATAACAATAATCAGATCTCGAAACATCGAGAAGTGTTCCTGCATAAGAGTTAATCCAAAACAGAGTAGAAACAAACAAAGATAAGTAAATAGCCATACTGAGGACTTAGTTACTTTTACGCGGAAACATGCGATATAACAGACATATATTAATAGATACAAGTTATCACATAGCCTTCTAGTTTTTCGCAAATAGATAAGTTTTGGGGTGAACACTCACCTTAACTTGCGAGCAAAAGATCTCCAACGAGCAGTGAGCTTACGGGTTATCGGACAACGGAGAACCTTCGAAAGGGGATAGAGTCAATCGATCGAAATCGGAATCAAACGGACCGGACGTAACGAATCGGCGGCGAACGGATCGGACGTCGGAGCGGCGGACGGATCGATCGGTCAGTTCAAACGAACAGAGAGCGGCGGAGCTAGACGGACGAACGGACGGACAGAGCGGCCAGAACGGGCGCGGCGCGAGCAACGAACGGCGGCGGCGGATGCGAGCAAACAACAGCGGCGGCGGACGCAGCAAACGGCGCGGCGAACACGACGAACAGATCGGTCGATCTTGGGATCGGCGCGGCGCGGATCCGGGCGGACATGCAACGGATCGGCGCGGCGGCTCGGTGCGGCGGAACTGGCAGAGACGACGGCGGCTCGGCGACGACGGCGCGGAGTCTGGCGAACGGACGGCGGAGCAGCAGCAGCACTTTCCTCTTCTCTCTCTTTTTCTCTTTCTCTCTATCTTTTCTTTTCTTTCTTTCTTTTTCGGTTTGTTGAACGGCAGAATGAAAGAAGAAAGGAGATGGCACGGTTAGGGTTAGGGTTAGTCAGACTGGGCCGGTCAACAGGCCTTGACTGGCAAAAGAATGGGCCAAAGAGGTCAAAAAGGTCTAGGCTTCCAGCTCGATCCAAACGTAATGAAACGAACTTGCTTACGCGAAAATAATTAAATAATTATCGAATAAATAATTTACTCTGATAATTAATTAACTAAATTAAATAATTAAATAATAAAATAATAAATAAATAAATAATTAAAAAAAACGGGGTGTTACAGGCCCACTAACAAAAACCGTCAGGGCGCTCTCTCTCTTTGTAATGTTAACCGTTAGATTAATAACTCCTTTTAATCAATGGCCACGATTGTATTTCATGTCATGATTATACCGAGTTTATCGATTAACGTCACAAATTGATTATACCGAGATTTATGGGATTTGATTGCTTGCTGAAATAAATAAGAATCTTTTCAGCGAGTTTGCATAAATAGCCTTGTTACTTACTGAAAATTCCCCCTTACTCAGACATCTCGTATTTTCTTAAGTTCAAAAGATATTTCTGAGTTCCCGTATCAATAAATTCTTTTTATACTTGAGATATCTTTTGGTAAAATCTGAGAAATGAGTTTTGCTCTTTTCTGAGTTCCCGTCTCAGAATATTCCCTTGATACTTGAATACCTGTTTCAGTATCTTTGATTGTCTGAATACCCGTTTCAGCAATCTTTAAGGTTTTTCTCTTACTGAGTGCCTGTCTCAGCAAGTGATCAAGTTTACTAACAAATACCCGTTTTGAAGGAATTACTTGCTAAATGCTTGTTTCAGCAATCATGTAATGACCTATCATTTCATAGAAGAAATTAGTGGATGGAGCTTTTAATGAAGTAAGAATACTTTGGCTTGCTGAATACCTGTTTCAGCATTCTGCCAACTCTATCCTTTATTGAGGTAATTCAATCAATCCAAGGTTATACCTTAGCATTGCGAATCTATTATCTGGTAGGGGCTTGGTAAAGATGTCAGCAAGTTGATCATCAGTACCCACTTTGATAACCTCAATATCTCCCTTTTCCACATGATCTCTAATGAAATGATGTCTAATATCAATGTGTTTTGTCCTTGAGTGAAACTTAGGATTTTGTGTGATAGCAATAGCACTCATATTATCACAAAAGATTGGTGTTTTCTTTGCTGAAATACCATAATCTCTTAATTGTTGCTGAATCCATAGGATTTGAGCTATGCAACAACCAGCCGTAATGTACTCAGATTCAGTAGATGAATTGGCAACACAGGTTTGTTTCTTGCTGAACCATGATATTAATCTAGTACCCAAGAACTGACAAGTTCCAGAGGTACTTTTTCTATCAAGAGTTGATCATCCATGATCATCATCAGAATAACCAACCAATTCAAGTCCAGAATCTTTAGGATACCATAATCCAACATTGATTGTACCTTTGACATATTTCAGTATCTTAAGTGCCTTTTTGTAGTGTGATTCTCTTGGATCAGATTGGAATCTTGCACACACACAAACAGCATACTGAATGTCAGGTCTACTTGCTGTTAAATACAACAAGGAACCAATGAGCTTCCTATACCTGTGTTCTTCAACACTTTTATCTTCTTTAGTATAACCCAATTTGGTACCAACACTCATAGGGATCTTTTCAGGATTCTCTTCCTCTTTGATCGTAAACTTTATGAGCATTTCTTTCGCATACTTTGCTTGATTTATGAATATTCCATCTTTGAGTTGCTTGACTTGCAATCCTAAGAAATAATTCAATTTTCCCATCATACTCATTTCAAATTTGTTTGTCATGAGTTTGGCAAAATCATCACAAAGTTGCTTGTCCTTAGATCCAAAAATTATGTCATCCACATAAATTTGAACTAAGAGTATTTTACCATCATGGTTCATGGTAAACAAAGTTTTATCAACTTCACCTTTCTTGAAACCATTATCCAGCAAGAACTTAGCCAAGGTATCATACCAAGCTCTTGGTGCTTGCTTTAGACCATATACAGCTCTCTGAAGCTTGTATACCATCTTGGTTTCTGAGGGAAGTTCAAAGCCAGGGGGTTGTTCTAAGTAGACTTCTTCAGCAAGTTCACCATTCAAGAATGCACTTTTAACATCCATTTGGTAAACAATAAAGCCATTGTGAGCTGCAAAGGCCAAGAAAAGCCTAATTGCATCCAATCTTGCAACTGGTGCATAAGACTCATCATAGTCCAATCCTTCAGTCTGACAGTAACCTTGAGCAACTAAACGTGCTTTGTTTCTTGTTACTTCACCAGACTCACTCAGCTTGTTTCTGAACACCCACTTTGTACCAATAGCTTTCTTGCCTTCATCAAAAGGTACAAGTTTCCAGACTTTGTTTCTTTCAAATTGATCCAGTTCTTCTTGCATTGCCTTGATCCATTCAGAATGCTTTAGAGCTTCTTCTATGGTCTTAGGTTCAATTTCTGAAACAAAGCAAGAGAATAATGATTCTACTTCTACGACATTTGCTTGTTCAGCAAGTCCATGAGTAGCAGAAACTTTGGATCTAGTCACTTGGCGTTTATCAATATCACCAATCATATCCGTATAGGGATGATCTCTAATCCATTTGTTAACAAGTTTTCTGCTCGTTGGATCTGAATATGTTTGCTCATCAGCATGTGACTCTTCAGCATGTACTTGTTCAGTACTACTGGGATTTTGTGTCTCTACTGAGATAGGTTCATCAGCAACTGCTTGTTCAACATTGCTAGATTGTGGTAACTCATCAGCAGGCACGGGAGGTTGCGTAATTTCAGCAACTTCCGGAGCAACTGCGTCTTTTGCTGGAAATTCTTTGTCGTGAACTACATTTATCTTGTCATGACTTGGGGGAGGAGAGTCATTGTCAGAATCATCATTTAGTTCAATTGACTTGATTTTCCTAGCATTAGATTCAGTTCTTTGCTCATGTATGATTAGCTTTTTCAAACATTCTGATATTTCTTCTTCAGCAGGCAATCTTTGTGTCTTTTCGTAGAATACAACATGCACTGATTCTTCGATCTTTTGTGTCTTTTTGTTGTAAACTCTATAAGCTTTACTATGCAAAGAGTAACCAAGAAATATCGCTTCGTCTGCCTTTGGTTGAAATGTTCTTAGGTATTCTCTACCGTTATTAAGAACGAAACACTTACAACCAAATACTCTTAGATGAGTGATATTAGGAGGTCTTCCAACAAACAACTCATATGGAGTTTTGTTGTATTCCTTAGTAATCAGACATCTGTTTTGAGTGTAACAGGCGGTATTAATCGCTTCAACCCAGTAAGCCTCACTTATTTCAGTGTCAGCAAGCATTGTTCTTGCGGCTTCTTTTAGGGTACGATTATTCCGTTCAGCAACACCGTTTTGTTGTGGTGTCCTTACTGAGGATAACTGATGTTGTATGCCTTTTGAAGTGCAATACTAAGTTATGTACTGGTTTACAAACTCACTACCATGGTCTGTCCTTATGACTTTTACCTTGTCATTTTTCATGACTTCAAGCTTATTCAGCAAGTTAGGTATTTCAGTCCTTGTTTCAGATTTGTGCTTGATAAATACTACCCAAGTGAATTTTGAATAGTCATCTACCACCAGCAGACCATACTTCTTACCAGCATAGCTTGTTGAAGAATATTCAAACAAGTCCATGTGCAAGAGTTCTAAAGGTTTTGTAGTTGACGGTACTGCCTTGTTCTTAAAAGAAGATTTGGTTTGCTTTCCTTGCTGACATGCATTGCAAACACTATCCTTCTTAAAAGTAACCTTAGGTAATCCAACTACAAGTGCCTTTTTAGACAGCTTATTCAGCGTCTTGAAGTTTAGATGACTTGTTCGTTTATGCCATAACCATGCTTTTTCAGCAAGGCAATCGTGATCTGAGACAAGGCATTTTTCAACGATTGCTGAAGACCAATCTACGGTGTACAAGCCTCCTGATCTTCTTGCAATCATAATAACCTTCTTAGTCTCGAAATCTATAAGTTTACATTCATCACTTTTGATTTTGATGAAGTATCCTTTGTCAGCAAACTGACTCATGCTGAAAAGATTAAACTTAAGATTTTTGACATAAAGAACTCCCGTAATGGTAATGCATCCTAACTTCACGTCACCATAGCCTTTTGTAAAACCGGAGCCTCCACCAGCAAACCTTATTGTTGGACCTTTAGACCACCGTCTAAAGTTTATAAGGTTATTCTTGTTGCCCGTCATGTCCTTTCCACAACCACTGTCAAAGTGCCAGATTTCATCGTTTGTCTCCGTGGCTGAAGTCTGTGATGAATGTGTATTTTACACTTTCATTCGAGTCTTTTTCACCTATTTTAGCTATCCTCTATGTTAATTTAGCTATATTTTAGTACATTTTATTAGAATAGTGTCACGTTTCCCTTTAGATTTTATTTTACAGGTTTTGGTTGAAATTCGGGGATTTCCGGGCAATTATATTGAAGTTGACAAGGAATTGGTGTTCCAGAAGCCTATTTGGAGTATCTGAAGGTTTCCAGATAGGATTTGAAGTCTAGGGGCCGAATCTGGAGGTTAGAAGGCTACTAGAAGTCAGAAACCGAGTCCGAAAAGGTGAAGAAATCCAAAAACGCGTCGAAAACGCGGAAATTCCGCGAAAAAGCCGTGGGGCGAACCGCCGCAGCATGGGGCGAACCGCCCCGGAGTTTTTTCGGGCCTATATATAGTGCTCAGTTTTTTCTCCGAAAATCATATCTTTCCAAGCCTACTTTCTCACCTCTCTCTATAGTTTTAGGTAGGAACTTCCCGGGGCCTGTCCTGGGAGTTCCGTAGCTTAGGGGATACTTTTTCATAGCAGATTGGAGCGCGTAGGATCGCAATCATCCGGAGATTGACAACCTTCGGTAACTTTGTATCTTATAGTTTTTATCTACTTATTTTATTCTTCTTTCAATATGTTTTCTTCTATGATTGCTATTGATTGCATGCCTATTATGAGTAGCTAAACTTATCGTTGGTGGTAGTATGTGAATTCTTAGCGAGGGAAGATAATCATGCTAATGGGTATATCGCGCATTATACTCCGTGTCATTGCTTTATTTCGTTGATCAGTTGCAACCAAAATTCTAGTATGTTGTATTGATTATTATGCACGCATGGACACTAGTCGACCATCAGACCAATTATCTTCATAGTGTTGAATAATTACGGAACACATTAGGACAATCGTTGTTGACTAGTCAGACCAAATTATCTTCGTAGTGCTTAATACTTGCAACAGGACACAAGATTGATTCAAAGATCTCTATGCAAGACCGAGGAATTTATGCATGATTATCGACCCATTATGTTAAGAAGGACCATACTATCATCAATCTCCATTATCTGCTTGAAAACCCCTATTGCTTTCTATCTGTTGTTTTATATTCTTAATTAGATTTGATAAAGCTAGTATAGTCCTGAGAGAACGACACTCGAGTCATTCTACTGCTACACTACAGTTTTCGTTGTAGTTGTGGATTGCCTTTGGCTAAATAACAAATTTATTTGCTGAATCGAGACCTGACAAATCCCCGTTCATCAAATTGGCGCCGTTGCCGGGGACTATACTCCTTTTTTCTGTTTAATTTGTTTATAATTACAGCTTTAGATTCCTAATTCTACTAGTTTTAGTTTTTCTTTTTAATCTCTCTCTCTGATACTGCTTTCCTAGTCTGCTTCTAATTTCCCTTTCCTAGCCTTAGTAGTATTCGATATCTAGATTTATTCTCGATTTTTCGAAATTTCTAACGAGGCTAATTTTTAGTTTTGAGTTACTCTTACTACAGACATACAGGTATGATGTCCATGCGTGCTCGCATGACACCCCAATTCTCGCAGGTGAGGAGAGGATCTTCCATATACCTGGAAGACGAGTTAAGGAGGTATGAGGTGACGGAGTCCATGGTGAGGTACTTACCGAGGTACGAAGATGGAGTAGTGATGGACCCATGGAGTTTCATTCGATCCTATGAGGAGGAAATAGAAAGAATTCCAGCAGAAGGGTTTACTAAGGACCAATTATGCAAGAAACTATTTTCTTTTGCTCTTGGGTATGAGCCGAGGCGTTGGATTGCAAGGTTTGAACCAGGATCGCTGAAAACTTGGGGCCAAGTAGTAGAGGAGTTCTTGGCGCGGTTCATGCCTTATCATGAGACAATTGCCTTACGTGATAGGATCCAATATTTCGAGCAAGGAGAGTATGAGCAGTTTTGTGACGCCTACGAACGTTTTGAGATGTATAAACGTGAGTGCCCCCATCACCGTTTTGAAGATGGGGAGTTGATTTGGTGCTTCGTTGGTGGACTTCGTGAAGAGGAACGACTTAGAGTGGATCAGTTGAGCGGCGGTCTGGGAGAATGTACGGTCGACGAAGCAGAAGAAGTCCTCCGTAAGTACGCCAGAGGTTCAACACAATTCGATGAGGTCATACCAATTCACATCACCGCAAAGGAAGTAGATCGAGGTGAAACAGGAAGCTCATCCGAGGAGTATTTTGAAACCGAAGAAATCAGTGAGGAAGATGCACATGCCGACCAAGTTGAAGATGACCTTCGTATAGCAAAAGTTGTTGAAGAAGTTGAAGTAACTGAGCATCTTACGGAAGAATTCAGCTTGTTGAATTGTGCTGAAGTAGAAGAGGTTCGAGAACTTGAAGAGGAGAAAGGATTGGAAGGCGACGCCCCCCTGGAGGTGGGGGGCGAGTCGCCCAGCATGGGGGGAGAACCGCCTCCCATGACCAGTGAGCTGGACGACCCCAACTCCCCTGTTTCTTTACTCCCAGACATTCGCATCAACCCAAAACCACTTTCTTCCGTTACTACTGAGGTTCTTAAGTACAAAGAGGTGAATCTACTTCTCCGAGGTGGAAAGCTTGACAAGCAAGATACGCAGGAGCCACCACTAAACAAGCACCTCGATGAAGTCAAAGTGAATGTCCTCCTATTGATGAAGTCCTTATTGGATATGCCTGCAAAGCAAACCAGTCCATTCACCATGGTGAGATCTTTGAGGCTCCCTAGGTCTCTTTGCTACATCGGACCAAGAGAATGGCGGCCACCGTGGGGAGGTACTCTTGAGTCCATTCTTGAATACTCAGCCGACCGAGGCCAAACCGTTCGGTAACATCTAATATCACTTTTTATTTACTCATTCTCTTTTGCTAGGGACTAGCTTAAGTTTCATGAGGGGGATGGGATGTGAACCATGATGTTAAGTATTGTTTGGCTTTGTGATGTTGAGTAGGATAGTCTTGTTTTTTTTTTAATTGCATTTGCACGTTTACTGCTTTCCTAGGATAGTCTTGCATGTTTTATATGGAGTTTTATTGCCGAATTTTTTTGAACTTTTTTATTGGGTAGATCAACCAACTATGCCATTAATCGTATGCTTCATATCTATGAATTTGTTTGAGGTTTTTCTCGTTTGGCTTGTCACATTTATGTATTGCACTTAGTTAAGCTTGGTAGTCTCGACATCACTTAGTGGTGTTTTCTCTACTGCGGTTCACGAAGGCCTTTATAATAGGATGATGCATGTTCGGGTCTTATGGTTGCTTTCCCGAGTAGTTATATACCTAAGAGGCAACAAGTCTTCACCATGCTTTGAGATTGCTAAATGCCTAGGAAGGAGGTAGTGTGAGTTTGTGTGATCCTTTGTTTATAACCTATTCTTCCGAATAGGTTTGGGGAGGGGGTTGCACCATCGTAGACTTGTTTCTGTTTTTCATTTTCGTATCGTGAGTTTATTTTTCACTTTTCGTAAATTTTGTACTCCAACCTATTCTTTCGAATAGGTTTGGGGAAGTCGTGTGAGTCATTTTGTTTCTCTTTCTGTTATGCTACTGCGGCTAGAAAAATCGTAAAAAAAAGAAAGAAAAAATTCCAGAAAAAAAAGAGAAAAAGAAGAAAAAAGAATCTGGAAAGAAAAAAAAAGAAAAAAAAAATGAAAAGACCCCAAAAAAGCAAAGAAGGGTCCAAAAAGAAAGCCAAATAGCAGTTTAGCAAAGTTTGAGTCTTTTCCATTTTCCGTATTGTTCGTAATCGTGTTTTTATCTTTTTTGTCTTGAGTGTCATCTGTTCTAGACCACCCTCGTCCTGCCATTCAGGAAGTGGTGAATAGCTTAAGACTTTACTTGAGAGATGGGTAGAATAGGGGAGAGTTATCTTTTATAGGGAACCCTCCTTCGTTTGATGAGAGCCAGTACTGGTTCGACCACTTTTGAGGGAAAGTCTTAACATGGTGGAACAGCAGTAAGTCCTCAGTTTCATAGACACGGGGCAACCATTCGTATCTTAGCATGCATCATTACGTCGTCACTGACTAGGTCCAGGTAGAGAATGTTACGAGAGACTATCTTGTCTTGACATAAGTGCTTATGTGGATGTGTATAAGTCAATCGAGGTATTCTTCAACCTATATTCATGCTTTGATTTATATGATTTTTGTTCATATGTTTTTTGGTAGATTCAGTAGATTAGTTCATTTTATTTGGCATGAAACTCCATTTTGAGTCTTGCATGTTTTTTGTATTAGAGTCTAGCTTAGTTGCTTGAGGACAAGCAAAGGTTCGGTTTGGGGAGTTTGATGAATGTGTATTTTACACTTTCATTCGAGTCTTTTTCACCTATTTTAGCTATCCTTTATGTTAATTTAGCTATATTTTAGTACATTTATTAGAATAGTGTCACGTTTCCCTTCAGATTTTATTTTACAGGTTTTGGTTGAAATTCGGGGATTTCCGGGCAATTATATTGAAGTTGACAAGGAATTGGTGTTCCAGAAGCCTATTTGGAGTATATGAAGGTTTCCGGATAGGATTTGAAGTCTAGGGGCCGAATCTGGAGGTTAGAAGGCTACTAGAAGTCAGAAACCGAGTCCGAAAAGGTGAAGAAATCCAAAAACGCGTCGAAAACGCGGAAATTCTACGAAAAAGCCGTGGGGCGAACCGCCCCGGAGTTTTATCGGGCCTATATATAGTGCTCAGTTTTCTCTCCGAAAATCATATATTTCCAAGCCTACTTTCTCACCTCTCTCTATAGTTTTAGGTAGGAACTTCCCGGGGCCTGTCCTGGGAGTTCCGTAGCTTAGGGGATACTTTTTCATAGCCGATTGGAGCGTGTAGGATCGCAATCATCCGGAGATTGACAACCTTCGGTAACTTTGTATCTTACAGTTTTTATCTACTTATTTTATTCTTCTTTCAATATGTTTTCTTCTATGATTGCTATTGATTGCATGCCTATTATGAGTAGCTAAACTTATCGTTGGTGGTAGTATGTGAATTCTTAGCGAGGGAAGATAATCATGCTAATGGCTATATCGCGCATTATACTCCGTGTCATTGCTTTATTTCGTTGATCAGTTGCAACCAAAATTCTAGTATGTTGTATTGATTATTATGCACGCATGGACACTAGTCGACCATCAGACCAATTATCTTCATAGTGTTGAATAATTACGGAACACATTAGGACAATCATTGTTGACTAGTCAGACCAAATTATCTTCGTAGTGCTTAATACTTGCAACAGGACACAAGATTGATTCAAAGATCTCTATGCAAGACCGAGGAATTTATGCATGATTATCGACCCATTATGTTAAGAAGGACCATACTATCACCAATCTCCATTATCTGCTTGAAAACCCCTATTGCTTTCTATCTGCTGTTTTATATTCTTAATTTGATTTGATAAAGCTAGTATAGTCCTGAGAGAACGACACTCGAGTCATTCTACTGCTACACTACGGTTTTCGTTGTAGTTGTGGATTGCCTTTGGCTAAATAACAAATTTATTTGCTGAATCGAGACCTGACAAATCTCCGTTCATCAGTCTGCACAATCAAGAGCAAACAAGTTAATTATCCAATATTGGATGTCCATTAACATGTTCAAGAATATTAACATGTTCAAGAATTCGTCCAGTGGAAACCCAAGTCTTAAGTTTTTCAACATTGACTTGTTTTCTACTTGCTGAGGAACTAGAAGGTTTTGAGCCAAAACACTTTTGATTCGTGCTGATCAAGTCCACTTTCTGATGTGGTGTCTTGCTCGGTTGACCTTTTTGCTGAACATATTTTTTAGTAAGTTCTTTTCTAGCAAGGTTCCTTCTAGCCCTAGCATTTTGAGTCTTTTCAGAACTGTTAGGCTTGATTTTGTTCATCTCTTTGAAGTATCTTTGCTGACTTTTCATATACTCGTGAAAAAGTTGACTTTGCTTGGTTTTGAAACCTATTCCACTTTTCGGAGAATGCTGAGCTTTTGTGTCAGCAACCTTACTTGATTCAGGTTTGTCAGCAAACGTCTTCTGATTACTTTTAGTAATCTTGCCTTTTGACTTAACAAATTGCTTTTTAGCAACTTGTTTGGCGGAATGCTTCAACATTCTTTTTCTTTACAGTTTGCTTTTCAGCAACCTGTTTTCCTTTTAAAGTCTTGTTACTTTGAGTAGCAACAACGGGCTTTACGGTCATAGGTACTTGGTTGCATTTTTCAGCAACCTTAGATTGACCAAACTGATAGAGTTTTGGTTGACCACTATCAGTAGCACGTACAATGGAAATCGATGATTTGTCTTTACTCAAGATTATTACGTCATCACCTTCATACGTTGCACCTAAACCTTCTTTCTGAGATGGATCTCTCAAATAAGAGTTTAGTCCAGTCAGCGTATTACTTGCATCAGCATAAGATTTGAAATTGATTTTCATCTTTTCATCTCTTGGATTTCAGAAAGTAACTTTAGAATTGAGGACTGATACTCTTCGAATTCTATTGCCATTTGAGAATTCTTCTCTATAGCTTCATCAATCAACTTCTTTAGACGCCGTATTTCAGCATCCTTTCAGCAAGACATACTTTTCAGTAGTCTGCTTGGTCAGAGTTTTAGCATTCTGTAGTTTCTCTTGCTGTTTGCTCAGAGTTTTCTCAAATCTTTAGATTTCTCCTTGAATCTTGTCAAGGTCAATCTCGTCTCGCTTTATGAGTCAGAGTCAGAGGTAGGATTGTTTACTTGACCGGCCATGAGGCAGAACTCGTAGTTTGACACATCTGGATAAGCTTCCATTGCTATTCCACAAACTTCCTTGCCAATCTCTACGTCAAGAGTGGCTTCTTCATCGTCAGTGTCTGAGCTTTCATCCTCACTGTCTTCGGAGCTAGTATCAATGCACAATGCATCGATTTTTGCTTGAAGCTTCTTCTTTTCTTCAGCAATAAAAGCTCTTTTGAACTTCTTCTTCTTTTCAGCAGATTTACCTTTCAGCAAAGGACAATTTGCTTTGAAGTGTCCAGGATTTTTGCAGTAAAAGCAGAGATCATTTCCAACTGCTGGTTCTTCTGATGAGGTTTCTTGATGAGCTTGCTTGTTCAACGAGCCAATCTCATTCTTGTACTTATGGTAGTTGTTACCAAGATGCTTTTTTAGCTTCTCTTTTGCTTTTCGCCTTTCGAGTTCCTTACTAATGAATTTCTTCATGTTTTTGACAACCAAAGCATTTTCATCAACAGGCTCTTTATCATTCTCTTTCAGAAGATGACGGCTTTGCAGCAAGAGCAATGTTTTGCGATTTTTCAGCAAACACATTTTCTCTTTGCTTTGTGTCGTAGTTGACAGTAGCAAGATGAGAGAACAACTCTGTTGGTGTAATGTCTGGCATTCCTTGATTGTAGTAGAAGTTCTGAGTGTCGATCCATTCTTGGTTCAGACTTCTGATGATGGTTTTCACCTTCTCAGAATCTGAGTAAAGATTTCCAACACCCAAGGCTGCCATCTCACTAACTAGAGTTGTGAATCTGAAGTCCAAGTCTTCCAGTGACTCATTTATACCTTGTTTAAAGTTCTGGAACTTTAACTTCAGCACTTCGAGTTTGTTTTTCTTGGTTTTGTCAGATCCAGCACAAAGATCTTGAACCATTTTCCAAGCTTCCTTAGCAGTTTTAGCACCCCACAGTTTGCACTGTATAGTATCCGGAGTTGATCGAATGATGGTGTTTCTTGCTTGGCCATCAAGACGGAATCTCTTGGCTTCGTCGGAAGTCCATTCCTCTCTTGGTTTTGGAACGACAGTATCAACTGGTTCGCCTAAGATAGTTTCCTTTCCAGCTTCTGTGGTTTTGTGAGGAAAACTTCTATCAACCTTAGTGATTTTGATAGGTCCATCATTAATGACAGTAACCATCTCATCACTAATGGCCTCAAGATGTAGCATCATGTTGTTTCGCCATTTTTCGTAGTTTTCCAGCTTCAGCAAGGGAGCGTCTCCTAAAGACATCCTGTCAGCAAAAGACTACCAAACTGATAAAGTGAGAGTGATTTACGGAAAGCACCTAAGGGGATCTAGGTTCAGTGCTGAAGGTTAAAGAACCTCCAGCTCTGATACCACTTGTTGGTACCTTTAAACAACAAGAAAAGACTAGGGGGGGGGGGGTGAACAGTCTTTTCAAACTTTCGTCGTTTAAAAACTTTCTCAGCAAGTACTTATTACTTTTCAGTAATGAGTTTGCTGATACTTAACTTTCTCAGCAAGCGCAAGTTACTTTTCAGTAACTAGTTTTGCTGATACTTAAAATCAGAGAGCGGAAGTCTTTGATATAATAACTGCTTTGTCAGTAAGTGATAGTTTCAGCAAGTGAAGTGAGTGACTGTGTACAGATAGATATGCTTTGCTGAAAACTAAATACAATAAGTAAATCACACAAACACTTTTATAGTGGTATCTGAGAGTGGCGTAATCTCTCAACTAATCCACTTTGTCCTTTCTAGGACATAATCCACTAAGAGAAGTTTGAGGTTCCTTACAACACCTATCTAGAGCCATCCAAACAGAAACCAAAGCACACTTGCTTCGTTTCCAACCTAACTAGAGAACGAAATCTTGTTTTCCACCAAACTTGGGACTTTTAATCAGCAACACTATGCTCGATTAAGTTCCCCCAGAATATCACGCCTGAAAGGGTGTATTTTCAGTTAGAGAGGTTTGGGATGAGATAACTTATTTATAACTTATTCAGTTACAACAAGAAATCTAAGAAACAAAACTTTGAATACTTTGCAGTAAACAAGTTTGATTGTTTTTGGTGTCAAGACTTGTTCTTGTTCGAAAGAAAGAAAGAACACTTAACTAATTTCTTATCCGTGTAAGTTCTACTTCTTCACAAGTAGCTTTTTCAAGCTTTAATGCTTGGAACGGATCAATGGCAGTAAAGAGTATTTGAAGAGTATGTGAGTTTAAGCACAAGTGAGAGTTTGATCACGTTGTTGACACACTTCAACTCTTTGCCGGATGACCTCTATTTATAGTGAAAATAAGGAGCCGTTTGAATTTCAAATTCTAAGGCTTTTGTTCCTTAAGATGTCACTATCTTGCTTTTGTACTTTCAGCAGCGTCCTTTGTTGTCTTCTAGTCTTCATGTCCTTCGCGTGCATGCTTTGCATTTAATGCTCTTTTGAATGAAATTCAAACATTAACATTGGAGTGCAAATACAAGTACTTTCAGCAAGAGGTCACAAATGTTTATCAGCAAGTGGTCAGTCTGTTTCAGCAAGCACAACCTACTCTGTCATTTAGAGTTTCACTTATGCAATGTTGTTGCTGAAGTTTCCACTTTCTGAGCAACATGTGCCTTTGTAGATACCAGTCTTAAGAAATCTTCTAGTCTTCAGATCTTCGAATTCTTCAAGTTTCTGAACGGTTCTAAATGCTTCAATAGTTTGTTTTGTGTAAACAAAGTACATCATCAGCAAATGCTTCAATAGGTAGTAATTCTTTTCAGAAAACAAGATACATCATAAGCGGTAAAACTAACCTATCTAGCACCTACTCTAAGTCTTCAGCAAACGTTCCTCTTTTACAATGTCCTTAAAATTCTAAATTCCCATGGACCTTAAGAGTACTAGTTACTGGACTTTCCTTAATTTAGCATGGTTAATTGCTCATCAAAATTACAAGTTTCCTAACAAAGAGGATGATAAATCCGCGCAGTGTATTATGCTGGCGGCAATGAGCAATGAGCTGCAGAGACAACATGAAAGCATGTTGCCGTATGAGATGCTGAAGCATCTTGAGTCGCTCTTTAAGACGACAACCAAAAGTGTTGAATTTGATTTGATCAACGAGATACACAGATGCAAGCTCAATGAAGGAGGGAACATGTCTGAACATGTTCTCAAGATGATTGGTCTTGATGAATGTGTATTTTACACTTTCATTCGAGTATTTTTCACCTATTTTAGCTATCCTCTATGTTAATTTAGCTATATTTTAGTGCATTTTATTAGAATAGTGTCACGTTTCCCTTTAGTTTTTTATTTTACAGGTTTTGGTTGAAAAACGAGGTTTTCCGGGCAATTATATTGAAGTTGACAAGGAATTGGTGTTCCAGAAGCCTAATCGGAGTATCTGAAAGATTCCGGATAGGATTTGAAGTCTAGGGGTCGAATCTGGAGGCTAGAAGGTCACTAGAAGTCAGAAACCGAGTCTGAAAAGGGGAAGAAATCCAAAAACGCGTCGGAAACGCGTTTTAGGCCGAAAAATACTCCCGGTGAATCGCCCGGGACGTGGGGCGAATCGGCCCACACCAGGCGAATCACCCGGTGTGTGGGGCCCTTCGCCCCACACAATTCGAAGTCCATATATAGTTGCTCAGTTTTTCTCCGTTTTTCATACTTTTCCAGACCTTTTCTCTCACCTTTCTCTGTAGTTTTAGGTAGGAATTCCCCAGAGCCTGTTCTGGGGGTTCTTAGCTTTGGAGATACTTTTTCTTAGCAGTTTGGAGCTTGTAAGATCGCGATTCTTCGGAGATTGACAACCTTCGGTAACATTGTATCTTACAGTTTTTCTACTTATTTTTATATATCTTTCATATGTTTTCATTCATTCGTGGTATGATTTTTGTTGATTGCATGACAACAATGAGTAGCTAAACTTCTCGTTGGTGATAGTATGTGATTTCTTAGCGAAGGGTTGATAATTATGCTAATGGCTATATCGCGCATTATACTCTGAGTTATTGCTTTATTTCTTTGATCTATCTAAATCTCTATCTTCGTATTGTTGAATAATTATTGAACACAATTGGACAATTCATTGATCTTTTGATCTATCTAAATCTATATCTTCGTAGTGTTGAATAATTTCAACAGGACAATTCATTGATCAAAGATCTCCATGCAAGACCGAGGAATTTATGCATGATTATTAACCCGTTATGCTTTGAATGACCATACTATCACCAGTTTCCATTATCTGTTAAGAAAAACCTTTGCTAAGTCGTCTGCTTTTTATATTCTCAAGTTAAATTAGATAAAGCTAGTTATAGTCCTTAGAGATCGACACTCGAGGTTATTCTGCTGCTACACTACGGTTTTCGTTGTAGTTGTGAATTGCCTTTGGCTAAATAACAAATTTATTTGATTAATTGGGACCGGCAATCCTACGCATCATCAAATTGGCGCCGTTGCCGGGGGCTATACTCCTTTTTCTATTTAGCTTATTTATATTTTCAGCATTCAATTCCTAGTTTTAGTTGTTTTTATTTTTCTCTTTGATACTCCTTTCCTAGCTTGTCGCAGATATTCAGGTCTTGTGATGGCTCGCCCACTTTTGAAATCATGGGTTCAACCCAACAAAGCACTGATGAGAGGTCCGGCTATTGTTCTTTCTGCTACAACTCGAGATTTGGAATCAAAAGTTGCATGTTCCAGCAACTCCCGAGGTTCTATGGGTTGGCTAGGGAAGACGTTATGGGATAAATGAATGATATTGACGATTTTATCAACAATCTTCCAAGGCCCGGAGCAGGGATAACGGACGATGAGCTGAGGATGAAGGTTTTTGCAATGGGGCTTGGAGATAAAGCCAAGGCATGGTTAGGCTCTCTGGAAGCCGGATCACTAGACACCTGGGACAAGGTGTATTCTGCTTTTATGGAGAAATACTTTCCTCACACATTGACTACCGCGCTTAAGGCGCAAATCACTGGATTCAAACAGGACTATGATGAGACCATCTACACCGCTTTCGAGAGGTTCAAGGACCTCATGCACAAGTGTCCACACCATGGTTTTGAGCTTCCTGATCTTGTCCAGCACATCTACAATGGACTCACATATGAGAGTCAAAAGGTGGTGGATTTCCAATGCCGTGGTACTATCTGGGAAGAGACCGCCGAGGATGTGTGGGCGTGTTTCGAAAGGATTGCTAAAGGATCTCAGTCCAAGGATCCAAGAGAAATGGTTAGGAGGCGTGGACCTGAGGCTCCACCAAACCAGGAGATCCCAATGCATGAAGTGAATGGTGTGAGTGGCGATAGGTTCAAAAGTTTTGCCAATCAGATGAGGCAAGCTCTAAGTGGCCTAATCGGAACATCTCTATCCAACGAGGTATGTAGGGTGTGCAAGAATTATGGGCATGGGGCTCATATGTGTAGATCAGATCTAGCACGAGAAGATGTTCACTGGGGAAACCGTAGTAATCCTACTCCTAAGGTCGAAGCATCTACATCCAAGTCAACAACTCTCTTGGATAACTTACAGAAATTGGTGGATTTCACCCAAGTGTTTTTGAAGAGATACGAGGAGGATTCGGCAAAGATCAATGCTCGTCTGGATCAATTGGAAGCTAGAGCTAGTGATGATTGTGTATTTTACACATTCATTTGAGTCTTTTTCACCTATTTTAGCTATCCTCTATGTTAATTTAGCTATATTTTAGTGCATTTTATTAGAATAGGGGAAGAAATCTAAAAACGCGTCGAAAACGCGGAATTCCGCGAGATTTTCTCTGGGGCGAAACGCCCCAGATGTGGGGCGAACCGCCCGGTGTGTGGGGCGAACCGCCCCACAGTATTTCGGGGCCTACATATAGTTGCTCAGTTTTCTCCGAAATTCATACTTTTCCAGACCTACTTTCTCACCTTTCTCTATAGTTTTAGGTAGGAACTTTCAAGAGCCTGTTCTAGGGGTTCGTAGCTTAGGGGACACTTTTTCATAGCAGATTGGAGCTTGTAGGATCGCAATTCTTCGGAGATTGACAACCTTCGGTAACATTGTATCTTACAGTTTATTCTACTTATTTTAAATATATCTTTCAATATGTTTTCTTCTATGATTTCTGTTGATTGCATGCCTATTATGAGTAGCTAAACTTATCATTGGTGGTAGTATGTGAATTCTTAGCGAAGGGAAGATAATCATGCTAATGGCTATATCGCGCATTATACGCCGTGTTATTGCTTTACTTCGTTGATCAGGCTCAGCCTAAATTCTCGTATGTTGTATTAATTATTATGCACAATTGGACCCTCGTCGACCTATACGCATGTTTATCTTCGTAGTGTTGAATAATTACGGAACACAATAGGACAATAGAGATTGACTTGTCAGAACCATTATCTTCATAGTGCTTAATATTTACAACAGGACATTAGATTGATCAAAGATCTCCATGCAAGACCGAGGAATTTATGCATGATTATCAACCCGTTATGCTTTGAAGGATCATACTATCACCAATCTCCATTATCTGCTAGAAACCCCTTTGCTAATACGTCTGCTGTTTTATATTCTCTAGTTAAATAGATAAAGCTAGTTATATTCCTGAGAGAACGACACTCGAGGTCATTCTACTGCTACACTACGGTTTTCGTTGTAGTTGTGAATTGCCTTTGGCTAAATAATAAATATTATTTGCTGAATCGGGACCCGACAAATTCCGGTTCATCAAATTGGCGCCGTTGCTGGGGACTATACTCCTTTTTTCTGTTTAATTTGTTTATATTTTCAGCTTTCGATTCCTAATTCTATTAGTTTTAGTTTTTCCTTTTTAATCTCTCTCTGATACTTCTTTCCTAGTCTGTTACAGATAGTGTATGCCGCATACACGATCTGAAGGAACACCACTTGCTGATTCAATTGCTGAGATCGACAGAGTCTACCACCAAAGAAGACGACTACTCGAAAGGCGTGTACTAGAGGAAATAGAGGATACCGATTTCTCTGAATCTCTACACAGTCTTTTCAAGGAAATCGACGGAATGGCAGAAGCTAGACCACTGAAAGCATGGGTTCAACCCACCAAGGATCGTATGAGGGGACCGGCGATTGTTCTTTCGTCTGCAACCCGAGATCTGGAAATCAAGAACCACGCATTCCAACAACTTCCGAGGTTCTATGACTTATCAAGGAAAGATGTGATGGGGTACTTGGACGATATCGATGATTTCGTCAACCAACTCCCACGACCCGGAGCTGAAATAACAATGGACCAGTTGAGGATGAAGGTTTTTTCTATGGGACTTGGCGACAGAGCCAAGTCATGGTTGAGTTCTGTACCAGCAGGCTCGCTGGACTCTTGGGAGAAGGTTTTTTCAGCTTTCTTGGAGAAATACTTCCCTCACACCTTGACTACCGCGCTAAAGGCGCAAATCACTGGATTCAAGCAGGACTATGATGAGACCATCTACACCGCGTTTGAGAGATTCCAAGATCTCACGAACAAGTGCCCTCACCATGGTTTTGAACTTTCTGACCTAGTCCAACACTTCTACAATGGACTAACCTTCGAGAACCAACAAGTGGTGGATTTCCAATGCCGAGGCAATATTTGGGAGGAAACCGCAGAAGCCGTCTGGGCAGTTTTCGAAAGGCTTGCTAAGGGTTCGCAGTTCAAGGACCCAAGAGCGATGGTTAGAAGACGTGGACCTGAAGCTCCACCGACTCAAGAAGCCCCTATGTATAGGGGGAATGGGGATCAATTTGAGTGCTTTACCAACGAATTGAAGCAAGTCCTCAGGAGCGCCACCGGAACAACTGTTTCGAACGAAGTATGCCGAATATGCAAGAACTATGGGCATGGGGCTGATATGTGTAGATCGGAGCTTGCGTATGATGATGGCAACTGGGCTCGAGGAGGCGAAGAAGAAGCCTTTGCTACGGAGTTAGGTACTCAAGAAGTTAACCACCGGCAAGGCGGTAGGAATCCTCGAGGTGGATTTTGGAGAAGAGGATTCCGAAACAATCAAGGATATCCACCGGCTAACCAAACTTATGGCCCTAACCAAGACCGTAGTAGGCTAAACAATGGTAATGATCACTGCGAAAACCCCGCTCTGAAAGAGCCACCAAAGTCGAAGTCGGCTCAACTGATGGAGAACTTGCAAAAGATGGTTGATCACACACAAAGTTTTCTCAAACGTTATGAAGAAGATTCCGAGAAGACTAGGGCAAGGCTTGATAGGTTGGAAGAGAGCACTAGGCTTGCCCATCAAAAGATGCAAGAGTTGATCAATCGAGGAGCAAGTAGGGAACAAGGAAAACTGCCTAGCAACACTGAGAAGTCGATGTCCATTACCTTGGTGGGTGATCTATCTGTTGAAATCACCATCAAGAAGGTTGCTAAGTGCGAGAGTTGCAAGAGGGAAATGCCCCCACAGGTCGAGAAAGAAGAGAAGGACCTTGGTACTGACAAAAGTGAAGAGGAGCAAGAGGATTCCGAGTCACTCCCTCAAAGTTTCGATGTTAAGATTGGGATTGGGGAACTTGAAGATGTCCGTGCCACACTAGACACGGGATCCTACTCTAATGTGATCCCTTTGAATGTTTTCGAGAAGAGTAACCTTGGAAAACTATTTATGCATAGGGCTATTGTGCAACTGGCGGATGGATCCCTTGTGAAACCCGAAGGCGTAGTGAAGAATGTATTGGTCAAGATTGGTGAAGCTTCTGTATACACCGATTTTGTAGTTATGCCGGCGTCTACACCTGGGACAGGGGATGTCATTCTCTTGGGGCGAACGTTCTTGACTAAGCTACGCTCCGTGATGGACATCTACCAAAGAACTTCCACTATTGAAGTGGATGGCAAGCAACATGTGTTGCAAACCATATATGATCCACCTGATACTTCTAACACTATTGACTACAGTGGTCTTAATGTCTATGTTCATTCTTATTCACAGGATCGAGGCATGGGAAGGAGATCCGTAAAGGGGAAGTCTAGTACCCTCAAGAAGAAAAGCTAGGCCAAGACAGGAGTCGAGTCAAAGACTTTAAACAATGGCGTTATCCGGGAGGCAACCCGGGGTTTTTATCGCTTTCTTTACTGCTTTATTGCATGCATTCATACTTGAACAATTTGCTTTTCATATGTGAATTTGTTCGTCTCTGTGTCGTATGTGCTTATGTTATGTTCGAGTGCGATTTTTCGAGTGATTTTTTGAGAAAAATGGTTTTCGGGGACTAAAAACTGCATTTTATTTTGAAACGATCGTCTCTCCACCTCAGGAGGTGGGGGGCGAATCGCCCCCCATGAGGGGCGAATCGCCCCACGTCCAGAGCGCGCGCGCGCGCTCCGGACGTACGGGGCGATTCGCCCCAGGCGTGGGGCGAATCGCCGCACGGCCTGCAGAAACTAGAAATCGGGATTTCTCCCCATTTCTCCTCATTTCACTTCTTCTTCTTCTCTTAAACACAAAAAAATCCTCCATTTTCACAAAACCTTCAAATCTTCATAACTTCTTCATCCTTCCATCAATTTGTGTGTTCTTTAGCTTCAATCGAAGCCCGTTACGTGCTCTATCTTTCCATCCGAACAAATTTCTTCCTAGTTCATTTAATTTCCGGATTTGAGGTATTATCACATGAACCCTAATTTTTAAATTTGGGGGTTTTGATTTATGCTTCAATTAAGCTTGTATGATGTATGGGTTGATGTTTTATGTGATTAGATTCGTTATTCATTATCAATTGCATGTTCAATTAGGCTTGGTTTGTTGATTTGAGATTTTTGCTATTAGATGATATATCTTGTTAGGAAATGTATCTCTTACTATCATTCCATGCTTAAACATGTGTTTGTTGATATGATAATGATGGATGTATTGGTATAATGCATGATTGATGGAGTTGAGAATTTATGCTAGATTTTTGATTATTGTGGTATGGATTGAACCTTGTGATTCAAGGCATTTGTTGTTTAGCAAGAGCATAATGTGATATGTTATTGTAGTAGTTACATTGATATATTGCGTAATGGAATAGCTAGTCTAGACTTTGGGTTTTTGAGGAGTCGGATTTTTTAAGATATTGCTCGTTAGATTCGCTCGTATATTTACATATGCATAGGTCTGTTTTGCATCGTACAAGATACTAATTGCTGTTTGTAGGAATCATGGCACCGAGATCAAGGAGAGCCGGCTCTAGCAAAAAGGGGAAGGGAGTAGCATCAAGCTCCCAACCATCTCACCATATGTACGAGTTGTCTGCAGCTGCGGAAGAGGTGCGTCAAAGGCTAGAAGCGAAGGTGGCCGACGGAGGAAGATCGATCATCCCAGACAGGAGGATTGATATTCCAGAGTCAGCAGTTGATAAAGCGGGGTATAGGACGCTATCACGATTGGGGTCACAAAGGAGTTGGGTATGGTACAGTTCCAACAGGTTCAAAGGTTACGACGAGAGCCTCCTCCAAGAGTTCTACACTGGATACACAGATCTTGAGGAGAAGAATGGGGTACTAGTCCGAGGCCTGATAATACCGTGGACACCAGAGCACATTTCTTCATTCATCCATTTTGGGCACCAGGAATTCACAGGGAGCGACCATGCCTACCTGTATTCGAGGGCCTCTAGGGGATCGGAAGACATATCACATACGTGATCTGCAACAGGGAGTACCGATATCCAGAAATCGGGGGAGAACCTACACAGATCAGTCAGAACGACCTTAGCATTGAAGCTAAGGTGATGATGAAATTCTGCATCTTCAACTTGATCCCCAGGAAGAATGACTCGTGGATTCAGCCCTACTACGTCGAACTCCTCTACTTCCTGATAGACAAACATCGGATCCACATAGGGCACATCATGTATGAGGAGTACGAGCGCCACTGGGAAAAGAAGAGGAAGCCCTTCATCTTCCCAAGCTTCATCACAGCCTACTGCAAATATCATGGGGTTGATGACATTGAGGAGGGGGATTGCGAGGTCGCTGCCCTTTCACCCTCAACCATTGAGGTGCAGCTCAACAGGTATCAGTTGAAGAACCCCACGGCTGCCGCTGCTGATGTAGGAGCACCTTTCCAGCCGAGTGATTTCGATCATGAGGATTCTATGGAGGCCGATGTTGGCCAAGCCCCTATCCCAGATATTCCGTTTGTCCATAGAGCACCGCATGCACCGCCTCGAGCACCACAGGGGTCTAGTGGATTTGACTTCTCTGAATTCCGTACCTACCTCGACGGCCGCTTCGATAGAATTGATGCCAACAACACGGCCATGCGACAGGACCTCGACAGGCACATTGTCCAGCACAACCGCGATTGGGAGACATTCGAGGAGCATCGCCGAGAGGATAGGCAACAAATGTGGGAGCAGCAACAGCTCATCCAACAGCAGCAGGAGGCTCTACGTCAGTCCAATGAGCTCATGAATGACATGTGGAGTGACTTTTATGGGGACTACCATCCCGATGATTAGTCCTTTCACATGTCCACTCTCAGCCAACCAAGGCCAAATCGTTCGGTAACATCTAGTATAACTTCTTATTACTCATTCTCTTTTGCTAGGGGCTAGCTTAAGAATCGTAAGGGGGATGGGATGTGAACCATGATGTTAAGTATTGTTTGGCTTTGTGTTGATTAGTATCTTGTTCTTTGTTCGCATTTGCATTTGCACATTTACTGCTTTCTTAGATTTTTTAGGTTGCATTCACTACATTCATCCTAGGATAGTCTTGCATGTTTTATATGGAGTTTA
Source organism: Plantago ovata (assembly GCA_028274465.1). Taxonomy (NCBI): domain Eukaryota; kingdom Viridiplantae; phylum Streptophyta; class Magnoliopsida; order Lamiales; family Plantaginaceae; genus Plantago; species Plantago ovata. The sequence goes on from CM051457.1 coordinate 54,909,745, forward strand.
TTGCCGAATTTTTTGAACTTATTTATTGGGTAGATCAACTAACTATGCCATTAATCGTATGCTTCATCTCTATGAATTTGTTTGAGGTTTTTCTCGCTTGGCTTGTCACATTTATGTATTGCACTTAGTTAAGCTTGGTAGTCTCGACATCACTTAGTGGTGTTTTCTCTACTGCGGTTCACGATAGGACAATAGTGCTTGACTTGTCAGAATCATTATCTTCGTAATACTTAATAATTGCAACAGGACATTAGATTGATCAAAGATCTCCATGCAAGACCGAGGAATTTATGCATGATTATCGACCCGTTATGCTTTGAAGGATCATACTATCACCAATATCCATTATCTGTTAGAAAAACCCTTTCCTATTTGTCTGCTGTTTTTATATTCTCTAGTTAAATAGATAAAGCTAGTTATAGTCCTGCGAGAACGACACTCGAGGTCATTCTACTGCTACACTACGGTTTTCGTTGTAGTTGTGAATTGTCTTTGGCTAAATAATAAATATTATTTGCTGAATCGGGACCAGACAAATTCCGGTCCATCAAATTATGCGGTTCACGAAGGCCTTTATAATAGGATGATGCATGCTAGGGTCTTATGGTTGTTTTCCCGAGTAATTATGTACCTAAGAGGCAACAAGTCTTCACCATGCTTTGAGATTGCTAAATGCCTAGGAAGGAGGTAGTGTGAGGTTGTGTGATCCTTTGTTTATAACCTAATCTTCCGAATAGGTTTGGGGAGGGGGTTGCACCATCATTAGACTTGTTTTCGTTTTTTTTCATTCCCGTATCGTGAGTTTTATTTTTCCTTTTCCGTAAATTTTGTACTCCGACCTATTCTTTCGAATAGGTTTGGGGAAGTCGTGTGAGTCATTTTGTTTCTCTTTTTGTTATGCTACTGCTGGCTAGAAAAAAATCGAAAAAAAAGATATGAAGAAAAATTCCAGAAAAAAGAGAAAAAGAAAAAGAAAAAAGAATCTGGAAAGAAAAAAAAAGAAAAGACCCCAAAAAAGCAAAGAAGGGTCCAAAAAAAGAAGCCAAATAGCAGTTTAGCAAAGTGTTATGTCTTTTCCAATTTTTGTAATGTTCGTAGTCGTGTTTTTCTATTTTTTATCTTTTTTGTCTTGACTGTCATCTGTTCTAGACCACCCTCGTTCTGCCATTTAGGAAGTGGTGAATAGCTTAAGACTTTACTTGAGAGATGGGTAGAATAGGGGAGTGTTAACTTTTATAGGGAACCCTCCTTCGTTTGATGAGAGCCAGTACTGGTTCGACCTCTTTGAGGGAAAGTCTTAACATGGTGGAACAGCAGTAAGTCCTCAGTTTCATAGGCACGGGACAACCATTCGTATCTTAGCATGCTTCATTACGTCGTCACTGACTAGGTCCAGGTGGAGAATGTTACGAGAGACTATCTTGTCTTGACATAAGTGCTTATGTGGATGTGTATAAGTCAATCGAGGTATTCTTCAACCTATATTCATGCTTTGATTTATATGGTTTTTGTTCATATGTTTTTTGGTAGATTCAGTAGATTAGTTCATTTTATTTGGCATGAGACTCCATTTTGTGTCTTGTATTGTTTTTTGCATTAGAGTCTAGCTTAGTTGCTTGAGGACAAGCAAAGGTTCGGTTTGGGGAGTTTGATGATTGTGTATTTTACACTTTCATTTGAGTCTTTTTCACCTATTTTAGCTATCCTCTATGTTAATTTAGCTATATTTTAGTGCATTTTATTAGAATAGTGTCACGTTTCCCTTTACATTTTATTTTACATGTTTTGGTTGAAAATCGAGGATTTCCGGGCAATTATATTGAAGTTGACAAGGAATTGGTGTTCCAGAAGCGTATTTGGAGTATCTGAAGGTTTTCGGATAGGATTTGGAGTCTAGGGGTCGAATCTGGAGGTTAGAAGGCCACTAGAAGTCAGAAACCGAGTCCGAAAAGGGGAAGAAATCCAAAAACGCGTCGAAAATGCGGAATTCCGCGAGATTTTCTCTGGGGCGAACTGCCCCACACCGGGCGAACCGCCCGGTGTGTGGGGCGAACCGCCCCACAGTATTTCGGGGCCTATATATAGTTGCTCAGTTTTCTCCGAAATTCATACTTTTCCAGACCTACTTTCTCACATTTCTCTGTAATTTTAGGTAGGAACTTCCCAGAGCCTGTTCTGGGGGTTCGTAGCTTAGGGGACACTTTTTCATAGCACATTGGAGCTTGTAGGATCGCCATTCTTCGGAGATTGACAACCTTCGGTAACATTGTATCTTACAGTTTATTCTACTTATTTTAAATATATCTTTCAATACGTTTTCTTCTATGATTTATGTTGATTGCATGCCTATTATGAGTAGCTAAACTTATCGTTGGTGGTAGTATGTGAATTCTTAGCGAATGGAAGATAATCATGCTAATGGCTATATCGCGCATTATACTCCGTGTTATTGCTTTATTTCGTTGATCAGGCTCAGCCTAAATTTTCGTATGTTGTATTAATTATTATGCACAATTGGACCCTCGTCGACCTATACGCATGTTTATCTTCGTAGTGTTGAATAATTACGGAACGCAATAGGACAATAGAGATTGACTTGTCAGAACCATTATCTTCGTAGTGCTTAATATTTACAACAGGACATTAGATTGATGAAAGATCTCCATGCAAGACCGAGGAATTTATGCATGATCATCAACCCGTTATGCTTTGAAGGATCATACTATCACCAATCTCCATTATCTGCTAGAAACCCCTTTGCTAATACGTCTGATGTTTTATATTCTCTAGTTAAATAGATAAAGCTAGTTATAGTCCTGAGAGAACGACACTCGAGGTCATTCTACTGCTACACTACGGTTTTCGTTGTAGTTGTGAATTGCCTTTGGCTAAATAATAAATATTATTTGCTGAATCGAGACCCGACAAATTCCGGTTCATCAGCTAGTAGAGAGCAGGGGAAGTTACATAGCAGCACTGAGCGGTCCATGTCGATCAACTTGGTGGGAGATCTTCCAGTGGAAATCACCATTAAGCAAGTTGCTGCGTGCGAGTGTAGTGCAAACGACGAGCCTCCATTGGCCAAGGAGGAAGATAAAGATCTGGGACTCAACGTAAGTAATGAAGGACCTAAGGATCCTGAACCAATTCCTGATAGCTGTGATGTTAAGGTTGGGATTGGTAGTCTCGATGACGTCCGTGCTACACTAGATACGGATCTTACTCGAATGTGCTACCCATGAATGTGTTTGAGAAGAGTGGCCTCGGAGAGCTTTCGAAGCATAAGGCCATTGTGCAACTAGCGGATGGATCCTTTGTGAGACCCGAAGGCGTTGTGAAGAACGTATTGGTTAAGATTGGTGAAGCTTCTGTGTACACCAATTTTGTAGTTATGCCGGCGTCTACACTTGGGATGGGGGATGTTCTCTTGGGGCGAACGTTCTTGACCAAACTACGCTCCGTGATAGACATCTACCGAAGGACTTGCACCATTGAGGTGGATGGCAAGCGACATGTGTTGCGAGCCATTTCTGATCCACCTGATCACTTCAATACTTCTCACACCATTAACTACTATGGTCTTGCTGTCTATGTTCATTCTTATTCACAGGTTCGTGGCATGAGGAGAAGATCCATGAAGGGGAAGTCTAGTACCCTCAAGAAGAAGAGCTAGGCACAAGAAGGAGTCGAGTCAAAGACTATAAACAATGGCGCTATCCGGGAGGCAACCCGGAGTTTTTATCGCTTTTTTACCGCTTTATTGCATGCATATCATTGTGTTTTATTTTATGTTTTCGTATGTTTTTGGTTTCTCACGAGTTTCTTTGAGTACTATAGTTACAGCTACAAGTTTAGCTCTCACCTTAAATCCACTTTCAACGTTCGGGACGAGCGACGACGTTCAGGTTTGGGGGGGGGGGTTATCGCTGGGTATTCGTATACTTGCTTTGTTTATGATTACTCGTGAAACCTTTCATTTGCATTTGCACGTTTACTGCTTTCTTAGTTTTTAGGTTGCATTCACTTCATTCATCCTAGGATAGTCTTGCATGTTTTATGTGGAGTTTTATTGCCAAATTTTTGAACTTTTTTATTGGGTAGATTAACTAATTATGAATTTGTTTGAATTTGTTTGAGGTTTTTCTCGCTTGGCTTGTCATATTTTTGTACTGCACTTAGTTAATCTTGGTAGTCTCGACATCACTCAGTGGTGTTTTCTCTATTGCGGTTCACGAAGGCCTTTATAATAGGATGATGCATGTTAGGGTCTTATGGTTATTTTCCCGAGTAATTATGTACCTAATAGGCAACAAGTCTTCACCATGCTTTGAGATTGCTAAATGCCTAGGAAGGAGGTAGTGTGAGATTGTGTGATCCTTTGTTTGCAACCTATTTTTCCGAATAGGTTTGGGGAGGGGTTACGCTATCATTATACTTGTTTTTCGTTTTTTCAATTCGGTGTTGTGAGTTTATTTTTCCTTTCTCGTAAATTTTGTACTCCAACCTATTCTTTCGAATAGGTTTGGGGAATTCGTTCGTGTGTCATTTTTGTTTCTCTTTTCGTTGTGCTACTGCTGGCTAAAAAAAATCGAAAAAAAGAGAAAAACGAAATTTTCCAGAAAAAAAAAAGAAAAAATAAACTGGAAAAAGAAAGAAAAAAATATAAAAAAAAAAAAGAGAAAAGACCCCAGAAAAGCAAAGAAGGGTCCAAAAAAGAAAGCCAAATAGCACTTTAGCAAAGTGTTGTGTCTCATTTTCCAATTCTTGTAATGTTCGTAATCGTGTTGTAATTTTCTTTATTTTGCTTTTGAGTGTCATCTGTTCTAGACCACCCTCGTCCTGCCATTCAGGAAGTGGTGAAAATCTTAAGGCTTTGCTTGAGAGATGGGTAGAATAGGGGAGTGTTATCTTTTATAGGGAACCCTCCTTCGTTTGATGAGAGCCAGTACTGGTTCGACCTCTTTGAGGAAAAGTCTTAACTTGGTGAACAACAGTAAGTCCTCAGTTTCATAGGCACGGGACAACCATTCGTATCTTAACATGTTTCATTACGTCGTCACTAACTAGGTCCAGATAGAGAATGTTACGAGAGACTATCATGTCTTGACATAAGTGCTTATGTGGATGTGTATGAGTCAATCGAGGCATTCTTCAACCTATATTCATGTTTTGATTTATATGGTTCTTGTTCATATGTTTTTTGATAGATTCAGTAGATTAGTTCATTTTATTTGGCATGAGACTCCATTTTGTGTGTTGCATTGTTTTTTGCATTAGACTCTAGCTTAGTTGCTTGAGGACAAGCAAAGGTTCGGTTTGGGGAGTTTGATGAATGTGTATTTCACACTTTCATTCGAGTCTTTTTCACCTATTTTAGCTATCCTCTATGTTAATTTAGCTATATTTTAGTGCATTTTATTAGAATAGTGTCACGTTTCCCTTTAGTTTTTATTTTACAGGTTTTGGTTGAAAAACGAGGTTTTCCGGGCAATGATATTGAAGTTGACAAGGAATTGGTGTTCCAGAAGCCTAATTGGAGTATCTGAAAGATTCCGGATAGGATTTGAAGTCTAGGGGTCGAATCTGGAGGCTAGACCGAAAAATACTCCCGGGCGAATCGCCTGGGACGTGGGGCGAATCGCCCCACACCAGGCGAATCGCCCGGTGTGTGGGGCCCTTCACCCCACACAATTCGAAGCCTATATATAGGTGCTCAGTTTTTCTCCGTTTTCATACTTTTCCAGACCTTTTCTCTCACCTTTCTCTGTAGTTTTAGGTAGGAATTCCCCAGAGCCTGTTCTGGGGGTTCTTAGCTTAGGAGATACTTTTTCTTAGCAGTTTGGAGCTTGTAAGATCGCGATTCTTCGGAGATTGACAACCTTCGATAACATTGTATCTTACAGTTTTTCTACTTATTTTTATATATCTTTCATCATGTTTTCATTCATTCGTGGTATGATTTCTGTTGATTGCATGACAACTATGAGTAGCTAAACTTCTCGTTGGTGATAGTATGTGATTTCTTAGCGAAGGGTTGATAATTATGCTAATGGTGATATCGCGCATTATACTCTGAGTTATTGCTTTATTTCTTTGATCTATCTAAATCTCTATCTTCGTATTGTTGAATAATTATTCAACACAATTGGACAATTCATTGATCTTTTGATCTATCTAAATCTATATCTTCGTAGTGTTGAATAATTTCAAGAGGACAATTCATTGATCAAAGATCTCCATGCAATACCGAGGAATTTATGCATGATTATTAACCCGTTATGCTTTGAATGACCATACTATCACCAATCTCCATTATCTGTTAAGAAAAACCTTTGCTAAGTCGTCTGCTTTTTATATTCTCAAGTTAAATTAGATAAAACTAGTTATAGTCCTTAGAGATCGACACTCGAGGTTATTCTGCTGCTACACTACGGTTTTCGTTGTAGTTTTGAATTGCCTTTGGCTAAATAACAAATTTATTTGATTAATTGGGACAGACAATCCTACGTTCATCAGGTCTCTTTGAGAAGCTTGCCGATGTCGGTGTCAAGCTGGAGAATAAGATCATGGTGATCTTTGTCCTTGACTCATTGCCGAGTTCGTATTCGCAGTTCATCATTAACTACACCATGAATGCGAAAGACGTTACACTGGCCGAGCTCCATAATCTGCTGAAGACATATGATCAAACTCTTCCTAAGAAGGGGAAATCGATCATGTATGTTGGGCAACCGTCTAACCCAAACCCGAGAAACAAAGGTGCTAAGGGTAAGGGAAAGTCGGGAGCCAAGGCTAACACTTCGAGTGATAGGCCTAAGCGTCTGAACCAGAGAAAGAAGTTCAAGTGGAGCGGAATGGTACGCACAGATGAATGTCTTTTCTGTAAGTAGAAAGGGCATTGGAAGAAAGATTGCCCTAAGCTAAGGGCAGATCAAGCTAAGAAGTCGTCGGCTTCTAGCTTTGGTATGTTTGTTATTGAAATGAACATGACTACTTTTGACTCCAATGGTTGGGTATTAGATACAGCTTGTGGCTCACACATTTGTAATAATGTGCAGGGGCTAATTGAACACAGACTAGTCAAGCAAGATGAAATCGACTTGCATGTTGGGAACGACAATCCAGTTGAAGCCAAACACGTTGGACGCTGCAAGATAGATTTACCATCAGGACAGTGTTTAGAACTTGATAACGTTTATTTTGTTCCATCCACTGTCAGAAATATTATTTCCATTCCATTGTTGGACAATTTTGGGTTTTTCCTTTCGTTTTGCTAATAATACTTGTTATTTTTCGCTAAATGACCAGTATTATGGAAAAGCTCGCTTGGTGAATGGTTTATATATTTTACAAAGTAGTCTACCTTTATTTCAAATACATAACAAACAACCGTCTTCAAGTAGGAAGAATAATCCATCTTATCTATGGCATTGTCGGCTTGGCCATATCAACGAAACATGGATTCAAAGACTAAGGAAGTTGGACTACTTAGAACCATTTGATTTCGAATCATATGGTACATGTGAATCATGTGTTAAGGGTAGGATGACGAACAAACCCTTTGTTGCACAAGATGTTCGTGCCACTCGCTGCTTAGAGCTCATACATACCGATGTATGTGGACCTTTTAAAGTCCAAGCACGTGGAGGTTATTCTTACTTCGTTACCTTTACTGACGATTTCTCAAGGTATGGATATATTTATCTTATGAAGAATAAATCTGAGACCTTTGGGAAATTCAAGGAGTTTAGAAATGAGGTCGAGAATGAATTGAACCTAAGGATAGTCACTCTTCGATCAGATCGAGGAGGTGAATACCTTAGTGAAGAATTTATCGACTACTTGAAGGAGAATGGAATTCAATCGCAATGGACCCCTCCTAGAACACCACAATTAAATGGTGTGTCTGAGAGAAGGAATCGAACCCTGCTAGACATGGTGAGATCAATGATTGGATTCTCGACTCTTCCAAAATATCTATGGGGATATGCGCTACAAACTGCAATCTACATTCTGAACTGTGTACCATCTAAATCAGTGGAGAAAACTCCTTATGAGTTATGGAAAGGAAAGAAGCCCTCACTGGGCTATCTTAGACCTTGGGGCTGTCCTGCGATAGTCAAATTGTTGCTCACTGATAAGTTAGATGCCAAGGGTGTCAAAGTTTATTTCATAGGCTATCCTCGTCAGACGAGAGGCTATGAATTCTATCATGCTGAACATCACAAGGTGATAGTATCTAGAAACGTCAAGTTTTTAGAAGCAGAATTCCTCGAAGAAGAGAGGTTAGACGATATGATAGAACTTGAAGAAATTCAAGACTTTGACACGCGCGAACATGAGTTGTCTAAATCTTCTGATTTGGATTCAAGTTCAGTGGGAGCTTTCGAAGCAGAAAAGGGTAATGATATGACACTTGCTAGGCATGTCATAGTCAGTGGGAGTCCTGTGATTAGATCAACAGTTGAAACCACACCAATAGAACCCGTTGTCAATCAACCTGTGCAACAAGTTGCACAAGAGCAGCCTCCTGCTAGGGAACAGGGTCGTAGCACGCGACCGGCTTCATCAGTGCCCACTGATAATGTTCGTATTACACGAAGCCAGAAAAGAAAAGCACCAGAAATGCCGACAGAAGCACCAGTCGAGCTCCGTAGGTCGAAGAGGATCCCAAAAGGACTTCAGAAGCAAAGCCTTATGATAGAAGACATCAGTAAACTTGATGTTGGCTTATCAGATCGGGAAGACCCCGAGACCTACAAAGAGGCAATAAATGATATTGACTCAGACAGATGGCAAGAGGCCATGGAATTGGAAATAGACTCCATGTACCTGAACCAAGTTTGGAGCTTGGTAGACTTGCCCCAAGGGGTTAGACCTATTGGGTGCAAATGGGTCTTTAAATGAAAGACAGATGCTGATGGCAAGGTACAAACGTACAAGGCTAGACTTGTGGCGAAGGGCTACACACAAAGGTATGGCATCGATTACGATGAAACCTTTTCACCGGTAGCAAAGTTGAAGTCTATTCGAATTCTACTTGCGATAGCTGCCTACTATGATTATGAGATCTGGCAGATGGATGTAAAGACTGCCTTCCTCAATGGAAACCTTGAGGAAGAGGTCTATATGGTACAGCCGGAAGGTTTTATTAGTAAAACCAGGCCAACTGTTGTATGCAAATTACAGAGATCCATCTATGGGCTAAAGCAAGCGTCTAGGAGCTGGAATATCCGCTTTGACGAAGCTGTCAAATCGTTTGACTTCGTCAGAAGCGTAGAAGATCCCTGTGTCTACACTAGGCACAGCGACAAGGGATTCGTTTTCATGATCATTTATGTTGATGACATTTTGATCATGGGAAACAATGTCTCTATGCTAGAAGAGACTAAAGTTTGGTTATCAAGTACATTCTCAATGAAGGACTTGGGTGAAGCGAACTACATCCTAGGGATAAAGATCTATAGAGATAGGTCCAAGAGGATGTTAGGATTGACACAGTCCACCTACATCGACAAAACACTGAAGCGTTATAAGATGGACGACTCAAAGAGAGGCTTTCTCCCAGCTAGGCATGGCATATGCGCTTAGTGTCACTTGTCGACACCAACAGTATCCAGGAGTACTTCACTGGACTGCTATAAAGAACATTCTTAAGTACCTTCGACGGACTAAGAAAATGTTGGTGTTTGGTGGAGAACCAGAATTAATGTCTGGTTATGTCGACGCTGGAATTGAATCAGATCCTGATGACTTTAAGTCACAGACAGGATACGTATTCAAATTGAATGGAGGAGCTATCTGTTGGAAGAGTTCTAAGCAAGCCACGATTGCTGACTCAGCCACAGAAGCCGAGTACATTGCTGCATCAGAAGCATCGAAAGAAGCTGTCTGGATTTCAGAGTTCTTAAAGGAATTGAGGGTTGTTCCTGCTCCAAGTCCAATAACGATTTATTGTGACAACACGGGTGTCGTCGCTCAAGCCGAGGATCCTAGTTCTACAAACAAGAACAAACATGTACTTAGAAAGTATCACGTTATACGTGAGATTATTGATAGAGGAGAAGTTAGTATAGAACGTGTCTCAACCACGGACAACGTGGCAGATCCTTTCACCAAGGTCTTATCAGTGGATGCCCACTTGAGACATTATGTTAATCTAGGCATTAAGCATAAAGGTGAGTGGCTCTAGTCCAAGTGGGAGATTGATAGTGTATATGTCCTAGAGACAGTCTTTATTAAGGGCATACAACCCTTATTAAGGGCATATATGTACTATTACGCAGGTCAACGTAATATGATATATGTTTGTTTGTTTTACTATTGAGTATCGCTTTCATATTTATATTACACCAGGCATACATCATGTCATTTCTCTATTCCTGTCTGTATTGATATCAAACATGTCCCCTCGGATAGATGACCGATCACACAGATAGTGGGAGCTATGTGAGTTATCATCTATCCCAAACTCTCCCTAGTCGAGGTTCATCTCGGATGTAGGGGCCTGAATGAACCAGGTGAGACTAGTATGTGTGGAGGTTATACTTGTTAGAGCAAGTGTGAGCCGATCCCACGGCCACGGAACGGATTGTTAGACAATCTAGAAACGTTCCCATAACTCCGCATAGTTGTTCGAAGGGTGATTACCGAACAATGGAAGTACCCACCGGAAACTCCCATCGATGTATACTCTACACCGAAGTGTCTATGGGAACCGGAAAGTTGTCGAAGTGATGCTAGTCGTCCTTTGGACTTACAGGACTTTATCATCACATTTGTTGCCCCATATCCTTGGTGGACCCGTCGATGTCAGCTCTGAATAAGCAGTTGACCCAAGACACGATCCAGGATTATGGCTACATACAAATGGGGGAGATAAGTGATTCTGTGAAGGATTCATCTCTCACGTGTAGCACAGGAGAGCACTGATCATAGTCGTTCATAGTTGTCATTGGTTAAACCGCTGGCCAGCGTATCAATATTATTATGATAGTCATAATAGATATTGGATTCACCAAGCAACTCTCTGAAGACGCCCGTGGATGTATTATTGGGATAGACACATCATCGATCCTAGATGCATTCGAGTCAGTCAGATGAAGGGACGTTACCATCGCCGCGTTGAGCGCAACAGACTTCACAACGAGGGTTTGTTTTGAGAAACCTCTCAAACGTCCTCCTGTATTAATATTGCAAATGGAACCGTCTAGGAATTCCATGTTGCCTAGTGTAGCACTTGCTTAATACAATGAGGCCCTATGGGTCACACTATGTGGTGATTCAGCTTATCCGAATATCCTTGAAGATGGAATCGCAATTAATTTAGAATTAATTGTGATTGATGAATTATAATTGATTTGGAATTAATTATAATTATTTGTGGCTCAATTAATAATTTGGAATTATTAATTGAATTGATTGATTAATTGTATTTTATGTAAATACAATTAAAGATTATATTTTAGAAATATAATAGAGGTCTGATTTGAAAGGATATATTAATTTAGAATTAATATATGCACATGGGAAAAATCTACTTAGAGTTTGAATTGCCTTCGAATTATAAGTGGGTCCCAAAATTGGGACCCACATACCCCCCTTGGCCGGCCGCGTGTAGTAGTAGTATGGGAGGGAGTTTCGACTCCTTCCCATATTAGAAGTCAAGGGTTAAGTTAGATTTTCCTAATTGAGTTCTAACTTAATTGGGAATGAATCTAGACTTAAATTGGTTTCCTTGTGCAATAAGAATTAGAGTTCTTATTCCTTTATGAAGTCTAAAAGAATCTTCATTAGGCTTCTATTGACTACTATATAAGTAGATCATTAGAGAGGTTTTTCAATGTCGAATTCTTAGAGAATTATTCTACCTTTCTTAGAGAAAATAAAAGCTCTCCCCTACCTCTATACCCTAGCCGCGCGCGCCACTCTCCACCAGAGGAAAATCGCCGCCCCATCTTCTTGGCCACATAAAGAATATCCTAGCATTCTTTCCAGTAAGTTGTTCATCCGTGGATATCAAGGTTGAGGTTCAAAGAGCTGGAAACTAACTTTTATTGTGTCTTCCAGATAATCAAAGTATTGCAGATATCTTCGACTTCGACGAAGGAGAAGATTCACCGGACTATTACGAAGACTTCATCGATTGGAATATTGATTCAATACCTATTCTTGTTTTTGGAGTATTGTAAGTCTTCTGATTAATGTGTTTATTATATACGTTATATGCATGATCAATTAACCTGCATGTTAAGAAAATTTTTGAAATTCCGCTGCGTACCCTAGGGGTAACTCTGACCATATTTTCTTACAGTATCATCATCATCATCATCATTATCATCGCCAGTTGTTTGATGAATGACATCACCTGTAGAAACAATAGAAGCGTCAGCAGCGGTTTTCCTCTTCTTGGCCGCATTTGCTTTTCTTATTTGTTGGTCTTTCTTCCCCCTTAGACATGGATTGCAAGACATCAAAAATTTGAGTTGAAAAGAACTCATTGTAATTTTCAACAAGTTTCTTTAAACTGTTGTAGTTAAGCACCATGTCTTGCTGATCTTTGTTGTATTTGGAAAAATCTTCCCTTATGTTTCTCATGTCCTTAGAAGCGCTCTTGGAGTGAAGATCTTTTTGAGCAAGAGCTTTCTGGGCCTTTTTCAGGGCATTAAGTGCAACCTTCATGGATTGTCTTGCTTTTTTCTCATAGGTCTTATGATGAAGGCTTACATCATCTTGAGCTACAGTGAGACTTGTGATGCGTCTCAGCAAGAGAGTCAGGACCTTTTCAGTATTCATGGGCTTTTCAGGAAGCAGCTCCTCATCTTCAGCTTTGCACTTTGCATGAATTTCCATAAGTGCTATGAGTCTTGGTGTAAACTCATCCACATTAGGAAAGGGTACATTATCGGAGCAACTGCATGAGCCTTTAATCAGTGGCTAGTTGGTCTTCTTGACTTTGTATCCTATGCTTTTCATATGATCCTTCGAAGAGTCAGAGTGATCTAGGGGTTTCTCAACTTCATTGGTCTCCTCCTCATGATCAGAAAAGCTAAAAGAGCTTTCAACATCTTCTTGTTTATCAAGACCAGCAACCTTTTCGCCAAGGTCTGTAGCCACGATTTGTTCTTGTTGGGTGGTTTCTCAAGGCAACACTTTAGACTCAACAACTGGAGTTTCACCAGTAGCAGGGGTGGAAGGGAGGATTCTTCCAAGATTTTTACTCCTGAAGACTGAGAAATTGACAAATTTTGTATTTCAGGAACATTTATTTGCATGCTATTTGCCAATGCTTTATGAAGGTCTTCATCAACTTCTTCATCATCAAGGTTTGAATCAGTGACATTGGCATCGAGTAAAGCTTTTTCAGCTATCTCGGCATCAGAAAGTTTCTTTTTCCCTTTTGCTATTTCAGCAAACTTTCTGGCTTTCTCTTCATCAATCTCAGCAACTTGTTGAGTTGTTGGAGTCTCAGCATCAGTAGGAGCAGATTTTTGTTGATTGCTGGGAGGTGGGGGTTGCTCAGCAACATGCTTTTCAGCATGTGCTTGATCAGGTTGATCAACAACTGTAACTTTCTCTCCACCCACATCTGGACTTGGACCATGGGAATCATCATCATCATCCTTTTTGTCCTTGGAGTCCTTTTGTTCATTCTCTCCACTTGAATCCTCATCGCTTTCATCTTCACCATTATGATGAACGAAATTGTCAGATTCGAACAATCAAATAAATTTGTTTTAGCCAAAGGGTAACTCACAACTACACAAAACACGTAGTGCAGAGGTAAGATGACCTCGAGTGTCGATCTCTAGGGACTAAACTAGCTTAAACTAAATAACTAACTATATAAATTCAGAAAACAAATTCTACTTAGCTTGACTTAACGATATATGATGAGAGCTGGTGATAGTATGCTCGTTCTAAACATCAAGTTCTAATTATGCACGAAAGTGCAACTCGTACTGCTTTAAAAGTAATTCGAATTAACAAACACCAAAAACAGATTTGTAGACGTGTATTTTGAAAGCTTCCGATCTATACTAACAGTCTTAGTTCAAGCAGTACTTGTAATTGAAGATATTGAAAACGATGATCTTGAATTGTCCTAGTGTTTCTAACACTTTTCTACGAAGATATTGGCTTAGTCGGATCAAAGATTCGAATATAACAATAAAACAAGTAAAAGACTCAGAAACTCAATCATGCATAATATGAACCCTAGCTACGAATTTACATACTATCACCAACTAGATGTTTAGCCACTCCTATCAAAATCATAAACAACAATGGCAGTCATATAAGAAAACATAGTTGAATTGAAAGATAAATAGCAGAAATTGTGAGATACAAAGTTACCCCCAAAGGTTGTCAATCTCCGGTGAATTGCTAAACTCACAAAGATCTAGCAAGGTGAGATCAATTGATGTCCAAATCTCTACTCTAGCTCCAAAATCGCTAAGAAACAATGGTTCTAAGAGAAAATATACCCAAAACAAGCTCTAGGGTTTATGTCTGCAAAATTATGATGAAATATATGAAAATTCGCAGCTTTTGAAAATATATATAGTTGTTGTCGGAGGCTCCCCGGCGGACCGGTGGACCGCCGGGCACCAGGCGGTGCGCCTGGCACGGACAGAGAGTTGCCCGTGCCATTTTCTTCCTCCGAATCTTCGATTTCGGCCCTTGGCACGGTTTTGAGCCCCGAAACTTGGTCTTTTGGCCTGGAAACTCGTCCCGGTACTCCTTGACACACCACGGGTGATCTCGTTGCTCCAAAACATCATTGTTTCATCATGATTTATATCCAAAAGTGCGATTTTCACCTAAAACCTGAAAATAGCAAAAGAAATGGAAACGTGACACTATTCTAACAAAATGCACTAAAATGCATGCAAGAAGATAGCTAAATTGGTGAAAAAGACCCGAATGATAGTGTAAAGAACACTGTCATCAAACTCCCCAAACCGAACCTTTGCTTGTCCTCAAGCAACTAGCTAGACTCTATGCAACCTACATGCAACACAAAGAGGAGTCTCATGCCAAACAAGAAGAACTAATCGATTGTATCTACCAAATGCTTATGAACAAAGACCATACAAATCATAACATGGAAGTAGGTTGAATAATGTCTCGATTGAACCTATACACATTCACATATGCACTTTGTTAAACAAGGAGTCTCTCGTAACATTCTCTACCCGGACCTAGTCAATGACGACGTAATGATGCATATCAAAATACAAATGGTTGCCCCGTGCCTATGAAACTGAGGGCTTACTATTGTTCACCAAGTGAGACTTTCCCCCAAGAGAGGTCGGACCAATACTGGCTCTCATCAAACGAAGGAGGGTTCCCTAAAAGACAACACTCCCCTATTTTACCCGACTATTAAAGAAAAACTCTTCATCACTTCCTGAATGGCAGGACGAGGGTGGTCCCCTTAATCACCTCCTTCTTCACGACTTCTTGCATGGCTGGGTTTATCCTACGCTGAGGTTGCCTAACGGGTTTGGCATCTTGTTCTAAACTGATATTGTGCACACATCGTGTAGGGCTTATCCCCTTAATGTCACTAATTCCCCATCCTATGGCTGCAGAATTTTCCTTCAGGACTTGGACAAGCCTACCTTCTTCTATGCTAGATAGGTGTGAAGAAATTATTACAGGCTTTTTCTCATTTTCCCCTAAGTAAACATACTTAAGGTGCCCAGGAAGGGGTTTTAGTTCTAAGCTAGGCTCTTCTGGAAGTCGGTTATCTCCCTCTTCTTCCTCTATGGGTTCAAGCACCTCTTCTCCGAATGGGATTTCGGGTGTGCTATCCATTATCTCGACTAGTTCCCTTGCTTCCTCAGACATGTAGCATGTCTCCACCTGCATGGTTAGTGCCTATTCAATAGGTTCCATAGTATCATGGCAATGGTGAAATTCAGAAATCACAGAATCATAGCAATCAATAAACTTTAATTCTTCTATAACTTCTTTATCGACTATACTACATCCTACCAATTCAATTTTCTCACCCATTACCTCCATCGTGATTTTCTTACCTTGTAGTTCAAGGCATGTATTGGTAGTGGCCATGAATGGTCTTCCAAGCAGCACCACGTGTTCGCGGACATGGCTCTTTCCTTCCTCGGCTGACTTCATCACTACAAAATCTGCAGGAATTATTAGTTTGTCTACCTTCACGAGGACATCCTCAATTATTCCCACAGGACGTTTCACGCTTTGGTCTGCCATCTGTACAAGTATCTCGGTTGGCTCCATTTCCCCAAGGTCTAGGGCTTTGTATACTGAGTAGGGCATCAGGTTGATGCTAGCTCCTAAGTCGAGAATAGCCTTGGTGGACCGTCCATTCCCCATGGTAATATATCTGATGAAGCTCCCTGGGTCTCTTTGCTTCGCGGGAAGCCTCGATATAGAATTCACTGTCTCCATACCGATCGCATCTCCCCCTAGTGCAATCTTTTGTTGCTCTTCACCTCCCAAAAGAACTTCGTATAGGCTGGAACATTCTGGATGAGCTCAAATAGAGGAACATTAACTTCGACTTTAGAGAGGCGCTTGAATAGCGGTGACTCCTGTATATCTTTCTTGGATGGCTTGATCCTACTAGGGAATGGCATGTGAGGTTTCGGGAGCACATAAGGGTTGGGAGACTTATGAAGTCCCTCCTCGATGTTTGGTGTGTCCCCCTTCTCCCCATCGTTGTTGCCGTGTTCAGATGTGCGTGCATTGTCTTGCACTTGAGGGTCTATTGAACCTTCACCAACTTTATTCTCCTTGCTTGTCCCTGCATTGTTAGTCACAGTAGATTTAACATGTTTAGGACGTACAAAATTAGGGATTTTAGTTACCTTCCCACTACGGAGGAGTAGGTTTACTTCCTCGAACTCAGGGACCTCGGTGGTAACCGCCGGAACGGGCTCCGCATCATGAAGATTATCGACGACGAGTGAAATCGGGGAGCTAGGGTCGTCCAGCTCCTTGGTGTACACGGCGGACCGCCCCCCACACCCAGTGGTGCGCCTGGGAGTGGCAGGGGGCACGCCTGCATATTGCTTGTGGGGGGCGCACCGCCCCCCACACCACGCGGACCGCCCCTCACGTCCAATGGGGCGTCCCCTGGATTTTGGTCTCCGAACTCTTGTGCATTGATTTCTTCTACCTTTTCACACTTTAAAAAACTGACTTCCTCCATTAGTCGCTCAGTTACTGATACACCCTCAAAAACCTGTGCTATACGGAGGTTCTGTTCAACTTGTCTTGCATGTGCGATTTCAAATACACTCTCAGTAGCTTTACTTCCTACATAAATTGCAAGTTCATCCTCCTCACTAATGTCGTCTTCTCGAAACTCCTCAGATAAGCTTTCAGTTCCACCTCGGTCTAGCCTCTCACTGGCGATGTAACTTGGTGTTAGTCTCTCAGACTGCGTGGATCCTCTGGCGTACTTACGGAAGACCTTTTCTGCCTCTTTAACCGTGCAATCTTCCAATCCTCCGCAGAACCCATCCACTCTAAGCCTAACCTCATCGCGTAACCCACCAACAAAATGCCAAATCAAATCCCCATCGTCGAAACGGTGATGGTGGCACTCTCGTTTATACTTCTCAAACCGATCGTAGGTGTCACAAAACCGCTCATCTTCTCCTTGCTTGAAGTGTTCAATCCTTCCTCGCAAGGCCATTGTCTCTTAGTAGGGCATAAATCGCGCCAAGAACTCCTCCACTACTTGGTCCCAAGTCCTTAGTGATCCCGGTGCCAACGTTGTAATCCAAAGCCTTGGTTCATACCCCAAGGCGAAAGAAAATAAATTCCTGCATACTTGGTCCTCCGTAAACCCCTTAGCTGGAATTCGGGCTATTTCCTCCTAATAGGATCGAATAAAACTCAGTGGATTCATCCCTGCTCCTTCCTCAAACCCTGGTATGTTCCTTACCACGGAACTTATCACCTCATACCCCGTTAGCTCATCCTCCAAGTATATAGCTGATCCTCTCTTAACCTGCGAAAATTGAATGCTGAAATTATAAACAAGCTAAAGAGTAAAAAGGAGTAATAGTCCCCGGCAATGGCGCCAATTTGATGAACGAAATTGTCAGACTCGAACAATCAAATAAATTTGTTTTAGCCAAAGGGCAACTCACAACTACACAAAACACGTAGTGCAGAGGTAAGATGACCTCGAGTGTCGATGTCTAGGGACTAAACTAGCTTAAACTAAATAACTAACTATATAAATTCAGAAAACAAATTCTAGTTAGCTTGACTTAACGATATATGATGAGAGCTGGTGATAGTATGATCGTTCTAAACATCAAGTTCTAATTATGCATGAAAGTGCAACTCGTACTGCTTTAAAAGTAATTCGAATTAACAAACACCAAAAACAGATTTGTAGACGTGTATTTTGAAAGCTTCCTATCTATACTAATACTCGGCTAAGGTTGTCAGTCTTAGTTCAAGCAGTACTTGTAATTGAAGATATTGAAAACGATGATCTTGAATTGTCCTAGTGTTTCTAACACTTTTCTACGAAGATATTGGCTTAGTCGGATCAAAGATTCGAATATAACAATAAAACAAGTAAAAGACTCAGAAACTCAATCATGCATAATATGAACCCTAGCTACGAATTTACATACTATCACCAACTAGATGTTTAGCTACTCATATCAAAATCATAAACAACAATGGCAATCATATAAGAAAACATATTTGGATTGAAAGATAAATAGCAGAAATTGTGAGATACAAAGTTACCACCAAAGGTTGTCAATCTCCGGTGAATTGCTAAACTCACAAAGATCTAGCAAGGTGAGATCAATTGATGTCCAAATCTCTACTCTAGCTCCAAAATCGCTAAGAAACAATGGTTCTAAGAGAAAATATACCCAAAACAAGCTCTAGGGTTTATGTCTGCAAAATTATGATGAAACATATGAAAATTCGCAGCTTTTGAAAATATATATAGTTCCTGTCGGAGGCTCCCCGACGGACAGCCGGGCACCAGGCGGTGCGCCTGGCACGAGCAGAGAGTTGCCCGTGCCATTTTCTTCCTCCGGATCTTCGATTTCGGCCCTTGGCACGGTTTTGAGCCCCGAAACATTGTCTTTTGGCCTGGAAACTCGTCCCGATACTCCTTAACACACCACAGGTGATCTCGTTGCACCAAAACATCATTGTTTCGTCATGATTTATATCCAAAAGCGCGATTTTCACCTAAAACCTGAAAATAACAAAAGGAATGGAAACGTAAAACTATTAACAAAACGCACTAAAATGCATGCAAGAGGACAGCTAAATTGGTGAAAAAGACCCGAATGATAGTCTAAAGAACACTGTCATCACGTTATCTTCTTCACCATCAGTTAAAAAAATTAATGGAACATGTTTATACATTGCTTGACTAGTGACCTTTTCATCCTCATTTAGTATATTAGGGTCAGCAATCACAGGAACATACATTATCTTGGTCATTTCAGCTTTTTCTGATGGGGGGGCATTTTTGAACTTTTCTTTCAAAGTTTCTCTTATCTTCGCGACTAGCTCACTGCCGATCTGCTAACAGAATAACATGTGCTATTGAGGCATGATTGAGTGGACAAAAGTCTCTTGCTTCAGCAGTGAGTTTTTCTTCTTTCCATTGGCGAGATGAGGGATTACATCAGCAAAATCCATTCTCTTGTATCTCTGCCAGTTGCTGACAGACTTTGCAACCTTGGACAGAGTGTTCTTTTTGAAGTTATCATAAAAGACTTCAAAGTTGTCTTGAGCATTTTCAGTAGGAGCATCAGAAATTTCCATCTCCTTTTGAGACTGATGAAAAGTATGATGTAGTTTTAGAGTCTAAAACTGTTACATGATTTACCTGTTGATTTAGAGAAAGCTCATGTTGCACTTGTGTTTGTGTTGTATCTACATCCATCTGTTCAGAAACTGTGGTAGCTTCCTTATTTTGATCATCCTGAAATAACAAAGAGTTAGACACAAGTACTAAGTGATTAAACTAAGCATTATCACCAAAGTTAACATGCACCTGCTGAGCAGGAGTTGTGGTTTCTGGTACAGAAGCCTCAGCTTACTTCTGACTTGCATCTTGAGATGTTTGTAAAGAAACAATAATATTAACTAATGATAAAGTTTCAAATAGAGAAATAAAGCCTATATCTGAGTTATCTACGTGCTGAAGAATAAAAGGTGGTGTCTTAGTTCGTTCAACATCAGTTGCTTTTTCAATATCTGGACTGTATCTTCAGCAGACTTCTGATTTTGCTCTTTTTGAGAAAGCCATGAAGTATCAGCATTCTCCCTTGTCTCTGAGTTGACAAGTTGAGCAGAATTTTCATGACCCAACAGTTCTCTACTTGTCATGAATAGAGTAACTGACTTGTGAGACTTGTCAGGTACATCCATGCCCATTTCTTTGCTTAATTCTTTATGCATAAGTTGGATCGAGTCAGTTGGAAGGACTATGTCTGGGACTGGTGAACTTGGTCTATTATCTTTAGCATCGATGTGTGCGTCGTCGGATAAAACATCTTTCTGAGGTTCAGTAACCTCTTTCTCTTGACTAATTGCTTGGTCAACAACTGTCTTTTCAGCATCAGTTGTTGCTATTTCAGCAACAACGTTTTCTGGACTAGTTGCTTTTTCATCAACTGTCTCATTATCAACCGTTGTTGCTGCTTCAGCAACAATTCTTTCATAACTGGCAGCAACTTTCTGAATCTCAGTGCCGATATCACTTTGTGGAGCCATAGTGATTTCATAGAATGGGGGCACATTCATTTCCTGAGTATTTGCTGACTCAGTTTCATCAGTTTCTCAAACATTTTCAAGATTGACTGAGGCAGGATTTGTATTTCCGCTGCCTGGGGGCGGTAAGTCTTGGTCAGCATCCAAGTTTAGTGGTTGTTCAGCAGTTGAAGTGTCAGCACGCACTTCTAAATCAACCACAGGAACATCTTGCTTTTCAGCAAGTGTTGGAGTGACAGTGTCAGTAACATCATCAATGATGTGGACCTGTTTTCTAGCAGTCTTCTTTGATGTTTGCATGTTTGCTGCTTGCTTCCTCCTTTTTGTGGTAACTTGAGGAGCAACTGTCTACAAATCATCATCAGTAGCTTTCCTTTTCTTTTCCTTATTACTTTGGGCCTTAGTACCATCGCCAGCATCAACATCAACAACCTTTGAGCTTGTTGCTTGCTTCTTGTCGAGCTTTTCTCTCTTTTCAGCTTTCTTGGGCTTATGCTTCTTGCAGAAATTTCTTCCCACATTGCAAGCAACTTTGTTAATGGGAACTGTATCTCTTACCTTAATTCTCAATTTCTCAAGAAGATAACAAATCTTCAGCCCATACATCACTGGAGCAGTAGGAGTGACAGTGTTGTCCTCGATTTTGACCTTAAATTTCACAAGGCAATCAATAACCTTGTTGAAGATATACTTTGCCCAGCAAAGATTAGTTTTGGAGTCATAAATGTGTTTCAGCAAAGGCCATCTTTTTAGGCCGATTTGGTCAACTCCTCCAACTTGGGAGTCAAGGACTTTTATTATCAGCAAAGCCATTAGTCCCAGTGAGTTAGAGATGTGCTATCTCTTTACCTCCACTTTGTGGAATTGGAGAGAAGCAATCTTATCTTTCTTCATGTTGTTGTTTCTGACATTGCCATACAACTCAATGAGTTCTTCATCTGTGGCGGTCAAGTCTTCTTCACTTCCGGTGGTAGGAAGTTGGAAGATTGTGGCAAAATCAGTCCATTTAAGGACGATTTTCTTACCTTGAACAATAGTGGAAATCACTTTTTCAGGGACTCCTTGTTTCCTTGTTAATTTGGGACTTTTTGAATGTCTGAGTTATTGTAGAACTCCATGACATCTACAACACTAAAGCTTTTGGGACAGGTAGTGATAAATCCCATAAGTCCTTGTTGTCTGATGTATGTCAAGGCTTCTAGATTTTCATGGGTTTGAGCATCTTCATAGTAGTACCTGATGTACTTTTCCATGGCCATAGAGCCCCACTGCATCATTCTTCCACACTTTTCAGCGTTTAGGAATGATGGAGGCATGGGTCTTTGATTAACCCTGTCGTTGGCTAACACAATTTTCACTATGTTCTTTGCTGTGTCCGTAGCCGGAGAGACAACCGGTGTAGTGCTTTTAGCAGCATTGTCTGACTTGGAAGCCTTGCTTGATGATCTCTTGGGTGCCATCTTATATAGGGGACAAGTAAAGCTTTTGATGGACGAAATTGGGTAGTTTTTTACCGGAGGGACGAATAGCTCATATTAGTTTTTGCTAAACAGAGCAAAGAAATTTGGGAGTTTGTAAAGAATTTTGTCTTTTTGCTAACTCTTCATTTATATAGTACCTCAGATCTGTGAGAAACTCAATCGATTTGAGATCTCATCAAGTGAAAAGTAGACATACACAGAGAGATTGATAATTATCACATTAAATGCGTAGTGGGCCACTGACCTGAAACTGTCAGAGCAGCTTTTTACTCTATGGATTTAACCGTTAGATCAACAACTAACTTTAATCAATGGCCACGATTGAGTCTCATGTCATGATTATTGTCAAGTTTATTTGAGCCAAAAATAACGTCACATTGGATTTCACCTTGATTCAAGGAATTTTCTCTAGTACTCAGTAGCTATTAACTTTCTAAGATAATAAGAATATCTATTCAGCAAGTTACTTTCTGACTTTAGCAATTACTTTATGAACAAACAAGCCTTGTACTTGCTGAATGTTCCACCTTAAATTATTATCTCTTTTAATTTCTTCAAGAATACAAAGTTTCTGAGTACCCGTCTCAGTAAAACTTTTTCTATTTAATAGAGATAATTAGGTAAATTCCATAGTAACTGCACTTATGCTCTTTTACTGAGTTTCCGTCTCAGTTTTGTCCTTGGTACTTGAATACATGTTTCAGTATCTTTTGATTGTTTGAATCCCAGTTTCAACAATCATTAGCCCATTGTCACGGAATGCCTGTTTCTGTAAGTAGTCAAGTTTTGTAACAAATAACTATCTTGATGAACTCTTTGTTGAATGCCTATTTCAGCAATCATAGTTTTCAGCTTTCCTTGCATATGGTGTGGATCCATATATGCCGAATTACTTTGTAAAGGATTTACTTTTCTGAATATCAATCAGTAAGCTCATCTTGATTTACTGAATGCCCGTTTCAGTAACCAAGTAGTAATTCCTTTCTTATTGAGGTAGTTCAATCAATCCAAGGTTGCACCTCAGCATTGCGAACCTGTTCTCTGGAAGGGGCTTGGTAAAGATGTCAGCAAGTTGATCATCAGTACTTACCTTAATAACCTCAATGTCTCTTTTTTCCACATGATCCCTTATAAAGTGATGCCTAATATCAATGTTCTTTGTCCTAGAATGGAACTTAGGATTCTGCGTGATAGCAATAGCACTTGTATTATCACAAAAGATTGGTGTTTTCTTTTCAGAAATACCATAATCTCTCAGTTGTTGCTGAATCCATAGGATTTGAGGAGTGCAACAACCAGCAACAATGTATTCAGATTCTGTAGATAAATTGGCAACACAAGTTTGCTTCTTGCTAAACCATGATATTAATTTAGTACCTAGAAACTGACAAGTTCTAGATGTACTTTTCCTATCAAGAGTTGATCCACCATGGTCAGCATCTGAATAGCCAGCCAATTCCAATCCAGAATCCTTTGGATACCATAATCCAACATTGATTGTGCCTTTGACATATTTCAGTATTTTGATAGCTTTCTTGTAGTGTGATTCCCTGGGATCAGATTGGAATCTTGCACACACACAAACAACATACTGAATGTCAGGCCTACTTCCTGTTAAATACAGCAAGGAACCAATGAGCTTCCTATACCTGTGTTCTTCAACACTTTTGTCTTCTTTAGTATAGCCCAATTTGGTACCGACACTCATAGGGATCTTTTCAGGTTTTTCTTCATCCTTGTTCCTGAACTTTATGAGCATCTCCTTTGCATACTTTGATTTATTGATGAATATTCCATCCTTGAGTTGCTTGACTTGCAATCCTAGGAAATAATTCAACTTGCCCATCATGCTCATTTCGAAATTTTTTGTCATGAGCTTTGCAAAATATTCACAAAGTTGTTTGTCTTTAGAACCAAATATTATGTCATCTACATAAATTTGTATTAAAAGAAGTTTACCATCATGGTTCATGGTAAACAAGGTTTTGTCAATCTCACCTTTCTTAAAATCGTTATCTAGCAAGAACTTAGCTAAGGTGTCATACCAAGCTCTTGGTGCTTGGTTTAGACAATATACAACTTTCTGAAGCTTGTATACCATGTTGGTTTCTGAACAAAGTTCAACGCCAAGGGGTTGTTCTAGGTAGACTTCCTCAGCAAGCTAACCATTCAGAAATGCACTATTAACATCCATTTGGTAAACAACGAAGTCATTATGAGCAGCAAAGGCAAAGAAGAGTCTTATAGCATCCAATCTTGCAACTGGAGCGTGTGACTCATCATAATCCAATCCTTCAGTCTGACTGTAACCTTGAGCAACTAAACGTGCTTTGTTCCTTGTTACTTCACCAGACTCGCTCAACTTCATTCTGAACACCCACTTAGTACCAATTGCTTTCTTTCCTTCAGCAAGGGGTACAAGTTTCCAGACTTTGTTCCTTTCGAATTGATCCAGTTCTTCTTGCACTGCCTTAATACATTCAGAATGTTTCATGGCTTATTCTATGGTTTTAGGTTCAAATTCTGACACAAAGCAAGAGAACAATGCTTCCACATCAACAACAATTGCTTCTTCAGCAACTACCGTGTTAGAAGCTTTGGATTTAGTCACTTGGCGTTTATCAAGTTCGCCAATCATATCCTTAGAAGGATGATCTCTAATCCACTTATTAAAAGGCTTTTTGCTCTTTTGATCTGGATATGTATGCGTTTCAGCATGTGACTCTTTAGCATGCAAATGTTCACTACTACTGGTCTCTGGTTGTGTCTCTATTGGTGTTGGTTCATCATCAATCACTTGTTCAGTGTTGCTGGATTGTGGTAACTCATCAGTGGGCACAGGTGATTGCTCTATTTCAGCAACCTCAGGAGCAACCGAGTCTTTTGTTGGAAATTCCTTATCATGAACTATATTCATCTTGTCATTACTTGGCTTAGGCCTTTCATAGTCAGATTCATCATCTATCTCAATGGGTTTAGCGTTTCTAGCTCTTTTCACAGCTTCCTGTTCATGTATGATCAGTTGCTTCATACATTCTGAGACTACTTTCTCAGTAGGAAGTCCTTGCTTCTTTTCATGGAATACCACATGCACTGATTCTTCAATCTTTTGTGCTTTCTTGTTGTAAACTCTATAAACTTTACTATGTAAGGAGTAACAAAGAAATTTAGCCTCATCCGCCTTTGGTTGAAATGTTCTTTAGTATTTTCTACCATTGTTAAGAACAAAACACTTGCAACCAAACACTCTTAGATGTGTGATACTTGAAGGTCTTCCAATGAACAACTCATATGGAGTTTTATTGTACTCCTTGTTGATCAAGCATCTATTTGGAGTGTAGCAAGTTGTGTTGATAGCTTCAACCCAATAAGATTCACTTATTTCAGTGACAACAAGCATAGTCCTTGCAGCTTCCTTAAGGGTTCTGTTTTTCCTTTTAGCAACTCCATTTTGCTGTGGTAACCTTACTGAAGATAACTGGTGTTGTATGCCTTTGGAAGTGCAATACTCAGTTATGTACTGGTAGAGAAATTCAGTACCATGGTCAGTTCGAATGATTTGTACCTTGTCATTTTTCAGACTTCAAGCTTATTCGGCAAGTTAGGTAATTCATTCTTAGTTTCTGATTTGTGCTTGATGAATATAACCCAAGTAAATCTTCAGTAATCATCCACAACAACTAGACCATACTTTTTGACTGCATAACTAGTTGCTGAGGATTCAAACAAGTCCATGTGCAATAATTACAATGGTTTTGTAGTTGACTTGACTGACTTGTCCTTGAAAGAAGATTTTGTTTGCTACCTTGCTGAAAAGCTAAGCAAACTCCATCTTTCTTCTAAGTGAGCTTAGGTAGTCCAACTACAAGTCCTTTCTTAGACAACTTATTTAGTGATGAACGTATTTTTAGCACGCTCATCTTGTCTTTTTCGCCTCCTTTTGCTATGTTTGAGTCTAGTTTTGTTGTTAGTTTTCTAGAATAGTGTCACGTTTTGTTTGTTTTGATAGTGTATATGTCCTAGAGACAGTCCTTATTAAGGGCATGGAGCCCTTATAGAGGGCATATATGTACTATTACACAGGTCAACGTAATATAATATATGTTTGTTGTTTTTACTATTGAGTATCGCTTTCATATTTATATTACACCAGGCATGCAGCATGTCATATCTCTATTTCTGTCTGTATTGATATTAAACATGTCCCCTCCGATAGATGACCGATCACACAGATAGTGGGAGCTATGTGAGTTATCATCTATCCCAAACTCTCCCTAGTCGAGGTTCATCTAGGATGTAGGGGTCTAAATGAACCAGATGAGACTAGTATGCGTGGAGGTTATACTTGTTGGAGCAAGTGTGAGCCGATCCCACGGCCACGGAACGGATTGTTGGACAATCGAGAAACGTTCCCATAACTGCGCATAGTTGTTCGAAGAAGGATTATCGAACAATGGAAGTACCCACCGGACACTCCCATCGATGTATACTCTACACCGAAGTGTCTATGGGAACAGGTAAGTTGTCGAAGTGATGCCAGTCGTCCTTTGGACTTACAGGACTTTATCATCACATTTATTGCCCCATATCCTTGGTGGACCCGTCGATGTCAGCTCTGAATAAGCAGTTGACCTTAGACACGATCCAGGATTATGGCTACATACAAATGGGGATGATAAGTGATTCTGTGAAGGATTCATCTCTCAAGTGTAGCACAGGAGAGAACTGCTCATAGTCTGCATAGTTGCGTTGGTAAAGTCACTGGCCAGTACATTGATATATTATGATGGTCATAAGTATATCTTAGTAACCAAGCAACTGCCTGAGACGCCCATGGATGTATTATTGGGATAGACACATCATCGATCCTAGATGCATTAGAGTCAGTTAGATGAAGGGACGTTACCATCGTCGCGTTGAGCGCAACAGACTTCACAACGAAGGGGTTTGCTTTGAGAAACCTCTCAAACGTCCTCATGTATTAATATTGCAAATGGAACCGTCTAGGAATTCCATTTTGCCTAGTCTGGGACTTGCTTAATACAGTGAGGCCCTATGGGTCACACTATGTGGTGATTCAACTTATTAGAATATCCTTGAAGATGGAATCGCAATTAATTTGGAATTAATTGTGATTGATGGATTATAATTGATTTGGAATTAATTATAATATTTGGTGGCTCAATTAATGATTTGGAATTATTAATTGAATTGGCTAATTAATTGTATTTTATGTAAATACAATTAAAGATTATATTTTGGAAATATAATTGAGGTTTGATTTGAAAGGATATGTTAATTTAGAATTAACATATGCACATGGGCAAAATCTACTTGGAGTTTGAATTGCCTTAGAACTATAAGTGGGTCCCAAAATTGGGACCCACCTATCTCCCGTAGGACAGGCGCGCGCGCGCAGGAGCCGGTTAGGGGAAGGAGTTCGACTCCTTCCTCTATTAGAAGTCCAAGGGATAAGTTAGATTTTCCTGATTGAGTTTTAATTTGATTGGGAATGAATCTAGACTTGATATTGGTTTCCTAGTGCGATAAGAATTAGATTCTTATTCCTTTACGAAGTCTAATTGCTTATGCTTTAGGCTTCTATTGACTACTATATAGTAGACTATTAGAGAGCTTTGGACATAGTTTTACACACAGTTAACTACCTAGTTTTCTTAGAGAAAATAAAAAGCTCTCCCCTCCTCTATATAGCCTACACGTGCGCGCCACCCTTGCCGGAGGAATCGCCGCCCCGTCTTCTTGGTCACACAAAGAATATCCTAGCATTCTTCCCATAGGCTGTTCATCCGTGGATACCAAGGTTGAGGTTCTAGGAGCTGGAAACTAACTCTTATTGTCTTGCAGATAATCAGAGTAATGCAGATATCTTCGACTTCGACGAAGGAGAAGATACACTGGATTATTACGAAGACTTGGAAGCTGCTTTGGAAGTAAGGTTAGTCTTCTAATTGACGTGTTTATATATATACGGCATATACATAATCAATTAACCTTTATGTTAAGAAAAATTTTGAAATTCCGTTGCGTACCCTAGGGGTAACTCTGACCGTATTTTCTTACATGTTTTGCATTTCTTAGGTACTTAGGTACGAAGTGGCGGTTAGGAGCTCAAACGAAGCATTTTGGATGCATTTGGATCATGTTTAAGCACCACGACTTACATGGACGTGCTTGCTAGTGCCCGGAAGCTAATAAGTGGTTGTATGTGTGTTTCCAAGGGGTTAGGAGGCTATTTAGAGGCTTCGAGATGAAGAAAAAGAGGCGAAGCTGCATTTTTGTTCCAGGTGAATCGCCCAAGGATGAGGTGAAGCGCGCAGAACAGAGACTTGAAGCAGAATTGGAGCAGAATGTAGGCATTTACTGCAGTGCTGCTGGGCGAAGCGCCCAAGAGAGCCGGACGAAGCGCCTGGCTTGGCGAATCGCCCAGCTCTGCCAGGCGCTTCGTCTAGTTCAAAAGACAGCAGCAGATTTCCTCATTAAATACACATTTTCAGTTATATTTCTCAGAACATCAGACCTGTTAGGAAACTTGTAATTTTGATGAGCAATTAACCATGCTAAATTAAGGAAAGTCCAGTAACTAGTACTCTTAAGGTCCATAGGAATTTAGCATTTT
>CM051457.1:54938722-54958053 GCA_028274465.1 Plantago ovata
AAACGTAACCTCTGCCAAGCGGACCGCTTGGAGAGGCCAAGTGGAGCGCTTGGCAAGCGAAGCGCTTGGGCCCTCCAAGCGCTTCGCTTGGCTGCTGTGCCAAAACTACTGGAAAATGAAGCGGAGCGCTTCACTATTCCAGGCGCTTAGCTTGGCTCCTGGGCAGATTTTTGTCTTCCAACTCAATCTTTTTGCCCTCGTACGGCCCTCGGGCGCCTTGGACTCGTCCTTCTCGGCACTTATTGGGGCTCAGACACTCACGAACAAGCCACGGAGATTGGGGAACTTCAACGGGGCCATCTTTTTGATGAATGTGTATTTTACACTTTCATTCGAGTCTTTTTCACCTATTTTAGCTATCCTCTATGTTAATATAGCTATATTTTAGTATATTTTATTAGAATAGTGTCACGTTTCCCTTTAGATTTTATTTTACAGGTTTTTGTTGAAATTCGGGGATTTCTGAGCAATTAAATTGAAGTTGACAAGGAATTGGTGTTCCAGAAGCCTATTTGGAGTATCTGAAGGTTTCCGGATAGGATTGGAGTCTAGGGGTCGAATCTGGAGGTTAGAAGGCCACTAGAAGTCAGAAACCGAGTCCGAAAAGGTGAAGAAATTCAAATCCGCGTCAAAAAACGCGGAATTCCGCGAAAAAGACTGGGGGCGAACCGCCCCAACCTGCGGCGAACCGCCCCAGAGTTTATTCGGGGCCTATATATAGTGCTCAATTTTCTCTCCGAAAATCATATCTTTCCAGACCTTCTCTCTCACCTCTCTCTATAGTTTTAGGTAGGAACTTCCCGGGGCCTGTCCTGGGAGTTCTGTAGCTTAGGGGATACTTTTTCATAGCTGTTTGGAGCTCGTAGGACCGCAATCATCCGGAGATTGACAACCTTCGGTAACTTTGTATCTTACAGTTTTATTCTACTTATTTATTTATCTTTCAATATTTTTTCTTCTATGATTTCTGTTGATTGCATGCTTATTATGAGTAGCTAAACTTATCGTTGGTGGTAGTATGTGAATTCTTAGCGAAGAGAAGATAATCATGCTAATGGCTATATCGCGCATTATACTCCTTGTCATTGCTTTATTTCGTTGATCAGTTGTAACCAAAATTCTTGTATGTCGTATTGATTATTATGCACAATTGGACACTAGTCGACCATCAGACCAATTATCTTCGTAGTGTTGAATAATTACGGAACACATTAGGACAATCGTGATTGACTAGTCAGACCAAATTATCTTCGTAGTGCTTAATACTTGCAACAGGACACTAGATTTATTCAAAGATCTCTATGCAAGACTGAGGAATTTATGCATGATTATCGACCCATTATGTTAAGAAGGACCATACTATCACCAATCTCCATTATCTGCTAGAAACCCCCTATTGCTATCTGTCTGCTGTTTTTTATTCTCTTGTTAAATATATAAAGCTAGTTATAGTCCTGAGAGAACGATACTCGAGTCATTGTACTGCTACACTACGGTTTTCGTTGTAGTTGTGGATTGCCTTTGGCTAAATAACAAATTTATTTGATCAATTGGAATCCGACAAATTCCCGTTCACCAAATTGGCGCCGTTGTCGGGGACTATACTCTTTTTTTCTTTTTAATTTGTTTATAATTACAGCTTTAGATTCCTAATTCTATTAGTTTTAGTTTTCCTTTTTAATCTCTCTCTGATACTGCTTTCCTAGTCTGCTTCTAATTTCCCTTTCCTAGCCTTAGTAGTATTCGATATCTAGATTTATTCTCGATTTTCGAAATTTCTAACGAGGCTAATTTTTAGTTTTGAGTTACTCCTGATACAGATTTCCAGGTATGACGACCTTAAAAGCCCGCTTGACGCCAACGTTCTCGCAAGTCAGGAGGGGGTCAGCTATATACTTGGAAGAAGAGTTATCGGGGTACGAGGTAACAAGCACCATAGTAAGAAGGATACCAAGGTTCGAGGAAGGAGAGGATATGAATCCGATAAGCTTCATCAGGTCCTATGAAGAGGAAGTAGCAAAAGTTCCAGCAAAGGGGTTCACCGAGGATCAATTATGCAGGAAATTATTTCCTTTTGCTTTGGGATATGAACCGAGGATATGGATAGCAAGGTTAGCACCAGGATCACTGAGGACCTGGAGCCAAGTAGTAGAGGAGTTCTTGGCACGTTTCATGCCTTACCATGAGACGATTGCACTACGGAATCGGATCGAATACTTCAAGCAAGAAGAATACGAGCGGTTCTGTGACACCTATGAACGATTTGAGCTGTATAAACGTGAATGCCCCCACCACCGTTTCGACGATGGGGAGCTGATTTGGTTTTTTGTTGGAGGACTACGAGATGAAGTTAGGCTTCAAATAGATGGGATATGTGGAGGTTTAGAAGAATGTACAGTTGAAGAGGCAGTGAAGGTCTTTCAACGTACGCCAATGGATTCGCACAATCCGAGAAAATAATGTCGAACGAAGTCGCCAACATATACTCAAATCAAGACGAAACTGAAGGGGTATACGACAGCTATTCTGAGGACGAAGACCTCAGTGAGGAGGAGGAACTTGCGTTTTACGCAGGAATCAAAGCCATTGAGAGTGTCTTCGAAGTAGCACACGCAGGGCAGGCTGAGAACAATCTTCGCATCGAGAAGGCTTTTGAAGCAATCGAAGTAACTGAGCAACTCATCAAAGAGCTTAGCCTACTGAAGTGTGGAAGGTGTGGTAATGAAGTCGAGGATACCCCACAGGAAGTAGTGAGCAAACCACCCGAGGTGAGGAGCGAATCACCCCCGACTCCAAGGAACAGGACAACCCTAGTCCTGCCGAAGAGACAACTGAAGCTGATCCCGAGCAGCCTTCAGCTGTTGCAACCGAGGAGAATGAGTTCGAAGAGGTGAATCTACTGCTCCGAGGAGGGAAGATGACCAAAATTCCTAACTTTGTACGTCCTAAGCGGGTGGAATCTACTGAGGTCGATAATAAAGGGGCAAGCACAGAACAAGAGGTTGGTGGAAGTTCAGAAGAACCTCAAGAAGTTCCGGAAGAGAATGATGAACCAAGACCAACTGTGATAGACATAGATGATGAAGAAGCCGAGGTAGGAACTAGTATGCCAGGAGGACTTCACAAATCTTCCAATCCATATGTGCCTCCGAAGCCACATGTGCCATACCCGAGTCGGATCAAACCAGTCAAGAAGGATATTCAAGATTCACCCCTATTCCAAAGACTGTCAAAGGTGGAGGTCAATGTGCCACTCTTAGAGTTAATACAGAATATTCCAGCTTATACGAAATTCTTTCGTGAGATCAAGAACAAAAGGATTACTTCAGGAAAGGAAGTGAATGGGGTTGAAACGGTCAACTCGATTGCCGGATTGCCCATGAAGAAAAAGGATCCTGGCAGCTTCATCATCGACATAGCCTTAGGGAATGGACGAACTACACAGGCAATGCTTGACTTAGGAGCTAGCATTAACTTAATGTCGTATTCGGTATACAAGGCCCTGGAACTCGGAGAATTGACACCAACTGATATGGTGGTCCAAATGGCAGACCAAAGTGTGAAGAGGCCAGTCGGGATAATAGAAGACATCCTTGTGAAAGTTGACAAATTAATAATCCCAGCTGATTTTGTAGTAATGAAATCCGCGGACGAGGGAAAGAGCCATATCCGTGAGCACGTAGTACTACTGGGGAGACCATTCATGGTAACTACCAACACATGCCTTGAACTTAAGGGCAAGAAAATAACTATGGAGGTAATGGGCGAAAAGATTGAGTTGGTAGGATGTAGCATAAGAGATAAGGAAGTTGCGGAGGAGTTAAAATTTGTCGATTGGTACGAATCCGCAATTCCCGAATTTCATCATAGCCATGGCGACCGCGAACCACTTGAGGAAGCACTAACAATGCAAGCTGAGACGTGCTACATGACCAAAGAAGCAAGGGAACTAGTGGAAATAATGGATAGCACCCCAGAAATTCCCGCAGGAGAAGAGGTACTTGAACCTTTGGATGAAGAAGAAGTAGAAAGCGGGTTTCCTGAAGAACCTAGCTTAGAATTAAAGCCGCTTCCTGCGCACCTCAAGTATGTGTATTTAGGAGAAAATCAGAAAAATCCTGTGATTGTCTCCTCACATCTCTCCAACAATGAAGAAAGTAAACTGATTGAAGTACTGAAGGAGAATTCCGCAGCTATAGGATGGGGGATCAGGGATATCAAAGGAATTAGCCCTACAAGATGCGTGCACAACATCAATCTAGAACAAGATGCCAAACCTGTTAGGCAACCTCAGGGAAGGATAAATCCAGCAATGCAAGAGGTGGTAAAAAAGGAAGTGATCAAGTTGTTAGATGCTGATATGATTTACCCCATTCCAGATAGTCGATGGGTGAGCCCGGTACATGTAGTTCCTAAGAAATCGGGAGTCACGGTGGAAGAGAATGAGAAGGGAGAATTGGTACCGGTTAGGAAGACCATTGGATGGCGGATGTGCATTGACTACAAAAGATTAAATGCCGCTACTAAAAAAGACCACTTCCCTTTACCATTTATAGATGACATGCTAAACCGCCTTGCCTATGCGGAAGTTCTATTGTTTTCTTGATGGTTTATCAGGTTTCTACCAGATTCCGATTGCACCGGAGGATCAGGAGAAGACGACATTCACTTGCCCATTCGGAACATTTGCCTATAGGAGGATGCCATTTGGACTATGCAATGCTCCCGCCACTTTTCAAAGGTGCATGCTTTCTGTTTTCTCTGACATGGTAACTAAATTTGTTGAAGTTTTTATGGATGATTTTTCCCTTTTTGGTGATTCATTTGATGAATGCTTGCAAAGATTAGATCTAGTTTTGAAAAGGTGCATTGAATGCAACTTGACCTTAAGCTGGGAGAAGAGTCATTATATGGTTAGAGAAGGCATTGTTCTAGGGCATGTAGTTTCTGAAAGAGGTATTGAGGTAGACAAGGCTAAGATAGAAATCATTGAAAAACTTCCCCCGCCTACTTGCGTGAAAGAATTGCAATTTTTTCTTGGCGATGTAGGTTTTCATAGGAGGTTTATTAAAGATTTTTCGAAAATTGCTAAACCTTTAAGTAGCTTGCTTGCTAAAGATGTGGTTTTCCATTTCTCCAATGAATGCTTAGTTGCTTTTAATACCCTTAAGGAAAAGCTTGTTTCTGCTCCCATTGTTGTGCCGCCTGATTGGAATCTTCCTTTCGAAATTATGTGTGATGCTTCGAATTTTGCTATGGGTGCTGTTTTATGCCAAAAAGTTGATAAGCAGTATCGTGTGATTTATTATGTTAGTAAGACTCTAGACTCCGCACAGGTTAATTATACAACTACTGAAAAGGAATTTTTAGCTGTTGTCTTTGCTTTACAAAAGTTTAGGTCTTATTTAATTGGACACCCTGTGAATGTCCATACTGATCATGCTGCTTTGAGACATTTGATAGCTAAGCAAGACTCTAAGCCTAGATTAATCCGATGGGTCCTTTTGCTTCAAGACTTTGATTTGACCATAGTGGATAGAGCTGGTAGGGAGAATTTAGTAGCAGATCATTTATCTAGAATACCTAATATTCCTATTGATCCGATACCCATCAATGAAGACCTTCCCTATGAGCACCTAATGAAGGCTAATGAAGAGCCATGGTATGCGGATATTGTAAACTATTTAGCTATGAATATTTGCCCCACTAACTTTTCAGCCTCGGACAAGAGAGCTCTTGCTAAGCAATGCAGGACTTACATATGGGATGATCCGCATCTATTCAAGGAAGGAGCTGATGGGATTCAAAGGAGATGCGTGCCACAAGAAGAGCAGCAAAGTGTCCTGAGCCATTGCCATGAGCTTAACTGTGGGGGGCACTACAGTGGATTAAAGACAGCACGCAAGGTACTGCAGGCAGGATTTTTCTGGCCAACAATATACAAGGATGCTCGAAGTTTTGTGAAGAATTGTGACCCGTGTCAACGAGGTGGTGGTATCGGCAAGAAAGATGAAATGCCCCTTCAAGGGAATCTAGTGGTAGAACCTTTCGATGTATGGGGCATTGATTTTATGGGACCATTTCCAAACAGTGGAGGCTATGAATACATTCTTGTTGCAGTAGACTACGTGACTAAATGGGTAGAGGCAATTCCTACAAAAACAAATGACGGCGCAGTGGTTATGAAGTTCTTGAAGGAAGTCATATTCTCGAGATTTGGGTGCCCTAGGACAATCATCAGCGATGGAGGGTCACACTTCGTCAATAGAACGTTTGCTTCCCTTCTTAAGAGATACAGTGTCCACCATAGTGTCGCTACACCTTATCACCCAGAGACATCGGGGCAAGTCGAAGTTAGCAACCGTCAAATCAAGAAGATCCTGGAACGAGTAGTGAAGCCTAGTAGGAAGGATTGGGCAGGAAAATTGAATGATGCACTTTGGGCATACAGGACTAGCTACAAGACGGTGATCGGGACCACTCCGTACAGACTTGTGTATGGGAAAGCATGTCATCTCCCCGTGGAACTAGAACACAAGGCATATTGGGCCATTAAAGCACTCAACCTTGATATGGAAAAAGCTGGCGAAGAACGATTGTTGCAACTAGATGAGCTTGATGAATTACGACTAGGTGCTTATGAAAATGCCAAGATTTACAAGGAACGTACTAAGAAATATCATGATCGTGGTATAGTACGTAAGGAATTGATTCCTGGACAAAAAGCTTTGGTATTTAATTCACGCCTTCGACTATTTCCTGGAAAGCTCCGTACTCGTTGGGATGGACCGTACGAGATTATCGAAGTTGCTTCCCATGGGGCTGTTAAACTCTTCGATCCAAAGACGGGCAATACCTTCAAGGTGAATGGCCAACGAGTGAAGCCGTACTTCGAGATATCTAGTGATGAAAGGGAGGTTGATCACCTTGAGCTTACCCATACCGCCTCCACTGAAGGTTAGTGTGTTTTGTTTTGTTTTCTCACGAGTTTGATTGAGTATTATAGGGAACTTATACAAGCATTAGCTCTCACCTTGGATCCACTTTCGGCGTTCGGGACGAGCGACGACGTTCAGGTTTGGGGAGGAGGTTATCGCTGGTTATCTTTATACTTATCTGGCTTATGAAAAACTCGTGAAATTTTTGCATTTGCACGCTTACTGCTTTCCTAGGATAGTTTTGCATGTTTTATATGGAGTTTATTGCCGAATTTTTTGAACTTTTTTATTGGGTAGATCAACTAGCTATGCCATTAATCGTATGCTTCATCTCTATGAATTTGTTTGAGGTTTTTCTCGCTTGGCTTGTCACATTTATGTATTGCACTTAGTTGAGCTAGGTAGTCTCGACATCACTTAGTGGTGTTTTCTCTACTGCGGTTCACGAAGGCCTTTATAATAGGATGATGCATGTTAGGGTCTTGTGGTTGTTTTCCCGAGTAATTATGTACCTAAGAGGCAACAAGTCTGCACCATGCTTTGAGATTGCTAATGCCTAGGAAGGAGGTAGTGTGAGGTTGTGTAATCCTTTGTTTATAACCTATTCTTCCGAATAGGTTTGGGGAGGGGGTTACACCATCATTAGACTTGTTTCTGTTTTTCATTTTCGTATCGTGAGTTTATTTTTCACTTTTCGTAAATTTTGTACACCAACCTATTCTTTCAAATAGGTTTGGGGAAGTCGTGTGAGTCTTTTTGTTTCTCTCTTTGTTATGCTACTGCTGGCTAAAAAAATCGAAAAAAAAAGAAAGAAAAATTCCAGAAAAAAAGAGAAAAAGGAAAAAGAAAAAAAAGAATCTGGAAATAAAAAAAAAGAAAAAAACCCCAACAAAGCAAAGAAGGGTCTAAAAAAAAAAAAAAAGAAAGCCAAATAGCAGTTTAGCAAAGTGTTGAGTCTTTTCCATTTTTGTGATGTTCGTAATCGTGTTTTTTATCTTTTATCTTTTTTGTCTTGAGTGTCATCTGTTCTAGACCACCCTCGTCCTGCCATTCAGGAAGTGGTGAATAGCTTAAGACTTTACTTGAGAGATGGGTAGAATAGGGGAGTGTTATCTTTTATAGGGAACCCTCCTTCGTTTGATGAGAGCCAGTACTGGTTCGACCTCTTTTGAGGAAAAGTCTTAACATGGTGGAACAGCAGTAAGTCCTCAGTTTCATAGGCACGGGGCAACCATTCGTATCTTAGCATGCATCATTACGTCGTCACTAACTAGGTCCAGGTAGAGAATGTTACGAGAGACTATCTTGTCTTGACATCAGTGCTTATGTGGATGTGTATAAGTCAATCGAGGTATTCTTCAACCTATATTCATGCTTTGATTCGTATGGTTTTTGTTCATATGTTTTTTGGTAGATTCAGTAGATTAGTTCATTTTATTTGGCATGAAACTCCATTTTGTGTCTTGCATGTTTTTTGTATTAGAGTCTAGCTTAGTTGCTTGAGGACAAGCAAAGGTTCAGTTTGGGGAGTTTGATGAATGTGTATTTTACACTTTCATTCGAGTCTTTTTCACCTATTTTAGCTATCCTCTATGTTAATTTAGCTATATTTTAGTACATTTTATTAGAATAGTGTCACGTTTCCCTTTAGATTTTATTTTACAGGTTTTGGTTGAAATTCGGGGATTTCTGAGCAATTAAATTGAAGTTGACAAGGAATTGGTGTTCCAGAAGCCTATTTGGAGTATCTGAAGGTTTCCGGATAGGATTTGGAGTCTAGGGGTCGAATCTGGAGGTTAGAAGGCCACTAGAAGTCAGAAACCGAGTCCGAAAAGATGAAGAAATCCAAATCCGCGTCGAAAAATGCGGAATTCCGCGAAAAAGACGGGGGGCGAACCGCCCCAACCTGCAGCGAACCGCCCCAGAGTTTATTCGGGGCCTATATATATTGCTCAGTTTTCTCTCCGAAAATCATATCTTTCCAGACCTTCTCTCTCACCTCTCTATAGTTTTAGGGAGGAACTTCCCGGGGCCTGTCCTGGGAGTTCTGTAGCTTAGGGGATACTTTTTCATAGCAGTTTGGAGCTCGTAGGACCGCAATCATCCGGAGATTGACAACCTTCGGTAACTTTGTATCTTACAGTTTTATTCTACTTATTTTATTTATCTTTCAATATGTTTTCTTCTATGATTTCTGTTGATTGCATGCTTATTATGAGTAGCTAAACTTATCGTTGGTGGTAGTATGTGAATTCTTAGCGAAGGGAAGATAATCATGCTAATGGCTATATCGCGCATTATACTCCGTGTCATTGCTTTATTTCGTTGATCAGTTGTAACCAAAATTCTCGTATGTTGTATTGATTATTATGCACAATTGGACACTAGTCGACCATCAGACCAATTATCTTCGTAGTGTTGAATAATTACGGAACACATTAGGACAATCGTGATTGACTAATCAGACCAAATTATCTTCGTAGTGCTTAATACTTGCAACAGGACACTAGATTGATTCAAAGATCTCTATGCAAGACCGAGGAATTTATGCATGATTATCGACCCGTTATGTTAAGAAGGACCATACTATCACCAATCTCCATTATCTGCTAGAAACCCCCTATTGCTATCTGTCTGCTGTTTTTTATTCTCTTGTTAAATAGATAAAGCTAGTTATAGTCCTGAGAGAACGACACTCGAGTCATTCTACTGCTACACTACGGTTTTCGTTGTAGTTGTGGATTGCCTTTGGCTAAATAACAAATTTATTTGATCAATTGGAATCCGACAAATTCCCGTTCATCACTTTTCCATCAAAAAGGCTCGTTTTTAGCTCAAAAAACGCCGTTTCGTACCTAAGTGCCTGAAAATGCAGAAAACACAAAACGTGACACTATTCTACAAAACTAACAAAAAAACAAGGCTAAAAGATAGCAAAAGAAGGTAAAAAAGACAAGATGAACGCGTCAAAAATACGTTCATCAATGGCTTCCGCTGTTTCCTCCCAATATTGCCACGACATTGGAAATTCACCACTTGTTGGTTCTCGAAGGTTAGTCCATTGTAGAAGTGTTGGACTAGATCCGAAAGATCAAAACCATGGTGAGGGCACTTGTTCATGAGGTCTTGGAACCTCTCAAACGCGGTGTAGATGGTCTCATCATAGTCTTGTTTGAACCCAGTGATTTGCGCCTTAAGCGCGGTAGTCAAGATGTGAGGGAAGTATTTCTCCATGAAAGCTGAAAAAACCTTCTCCCAAGTGTCCAGCGATCCCGCCGGTAGAGAACTCAACCATGACTTGGCTCTGTCGCCAAGCCCCATAGCAAAAACCTTCATCCTCAACTCATCCATTGTTATTTCAGCTCCGGGTCGTGGGAGTTGGTTGACGAAATCATCGATATCGTGCAAGTACCCCATCACATCTTCCCTTGCTAAGCCATAGAACCTCGGAAGTTGTTGGAACGCGTGGTTCTTGATTTCCAGATCACGAGTTGCAGACGAAAGAACAATCGCCGATCCCCTCATACGATCCTTGGAGGGTTGAACCCATGCTTTCAGTGGTCTAGCTTCTGCCATTCCGTCGATTTCCTTCAAAAGACTGTGTAGAGATTCAGAGAAATCAGTATCCTATATTTCCTCTAGTTCACGTCTTCGAAGTAGTCGCCTTCTTTGGTGGTAGACTCTGTCGATTTCAGCTATTGAATCAGCAAGCGGTGTTCCCCTAGATCGTGTACTACGCATACACTATCTGTAACAAGCTAAGAAGAGAGTATCAGAGAGATTAAATAGAACAATAAAAACAACTAAAACTAGGAATTGAATGATGAAAATATAAATAAGCTAAATAGAAAAAATGAGAATAGTCCCCGGCAACGACGCCAATTTGATGAACCGGAATTTGTCAGATTCTAATTAATCAAATAAATTTGTATTTAGCGAAAGGCAATTCACAACTACAACGAAAACCGTAGTGTAGCAGTAAAATAACCTCGAGTGTTGATCTCTAAGGACTATAACTAGCTTTATCTAATCTAACTTAAACTACAAAATCAACAAACGACTTAGCACAGGTTTTTCTTATCAAGATAATGGAGGTTAGTGATAGTATGATCATTCAAAGCATAGCAGGTTAATAATCATGCATGAAGTACCCGATCGTTTTGCATAGAGATCTTTGATCAATGAATTGTCCAATGTGTTCCGTTATTATTCAACACTACGAAGATAGAGGGCTTAGATAGATCAAAGAAATAAAGCAATAACTCAAAGTCTGATTCGCTTTACCGCCATCAGCATAATTATTAACCCTTCGCTAAGAAGTCACATACTATCACCAACGATAAATTTAGCTACTCATAGATGTCATGCAATCAACAGAAATCAAAGTAAGATTGAATGAAAACATGTTGAAAGATAAATAAATATAAATAGAAAAACTGTAAGATACAATGTTACCGAAGGTTGTCAATCTCCGAAGAATCGCGATCTCACAAGCTCCAAATCGATAAGAAAAAGTATCTCCTATGCTAAGAATTCCCAGAACAGGCTCTGGAGTATTCTCCCCTAAAACTAATGAGAAAGGTGTGAAAAAAGGTCTGAGAAAGTATGAAAAACGGAGAAAACTGAGCAACTATATATAGGGGCGAACCGCCTGGTGTGGGGCGAACCGTCCCACGTCCCGGGCGAATCGCCCGGGACCTCCAGCCGGCCATTCACGCGTTTTCGACGCGTTTTTGGATTTCTTTTCCTTTACGGACTCGGTTTTTGCCTTCTAGTGACCTTTTAGCCTTCAGACTCGACCCCTAGACTTCAAATCCTATCCGAAATCTTCTAGATACTCGAAAAACGTCCTCGGAACACCAATTCTTCATTCTCTTCAATATAATTTCCCGGAAAACCACGTTTTTCACCCAAAACCTGTAAAATACAAACCAAAGGGAAACGTGACACTATTCTAATAAAATGCACTAAAATAAAGCTAAATTAACATAGAGGATAGCTAAATTGGTGAAAAAAAGACTCGAATGAAAGTGTAAAATACACGTTCATCACTCATCATAGTCCAATCCTTCAGTCTGGCAGTAACCTTGAGAAACTAGACGTGCTTTGTTCCTTGTTACTTCTCCAGACTCACTCAGCTTGTTTTTGAACACCCACTTTGTACCAATTGCTTTCTTTCCTTCAATAAGGGGTACAAGTTTCCAGACATTGTTCCTTTCAAATTGATCCAGTTCTTCTTGCATTGCCTTGATCCATTCAGAATGCTTTAAAGCTTTTTCTATGGTCTTGGGTTCAATTTCTGAAACAAAGCAAGAGAACGAAGCTTCTACTTCAATGACGTTTGCTTCTTCAGCAAGTTCTTGATTAGTAGATACACTGGATCTAGTCACTTGGAGTTTGTCAATATCACCAATCATATCCGTAGAGGGATGATCTCTAATCCATTTATTAACAGGTTTTCTGCTCTTTGGATCTGGATAAGTTTCCGTTTCAGCATGTGACTCTTCAGCATGTACTTGTTCAGTACTACTGGTATCTTGTTGTGTCTCTGCTGAAATTGGTTCATTAGCAACTGCTTGTTCAGCATTGCTGGTTTGAGGTAACTCGTCAGCAGACACATGAAGTTGCATAGTTTCAGCAACATCTGGAGCAACCGCGTCTTTTGCCAGAAATTCTTTATCATGAAATATATTTATCTTGTCATGACTTGGGGGAGGTGAGTCATTGTCAGAATCATCATTCAGTTCATTTGATTTGATATTCCTAACATCAGATTTAGTTCTTTGCTCGTGTATCAGTAACTTCTTCATACATTCTAATATTTCTTCTTCAGTAGGGACTCCTTGTGACTTTTCATAGAATACAACATGCACTGATTCTTCGATCTTTTATGCCTTTTGTTGTAAACTCTATAAGCTTTACTATGCAAGGAGTAGGCAAGAAATATCTCTTTATCTGCCTTCGGTTGAAATGTTCTTAAGTATTCTCTACCATTGTTAAGAACAAAACATTTGCAACCAAATTATCTTAGATGGTGATGTTAGGATGTCTTCCAACAAATAACTCATAGGGAGTTTTATTGTATTCCTTAGTTATCAAACATCTATTTTGAGTATAGCAGGCGGTATTAATCGCTTCAACCCAATAAGATTCACTTATTTCAGTGTCAGCAAGCATCGTTCTAGCTGCTTCCTTAAGGGTACGATTCTTCCTTTCAGCAACACCATTTTGTTGAGGTGTCCTTACTGAGGATAACTGATGTTGTATGCCTTTTGAAGTGCAATACTCAGTTATGTACTGGTTTACAAACTCAATACCATGGTCTGTCCTTATGACTTTTACCTTGTCATTTTTCATGACTTCAAGCTTATTCAGCAAGTTAGGTATTTCAGTCCTTGTTTCAGACTTGTGTTTGATAAATACTACCCAAGTGAATCTTGAATAGTCATCTACCACCACAAGACCATACTTCTTGCCAGCATAGCTTGCTGAAGAAGATTCAAATAAATCCATGTGCAAGAGTTGTAAAGGTTTTGTAGTTGACGGTACTGCGTTGTTCTTGAAAGAAGATTTGGTTTGCTTTCCTTGCTGACATGCATTGCAAACACTATCCTTCTTAAGAGTAACCTTAGGTAATCTAACTACAAGTGCCTTTTTAGACAGATTATTCAGCGTCTTGAAGTTTAGGTGACTTGTTCGTTTATGCCATAACCATGCTTTTTCAGCAAGGCAATCATGATCTAAGACAAGACATTTTTCAATGATTGCTGAAGACCAATCTACGGTATATAGACATCCTGATCTTCTAGCAACCATAATAACCTTCTTCGTCTCAAAGTCAATAAGTTTACATTCATCATTTTTTATTTTGATGAAGTAACCTTTGTCAGCGAATTGACTCATGCTGAGAAGGTTAAACTTAAGATTTTTGACATAAAGAACTCTCGAAATGGTAATGCATCCTAACTTCACGTCACCATAACCTTTAGTAGAACCAAAGCCTCCACCATCAAACCTTATTGTTGGACCTTTAGACCACCGTCTAAAGTTTATAAGGTTTTTCTTGTTGCCCGTCATGTGCTTTCCACAACCACTGTCAAAGTGCCAAATTGCATTGTTTATCTCCGTGGCTGAAGTCTGCACAATCAAGAACAAAACACGTTAATTATCCAATATTGGATGTCCATTAACATGTTCAAGAAAGCGTCCAGTGGAAACCCAAGTCTTGAGTTTTTCAACTTTCACTTGTATTCTACTTGCTGAGGAACTAGAGGATTTAGAACCGAAAGACTTTTCATCATTGCTAATCAAGTCCACTTTCTGATCTGGTGTCTTGCTGAGGACCCTTTTGCTGAACATACTTTTCAGTAAGTTCTCTTCTAGCAAGGTTCCTTCTAGTCCTAGTGTTTTGAGTTTTGTCAGAACTCTTAGGCTTGGTTTTGTTCTTCTCTTTGAAGTATCTTTGCTGACTTTGCTTATACTCATGAAAAAGTTGACTTTGCTTTGTTTTGAATCCAAGTCCACTTTTCGGAGACTGTTGAGTTTTTGTCTCAGCAACCTTACTTGATTCAGGGTTGTCAGCAAAGGTCTTCTGATTACTTTTAGTAATCTTGCCTTTTGTCTTAACAAATTGCTTTTCAGCAACTTGTTTGGCGGAATGTTTTTGGTCCCTTTAAACAACAAGGAAAGACTAGGGGGGGGGGTGAATAGTCTTTTCAAACTTTCGTCGTTTAAAACTTTCTCAGCAAGTGCTTATTACTTTTCAGTAATGAGTTTGCTGATACTTAACTTTCTCAGCAAGCGTAAGTTACTTTTCAGTAGCTAGGTTTGCTGATACTTAAAATCAGAGAGCAGAAGTCTTTGATACAATAAGTGCTCTTTCAGTAAGTAAAGGTTTCAGCAAGTGATGTGAGTGGGTGTGTACAGACAGATATGATTTGCTGAAAACTAAGTACAGTAAATAAATCATACAAACACTTTTATAGTGGTATCCGAGAGTGGCGTAATCTCTCAACTAATCCACTTTGTCCTTTCTAGGACTGAATCCACTAAGATATTATTGAGGTTCCTTACAATCTCCTATCTAGAGCGATTCAAACAGAAACCAAAGCACACTTGCTTCGTCTCCAACCTAATCTAGAGAACATAACCTTGTTCTCCACCAAACTTGGTACTTTTAATCAGAAAAACTATGCTCGATTAAGTTCCCCCTGAATATCACGCCTGAAAGGGTGTATTTTCAGTTAGAGAGTTTTGGGGTGAGATAACATAATTATAACTTATTCAGTTACAACAAGTAATCTAAGAAACACAACTTTGAATACTTTGCAGTAAACAAGTTTGATTGTTTCTGGTGTCAAGACTTGTTCTTGTTCGAAAGAAAGAACACTTAACTAATTTCTTAGCCGTGTAAGTTCTAATTCTTCACAAGTAGGTTTTTCAAGCTTTAAGTCTTGGAACGGATCAATGGCAGTATAGAGAGTTTGAAGGTATGTGAGTTTAAGCACAAGTGAGAGTTTGATCACGTTGTTGACACACTTCAACTCTTCGCCGGATGACCTCTATTTATAGTGAAAATAAGGAGCCGTTTGAATTTTAGCAGCGTCCTTGTTTGTCTTCTATCCTTAAGATGTCACTATCTTGCTTTTGTACTTTCAGTAGCGTCCTTGTTTGGCTTCTAGTCTTCATGTCCTTCGCGTGCATGCTTTGCATTTAATGCATATTTGAATAGAATTCAAACAGTAACATTGGAGCGCAAAAGTAAGTACTTTCAGCAAGAGGTCACATATGCTCCATCAGCAAGTGGTCAGTCTCAGTTTCAGAC
Source organism: Plantago ovata (assembly GCA_028274465.1). Classification (NCBI taxonomy): domain Eukaryota; kingdom Viridiplantae; phylum Streptophyta; class Magnoliopsida; order Lamiales; family Plantaginaceae; genus Plantago; species Plantago ovata. Next base: position 54,954,485 of record CM051457.1, read on the forward strand.
AGCACAACCTACTCTGTCTTTCAGATTTTCACTTATGCAATGCTGTTGCTGAAGTTTCCACTTTCTGAGCAACACGTGCCTTTGTAGATACCAATTTTTAGAAATCTTCTTGTCTTCAGATCTTCGAATTCTTCAAGTCTTCAGATCTTCTATAATCTTCAAGTTTCTGAGCGGTTTCTAAATGCTTCAATAGTTTGTTTGTAAAAACAAAGTACATCATCAGCAAATGCTTCAATAGGTTATTTTCTTTTCAGAAAATAAGATACATCATAAGCTGTAAAAACCAACCTATCTAGAACCTAATCTAAGTCTTCAGCAAACGTTCCTCTTTTACAATGTCCTTAAAATTCTAAATTCCTATCGACCTTAAGAGTACTAGTTACTGGACTTTCCTTAATTTAGCATGGTTAATTGCTCATCAAAATTACAAGTTTCCTAACAAATTTCCCCCTTTTTGATGTTAGCAATCCATGGCTAAATTAATTGTTACCCTTTTAGAGGTTTCTGATGTTGAATAAATCAGTTGATTAATGCAAGCATACTTGAATATTTAAACAGTAAGCATAAGTAAATTGCATAATCAAAAACCAATAAGAGTCAAAAGTTTCATTGCTGATAGTTATCTTTCAGAAGTTTACATGAAATAGTAGAGATAACTTAAACAGAATCAGCAAACAAAAACTTTAACAAAAACTATTACAGAGAGTTAAGCTCTTCTAGATGATTTTCTCAAAATCTCTCTTACACTCTTCTCAGCAAGTGCAGTAAATTCAACACAGTCCTTTTCGTAGTTTTCCAGAAGCCTACGGACTTGTAGTTGAAGAATTCTTGCGTTTTTGCAGGCGGTATGATGATGCTTTTCAGCATTCATTTCCATGTAATTAGTCACCCACAAATGCATGCCCCAATTGCTGGCATGGAGAAGCTATGTATCTGAAATGCTTTTCGGATGAATCTTTCTTAGCCAGAGAAGATCTTCTTCTTGATCCTTAGCAGTGAGATAGAAGTACTCATAAGGAATCAATCCAAGTCTCTTCTTTGTTACTGGGTCAGAGTAGTAAGCAATGCCAGGTGGTTTGATAAGATTTGGTTCTTGTTTATAAGTTTTACCAATGGCGATTCTTCTTACTGAGACCTCAAGATTCAACCATCTCCCAGCAATATTTCTTGGGAGGGATTCTTCCCTTTGATTTCTTTCGACTTTGAGTTCAATCCATTTGAACATTTGATTCAATATAGCTGTAGGAAAGAACTCATTCACCAGCAAGTCTTCCAGCTTTAAGATCCAGCAACCATGAATGTTTCTGATTACATTCTGAGTGGTTTCTTCATTGCTGGTCTTTGTGTATTTAATGCCGGAGCTAATAGCAATGCTGGCCAGCCTCTTTTCTTCCTGTCTTTGCCTTCTTCTTCTTGTCTTAGCATTGTCTTGATCTCTTGCTGAAGAGTCAGACGAGAAATGCTTTGAGTGGCCAGACGGAGTCAAGGCTGTTAAGGGTCTAGCTCTTATGGCTTGAGCTATTGTTTGATTGTCATCATCTTCATCATCTTCATTCAGATTGTGATGACTTTCAGTATGGCAAAAATCTTGAGTTTCAGCAGCGTTTTTTCTCTTTTTGGTACTTGCTGAATTCAACTCAGATTCTGCTTGCCTTTTAGAACTTTGCTCTCTTTCAGCAAGCGGTTCTATGGGCAGTGGCACATCAACAGCAGGAGGGGTTTGGTTTCTGGTTTGGTTTCTTTTTCTGGTACTCGTCTTTTCCCCCTTAGACATGGATTGCAACATCGGAGTGATGTGCAGAGAATAGAACTCATTGCAATTTTCAGCAAGAGTGCTTAAACTGTTATACTTCATGATGATTTGTTGCTGGTCAGAAGTCACTTTTGACAACTCTCTTTCAATGCTCATCATGTTCTCTTCATGTCTTTTCTCTGTTGCGGCCTTCTCATCCATGAAAGTCTGAGCCTTCACGAGAGAATTCTTTGCGAGCCTGAGCGCTTGACTTACATCTTCTTCATAGCTCTTGTGATAAAGACTGATGTCTTTCTGAGCTATTGTCAAAGTAGTAGTGCGTCTCAGCACTGTAGCCAATATCTTTCCAAAGTCAAGTGGGCTCTCAACAAGCAATGCCTCATCTTCAGCTTTGCAGGCATCATGGACTTCCTTTAGTGCTAAAATTCTAGGAGTAAACTCCTCAACTCTTGGGAACGGCACTAGACGTGGTGTCAAGGAATGACTTTTAGTTCGGAAGCAAACTGATCATCCTGTAATAGCAATTCGGCTCTTAAGGAATCATCTTTATCATTGAATCAGGAGGAGGAATCTGAACAACTTTGGGGTCTCGCTTGGATTGTTCATCCTCATTTTCTGACAAGTAGTCGTCATCCTCAGATTCATCAAGTTCAGCAACTTTGAACCTAAGTCAGCAGCTTCACTTCCTTTTTGTTGAGTGGTTGCTGATGGCAACGCTTCAGACTCAACAACTGGAGTTTCACCAGTAGTTAGTTTTAATTGAGTAGTTGCTGAAGGCAACGTTTGAGACTCAATGACTGGAGTTTCGCCAGTAGTTAGTTTTAATTGAGTTTGAGACTCAATTACTGGAGTTTCGCCAGTAGTAAATGGAAGGGAGGGGACTCCTTTGATCTTACTCCTGAAGATTGACCAATTCTAGATCCTGCGTATGCCTTGCATGGATCAAGAGACTGTTCTGGAGAGCGCGTTGGTAATCTTCATCTTGTTCATCATCATCATCAAGGTTTTCTTCAGTAACCTTGGCATCAGAAACTGGACTTTTGCCATTTTTCAAGGCACCTTTTTCTGGCATATTTTCTTCAGTATCAGCACCTTGTACAGGTGCTTGATTTTCAGCAGCAGCAGGAGGAGTTGAGATTCTTGCTGAGGTTGTTGTTGTTCAGCTTGCTGATTTTCGGGTTGAGCATTTTCAGCACTGTCAACTTTAATCCTCCAGCATCAGGACTTGGACCTTGATTGTCATCATCATCGTCTTTCTTGTCCTTGGAATCTTTCCCTTCATCATCACTGGATCAGTGGGAATGTTCTCATCTTCTTCCTCTTCATCATCATCGGTCAGAATGACTAGCTCAAGTGCTTTATAAAGCAACACTTGTCACTTCCTCTTCCTCATTGATTTTGGGGATCAGCCACCACAGGTACAAATGAACCTTTGAGCATCACAGCTTGTTCAGCTGGAGAGGCACTCTTGAATTTTGCCTTCATATTCTCTCTGATTTGAGCAATCAGATTGAGCTCATTTGCTGAGAATATGACATTTCTTCAGGAAGGATGGAGTGAACAAATGTTTCGAGCTTCAGCAGAGAAGATCTCTTTTTCTCGTTTGAAAGATGAAGGTGGAGATCAGAGAAATCCATTCGCCGTATCTTTGCCAGTTGCTGACGGACTTAGCAACTCTTGACAAAGTTGTTCTTTTGAAGTTCAAGTACAGTTCCTCAGAACTTACTTGATGATCTTCAGTGATGAGTACCACTTCAGTGGTCTCCTTTTGAGCCTGAAAAAGAATTATTTAGATCAGGATTGGTTTGGAAATTGG
>CM051457.1:54958153-55352912 GCA_028274465.1 Plantago ovata
ATTGGATCAAGAGACTGTTCTGTAGAGCGCGTTGGTATCTTCAATTGTTCATCATCATCATCAAGTTTTCTTCAGTAACCTTGGCATCAGAAACTGGACTTTTGCCATTTTTCAAGGCAACTCCTTTTTCTTTCTTGGCATATTCTTCTTCATATCAGCACCTTGTACGGTGCTTGATTTTTCAGAACAGACAGGAGGAGGTGAGATTCTTGCTGAGGTTGTTGTTGGTCAGCTTGCTGATTTTGACGTTGAGCATTTTTCACGCAACTGTCAATTTATCCGCCAGCTCAGGACTTGGACCTTGATTGTCATCATCATCGTCTTTCTTGTCCTTGGAATCTTTCCCTTCATCATCACTTGGATCAGTGGGAATGTTCTCATCTTCTTCCTCTTCATCATCATCAGTCAGAATACTAGCTCAATGCTTGTACAAAGCAACACTTCACTTCCTCTTCCTCATTTATTTGTGGGGATCAGCCACCACAGGTACAAATGAACCCTTGAGCATCACAGCTTGTTCAGCTGGAGAGGCACTCTTGAATTTTGCCTTCATATTCTCTCTGATTTGAGCAATCAGATTTGAGCTCATTGCTGAGAATATGTCATTTCTTCAGGAAGGATGGAGTGGAAAATGTTTCGAGCTTCAGCAGAGAAGATCTCTTTTTCTCATTTGAGAGATGAAGATGGAGATCAGAGAAATCCATTCGCCTGTATCTTTGCCAGTTGCTGACGGACTTAGCAACTTTGACAAAGTTTCTTTGAAATTCAAGTACAGTTCCTCAGAACTTACTTGACTGATCTTCAGTGATGAGTACCACTTCAGTGGTCTCCTTTTGAGCCTGAAAAAGAACATTATTTAGATCAGGATTGGTTTGGAAAATTGTTTTAGAGTTCATATCTGAAACATGATTTACCTGCTGAGAGTCAGCAAGCTCATGTTGTACAATTTCCATTCCATGAGGAGCTTGAGTAGCATCCTCCATTTGTTCATCCTGAAATAAATTTGAGTAGACACAAGTACTAAGCTGTCAAACTTAGTTTTTATACCAAAAACATTAACTACCTGCTGAGCAGGGAGTGTTGGTTTTGGTGCAGAGGCTTCAGCAACCATCTGACTTGCATCTTGAGAAGTCTGTAGAGATAAATAATATTAGCAAAAGAATAAGTTTCAGAATTGAAGTTTTACTGATGGTTGAATTAACTACCTGCTGAAGAAGGACAGGTTGTGGCTCAGTCCTTTCAGCATTAACAGTTTCTTCAGCTTCTTGGACTGTTTCTTCAGCAGACTTCTTGTCTTGCTCTATTTGAGAAAGCTGTGCGGTTTCAGCAATCTCCCTTGTCTCTGAAATGACAAGTTGAGCAGAAGCATCTTGACCCTTGAGCTCACTGCTTGTCATGAAGACATCAATGGATTGTTGGATGATTCTTCAATCTCCAACTCCATTTGTTTGCTTATAGCTTCCAGTACAAGCTGGACTTTGTCGATTGATGTCTTGGGTGAACTTGGGCCAGTATTCTCAGCATCACGAGATGCGTCGTTGAATAATGCTTCTTGTGTTTCAGCAACTTCTGGAACTGGAACCATTGCTGTCTCAGCAACTGGTCCTTCAGCAAGCGGGTTTCAGCAACTTGATGAGTTGCTTGTTCAGCAACCATCTTTTCAGCAGCATCAGCAAGTGCCGCTTTTGCAGATCAGCAGCAATGTCACTTGCTGGTTCCATAGTTGGATCATCTAATTATCTACAATGTAGATATCTGGGACTTGGGCAGGAATTTCATTTCCACTGCCTTGTGGTCTATTCTCAGTAGAGTTATCAACGTTAAGTTGATTGTTGAAGGCTTCCGCAAACACTTCAACATTGCTGACATAGGTTTCAGTAATCACCTCAGCAACATCTACTGGCAAATGCGTTTCAGCATTTGTCTGGGAATTGTCTGAGAGGTCTTGGACAGCAGGAACTGACTGCGAGCCAGTGTTTTCTTCTTGTTTTGCGGTCCGTTTCCTCTTAGGTACGGGGTTTGCTGATGACGCTGCAGTCTGAGTGTCATCATCAGCTTTCCTCTTTTTCTTGTTAGATTTCTCCAGTTTCCCAGAGTCATCTATAGTTGCATTTTCAGCAACGGCTGTTGTACACGTACCTTGTTGATTTTCTACAGCAGTTTCATTTGTGTTACCACCACCAACAGCAGTTTCATCTCTAAGTTGCTGAGTGGTAACATCTGCAGCTGTTGTATACCTTTCTTGCTGGCTTGTGCTGACAACATTTGCAGTTGTTGTCTTCTTGTTTTCTTTCCAGCAGTCTTAGGTACATTCTGCTTGTAGAATGATCTTCCCACATTGCATACAGACTTTTTGATTGGCAATGGGTTTCTTAGCTGAATCCTGAAATGTTCAAGGATATAGCATATCTTGATTCCATACATAACTGGAAAGGAAGGTGAGACCTTGTTGTCTTCTACCTTTACCTTAAACTTAGTAACACAATCAACAAGCCTGTTGAAAATGTACTTAGCCCAGTTAAGTTCCGTTTTATTTTCATGGATATGCATCAGCAATGGCCATCTTCTCAGGCCTACTTGGTCAATTCCTCCAACTTGGGAGTCAAGAACTTTTATTAGTAGCAGAGCTACTAGACCAAGTGAATGGCAGAGATGCTTTCTCTTAACGTGCTTTGTCCAAGTCACGGGAGCAATCTCGCCTTTCTTCATTTTCTCATTTCTGACGTCACTGTAGAAAGCTTCAATTTCTTCGTCAGTGGCAGTGACGTCATCTTCAGTTCCAGTGGTTGGAATCTGAAATATCTCCGCTAAATCAGTCCATTTCAGGACGATTTGCGTGTTCTGAACTGTAGTAAGGATCACTTTTTCAGTGACTCCTTTACTATCAGTAAGGGACTGGATTTCTGCATTATTGTAGAATTCCATAGTATCAATCATGCTCACTTGCTTAGTGCGAGCAGAGATAAAGTTCATGAGGCCTTGCTGCTTGATAACTCAAGCGCCTCTTCATTCTCGTCGTCGAGTTCTTCTTCATAAAAGTAACTAATGTACTTTTCTTTTGCAAAACTTCCCCATTGCATCAACATCTCACACTTTGCAGTGTCAAGATATGACGGAGGCATAGGTTTTTCTGATATGCGGTCGTTTTTCAACACAACTTTCGTTGTGTTTGTAGCCGGAGTAGTCACCGGAGCATTGCGTGTTTCAGCACTGTCAACCTTTGATGACTTTGAGGACTTAGAAGACTGTCTCTTGGGAGCCATTTATTTTATAGAGCAAAGAAAATGTGTACGAAAAGAGATAGTTTGCTTTTGACCGGAGGTACAGTAGATTCAGGCTAAAATTTGCAGAGAAAGGAAATGTGAGTTAAAGAATTTTGTCATTTCTCTAACTCCTTCTTTATATAGTGTCTCTGGTGTGTGAGAAACTCAATCGATTTGAGCTCTCAGCAAGGGTAAAACAGAGAAACACCGGCGTTAGTGGAGCCTTTGCATTAAATGCGTAGTGGCCCACTAACTTGAAACCGTCAGAGCACTCTCTCTCTTTGTTTTATTAACCGTTAGATTAGTAACTCCTTTTAATCAATGGCCACGATTGAATTTCATGTCATGATTATTGCGAGTTTACTGTGCCCGATTAACGTCACAAATTGATTTTACCGAGTTTTAAGGGAATAGATTGCTTGCTGAAATAGACAAGAATCTTTTCAGCGAGTTTGAATTATCAACCTAGATACTTGCTGAAAGTTCCCCCTTACTCAGATATCTCATATTTTCTTAAGTTTAAAAGATATTTCTGATTTCCCGTATCAGTAAATTCTTTTGTACTTGAGATATCCTTTGGTAAAATCTGAGAGATGAGCTTAGCTCTTTTTCTGAGTTCCCGTCTCAGAATATTCCCTTGATACTTGAATACCTGTTTCAGTATCTTTGATTGTCTGAATGCCTGTTTCAGCAATCCTTAAGCTCTTTCTCTTACTGAGTGCCTGTCTCAGCAAGTTATCAAGTTTCCTAACAAATACCCGTTTTGAAAGAATTACTTGCTGAAAGCCTGTTTCAGCAATCATGTAGTGACTTATCATTTCTTAGGAGAAATTAGTAGATGGAGCTTTTAAGTAAGAATACCTTGGCTTGCTGAATACCTGTTTCAGCATTCTGCCAAGTGTATCCTTTATTGAGGTAGTTCAATCAATCCAAGGTTATACCTTAGCATTGCGTACCTATTATCTGGTAGGGGCTTTGTAAAGATGTCAACAAGCTGATCATCAGTGCCTACTTTCACAACCTCAATATCTCCTTTTTCTACATGATCTCTAATGAAATGATGTCTAATATCAATGTGCTTAGTCCTTGAGTGAAACTTAGGATTTTGCGTGATTGCAATGGCACTTGTATTATCACAAAAGATTGGTGTTTTCTTTGCAGAAATACCATAATCTCTTAATTGTTGCTGAATCCATAGGATTTGAGCTGTGCCACAACCAGCTGCAATGTATTCAGATTCAGTAGATGAATTGGTCACACAGGTTTGCTTCTTGCTAAACCATGATATTAATCTAGTACCCAAAAACTGACAAGTTCCAGAGGTACTTTTTCTATCAAGAATTGATCCTCCATGATCAGCATCAGAATAACCAACCAATTCAAGTCCAGAATCTTTAGGATACCATAATCCAACATTGACTGTACCTTTAACATATTTCAGTATCTTGATTGCCTTTTTGTAGTGTGATTCTCTTGGATCAGATTGGAATCTTGCACACACACAAACAGCATACTGAATGTCCGGTCTACTTGTTGTTAGATACAATAAGGAACCAATGAGCTTCCTATACTTGTGTTCTTCAACACTTTTGTCCTGTTTAGTATAGCCCAATTTAGTGCCAACACTCATAGGGATCTTTTCAGGTTTCTCATCCTCTTTGATCCTAAATTTTATGAGCATTTCTTTCGCATACTTTGCTTGATTTATGAATATTCCATCTTTGAGTTGCTTGACTTGCAATCCTAGGAAATAATTCAATTTTCCCATCATACTCATTTCAAACTTATTTGTCATGAGTTTGGAAAAATCATCAAAAAGTTGCTTGTCCTTAGATCCAAAAATTATGTCATCCACATAAATTTGAACTAAGAGTATTTTACCATCATGGTTCATTGTAAATAAGGTTTTGTCAACTTCACCTTTCTTGAAACCATTTTCCAGCAAGAACTTAGCCAAGGTATCATACCAAGCTCTTGGTGCTTGCTTTAGACCATATACAGCTTTCTGAAGCTTGTATACCATCTTGATTTCTGAAGGAAGTTCAAAGCCAGGGGGTTATTCTAGGTAGACTTCTTCAGCAAGTTCACCATTCAAGAATGCACTTTTAACATCCATTTCGTAAACGATGAAGTCATTGTGAGCAGCAAAGGCCAAGAAGAGCCTAAATGCATCCAATCTTGCAACTGGTGCATAAGACTCATCATAGTCCAATCCTTCAGTCTGACAGTAACCTTGAGCAACTAAACGTGATTTATTTCTTGTTACTTCACCAGACTCGCTCAGCTTGTTTCTGAACACCCACTTTGTACCAATAGCTTTCTTGTCTTCAGCAAGTGGCACAAGTTTCCAGACTTTGCTTCTTTCAAATTGATCCAGTTCTTCTTGCATTGCCTTTATCCATTCAGAATGCTTTAAAGCTTCTTCTATGGTTTTAGGTTCAATTTCTGGAACAAAGCAAGAGAACAATGATTCTACTTCTACGACAATTGCTTCTTCAGTAAGTCCATGAGTAGCTTTGGATCTAGTCACTTGGCGTTTATAAATATCACCAATCATATCCGTAGAGGGATGATCTCTAATCCATTTATTAACAGGTTTTCTGCTTGTTGGATCAGGATATGTTTGCTCATCAGCATGTGACTCTTCAGTATGTACTTGTTCAGTACTACTGGGATTTTGTGTCTCTGCTGAGATTTGTTCATCAGCAACAGCTTGTTCAGCATTGCTCGATTGAGGTGGTTCATCAGCAGGCACTGGAGATTGCGTAATTTCAGCAACTTCCGGAGCAACCGCGTCTTTTGCTGGAAATTCTTTGTCGTGAACTATATTTATCTTGTCATGACTAGGGGGATGAGAGTCATTGTCAGAATAATCATTTAGTTCAATTGACTTGATTTGCCTAGCATCAGATTCAGTTCTTTGCCCATGTATGATTAGCTTTTTCATAGATTTTGATATTTCTTCTTCAGCAGGCACTCCTTGTGACTTTTCGTAGAATACAACATGCACTGATTCTTCAATCTTTTGTGCCTTTTTATTGTAAACTCTATAAGCTTTACTATGCAAGGAGTAGCCGAGAAATATCGCTTCGTCTGCCTTTGGTTGAAATGTTCTTAGGTATTCTCTACCATTGTTAAGAACGAAACACTTGCAACCAAATACTCTTAGATGAGTGATGTTAGGAGGTCTTCCAACAAACAATTCATAAGGAGTTTTGTTGTATTCCTTAGTAATCAAACATCTGTTTTGAGTATAACAGGCGGTATTAATCGCTTCAACCCAATAAGCCTCATTTATTTCAGTGTCAGCAAGCATTGTTCTTGCGGCTTCTTTCAGGGTACGATTCTTCCGTTCAGCAACACCGTTTTGCTGTGGTGTTCTTACTGAGGATAACTGATGTTGTATTCATTTTGAGGTACAATATTCAGTTATGTACTGGTTTACAAACTCAGCACCATGGTCTGTCCTTATGACTTTTACCTTGTCATTTTTCATGACTTCAAGCTTATTCAGCAAGTTAGGTATTTCAGTCTTGGTTTCAGATTTGTGCTTGATGAATACTACCCAAGTGAATCTTGAATAGTCATCTACCATGACTAGACCATACTTCTTACCAGCATAGCTTGTTGAAGAAGATTCAAACAAGTCCATGTGCAAGAGTTGTAAATGTTTTGTAGTTGACGGTACTGCCTTGTTCTTGAAAGAAGATTTGGTTTGCTTTCCTTGCTGACATGCATTGCAAACACCATCCTTCTTAAAAGTAACCCTAGGTAATCCAACTACAAGTGCCTTTCTAGACAGCTTATTCAGCGTCTTGAAGTTTAGATGACTTGTTCGTTTATGCTATAACCATGCTTTTTCAACAAGGCAATCATGATCTGAGACAAGGCATTTTTCAACAATTGCTGAAGACCAATCAACGGTGTACAAGCCTCCTGATCTTCTTGCAATCATTATTACCTTTTTAGTCTCGAAATCTATAAGTTTACATTCATCACTTTTGATTTTGATGAAGTATCCTTTGTCAGCAAACTGACTCATGCTGAAAAGGTTAAACTTAAGATTTTTGACATAAAGAACTCCAGTAATGGTTATGCATCCTAACTTCACATCACCATAGCCTTTTGTGGAACCGGAGCCTCCACCAGCAAACCTTATTGTTGGACCTTTAGACCACCGTCTATAGTTTATAAGGTTATTCCTGTTGCTCGTCATGTGCTTTCCACAACCACTATCAAAGTGCCAGATTGCAGCGTTTGTCTCCGTGGCTCAAGTCTGCACAATCAAGAGCAAACAAGTTAATTATCCAATAATGGATGTCCATTAACATGTTCAAGAATGCGTCCAGTGGAAACCCAAGTCTTAAGTTTTTCAACTTTGACTTTTTTCTACTTGCTGAGGAACTAGGAGGTTTTGAGCTGAAAGACTTTTGACTCGTGCTGGTCAAATCCACTTTCTGATGTGGTGTCTTGCTCGGTTGACCTTTTTGCTGAACATACTTTTCAGTAAGTTCGTTTCTAGCAAGGTTCCTTCTGCCCTAGCTTTAAGAGTCTTTTCAGAACTCTTAGGATTGATTTTCTTCATCTCTTTGAAGTATCTTTGCTAACTTTGCTTATACTCATGAAATAGTTGACTTTGCTTGGTTTTGAAACCGAGTCCACTTTTCGGAGAATGCTGAGCTTTTGCGTCAGCAACCTTACTTGATTCAGGTTTGTCAGCAATGGACTTCTGATTACTTTTAGTAATCTTGCCTTTAGTCTTAACAACTTGCTTTTCAGCAACTTGTTTGGCGGGATGCTTCACAACATCCTTTTTCTTTCCAGTTTGCTTCTCAGCAACCTGTTTTCCTTTTAAAGTCTTGTTACTTTGAGTAGCAACAACGGGCTTTATGGTCATAGGTACTTGATTGCTTGTTTCAGCAACCTTAGATTGACCAAACTGATAGATTTCTGGTAGACCACTATCAGTAGCACGTACGAAGGAGATAGGTGATTTATCTTTACTCAAGATTTCTACGTCATCACCTTCATACATTGCGCCTAAACCTTCTTTCTGAGATGGATCTCTCAAATAAGAGTTTAGTTCAGTCAGCGTATTACTTGCGTCCACATAAGATTTGAAATTGATTTTCATCTTTTTCATCTATTGGATTTCAGCAAGTAACTTTAGAATTGAGGACTGATATTCTTCCAATTCTAATGCCATTTGAGAATTCTTCTCTGTAGCTTCAGCAATCAACTTCTTAAGACGCCTTATTTCAGCATCCTTTTCTTCTGTCTCTTCCTTCAGAAAGACGTACTTTTCAGTAGTCCGCTTGGTCAGAGTTTCAGCAATTTGTAGTTTCTCTTGCTGTCTGCTCAGAGTTTTCTCAAATCTTTCGATTTCTCCTTGATCTTGTCAAGGTCAATCTCGTCTTCACTTTCTGAGTCTGAGTCAGAGGTAGGGTCGTTTACCTGACCGGCCATGAGGCAGAATTCGTAGTTTGACACATCTGGATAAGCTTCCATAGCTATTCCACAAACTTCTTTGCCAATCTCCACGTCTAGAGTGGCTTCTTCATCATCGGTGTCTGAACTTTCATCCTCACTGTCTTCAGAGCTTGTATCAATACACAATGCATCGATTTTTGCTTGAAGCTTCTTCTTTTCTTCAGCAATAAAAGCTCTTTTGAACTTCTTCTTCTTTTCAGCAGATTTGCCTTTCAGCAAAGGGCATTAGCTTTGAAGTGTCCAGGCTTTTTGCAGTAAAAGCATAGATCATTTCCAACTGCTGGTTCTTCTGATGAGGTAGCTTGTTGAGCTTGCTTGTTCAACGAGCTAGTCTCATTCTTGTACTTATGGTAGTTGTTACCAAGATGCTTTTTCAGCTTGTCTTTTGCTTTTCGCCTTTCAAGTTCCTTGCTGATGAATTTCTTCATGTTTTTGACAACCAAAGAGTTTTCATCAGTAGGTTCTTTTTCATTCTTCTTTTCAGAAGATGATGGCTTTGCAGCAAGAGCAATGTTTTGCGATTTTTCAGCAAATACATTTTCTCTTTACTTTGTCTCATAGTTGACAGTAGCAAGATGAGAGAACAACTCTGTTGGTGTAATGTCTGGCATTCCTTGATTATAATAGAAATTCTGAGTGTGGATACATTCTTGATTCAGAATTCTGATGATAGTTTTCACTTTCTCAGAATCTGAGTAAAGGTTTCCAACACCCAAGGCTGCCATTTCACTAACAAGAGTTGTGTATCTGAAATCCAAGTCTTCCAGTGACTCGTTTGTACCTTGCTTAAAGTTTTGAAACTTTAATTTAAGTACTTCAAGTTTGTTTTCCTTGGTTTTGTCAGATCCAGCACAAAGATCTTGAACCATTTTCCAAGCTTCCTTTGCAGTCTTAGCACCCCACAGTTTGCACTGTATGGTATCCGGAGTTGATCGAATGATGATATTTCTTGCTTGGCCATCAAGACGGAATCTCTTAGCTTGGTCAGAAGTCCATTCCTCTCTTGGTTTTGGCACAACCGTATCTGATGGTTCGCCTAGGATAGTTTCCTTTCCAGCTTCAGTGGTCTTATGAGGGAAACTCCTTTCAACCTTAGTGATCTTGATAGGTCCATCATTAATGACGGTGACCATCTCATCACTAATGGCCTCAAGATGTAGCATCATGTTGTTTCGCCATTTCTCGTAATTTTCCAGCTTCAGCAAGGGAGCATCTCCTAAAGACATCCTGTCAGCAAAGCACTACCAAACTGATCAAGTGAGAGTGATTTACGGAAAGCACCTAAGGGGATCTAGGTTCAGTGCTGAAGGTTAAAGAACCTCCAGCTCTGATACCACTTGTTGGTCCCTTTAAACAACAAGAAAAGACTAGAGTGGGGGGTGAATAGTCTTTTCAAACTTTCGTCGTTTAAAACTTTCTCAGCAAGTGCTTATTACTTTTCAGTAATGAGTTTGCTGATACTTAACTTTCTCAGCAAGCGTAAGTTACTTTTCAGTAGCTAGGTTTGCTGATACTTAAAATCAGAGAGCGGAAGTCTTTGATACAATAAGTGCTCTTTCAGTAAGTAAAGGTTTCAGCAAGTGATGTGAGTGACTATGTACAGACAGATATGATTTGCTGAAAACGAAGTACAGTAAGTAAATCACACAAACACTTTTATAGTGGTATCTGAGAGTGGCGTAATCTCTCAACTAATCCACTTTGTCCTTTCTAGGACTGAATCCACTAAGATATGATTGAGGTTCCTTACAATCTCCTATCTAGAGCAATTCAAACAGAAACCAAAGCACACTTGCTTCGTCTCCAACCTAATCTAGAGAACGTAACCTTGTTCTCCACCAAACTTGGTACTTTTAATCAGCAAAACTATGCTCGATTAAGTTCCCCCTGAATATCACGCCTGAAAGGGTGTATTTTCAGTTAGAGAGTTTTGGGGTGAGATAACTTAATTATAACTTATTCAGTTACAACAAGTAATCTAAGAAACACAACTTTGAATACTTTGCAGTAAACAAGTTTGATTGTTTCTGGTGTCAAGACTTGTTCTTGTTCGAAAGAAAGAACACTTAACTAATTTCTTAGCCGTGTAAGTTCTACTTCTTCACAAGTAGCTTTTTCAAGCTTTAAGTCTTGGAACGGATCAATGACAGTATAGAGAGTTTGAAGGTATATGAGTTTAAGCACAAGTGAGAGTTTGATCACGTTGTTGACACACTTCAACTCTTTGCCGGATGACCTCTATTATAGTGAAAATAAGGAGCCGTTTGAATTTTAAATTCCAAGGCTTTTGATCCTTATAATGTCACTATCTTGCTTTTGTACTTTCAGCAGCGTCCTTGTTTGTCTTCTAGTCTTCATGTCCTTCGCGTGCATGCTTTGCATTTAATGCATATTTGAATAGAATTCAAACAGTAACATTGGAGCGCAAAAGTAAGTACTTTCAGCAAGAGGTCACATATGTTCCATCAGCAAGTGGTCAGTCTCAGTTTCAGCAAGCACAACCTACTCTGTCTTTCATATTTTCACTTACGCAATGTTGTTGCTGAAGTTTCCACTTTCTGAGCAACACGTGCCTTTGTAGATACCAGCTTTCAGAAATCTTCTTGTCTTCAGATCTTCGAATTCTTCAAGTCTTCAGATCTTCTATAATCTTCAAGTTTCTGAGCGGTTTCTAAATGCTTCAATAGGTTATTTTCTTTTCAGAAAATAAGATACATCATAAGCGGTAAAAACAACCTATCTAGCACCTAATCTAAGTCTTCAGCAAACGTTCCTCTTTTACAATGTCCTTAAAATTCTAAATTCCTATGGACCTTAAGAGTACTAGTTACTGGACTTTCCTTAATTTAGCATGGTTAATTGCTCATCAAAATTACAAGTTTCCTACCAAATGCTTTACAACATCCCTTTTCTTAAAAGTTTGCTTTTCAGCAACCTGTTTTCCTTTTAAAGTCTTGTTACTTTGAGTAGCAACAGCGGGCTTTATGGTCGTAGGTACTTGATTGCATATTTCAGCAACCTTAGATTGACTAATCTGATAGAGTTCTGGTTGACCACTATCAGTTGCACGAACAAAGGTGATTGGTGATTTGTCTTTATTCAATATTATTACTCAATTGCACGTCTGGCTAAGCTTCCGTAGCTATTCCACAAACTTCCTTGCCAATCTCTACATCAAGAGTGCCTTCTTCTTCTTCAGTGTCTGAGCTCCCTACCTCACTGTCTTAAATCAAAGCCCTTTTGAACTTCTTCTTCTTTTCAGCAGATTTGCCTTTCATCAAAGGACAATTTGCTTTGAAGGGTCCAGGCTTTTTGCAATAAAAACAGAGATCATTGCCAACTGCTGGTTCTTCAGAGGAATTTGTACCTTGTTTAAAGTTTTGGAACTTTAACTTTAGCAATTCGAGTTTGTTTTCCTTGGTTTTGTCAGATCCAGCACAAAGATCTTGAATCATTTTCCAAGCTTCCTTAGCAGTTTTGGCACCCCATAGTTTGCACTGTATAGTATCTGGAGTTGATCGAATAATGATGTTTCTGCTTGGCCATCAAGACGGAATGTTTTGGCTTCGTCGTAAGTCCATTCCTCTCTTGGTTTTGGAACGACGATATCAACTGGTTTTCCTAAGATAGTTTCCTTTCAAGCAGTATCCGTGGTTTTGTGAGGAAAGCTTCTCTCAAGTTTAGTGATCTTGATAGGTCCATCATTTATGACAATAACCATCTCATCACTAATGGCCTCAAGATGTAGCATCATGTTGTTTCGCCATTTTTCATAGTTTTCCAGCTTCAGCAAGGGAGCGTCTCCTAGAGACATCCTGTCAGCAAAAGACTAACAAACTGATCAAGTGAATGTGATTACGGAAAGCACCTAAGGGGATCTAGGTTCAGTGCTGAAGGTTAAAGAACCTCGCTCTGATACCACTTGTTGGTCCCTTTAAATAACAAGAAAAGACTAGAGGGGGGGGTGAATAGTCTTTTCAAACTTTCATCGTTTAAAACCTTTCTCAGCAAGCGCTTATTACTTTTAAGTAATGAGTTTGTTGGTACTTAACTTTCTCAGCAAGTACTTGTTACTTTTCAGTAACGAGTTTTACTGGTACTTTAAAAACAGAGTGCGAAAGTCTTTATACAATAAGTGCTTTTCAGAGAGTGCTAGTTTCAGCAAGTGAGCATAGTGGCAGTGTACAAAAAGTAAAGCTTGCAGAAAACTAAATGCGGTAATGTAAATCACACAAACACTTTTATAGTGGTATCTGAGAGTAGCGTAATCTCTCAACTAATCCACTTTGTCCTTTCTAGGACTGAATCCACTAAGATAAGATTGAGGTTCCTTACAAATCCTATCTATAATGATTCTTCAGAAACCATAGCACACTTGCTTCGTTTCCAACCTAACTTGAGAACTGTAACCTTGTTCTCCACCAAACTTGGTACTTATAATCAGCAACACAATGCTTGATTAATTCCCCCTAAATTTCACGCCTGAAAAAGGGTGTTTATCAGTTAGATAGGTTGAGGATGAGATGACTTGAGTATAACTTTTTCTGCCATAACAAGTTATCTAAAGAAACACAACTTGTAATACTTTTCAGTAAGCAAGTTAAGTTGTTTCTGGTGTCAAGACTTATTCTTGTTCAAAAGAAAGAACACTAAACTAATTTCTTAGCCGTGAATGTTATACTTCTTCACAAGTAGCTTTTGTTTCAAGCTTAAGTCTTGGAACGGATCAATAGGCTGTAAAGAGTATGGAAGATTGAGTGTTTAAGCACAAGTGAGAGTTTGATCACGTTGTTGACACACTTCAACTCTTTGCCGGATGACCTCTATTTATAGTGAATCAAGGGAGCCATTTAAATTTCAAATTCTAAGGCTTTGTACCTTAAGATGTCACTATCTTGCTTTTATACTTTCAGCAGCGTCCTTCATTTGTCTTCTAGTCTTCATATTCTTCGCGTGCCTACTTTGCATTTAATGTTCATTTGAATCGAATTCAAATGTGAACGTTGGAGCCAAAATACAAGTACTTTCAGCAAGGAGGTCACATATGTTTTTCAGCAAGTGGTCAGTCTCAGTTTCAGCAAGCACAACCTACTCTGTCATATAGATTTTCACTTATGCGAGCTGTTGCTGAAAATCTCACTTTCTGAGCAACATGTGCCTTTGTAGATACCTGATGAATGTGTATTTTACACTTTCATTTAGGTCTTTTTCACCAATTTTAGCTATCCTCTATGATAATTTAGCTATATTTTAGTGCATTTTATTAGAATAGTGTCACGTTTCCCTTTAGTATTTATTTTACAGATTTTGGTTGAAAAACGAGGATTTCCGGACAATTATATTGAAGTTGACAAGGAATTGGTGTTCCAGAAGCCTATTTGGAGTATCTGAAGGTTTCCGGATAGGATTTGGAGTCTAGGGGTCAAATCTGGAGGTTAGAAGGCCACTAGAAGTCAGAAACCGAGTCCGAAAAGGGGAAGAAATCCAAAAACGCGTTGAAAACGCGGAATATCCCGAAAAAACCTCCCGGGCGAATCGCCCCACACCAGGCGACTCGCCCGTTGTGTGGGGCCCTTCGCCCCACACAAATTCGAACACTATATATTGTTGCTCAGTTTTTCTCCGAATTTCATACTTTTCCAGACCTATTCTCTCACCTTTCTCTGTAGTTTTAGGTAGGAACTTCCCAAAGCCTGTTCTGGGGGTTCATAGCTTAGGAGACACTTTTTCATAGCAGTTTGGAGCTTGTAAGATCGCTATTCTTCGGAGACTGACAACCTTCGGTAACATTGTATCTTACAGTTTTTCTACTTATTTTTATATATCTTTCAACATGTTTTCTTCTATGATTTCTGTTGATTGCATGACAACTATGAGTAGCTAAACTTATCATTGGTGGTAGTATGTGAATTCTTAGCGAAGGGTTGATAATTATGCTAATGGCTATATCGCGCATTATACTCCGTGTTATTGCTTTATTTCTTTGATCTTGCAGAATCTCTATCTTCGTATGTTGATTAATTATTATGCACAATTGGAAAATAGTCGTTGACCTATCAGAATCTATATCTTCGTAGTGTTGAATAATTACGGAACACAATTGGACAATAGTGTTTGACCTATCAGAATCTATATCTTCGTAGTGTTTGATAATTACAACACGACAATTATTGATCAAAGATCTCCATGCAAAACCGAGGAATTTACGCATGATTATTAACCCGTTATGCTTTGAAGGACCATACTATCACCCATCTCCATTACCTGTTAGAAAAACCTTTGCTATATCGTCTGCTGTTTTTATATTCTAAATTAGATTAGATAAAGCTACTTATAGTCCTTAGAGATCGACACTCGAGGTTATTCTACTGCTACACTACGGTTTTCGTTGTAGTTGTGAATTGCCTTTGGCTAAATAACAAATTTATTTGACTGATTCGAGTCTGACAAACGCGTTTCATCAAATTGGTGCCGCTGCCGGGGACTATACTCCTTTTTTCTGTTTAATTTGTTTATATTTTCAGCATTCAACTCCCAGAACAGCTCTTGGATTGTCTCTCAGAAATTTCACCTTCTTGCCCTATTTCTTTCCTCCTATCTTCTTCAGTAAATTCATCTAATCTGATCTTGGTTACCTTGCGTGTTTGTGCTCTCGAAATTTTTGGTTATATTGTGTTTTATTACGCTAATAGAACTAATTTTTAGTTTTGAGTTACTCTTACTACAGACATACAGGTATGATGTCCATGCGCGCTCGCATGACACCCCAATTCTCGCAGGTGAGGAGAGGATCATCCATATACCTGGAAGACGAGTTAAGGAGGTATGAGGTGATGGAGTCCATGGTGATGTACTTACCAAGGTACGAAGATGGAGTAGGGATGGACCCATGGAGTTTCATTCGATCCTATGAGGAGGAAATAGAAAGAATTCCAGCAGAAAGGTTTACTAAGGACCAATTGTGCAGGAAACTATTTTCTTTTGCTCTTGGGTATGAGCCGAGGCGTTGGATTGCAAGGTTAGAACCAGGATCGCTGAAAACTTGGGGCCAAGTAGTAGAGGAGTTCTTGGCGCGGTTCATGCCTTATCATGAGACGATTGCCTTACGTGATAGGATCCAATATTTCGAGCAAGGAGAGTATGAGCAGTTTTGTGAGGCCTACGAACATTTTGAGATGTATAAACGTGAGTGCCCCCATCACCGTTTCGAAGATGGGGAGTTGATTTGGTCCTTCGTTGGTGGAGTTCATGAAGAGGAACGACTTAGAGTGGATCGGTTGAGCGGCGGTCTGGGAGAATGTACGATCGACGAGGCAGAAGAAGTCCTCCGTAAGTACGCCAGAGGTTCAACACAATCCGATGAGGTCATACCAATTCACATCACCGCAAAGGAAGTAGATCGAGGTGAAGTAGGAAGCTCATCCGAGGAGTATTTTGAAGCCGAAGAAATCAGTGAGGAAGATGAAATTGCACATGCCGAGCAAGTTGAAGATGACCTTCGTATAGCAAAAGTTATTGAAGAAGTTGAAGTAACTGAGCATCTTACGGAAGAATTCAGCTTGTTGAATTGTGCTGAAGTAGAAGAGGTTCGAGAACTTGAAGAGGAGAAAGGATTGGAAGGTGACTCCCCCCTGGAGGTGGGGGGCGAGTCGCCCAGCATGGGGGGAGAAACGCCTCCCATGACCAGTGAGCTGGATGACCCCAGCTCCCCTGTTTCTTTACTCGCAGACATTCGCACTTCCTTCCGTTCCTACTGAGGTTCTTAAGTACAAAGAGGTGAATCTACTCCTCCGAGGTGGAAAGCTTGACAAGCAAGATACACAGGAGCCACCACTAAACAAGCACCTCGATGAAGTCAAAGTGAATGTCCTCCTATTGATGAAGTCCTTATTGGATATCCCTGCAAAGCAAACCAGTCCATTCACCATGGTGAGATCTTTAAAGCTTCCTAGGCCTCTTTGCTACATCGGACCAAGAGAATGGCGGCCACCGTGGGGAGGTACTCTTGAGTCCATTCTTGAATACTCAGTCGACCGAGGCCAAACCGTTCGGTAACATCTAGTATCACTTTTTATTTACTCATTCTCTTTTGCTAGGGACTAGCTTAAGTTTCATGAGGGGGATGGGATGTGAACCATGATGATTAAGTATTGTTTGGCTTTGTGATGTTGAGTATGGTATCTTGTTTTTTTAATTGCATTTGCACGTTTACCGCTTTCTTAGTTTTTAGGTTGCATACACTACATTCATCATAGGATAGTCTTGCATGTTTTATATGGAGTTTATTGCCGAATTTTTTGAACTTTTTTATTGGGTAGATTATCTAACTATGCCATTAATCGTATGCTTCATCTCTATGAATTTGTTTGAGGTTTTTCTCACTTAGTTTGGTAGTCTCGCATCACTTAGTGGTGTTTTCTCTACTGCGGTTCACGAAGGCCTTTATAATAGGATGATGCATGTTTGGGTCTTATGGTTGTTTTCCCGAGTAATTATGTACCTAAGAGGCAACAAGTCTTCACCATGCTTTGAGATTGCTAAATGCCTAGGAAGGAGGTAGTGTGAGGTTGTGTGATCCTTTGTTCATTTCGAATAGGTTTGGGGAGGGGGTTGTACCATCATTAGACTTGTTTTTCGTTTTTCATTTCCGTATTGTGAGCTTATTTTTCCTTTTCCGTAAATTTTGTACTCCAACCTATTCTTTCGAATAGGTTTGGGGAAGTCGTGTGAGTAATTTTGTTTCTTTTTCGTTATGCTACTGCTGGCTAAAAAAAAAAATCGAAAAAAAAAGAAAGAAAAATTCCAGGAAAAAAGAAAAAAAAAAAGAAAAAAAGAAATTGGAAAGAAAAAAAAATAAAAAAAAAAGGAAAAAGACCACAAAAAAGCAAAGAAGGGTCCAAAAAAGAAAGCCAAATAGCAGTTTAGCAAAGTGTTGTGTCTCATTTTCCAATTTTTGTAATGTTCGTAATCGTGTTGTAATTTTCTATTTTTTATCTTTTGATTTTGAGTGTCATCTGTTCCAGACCACCCTCGTCCTGCCATTCAGGAAGTGGTGAATAGCTTAAGACTTTGCTTGAGAGACGGGTAGAATAGGAGAGTGTTATCTTTTATAGGGAACCCTCCTTCGTTTGATGAGAGCCAGTACTGGTTCGACCTCTTTGAGGAAAACTCTTAACATGGTGAACAGCAGTAAGTCCTCAGTTTCATAGGCATGAGAGAACCATTTGTATCTTAGAATGCTTCATTACGTCGTCACTGACTAGGTCCAGGTAGAGAATGTTACGAGAGACTATCTTGTCTTGACATAAGTGCTTATGTGGATGTGTATGAGTCAATCGAGGTATTCTTCAACCTATATTCATGTTTTGATTTATATGGTTTTTGTTCATATGTTTTTTGATAGATTCAGTAGATTAGTTCATTTTATTTGGCATGAGACTCCATTTTGTGTCTTGCATTGTTTTTTGCATTGGAGTCTAGCTTAGTTGCTTGAGGACAAGCAAAGCTTCGGTTTGGGGAGTTTGATGAATGTGTATTTTACACTTTCATTTAGGTCTTTTTCACAAATTTTAGCTATCCTCTATGATAATTTAGCTATATTTTAGTGCATTTTATTAGAATAGTGTCACGTTTCCCGTTAGTTTTTATTTTACAGGTTTTGGTTGTAAAATGAGGATTTCCGGGCAATTATATTGAAGTTGACAAGGAATTGGTGTTCCAGAAGCCTATTTGGAGTATCTGAAGGTTTCCGGATAGGATTTGGAGTCTAGGGGTCGCATCTGGAGGTTAGAAGGCCACTAGAAGTCAGAAACCGAGTCCGAAAAGGGGAATAAATCCAAAAACGCGTCGAAAACGCGGAATATCCCAAAAAACCTCCCGGGCGAATCGCCCGAGACGTGGGGCGAATCGCCCCACACCAGGCGACTCGCCCGGTGTGTGGGGCCCTTCGCCCCACACAAATTCGAACACTATATATAGTTGCTCAGTTTTTCTCCGAATTTCATACTTTTCCAGACCTATTCTCTCACCTTTCTCTGTAGTTTTAGGTAGGAACTTCCCAGAGCCTGTTCTGGGGGTTCATAGCTTAGGAGATACTTTTTCATAGCAGTTTGGAGCTTGTAAGATCGCGATTCTTCGGAGACTGACAACCTTCGGTAACATTGTATCTTACAGTTTTTCTATTTATTTTTATATATCTTTCAACATGTTTTCTTCTATGATTTTTGTTGATTGCATGACAACTATGAGTAGCTAAACTTATCGTTGGTGGTAGTATGTGAATTCTTAGCGAAGGGTTGATAATTATGCTAATGGCTATATCGCGCATTATACTCCATGTTATTGCTTTATTTCTTTGATCTTGCAGAATCTCTATCTTCGTATGTTGATTAATTATTATGCACAATTGGACAATAGTCGTTGACCTATCAGAATCTATATCTTCGTAGTGTTGAATAATTACGAAACACAATTGGACAATAGTGTTTGACCTATCAGAATCTATATCTTCGTAGTGTTTGATAATTACAACAGGACAATTATTGATCAAAGATCTCCATGCAAAAACGAGGAATTTAAGCATGATTATTAACCCGTTATGCTTTGAAGGACCATACTATCACCAATCTCCATTATCTGTTAGAAAAACCTTTGCTATATCGTCTGCTGTTTTTATATTCTAAATTAGATTAGATAAAGCTAGTTATAGTCCTTAGAGATCGACACTCGAGGTTATTCTACTGCTACACTACGGTTTTCATTGTAGTTGTGAATTGCCTTTGGCTAAATAACAAATTTATTTGCTTGATCCGGAACTGACAATCCCGCGTTCATCAATACCTTTCTCAGAATTCTTCTTAAGTCTTCAGTCTTCGAATCTTCATGTTTCTGAGCGGTTCTAGTGCTTCAATAGTTCATTTGTAAAAACAAAGTACATCATCAGCAAACTAAAGCACCTAACTAGTACCTACACTAAGTCTTCAGCAAACGTTCCTCTTTTACAATGTCCTTAGAATTCTAAATTTCTATGGACCTTAAGAATACTAGTTACTGGACTTTCCTTAATTTAGCATGGTTAATTGCTCATCAAAATTACAAGTTTCCTAACATCAAGTAATTGATGTAGAAGTACATGCTGACACTTCTACAAATCCAATCACTTTGGATACAATTCCTGAAGAAAGACCACAAGGAAGTGGAAATGCAAATCCTGCCTTAGGAAGAATCGATGATGTCTACGTAGTAGATAATCTCGATGATACAACACTTGAACCAGCAAGTGACATCGCCGCAGACCTAAGAAAGGCTGCACTTGCTGAAGAAGTTACTGACAAAGCAACAAGTGAAAGAGAAATAGTTGATGAACAAGCAACTAGTCCACAAAGAGAGATTGCTCAGACAACACATGCTGCTGAAGAAACAGTTGCTGAGACAGCAACCGTTCAAAATGTTGAGTTTGTTGAAACTCACGTTGAAGTATTGTTCGATGACGCATCACATGATGCTGAGAATGAAAGATCCAGTTCACCAGCTACGTCAATAGACAAGATCAGCTGGTACTTACTGATCTAATCCAAAAAATGGACATGGATATTGATGATAACTCCAATAAATCAGTGGATCTCTTCATGACAAGTAGTGAACTAAGTGGTCAAGATACGTCTGCTCAACCTGTCCATTCAGAGACAAGGGAGATTGCTGATACTACACAGCTCTCTCAACTAGAGCATGAAAAGAAGTCTGCTGAAGATACGGTCCCAGATATTGAAGAAGCCAACAATGCTGAAAGGACTAAGTCACCACCTGTCATTCTTCAGCAGGTAGATAACTCAGAAATAGGCAAAACTTCTCTATATGATACTTTATCATTAGCTAATACTATTATTTCTTTACAGACTTCACAAGATACAAGCCAAAAGCTTGCTGAAACTTCTGCACTAGAATCTACAACTCCTGCTCAGCAGGTAGATGCAAATTTTGGTAAATTTACTAAGTTCAAAAACTCAGTATTTGTATCTAACAAAGAGTTATTTCAGGATGAACATAACAAGGAAGCTACCACAGCTCCTGTTGAATTGGATGTAGATATTGCACAACCAAGTGTGCAACATGAGCTTGCTGAAAACCAGCAAGTATTTCATGAATCAGTTTTAGACTCTACATTCCAAAACATTCCTGAAACTAACATTGTTCTTATTCAGGCTGAAAAGGAGAGTATGGAAGCAACTCTCATCACTGAAGTCCATGAAGTCAGCTCAGAAGAGCTCTACTCAAAGTTAAAAAAGAACACTTTGACCAAGGTTGCAAAGTCAGTCAGCAACTGGCAAAGATATCGAAGAATGGACTTCTCAGATCTCTTTCTACATCTCTCTTCTGAAAAGAAAAGAACTTCTTTGCTTAAACTTGAGACTTTTGTCCACTCCATCCTACCAGTTGATCTCTCATATGAAAAATCAATTCAAGAGTGCCTCTCCAGCTGAACAAGCTGAGATGCTCAAAGGTTCCTCTGTGCTTGTGGTGGCTGATCCCCACAAAATCAATGAGGAGGAAGAAGTTACAAGTCAAGCTAAGTATATGCATCTTCCATTGGTTATCCTTACTGATGATGATGAAGAAAAAGAAGATTAGAATGTGATTGAAGACTCCAGTGATGATGATGAAGGAAAGAAAAGATTCTAAGGACTCAAAGGACAAAAAGGATGATGATGATGAATCCCAAGGTCCAAGTCCCGGTGTTGGTGGAGTAGTTCAAGTTGCTGATCAAGAAACTGAACAAGAACAAGCTACTGAACAATCACCTCCCAGAAACCAACACGAATCTACTACTGCTCCTCCTGCTGAACATCCAGTAACTCAAGAAGTTGCTGAGATAAGTGAAGAACAAGCCAGAAAATTTGCTGAAATTGCTAAAGGCAAAGCAAAACTTTCTGATGCCGAGTTAGCTGAAAAAGATATACTTGATGCCAAGGTCACTGTTTCAAACCTTGATGAAGATGAAGAACAAGAAGAAGACTTTCAAACAACTTTGGCAAACAGCATGGTCATAAATGTACCTGGCACACAGCATTTGTCTGTTGCTCAGTCTTCTGGAGTGAAAAGATCAGAATAATCCTCCCTTCCACCCCCTACTACTGGTGAAACTCCAGTCGTTGAGTCTCAAGAGTTGCCTTCAACAACCACTCAACTTGAACATACAGTGACTGAAAACCTTGGAGAACAGGTTGCTGAATTTGATAAAGATGATGCTGAGAGCTTATCCGGTTTTTCTGATGAAGAAGAAGAGACGGCTGCTAAGAATGATAAAACTGGTGAGACACAATCCCAACAATCAAACTCTTCTGCTTCTTCTAGAAACGACTATGAAATAAGTAAGCTTAAAAGCATAGAAGATCAGTTCGTCACTGAACTAAAAGCCCATAATGTAACTCCCTCATTAGTGCCATTTCCCTGTGTGGATGAATGGACACCAAGAATGCAAGCTCTCTTGCAAATGCATAAAGAATGCAAAGCTGAGGATGAAGAGTTACTTGCTGAGAAGCCCTTCAACATGGAAAAGATCTTAATTGTTTTGCTGAGACGCACAACAAGTCTCACTCTAGCTCAAGATGATGTAAGCTTACAACATAGGAGCTATGAGAAAGAAGCAGGTCAAGCTCTAAATATTGGCAAGGATGCCTTGAAAAAGGCTCAAATCATCATGGAACAGAAGGTTGCTGATACTAAGAGGGCTAAATAAAATTTGAAAATGATAAAGGTGGAGTTGTCCAAAACAAACCAACTTCAGCAAGATATGGTTGACCACTATCACAGCTTGCACAAGTTTGCTGAAAATTGCAATGAGTTTTTCTCAAGTCAAATCTTTGATGTCTTGCAATCCATGTCTAAGGGGGAAGATACACCTCAATTCAAGAAGAAGAACTCAAGGGACGTGCCTCCAACAGCTCCCTCCCCCTCGCTGATGAAATTACCAGGACCGTCTAGTGAACCTCTTGCTGAAACAGAGCAAAGTTCCAAAAGAAAATCTAAAACAGATTCTGTGAGAAGTTCAGCAAATCTAAAAAGGAGAAAAACCACTGCTGATACTCCAGAATTCTGTCAAACTGAAAGTCATCAAGGATTTGATGATGATGACAATGATGATGACCAAACCATAGCTTAAACTATAAGGGCTAAGCCTCTTTCCGCCTTGACTCCATCTGGACAGTCTAAGCACTTCTCTTCTGACTCCAGATCCTCAGCAAAGAATCAAGGAAATGCTAAGTGAAGAAGAAGAAGGCGAAGAGAAGAAGAAAGAAGGCTTGCTAACTTTGCTATAGGCACTGGCATTGAGTACACAAAGACTAGCAACGACGAAACCACCCAAAATGTGGTCAGATGCCTCAATGGTTGCTGGATTCTTAAGCTAGAAGACCTATTGGCAAATGAATTCTTTCCAACTTCTGTGTTGTACCAGCTTCACACTTGGATTGATCTGAAAGTTGCAAAGAAAGAAAGGGATCATCCTCCCTACCCTAGGAACATTACTTTAAAGTGGCTGAATATTGAAATCTTAGTAAGAAGAAATTCCATCAGCAAGAAGTTAAGATAAGTGCCTGACTTCATCAAGCGTATGGATGTTGCTTACTACAATGACCCTATAACCAACAAGTCCAAAAAGAAACTTCACTTGATCCCCTATGAATTTTTCTATCTCATTGAAAATGATCAAGATGAAGACCTCTGTTGGTTAAGGAAGATTCATGCCAATAAAGGAATTTCAGACACTCAGCTACTTCATGCTAGCTAATGGGGTTTGCACTTATGGGTAGTTCACTACAAAGATCTGAATGGTGAAACTCATCACTATACTGCCTGTAAGAATGCAAGAATAATTCAACTTGAAGTCCGTAAACTACTCGAAGATTACGAGAAGGACTGCATTGAATTTACTGCCCTTGCTATGAAGAGTGTGAAAGAGATTCTTAGAGAATCCTCTGCTGGACAAGCTTAGAGTCCCTTGAAAAACTTTCTTTTGTGAACTGATTGTAATAGTTATCTATGTTCTTTCTAAAACTTTACTGAAAGATAACTATCAGCAATCAACTTTTGATGACTCTCATTGGTTCTTGATTATGCAAATTGCTTATGCTTACTGTTTTATTATTCAATTATGTTTGCATTAATCAACTGATTTATTGAACGTCAGGAACCTTTAAAGGGTAACAATTAATTTAGCATGGATTGCTAACATCAAAAAGGGGGAAATTTGTTAGGAAACTTGTAATTTTGATGACCAATTACCCATACTAAATTAAGTAAAGTCCAGTAACTAGTACTCTTATGGTCCATAGGAATTTAAAATTTTAAGAACATTGTAAAAGAGGAATGTTTACTGAAGACTTAGTGTAGGTACTAGTTAAGTTCTTAAGCTTGCTGATGATGTACTTTGTTTTTACAAACAAACTATTGAAGTCCTAGAACCACTCAGAAAGTTGAAGATTCGAAGACTGAAGACTTAGAAGAATTCTGAGAAAGGTATCTACAAAGGCACATGTTGTCTCAGAAAGTGAGATTCTCAGCAACAACTTGCATAAGTGAAAAACTATATGACAGAGTAGGTTGTGTTTGCTGAAACTGAGACTGAGCACTTGCTGACAATTTATGTGACCTCCTTGCTGAAGAGTACTTGCGTTTTGGCTCCAACGATCACATTTGAAATTGTTTCAAAGAGCATTAAATGCAAAGTTAGCACGCGAAGAACATGAAGACAAGAAGACAAATGAAGAGCGCTACTGATAGTACAAAAGCAAGATAGTGACATCTTAAGGTACAAGCCTTAGAATTTGAAATTCAAATGGCTCCTTTGAGACACTATAAATAGGGGACATCAGGTTGAGTGGAAGGGGGTGTCAACAACGTGATCAAACTCTCACTTGTGCTTTAAACACTCAAATCCTTCTCTACACTTTACAGTCTATTGATCCGTTCCAAGACTTAAGCTTGAAACAAAAGCTACTTGTGAAGAAATAGAACATTAAAAGCTGAGAAATTAGTTAAGTGTTCTTTCCTCTAAACAAGAACAAGTCTTGACACCAAAAACGAGAAACTTGCTTACTGCAAAGTATTACTAGTTGAGTTTCTTTAGATTACTTGTTATAGCTGCAAAGTTATATTCAAGTCATCTCAACCCAAACCTCTCTAACTGATTCACAACTTGGTCAACCATCTCCCAACGCATTTCCGGAACTGCCATGAAACGACTTATTAGTCACGGATCTATTTCATTTAATTCAGAAATCTTCGGGGCCTTTGAGCCTTGTTCTCTCATTTAGAATTGGTTTCTTCAGCCTTTTTTCTATGTGTTGGTGTTCTATATGATGCAATCTCCTTCTCTCTGGTTAAGGGTCTTTTGTATTTTTATATTATATTTCTTATATTATATTTTTATATTATATTTCTTATATTATATATTATATTTCTTATATTAGGTGGGCGTGTCACTTAGCGCATAGCTATTGGGAAGCGCAGGCTGTCTGAAACATCTCCTTCTTTGCCTATTTAATGGAACTCCTGAGCAGTGGTCGCTTAGGTCTTGGGGGTAAGCAGTTGCTTTTACAACTGCGTTACGGCCAGGTGTTAACTCGTCACCACCAAAAATGTGACGTGAAATTTAGGGGGAATCAATCAAGCATAGTTTTGCTGATTAAGTGTCCCAAGTTTGGTGGAGAACAAGGTTTTAGTTCTCTAGTTTAGGTAGGAAACAAGGCAGGTGTGCTTTGGTTTCTGAGAATCATTAGTGATAGGATTTGTAAGGAACCTCATATCTTATCTTAGTGGATTCAGTCCTAGAAAGGACAAAGTGGATTAGTTGAGGGATTACGCCACCCTCAGATACCACTATAAAAGTGTTTGTGTGATTTACATTTTTGTAGTTACCTTTCAGCAAGCTACTTTGTTTTACACTGTTTATCTGCTTACTTGTTGAAACTAGCTTTCTGACAAAAGCACTTATTGTAAAAGACTTCCGCACTCTGTTTCTAAGTATCAGCAAACTCATTACTGAAAAGTAATTAGTACTTGCTGAGAAAGTTTTATACGACGTAAAAGTTTTTTAAAGACTATTCAGCCCCCTCTAGTCTTTACTTGCTGTCTAAAGGGACCAACACTCCCCTTCGGTGACGGTTTCGCATAACTTTGGTGCGACTACTTGCGCTTGAGACAGTGAGGTGGTGGTCTCTTCTTACTAGTGGTGGAATCCCACCGTGCTTGAGGCAGGGGCATCCCACCGTTCTTTAGTCCTGGTTTTCTTTTTGTTATCTAGTCTTGAGTTGCTTTGGTTGAGTTAGTGCCCTTTGTTGGCTCCGGTTTAGTTGGTTTAGAATGTAGTGGACGCACTTTCCTTCCCGTGACCCAAAGGGAAAAATCATCTTTCGTTTCTAGCTACGTCCTCTAAACATGCAACAAAATATATGCCCACCCCTTTTGACTTAACCAAGAGTTGGTGGTACAGCTTGTAAACTCCCTAGATCTTGGCCTCTTGCTAGAAAGATGGACATACTAGACAGGGGGCTTAAGAAACTGTTCTTTTCGTCTGAACATAACTGAACTGAATTGAACAAAATTGAACTGAACTGAATTGAACAAAATTGAACTGAACTAAACAAAACTGAATGAAACTGAACAGAACTGAACATAATTTATTTGTAGCATAAAATATAACTAAACAAGTCGGAATAGAACTGAACAAAATTGAACTGAACTGAACTGAGAATAATGAGATTTCATATAAAGGGAACAAAGCCTAAGTATCGTTACGGTCACAATGGGTATGGGATTTGTGTGAGTTCTTTACTCCTTTTTGTACGTTTCTTGTGGTTTAGTTTTTGTTGAAGATGTGTATTTCTTATTCACTGTGACTTGTACTGTACTTCAACTATTTCTCGTATAATAAAATTTTTAGCCGTTTAAGAAAAAAAAAACCTCATGCATCTTCTTTCTAGTGCGGGTAGTACAATTTTCTTGGAGTGTTCAACCTATGCGGGAAGTATAGAACTTGGTGTTGCCCCAGTGAGAATCAGGGGATTTCTCTAGAGAGCATTTTCTCCATTCTAAACCAGTTAAACGTTTGTAAGAATAATATAGGACTCTTTTATATCAAAGTATATATGTCTATATATAAAGGATCAATCTTGCATATGTATTGTACTCACAATTGTGTCAAACCGCCAAATTATAAAAACATACAAATAAATAATGGATTAAATTATCCTCTATACTATTTTACATGAAGTTTCGTACACAATCGACAACCAGTTGATGAAGAACCAACACTGCGCTATAAGATGGTTTAACATCTATACCTCAAACACATTTTTATCAATTATTCATGCATTGGAACCCACTGCAAACCCATAACCATATGAAAAACAAGATGGCACAAACAAACAAATCAATTGACAAAACCATCCAAACTTGCTTCTTCCAGGCACTCTTAATTACCTTTTGGTTACCATTACCCCCTAAATCCGTCGAGTATAGCCCTCGATCATGCTTATGAATAACGAGCGGAAACTCACGGCTCAATCCAATGCCATCATCATCATGATCAACAATTTCTCCGCTGTTTTTCCTTCCGAGCTTCATTTCCTCAAGCAACCTATTCTTGATCTTCTTGAGTCCGTTCGCTCCACCGCTTCTAGACCTCCCCCTAATCGGTACTTGTTGTTGCAACATCCCACTTTGACTTATTCTTTCCCCTACTGGAGACCTGAAGGGCTCAACGTTCTCCAGAACAGGACCCAACAATTGATGAAAAACTGGATTAAATTCCCCCTGATAACAATGAGATGTCAGCATTTCCAATTTCCGCTTCTCTACCTTACGAACATTTTCAAAGGCATTCTTCACGACCTTGAGGAATGCCAATCCCTCAGGGTTCTCCAGTTTATCGTCAAATATGGCAAAATACACGTAGTTCTTGTCGATCAAGAAAGTATAGGTCCTTGAACGGATGGTGTGGCTGAAATAGGAATGCAATGGGGGCGCTTTGGCAAGGCATTTCTCGGCGACAACACCGAGCTCGGCATCTTTGGAGTTGAATTCAGCTAATATGGTGGTGCCTTTGGCAATGCAGGTGAAATGGATCAAATCTGGATCCTGAATCATTGCCTTTGTGAACCCCAACAACCCCACAAATACATTCACAAGCCAAATATATTCAACCCCCAAATCCTTATATATATATATATATATATATGGATATATTGTTATTCCTTCACCTGACCAATCTTTTCTATGCAAGAATATGCATCAATCAAGGTATATGTGCAATTAGAGTTAATCAAAAATATTGGAGGACAAGGGAAATGAGAGAAAAGAAAAGAATTTTAGGGTACGAAAAGGATACCTTGAGCCATCATCGGAAAAGAGGGAAGAATATGACTCTTTTCCACTGGCCAATGATATTTGACATCTTTTATTAGCACCTATTATTAGTTAATTCTTTTTATCTTTTCTCCAGCAAGATTTGGGATAGGTCAAGGTGGATTAGATTTGTGTGATGATGATTAGCAATTTAACTACCATCGTGGCTTTAATTAGTTTTACTTTCTACTACATCCCTTCCAAAATCGAATGATAGATTTTGATTCTAAGCACATACATTAAGTTTAGTGCGCATACATACTTCCTCCTTTTAATAGCATTCATATCTCATTTCAATTTTTTCATTCAACAATTTTTTATTTTTAATATAAATTACTTTTAAACTATAATAATAATATATTTAAAAAAATTACAAAATGAAAATAAAATTCTTATAATATAATTTTATTAAATATTTTACTTTATAGTCTAAACATAATTGTAGCTAAAATTGAAAACTGTTTAGGCAAATTTTGAGAAAAAGTAGAAAAAGAAAGTTAATATAGGGCAGGTTTTCGATGGGATTGTTAATGTTAAAATATGTTCAATTCGTTGTACGAATCAAGAGATGACTTAACAGTACATAGGTCCGACATGGAGGTCACAGAGGTCCGATACCTGTGCCCCTGTCTGACCAACAAAGGTGCCCTAGGAACAAGTTTTATCGGATAATGGTCCGACATACAATCTGAGTTGTATGATTCCAAGGACCATGGATCGAGACTTTCTACAAGAACAAGTGTCCGACACACTTTTTGTATCGGACTTATGGGTAAAAATACCTAGTCATATTTCTACAAGAAAGAGTGTCCGACACACTTTTGTATCGGACTTATGGGTAAAAATACCTAGTCATATGGCAGTCACTGTTGCTAATGGAACTCGGACACTTAAGTCGGACCCTAACTCGGACCTTGTGTCGGAAGCAGGGGATTAGACTAAGGGTCCTAGGACGTTTCAAAGAGCAAAGTTACTATTTTAACCTTGCGAAAATCCTAATTTGGGACATGGTGCCTAATGGGCTTAAACACCTTGAGATTCAATCTTAGCCTAACACTTGGCGCAATCTCAGGAGTCTATCACACTTTGGGAAACATTATAAATAGGAGGCATTCTTCACTCCTAAAGGTAATCAATCTTACACCTACTTTCATACTACTTACACTAGAGAGGTATTCAACCCTCTAACCGTAAAGTCGACCATCCGGATTGATCATTAGACAAATGAAAAACCATTACTAACCCCCCCCCCCCCCCCACTCCAAGCTTCATTTCAGGTCTCAGTAACTTTGGAAGGGAGCTCAAAGTCAAGAGGACAGCGGATTAGTGCGAATTAGAAGGACCTAATAATTTATCCATCAACATTTGGCACCGTTCAAAAGGTTACCCTTGTCCTATCAGCGAGATCCTAGAAGATGGTTAACATAAGAAGTACCAGAATCGCTCAAGTGGCACGAGATCCTCAACCCGCCCGACCTCGGGGCCGTCCCCCATTAGGAGGAAGGGGAAGGGGAGGAGGAAGAGCAACTACAGCTGCAAGGACGCATAGAAATGATAATGTTGATACGGATATGATAGATGGAGCAAGTGCAAGTGTCACCGTGAGGAATGAAGAATCCTGGAATCACAATCCCAATACCATTCCAACAGGGACTTGTGGAGCCCTTAGAGCATCCTCTCAACCACGTCCTCTCGCTCCAGTAGCACCACAACTTCCGGCACCCGCCACATTGAATTTCACCTTGCCAAATGGACAAGTTGTTAGGCCCGGTGATTTCGGAATGGGTGAGGAACAATATGGGTTATTCCTCCTCACAATTCAAGGTTTTCTGGCCCCAGATGATGTATCAAGAGTCCAAGAGCAGGTTCAAGCATAAGTTTGAAGTGGGAACAATCAAGGGGTGCAACTCAGAGAGGATGGGGCACAATCTCGGGCTAACTCTCGACCTATACATGATAGGGTTGGACCCCCTCGGGTACAATCAAGACTTGGCCCTCAAGGAGCTCCAGATGATTTGAGAGAGATAATAGATCGGAGGGTCATAGCATCACAAGCTCAGGGCAATGGGAATCCTCCCCAAACCCAAGTGGCTCATCACATACAAGTGCTACCGCAGACTCAAGTGGTAACTCAAAACCCCATAGTCCTCTAGAAACAGGCGGTTACCCAAGCTGTACCAGAGGTACAAGTCGAAAACCAAGTTGGCGGACCAGTGGTACTCCCAACTCTGTTAGTATGGAATGATCTGCCGCCAACAAGGAAATCGACTCTAGAGGAATTGAGGGCTCAAAGGACTGAGCTGGAAGCACGAATAGAGGTTTTGAAGGCATCAGTCAAGGAGCAAGAACATGAGAGAGATCAAGAGCCAAGTGCCTTGTGTGATGATATAAGGAACCATCAAGTTAAAACTAAAAGAGGATTCCCCTCTTTAGACAGCTATGATGGTACGAGTTGTCCCACTAATTACTGGATAAGGTTTGGAACCAAGATGGACGCATATGGACACGATTCTAAGACCAAGGCTTTGATCTTTCCGGCAACACTTTCAAGGGATGCCATGGTATGGTGGACGAGCTTAGAGAATGGGTCAATTAAGACCTATAAGAAACTTAGCCAAGAATTTACTAACATGTTTGAAAAGTCCTTCCAAAGAAAGAGAGGAGTAAATTACTTGGTTGAGGTAGCGCAAAAGCCCAAGGAGGATCTGAGAAGTTTCCTTAATAGGTTTCATGAAGCCACTTGTCATGTTGACAATCATACCATAAATGAAAGGAAGGAATACTTATATGGTAGCACTACCAATGAGGAATTCAGAAAGCAACTCTCGTTCTCTCGAACTGATACAAAGAAGGAACTCGAACAATTCCGTCAGAATTTCTTGAAAGCAGAAGAATTCCAGAAGACAGTACAAGTAAGAGCAAATTCTCCCAAGGAAAAAGAGAAAGAGAGGGAAAGATACCAAAAGCAAGGTCAGGATCAAAATCAGTCCAAGGAAAAGAAGCAAAATAATTTGCTCAAGGGGAGCATACAGCGGAATGCATTTCGAGATTAGAGAACTCCGCCAAGGGGGGACCACCAACAAGATATGAAAAATACACTGATCTTAATAGGCCAAGATCCGACATCTTCAATACTATTATGACCAAGAATATTGACATTGAGTGGCCACCCCCACCCAAGAGACAAGGAGAAACAAAAATTCTGATAAATTTTGCAATTTCCACAAAGGAAAGGGCCATACGACAGAGGAATATGCTTCACTCTCAAAACTGAAATTGAGACCTTAGTTCGTAGAGGACAACTCGCAAATTATGTCAGAAAAGATGAACCGTCTAGGCATGAGAGGACTGAAGCAAAGAGAGGACAGGCCTCAACACCACCTCCACCTCCCCTTCGAAGGGAAGGATGGGAGGATCAAGATGATCAAGACTATGAGAACTTGCCGGTGAATGGAAGAATTTTTGCCCTTACAATTGCGGGAGGACCAGCAGAAGGGATTCAAGGAGTGCAAGGGACCAGATAGCGAAGGACTTGCAAACATACGATTCAAAGTATGGAGAATTTGCCCTTCCAGGATCTAACACAATTTTGTTTGATGATAGTGAACTACCTTTGAGAAGTTCCGGGGTAGGAGGAATCCACGATCCATGTGTTCCTCTCGTGGTCGCTCTTGACATTGCAAAATTCACCATCGGGCGAGTCTTTGTGGATACAGGAACTTCCGCCAACTTGATATTCACGGGAACACTAAGGAGGATGGGTATATGATTAACCGGAATTTGTCAGATTCTAATTAATCAAATAAATTTGTTTTAGCCAAAGGCAATTCACAACTACAACGAAAACCGTAGTGTAGTAGTAAAATAATCTCGAGTGTCGATCTCTAAGGACTATAACTAGCTTTATCTAATCTAACTTAAAACTATAAAATCAACAAACTACTTAGCACAGATTTTTCTTATCAGATAATGGAAGTTAGTGATAGTATGATCATTCAAAGCATAGCAGGTTAATAATCATGCATGAAGTACCCGATCGTTTTGCATAGAGATCTTTGATCAATGAATTGTCCAATTGTGTTCCGTTATTATTCAACACTACGAAGATAGAGGTTTTAGATAGATCAAAGAAATAAAGCAATAACTCAAAGTCTGATTCGCTTTACCGCCATCAGCATAATTATTAACCCTTCGCTAAGAAATCACATACTATCACCAACGATAAATTTAGCTACTCATAGATGTCATGCAATCAACAGAAATCATAGCAAGATTGAATGAAAACATGTTGAAAGATAAATAAATATAAATAGAAAAACTGTAAGATACAATGTTACGGAAGGTTGTCAATCTCCGAAGAATCGCGATCTTACAAGCTCCAAATCAATAAGAAAAAGTACCTCCTATGCTAAGAATCCCCAGAACAGGCTCTGGAGAATTCCTACCTAAAACTAATGAGAAAGGTGAGAGAAAAGGTCTGAGAAAGTTTGAAAAACGGAAAAAACTGAGCAACTATATATAGGGGTTCGGAAAGTGTGGGGCGAACCGCCTGGTGTGGGGCGAACCGCCCCACGTCCCGGGCGAATCGCCCGGGAACTCCAGTCGGCGGTTTATGCATTTTCGACGCGTTTTTGGATTTCGTTTCCTTTTCGGACTCAATTTTTGCCTTCTAGTGACCTTTTAGCCTTCAGACTCGACCCCTAGACTTCAAATCCTATCCGGAATCTTCTAGATACTCCAAAATGCCTCCGGAACACCAATTCCTTGTCCACTTCAATATAATTGCCCGGAAAACCTCGTTTTTCACCCAAAACCTGTAAAATACAAACTAAAGGGAAACGTGGCACTATTCTAATAAAATACACTAAAATATAGCTAAATTATCATAGAGGATAGCTAAATTGGTGAAAAAAAGACTCAAATGAAAGTGTAAAATACACGTTCATCAAACTCCCCAAACCGAACCTTTGCTTGTCCTCAAGCAACTAAGCTAGACTCTAATGCAAAAAACAAGGCAACATAAAAAATGGAGTCTCATGCCAAATGAAATGAACTAATCTATTGAATCTATCAAAAAATATATGAACAAAAACCATACAAATCATAACATGAATATAGGTTGAAGAATGCCTCGATTGACTCATACACATTCATATAAGCACTTATGTCAAGACAAGATAGTCTCTCGTAACATCCTCTACCTTGACCTAGTCAGTGACGACGTAATGAAACATGTTACAGTACGAATGGTTGTCCCGTGCCTATGAAACTGAGGACTTACTACTGTTCACCAAGTTAAGACTTTTCCTCAAAGATGTCGAACCAATAATGGCTCTCATCAAACGAAGGAGGGTTCCCTAAAAACGATAACACTCCCCTATTCTACCCATCTCTCAAGCAAAGCCTTAAGCTATTCACCACTTCCTGAATGGCAGGACGAGGGTGGTCTAGAACAGATGACACTCAAATAAACAAAAGACAGAAAATTACAACACGATTACGAACATTACAAAAATTGAAAAATGAGACAACACTTTGCTAAACTGCTTTTTGGCTTTTTTTTGTGGACCCTTCCTTGCTTTTTTGGGATCTTTTCTTTTTTTTCCTCTTTTTTTCTTTTCCAGATTTTTTCTTTTTTTTCTGGAATTTTTTTCTTTTTTCT
Source organism: Plantago ovata (assembly GCA_028274465.1). Classification (NCBI taxonomy): domain Eukaryota; kingdom Viridiplantae; phylum Streptophyta; class Magnoliopsida; order Lamiales; family Plantaginaceae; genus Plantago; species Plantago ovata. The sequence goes on from CM051457.1 coordinate 54,991,970, forward strand.
CTTTTTTTTCTAGCCAGCAGTAGCACAACGAAAAAGAAATTACAATGACTCACAAACGACCTCCCCAAAACTATTCGAAAGAATAGGTTGAAGCGCAACTTTACGAAAAGGAAAACAAACTCACAACACACACTTAAAAATCGAAAAACAAGTCTAATGATAGCGTAACCCCCTCCCCAAACCTATTCGAAAGAATAGGTTGCAAACAAAGGATCACACAATCTCACACTACCTCCTTCCTAGGCATTTAGCAATCTCAAAGCAAGGTGAAGACTTGTTGCCTCTTAGGTACATAATTACACGGGAAAACAACCATAAGACCCTAACATGCATCATCCTATTATAAAGGCCTTCGTGAACCGCAGTAGAGAAAACACCACTAAGTGATGTCGAGACTACCAAGCTTAACTAAGTGCAGTACATAAATGTGACAAGCCAAGTGAGAAAAATCTCAAACAAATTCATAGAGATGAAGCATATGATTAATGTCATAATTAGTTAATCTACCCAATAAAAATGTTCAAAAAATTTGACAATAAATTCCACATAAAACATGCAAGACTATCCTAGGATGAATGTAGTGTATGCAACTAAATACTAAGAAAGCGGTAAACGTGCAAATACAAATGCAAACAAAAAATTTCACGAGTTTACACAAGCAAGACAAGTATAGAGATAAAAGCAAGACAAGTATAGAGATAACCATCGATAACCCCCCCCCCCCCCAAACCTGAACGTCGTCGCTCATCCCGAACGTCGAAAGTGGATTTTAGGTGAGAGCTAATACTTGTATAAGTGACCTATATTACTCAAATAAACTCGTGAGAAAACAAAATGGGTGATAAACGAGGTAAAAAGATTGATAATTTAGCAGAACAGGAGAAAATCGGGTTCCCTCCGAAAATGCTAAATTATCATCTTGATACCTATTTTATCACCAAAAACATACGAAAATATGAAAAACAACACAATGATATGCACAAGACAACAAAACACACTAACCTTCAGTAGAGGCGGTAAGGGTAAGCTCAAGATGATCAACCTCCCTTTGATCACTAGATATCTCGAAGTATGGCTTCACTCGTTGACCATTCACCTTGAAGGTATTGCCCGTCTTTGGATCAAAGAGTTCTACAGCTCCATGGGGAACAACTTTGATAATTTCGTACGGTCCATCCCAATGAGTACGGAGCTTTCCAGGAAATAGTCGAAAGCGAGAATTAAATACCAAAGCTTTTTGCCCAGGAATCAGTTCCTTACGTACTATACCACGATCATGATACTTCTTAGTACGTTCCTTGTAGATCTTGGCATTTTCATAAGCACCTAGGCGTAATTCATCGAGCTCATCTAGTTGCAACAATCCTTCCTCGCCAGCTTTTCCCATATCAAGATTGAGTGCTTTGATAGCCTTCTTGGTAGGGAGAACGCCCGCAAATGAAGGGGAATATGTCTTGTGTTCCAGTTCTACGGGAATATGACATGCTTTCCCATACACGAGTCTGTACGGAGTGGTCCCAATTACCGTCTTGTAGCTAGTCCTGTATGACCAAAGGGCATCATTCAATTTTCCTGCCCAATCTTTCCTACTAGGCTTCACTACTCGCTCCAGGATCTTCTTAATTTGACGGTTGCTAACTTCAAATTGGCCCGATGTCTGTGGATGGTATGGCGTAGCAACACTATGGTGGACACCGTATTTATTAAGAAGGGAGGCAAAGGGTCTATTGACGAAGTGTGACCCTCCATCACTGATGATTGTCCTAGGGCACCCAAACCTAGAGAATATTACTTCTTTCAAGAACTTCATAACAACCGCGCCGTCATTTGTTTTTGTGGGAATCGCCTCCACCCATTTAGTCACATAATCCACTGCAACAAGAATGTATCCATAACCCCCACTAGATGGAAATGGTCCCATGAAATCAATGTCCCACACGTCGAAAGGTTCGACCACTAGATTCCCTTGAAGGGGCATTTCGTCTTTCTTGCTAATATTACCACCTCGTTGACATGGGTCGCAATTCTTCACAAAAATTCGAGCATCTCGGTATATTGTTGGCCAGTAAAATCCTGCTTGTAGTATTTTGCGAGCTGTTTTCAAGACACTATAGTGTCCTCCACAATTAAGCTCATGGCAATGACTCAACACACTTTGTTGCTCTTCTTGTGGCACGCATCTCCTCAGAAGTCCATCAGCTCCTTCTTTGAAAAGATGCGGATCATCCCATATGAAAGACCTGCAACGCTTGGCAAGAGCTGTCTTGTCGGAGGCTGAAAAGTTAGTGGGGCAAACATTCATAGCCAAATAGTTTACAATATCAGCATACCATGGCTCTTCATTAGCCTTCATCAAGTGTTCATCAGGGAGTTCCTCATTAATAGGTATCGAATCAACAGGGATATTTGGTATTCTAGACAAATGATCAGCTACTAAATTCTCCCTACCAGCTCTATCCACTATCGTCAATCAAAATCTTGTAGCAAAAGGACCCAACGGATTAATCTTGGCTTAGAATCTTGCTTAGCTATCAAATGTCTCAAAGCAGCATGATCGGTATGGACATTCACAGGATCACCAATTAAATAAGACCTAAACTTTTGTAAAGCAAAAACAACAGCTAAAAATTCCTTTTCAGTTGTTGGGTAGTTAACTTGCGCGGAGTCTAGAGTCTTACAAGCATAACAAATCACACGATACTGCTTATCAATTTTTTGGCATAAAACGGCACCCATAGCAAAATTCGAAGCATCACACATAATCTCAAAAGGAAGATTCCAGTCAGGTGGCACAACAATGGGAGCAGAAACAAGCTTTTCTTTAAGGATATTAAAAGCAACTAAGCACTCACTAGAAAAATGGAAAACCACATCTTTTGCAAGCAAGCTACTTAAAGGTTTAGCAATTTTCGAAAAATCCTTAATAAACCTCCTATGAAACCCTACATGACCAAGAAAAGACTGCAATTCTTTCACACAAGTAGGTGGGGGAAGTTTTTCAATGATTTCGATCTTAGCCTTGTCTACGTCAATACCTCTTTCAGAAACTACATGTCCTAGAACAATGCCTTCCCTAACCATGTAATGACTTTTCTCCCAGCTTAAGGTCAAATTGCATTCAATGCACCTTTCAAAACAAGATCTAGTCTTTGCAAGCATTCATCAAACGAATCACCAAAAAGGGAAAAATCATCCATGAAAACTTCAACAAATTTAGTTACCATATCAGAGAAAACAGAAAGCATGCACCTTTGGAAAGTGGCGGGAGCGTTGCATAGCCCAAACGGCATCCTCCTGTAGGCAAACGTTCCGATTGGGCAAGTGAATGTCGTTTTCTCCTGATCCTCCGGTGCAATCGGAATCTGGTAGAAACCTGATAAACCATCAAGAAAACAATAGAATTTCCGCCCCGCAAGGCGGTTTAGCATGTCATCTATAAATGGCAAAGGGAAGTGGTCTTTCTTAGTGGCGGCATTTAATCTTCTATAGTAAATGCACATCCGCCATCCAGTGGTCTTCCTAACCGGTACTAACTCTCCCTTCTCATTCTCTTCTACCGTGACCCCTGATTTCTTAGGAACTACATGAACTGGGCTCACCCATCGACTATCAGGAATGGGGTAAATCATATCGGCATCTAGCAACTTGATTACTTCTTTCTTTACCACCTCTTGCATGGCCGGATTTATCCTACGCTGAGGTTGCCTAACGGGTTTGGCATCTTGTTCTAGAGTGATGTTGTGCACACACCGAGTAGGGCTAATTCCCTTGATATCACTAATCCCCCATCCTATAGTTGCAGAATTTTCTTTCAAAACTTCAATTAGCCTACTTTCTTCATCGTTGGAGAGATGTGAGGAGACTATCACAGGCTTCTTCTGATTTTCTCCTAAGTATACATACTTGAGGTGCGCAGGAAGTGGCTTTAATTCTAAGCCAGGCTCTTCAGGAAATTTACTTTCTTCCTCTTCTTCATCTAAATGTTCAAGTACTTCTTCTCCTACGGGAATTTCTGGGGTGCTATCCATTATTTCAACTAGTTCCCTTGCTTCTTCGGTCATGTAGAATGTCTCAGTCTGCATGGTTAGTGCCTCCTCAAGTGGTTCACGATTATCATAGCAATGATGAAATTCGGAAATCACGGAATCATAGCAATCGATAAAATTTAACTCTTCCACGACTTCCTTATCTTCGATGCTACATCCTACCAATTCAATCTTCTCACCCATTACCTCCATGGTTATTTTATTGCCTTTGAGTTCAAGGCATGTGTTGGTAGTTGCCATGAATGGTCTCCCAAGTAGTACTACGCGTTCGCGAATATGGCTCTTTCCCTCGTCTGCAGACTTCATTACTACAAAATCAGCTGGAATTATCAATTTGTCCACTTTCACAAGGATATCCTCTATTATCCCGACTGGCCTCTTCACACTTTGGTCCGCCATTTGGACAACCATATCAGTTGGTGTCAATTCTCTGAGATCCAGGGCCTTGTATACCGAATAGGGCATTAAGTTAATGCTAGCCCCAAGTCAAGCATTGCCTTCGTAGTTCGACCATTCCCCAAAGCGATGTTGATGATGAAACTTCCAGGATCTTTCTTCTTCACAGGTAATCCGGCAATCGAATTGACTGTCTCAACCCCATTAACTTCTTTTCCTGGAGTAACCCTTTTGTTCTTCATCTCACGAAAGAATTTCGTATAAGCCGGAATGTTTTGGATTAATTCCAAGAGAGGCACATTGACTTCGACTTTTCAGAGGCGTTGGAATAGAGGTGACTCTTGGATATCCTTCTTGGCTGGCTTGATCCGACTTGGGAATGGTACATGAGGTTTCAGAGGCACATATGGATTAGAAGATTTGTGAAGTACTGCTGGCGTAGGAGTTCCCCCTTCGACTTCATAATCAACCATGTCTTCTACAGATGGTCTTGGTTCATCATCCTTCTCCTGAAGTTCCTTGGAACTTTCACTAACCTCTTGTTCGGTGCTTGGTCCTATATTGCTGGTCCCAGAAGATTCAACAAGTTTAGGACGCACGAAGTTAGGAATTTTGGTCATCTTTCCTCCACGGAGTAGTAGATTCACTTCTTCGTACTCAGTTTCCTCGGTAGTACCAGTTGGAAGTGGCTTGGGATCAGCTTCAGGTGTCAAAACGGGGGAACTGGGGTCGTCGAGTTCCCTGGAGCTGGGGGGCGATTCGCCTGGGGAGGGCCGAGTCGCCCCAAATTCTCTGTCTGTGGGGGGCGATTCGCCCCCCACACCGGGCGGTTCGCCCCCCACTTCCAGGGGGGCGTCTTCGACTGCTTTTCCGCACTTTTCACACCTCAACAAGCTAAGTTCCTCGATAAGTTGCTCAGTTACTTCGACTGCTTCAAAAGCACTTTCGATGCGAAGATTGTTTTCAGCTTGCCTTGCGTGTGCTATCTCAAAAACATTCTCAATGGCTTTAATCCCTGCGTAAAACGCAAGTTGTTCCTCCTCGCTGATATCTTCGTCTTCAGAATATCCTTCGTATAAGCCTTCAGTCTCGTCCCGATTTAAATTCCCGTTGGTGACTTGACTTGACATTAGCCTCTCAGACTGTGCAGATCCACTGGCGTACTTTTGAAAGACCTTCACTGCCTCTTCAACTGTACATTCTTCTAATCCTCCACACATCCCATCCACTTGAAGCCTAACATCATCACGTAGGCCACCAACAAAATACCAAATCAGTCCTCCGTCGTCGAAACGGTGATGGGGGCACTCACGTTTATATAGCTCAAAACGTTCGTAGGTGTCACAGAACCGCTCATACTCTCCTTGCTTGAAGTGTTCGATTCGACTCCGCAAGGCAATCGTCTCATGGTAAGGCATGAAACGCGCCAAGAACTCCTCTACTACTTGGCCCCAGGTTCTCAGTGATCCTGGTGCTAGCCTTGCTATCCAAATTCATGGTTTGTATCCCAGAGAAAAAGAAAATAATTTCCTGCATAATTGGTCCTCGGTGAACCCCTTTGCTGGAACTTTTGCAATTTCTTCCTCATAGGATCTGATGAAGCTTAACGGATTCATCCACACTCCATCTTCGAACCTCGGTATCCTTCTCACTACAGAACTTGTTACCTCATACCCCGATAACTCTTCTTCCAAGTATATAGCTGACCCTTTCTTGACTTGTGAGAACGTAGGTGTCAAGCGAGCTTTTAAGATCGTCATACCTGGAAATCTGGAACAGGAGTAACTCAAAACTGAAAATTAGTCTCGTTAGAAATCTCGAAGATCAAGAAAATTTCTGGAAATCACTAAAAAATCGAAAAAGACTAATACTACTAAGACTAGGAATTGAATGCTGAAAATAAATAAATAAGCTAAACAGAAAAGAGGAGTATAGTCCCCGGCAACGACGCCGATTTGATGAACCGGAATTTGTCAGATTCTAATTAATCAAATAAATTTGTATTTAGCCAAAGGCAATTCACAACTACAACAAAAACGTAGTGTAGCAGTAAAATAACCTCGAGTGTCGATCTCTAAGGACTATAACTAGTTTTATCTAATCTAACTTAAAAATATAAAATCAACAAACTACTTAGTACAGGTTTTTCTTATCAGATAATGGAAGTTAGTGATAGTATGATCATTCAAAGCATAGCAGGTTAATAATCATACATGAAATAGCCGATCGTTTTTGCATAGAGATCTTTGATCAATGAATTGTCCAATTGTGTTCCGTTATTATTCAACACTACGAAGATAGAGGTTTTAGATAGATCAAAGAAATAAAGCAATAACTCAATGTCTAATTCGCTTTACCGCCATCAACATAATTATTAACCCTTCGATAAGAAATCACATACTATCACCAACGATGAATTTAGCTACTCATAGATGTCATGCAATCAACATAAATCATAGCAAGATTGAATGAAAACATGTTGAAAGATAAATAAATATAAATAGAAAAACTGTAAGATACAATGTTACCGAAGGTTGTCAATCTCCGAAGAATCGCGATCTTACAAGCTCCAAATCGATAAGAAAAAGTACCGCCTATGCTAAGAATCCCCAGAACAGGCTCTGGAGAATTCCACCTAAAACTAATGAGAAAGGTGAGAGAAAAGGTCTGGAAAACCAATTCCTTGTCCACTTCAATATAATTGTCCGGAAAACCTCGTTTTTCACCCAAAACCTGTAAAATACAAACTAAAGGGAAACGTGACACTATTCTAATAAAATACACTAAAATAGTGCTAAATTATCATAGATGATAGCTAAATTGGTAAAAAAAGACTCAAATGAAAGTGTAAAATACACGTTCATCAGTATAAATCCCATCAAGGAAGGAATTAACGAGGTGGCAAGTGCTCTAGTAGGATTTGGGGGCAACTAGTTATCCCAATGGGAAGCTTAACCTTGCAAGTCTCAATGGGGAAGAATCCTCAAAGAGTTACGAAGAATGTCCCATTTGTGGTAGTAGATATGCCCTTTGACTACTTTGTGGTGTCTCAGTTCAAAGCAGTAGTATCTACCGTCCATAATCGGATGAAATTCCCCACGGGGAGAGGAATAGGGCAAGAGGTAGAAAACATCCACGAGGCTTGGGCATGTTATAGCCTCTCGGCAAAGGCTGTGTCAAGTCCGCACCTAGGTCAACAAGGGGATGTAAGAGCACCTGGTCATTCCATTAACACTTTCTATTCAGTCTATCACTCGAAGAGAAAGTCTAAGAAGCCAATCCCTATTCAAAGACGAAGGAGAGCCATGAAGTGAAAGGAGAAGGATCAATTGATAGGAGAAGTCAAAGAGCTTGAAGATTACAAAGTCATACCTTCGATCTCTCCAACTTCCAAGAAGAAGAAATTTTTCGAGGGAAACAAGATAGAAGCAAAGTTGTTAGGAAACTTATAATTTTGCGGGAGTTACAGAGGAAGTTAAGCATCAAATCTTAGCATACAGTCAGCTTCAAGAAGGTTCTCTACCTTTCCGTTATCTGGGGGTGCCGTTGAATGCTAAAAGATTGACTATTACTCAATATCAACCTTTGATAGAGAAGATGTTGAGTAAAGTTAATCACTGGACTTCGAAGATGTTGAGTTATGGGGGTCAATTACAGTTGATACAAAGTGTTCTATATTCAATTCAACATTATTGGTGTCAAGTTTTCTACTTCCCTAAAAAAGTCTTGAAAATGGTTGAAGGTGTGTGTACAAAATTTCTGTGGACCGGGCAGTCGGGGGACAACAAGAATGCCTTAGTTTCTTGGGAGGCTATATGTCGACCAAAATCAGCAGGAGGACTGGGCTTAATCCATCTCCCCAGCTGGAACAAATTATCCTATTTGAAACTACTTTGGGCCTTGAATCTGAAGAAAGACAAACTTTGGATTCGTTGGTTACACTCATATTATGTGAAGGAGCATGATGTGATGAATATGCAGGTACCAAAAGAAGGCTCTTATTTTTTCAAGAAATTGTTGAAGTGTAGGGGATTAGTTCTGGGCAATGGAAGTTGGGTTAATATGCTTATACAGGATACCTTTGTGAAATCTGAATTGTATAAGATTATTAGACCTGATGCACCTAAGGTCCAGTGGAGGGAATTGGTGTTGAATAATTGTGCTACTCCCCGTGCTAAATTTTGTTTGTGGCTGGCATTACGGACCGTCTATATACTAAAGACCGGTTGGCGAAGTTTAATATCCAAGTCGATCCAATATGTGTCTTTTGTAGCAATGCCGATGAGAGTCTGAACCATCTTATGTTTGATTGTCATTTTATTCGGCCTGCATGGGAAGCTTTACTGCACTGGTATGGTATAAGCACTCAGGCTTCCTCTTGGCAACAAATTGTTCCCACTGTTTGTACCCAGGTTAAAGAAAGGAAGCTGCGTAATAGGCTGTGAAAATCTTTATTCACTGAGTTTGTGTATGCAATCTGGTTGAAGGAATAAGCGAGTTTTTCAAGATAAAGCTGGAAACTTCAATCAAATACTCAGAGAAGTAGTTAGAACAGTTTTGGGGAGATGTTGGAACATAAAGGGATTGGAACCTGTTTGTCAATTGTGTTTTGACTTTCCACATCTAGTTTAGTTTTATTTTGTTGTTTTGTTTTTTAGTTGTTATTTTGTTGTTTTGTTTTTTAGTTGTTGTTGAACTTTTGTAATTCTGTGATGAGCTTATTGGCTACTTGGAATGAAAATCTATCTTTCTTTCAACAAAAAAAAAACCCATGCTAAATTAAGGAAAGTCCAGTAACTAGTACTCTTAAGGTCCATAGGAATTTAGAATTTTAAGGACATTGTAAAAGAGGAACGTTTGCTGAAATACTTAATGTAGGTACTAGTTAGGTTCTTTCGTTTGGTGATGATGTACTTTGTTTTTACAAACGAACAATTGAAGACCTAGAACCACTCAGAAAGTTGAAGATTTGATGACTGAAGACTTAGAAGAATTCTGAGAAAGGTATCTACAAAGGCACATGTTGCTTCAGAAAGTGAGATTTTCAGCAACAGCTTGCATAAGTGAAAATCTATATGACAGCGTAGGTTGTGCTTGCTAAAACTGAGACTGACCACTTGCTGACAACATATATGACCTCCTTGCTGAAGAGTACTTGCATTTTGGCTCCAATGTTCATATTTGAATTTGATTCAAAAGAATATTAAATGCAAAGCACGCGAAGAACATGAAGACAAGAAGACAAATGAAGGACGCTGCTGAAAGTACAAAAGCAAGATAGTGACATCTTAAGGTACAAAGCCTTAGAATTTGAAATTTAAACGGCTCCCTTGAGACACTATAAATAGAGGTCATCAGGCAAGAGTAGAAGGTGTGTCAACAACGTGATCAAACTCTCACTTGTCCTTTAAACACTCAAATCCTTCTCTACTCTTTACTGCCTATTGATCCGTTCCAAGAATTAAGTTTGAAACAAAAGCTACTTGTGAAGAAGTAGAACGTTCAAGGCTAAGAAATTAGTTTAGTGTTCTTTCTTTGGAACAAGAACAAGTCTTGACACCAGAAACAACCAAACTTGCTTACTGCAAAGTATTACAAGTTGTGTTTCTTTAGATAACTTGTTATAGCTGAAAAGTTATACTCAAGTCATCTCATCCCAAACCTATCTAACTGATAAACACCCTTTTCAGGCGTGAAATTTAGGGGGAATTAATCAAGCATATTGTTGTTGATTATAAGTCCCAAGGTTGGTGGAGAACAAGGTTACAGTTCTCTAGTTTAGGTTGGAAACGAAGCAAGTGTGTTTTGGTTTCTGAGAATCATTAGTGATAGGATTTGTAAGGAACCTCATATCTTATCATAGTGGATACAGTCCTAGAAAGGACAAAGTGGATTAGTTGAGAGATTACGCCAATCTCAGATACCACTATAAAAGTGTTTGTGTGATTTACTTACTGCACTTAGTTTTCATCAAGTTACATTTCGCGTACACTGTCACTCTGCTCACTTGATGAAACTAGCTCTCTGAGAAAAGCACTTATTGTAAAAGACTTCCGCACTTTGTTTTTAAGTACCAGCAAACTCATTACTGAAAAGTAATAAGTACTTGCTGAGAAAGTTAAGTACCAGCAAACTCATTACTGAAAAGTAATAAGCACTTGCTGAGAGAGATGGTTATTGTCATAAATGATGGACCAATCAAGATCACTAAAATTGAGAGAAGTTTTCCTCACAAAACCACAGAGGTTGGAAAGGAAACTATCTTAGGTGAACCAGTCGATACTGTCGTTCCAAAACCAAGAGAGGAATGGACTTCAGACGAAGCCAAAAGATTCTGTCTTGATGGCCAAGCAAGAAACATCATTATTCGATCTACTCCAGATACTATACAATGCAAACTGTGGGGTGCCAAAACTGCTAAGGAAGCTTGGAAAATGGTTCAAGATCTTTGTGCTGGATCTGACAAAACCAAGGAAAACAAACTCGAAGTGCTAAAGTTGAAGTTTCAAAACATCAAACAAGGTGCAAATGAGTCACTGGAAGACTTGGATTTCAGATTCACAACTCTAGTGAGTGAGATGGCTGCCTTAGTAGTTGGAAATTTCTATTCAGATTCTAAAAAGGTGAAAACCATTATTAGAACTATGAATCAAGAGTGGATCCATACTCAGAATTTCTGCCATAATCAAGTAATGTCTAATATCACTCCAATAGAGTTGTTCTCTCATCTTTCTACTGTCAACTATGAGACAAAGCAAAGAGAAAATGTGTTTGATGAAAAATCACAGAACATTGCTCTTGCTGCCAAGCCGTCATCTTCTGAAAAGAAGAATGATAAAGAGACTACTTATGAAAACTCTCTTGTTGTTAGAAACATGAAGAAATTCATCAGTAAGGAACTTGAAAGGCGAAAAGCAAAAGAGAAGCTGAAAAAGCATCTTGGTAACAGCTACCATAAATACAAGAATGAAGCTAGCTCGCTGAACAAGCAAGCTCAGCAAGCAAACTCCTCCGCAGAACCAGCAGTTGGCAATGATCTTTGGTTTTATTGCAAAAAGCCTGGACACTTCAAAGCAAATTGCCCCTTACTGAAAGGGAAATCTGCTGGAAAGAAGAAGAAGTTCAAGAAGGCTTTGATTGCTGAAGAAAAGAAAAAGCTTCAAGCAAAAAACGATGCTCTTTGCATTGAAACAAGCTCTGAAGACAGTGAGGTGGAAAGTTCAGACACTGAAGAAGAAGAAGCCACTCTTGACGTAGAGATTGGCAAGGAAGTATGTGGAATAGCTATGGAACCTTATCCAGACGTGTCAAACTACGAGTTTTGCCTCATGGCCGGTCAGGTAAATTGTCCTACCTCTAACTCTGATTCAGAAAGTGAAGATGAAATTGATCTTGATAGAATTCAATGAGAAATCGAAAGATTTGAGAAAACTCTGAGCAAACAGCAAGAAACTACAAAATGCTGAACTTCTGACAAAGCAAACTACTGAAAATTACGTTTTGCTGAGCGTTGAGTCAGAAAAGAAGGATGTTGAAATATTGCATCTCAAGAAGTTAGTTGCTGAAGCTACAGAGAAAAATGCTCAAATGGCAATAGAATTCGAAGAATATCAGTCCTCAATTCTAAAGTTACTTGCTGAAATACAAGAAATAAAAAAGATGAAAGTCAATTTCAAATCTTATGCGGATGCTAGTAACACGCTGACTGAACTAAACTCTTATCTGAGAGTACCATCTCAGAAAGAAGGTTTGGGTGCCACGTATGAAGGTGATGATGTAATACTCTTGAATAAACAGCATCAAGTCATCCGCAAAGCAAAGGTTCGTAATTTTAAGCTTCTCACATTTAGGATGGAAGTTCAAATTAGGATTCAGCGCTAACCTCTGTAAACATCGATGTAGATATTCCATTACCAACACAAACAGAAGTGGAGACATTGGATCACCTTAACGTAATCCACGCTTTGCTTTCAGAATTCTCGAAGGCACCCCATTAATTGCATATTTATAAGAAACAGAGGTAACACATTTCATTACCCATTGAACAAATAGCATAGGGAAGCCCATCTCACGCATTATACCCTCCAAGGCCGTCCATTCTACTTTATCATAGGCTTTTTGCATATCCATTTGAATCATACAACGGGGTGAGATGCCATTTTTGTTATAGCCTTTCACCAATTCTTGTGCCATCAAGATATTATCTTGTATAGTTTTTCCCGAGATAAAGGCCGACTGACTGTCATTAACCACCACATTAATTACTTTTCCCAACCGATTAGTGATGATCTTGGAGATAATCTTGTATACCGTAGTACAACAAGATATAGGACGCATATCACAAACTGTTTTCGCCTCTTGTGTTTTAGGGATGAGAGTGACGAGGGTGCAATTCCATGCGGGGTATAGCGTCCCATGCTGGAAAAATTCATGTACGGATCCTATGATATCATGTTTGATTAGGTGCCATGTTGCTTTGAAGAACTTGGCATTAAAGTCCGATAGTGTATATGTCCTAGAGACAGTCTTTATTAAGGGCATGCAACCCTTATTAAGGGCATATATTTACTATTACACAGGTCAACGTAATATAATATATGTTTGTTGTTTGACTATTGAGTATCGCTTTCATATTTATATTACACCAGGCATACAACATGTCATATCTCTATTCTTGTCTGTATTGATATTAAACATGTCCCCACGGATAGATGACCGATCACACAGATAGTGGGAGCTGTGTGAGTTATCATCTATCCCAAACTCTCCCTAGTCGAGGTTCATCTCGGATGTAGGGGTCTGAATGAACCAACTGAGACTACTATGCGTGGAGGTTATACTTGTTAGAGAAAGTGTGAGCCGATCCCACGGCCATGGAACGGATTGTTGGACAATCAAGAAACGTTCCCATAACTCTGCATAGTTGTTCGAAGGGTGATTACAGAACAATGGAAGTACCCACCGGAAACTCCCATCGATGTATACTCTACACCGAAGTGTCTATGGGAACCAGAAAGTTGTCGAAGTGATGCCAGTCGTCCTTTGGACTTACAGGACTTTATCATCACATTTGTTGCCCCATATCCTTGGTGGACCCGTCGATGTCACCTCTGAATAAGCAGTTGACCCAAGACACGATCCAGGATTATGGCTACATACAAATGGGGATGATAAGTATTCTGTGAAGGATTCATCTCTCAAGTGTAGCACAGGAGAGCACTGCTCATAGTCGTTCATAGTTGTGATTGGTTAAACCGCTGGCCAGCGTATCAATATTATTATGATAGTCATAATAGGTATTGGATTCCCCATGCAACTCACTGAAGACGCCCGTGGATGTATTATTGGGATAGACACTTCATCGATCCTAGATGCATTCGAGTCAGTCAGATGAAGGGACGTTACCATCGCCGCGTTGAGCGCAACAGACTTCACAACGAAAGGGTTTGCTTTGAGAAAACTCTCAAACATCCTCATATATTAATATTGCAAATGGAACCGTCTAGGAATTCCATCTTGCCTAGTCTAGGACTTGTTTAATACAATGAGGCCCTATGGGTCACACTATGTGGTGATTCAGCTTATCCGAATATCCTTGAAGATGGAATCGCAATTAATTTAGAATTAATTGTGATTGATGGATTATAATTGATTTGAAATTAATTATAATAATTTGTGGCTCAATTAATGATTTGGAATTATTAATTGAATTGGCTGATTAATTGTATTTTATGTAAATACAATTAAAGATTATATTTTAGAAATATAATAGAGGTTTTATTTGAAAGCATATGTTAATTTAGAATTAATATATGCACATGGGCAAAATCTACTTGGAGTTTGAATTGCCTTAGAATTATAAGTGGGTCCCAAAATCGGGATCCACCTGAGCCCCCTTGGACGCGCGTGCAGCATCAGTAGGGGAAGGAGTTCGACTCCTTCCTCTATTAGAAGTCAAGGGATAAGTTAGATTTTCCTGATTGAGTTTTAATTTGATTGGGAATGAATCTAGACTTGAATTGGTTTCCTAGTGCGATAAGAATTAGATTCTTATTCCTTTATTAAGTCTAATTGATTATTCTTTAGGCTTCAATTGACTACTATATATAGTAGACTATTAGAGAGTTTTTATTATCGATGGTTGAACACAGTTGATTCAAGATCATTCTTTCTACCAGTTTTCTTAGAGAAAATAACAGCTCTCCCCTACCTCTCCTCTAGCCACGCGCGCGCCACCCTCACCGGAGGAAAACTGTCGCCCCATCATCTTGGCCACATAAAGAATATCCTAGCATTCTTTCCGATATGTTGTTCATCCGTGGATACAAAGGTTGAGGTTCAAGGAGCTGGAAACTAACTTTTATTGTCTTGCAGATAATCAAAGTATTGCAGATATCTTCAACTTCGACGAAGGAGAAGATTCACCGGACTTTTACGAAGACTTGATACCTGTTCTTGCTTTTCGAATATTGTAAGTCTTCTGATTAATGTGTTTGAAATATATATACGCTGTATGCATGATCAATTAACCTGTATGTTAAGAAAATTTTGAAATTCCGCTGCGTACCCTAGGGGTAACTCTGATCATATTTTCTTACAGTGGTATCAGAGCGAGGTTAATTGATTATGAATATATGTATATATGTTATGTGATTTTGTAGTTTATGTGGATGCAATTGATTCTCTGTAGTGAGAAGGATACCGAGGTTCGAAGATGGAGTGGGGATGAATCCGTTAAGCTTCATCAGGTCCTATGAGGAAGAAATAGCAAAAGTTCCAGCAAAGGGGTTTACCGAGGACCAATTATGCAGGAAATTATTTTCTTTTGCTCTGGGATATGAACCTAGGATTTGGATAGCAAGGTTAGCACCAGGATCACTGTGAACCTGGAGCCAAGTAGTAGAGGAGTTCTTGGCGCGTTTCATGCCTTACCATGAGACGATTGCCTTGCGGAGTCGGATCGAACACTTCAAACAAGGAGAGTATGAGCGGTTCTGTGACACCTATGAACGTTTTGAGCTGTATAAACGTGAGTGCCCCCATCACCGTTTCGACGAAGGGGAGCTGATTTGGTATTTTTTTGGTGTTCTACGTGATGATGTTAGGCTTCAAGTGGATGGGATGTGTGGAGGATTAGAAGAATGTACAGTTGAAGAGGCAGAGAAGGTCTTTCTAAAGTACGCCAATGGATCTGCACAATCTGAGAGGATAATGTCGAGTCAAGTCACCAACGTAAATTCAAATCGGGGCGAAACTGAAGGCTTATACGAAGGATATTCTGAAGACGAAGACATCAGTGAAGAGGATGAACTTGCGTTTTACGCAGGGATTAAGGCCATTGAGAGTGTTTTCGAGATAGCACACGCAGGGCAAGCTGAAAACAATCTTCGCATCGAAAAGGCTTTTGAAGCAGTCGAAGCAACTGAGTAACTTATCGAGGAACTTAGCTTGTTGAAGTGTGCATAGTGTGGAAAAGCAGTCGAAGACGCCCCCCTCGAGGTGGGGGGCGAACCGCCTCCCAGCTCCAGGGAGCTGGACAACCCCAGTTCCCCCGTTTTGACACCTGAAGCTGATCCCAAGCCACTTCCAACTGTTACAACCGAGGAAACTGAGTACGAAGAAGTGAATCTACTACTCCGTGGAGGAAAGATGACCAAAATTCCTAACTTCGTGCATTCTAAACGTGTTGAATCTTCTGGGACCGACAATGCAGAACCAAGCACAGAACAAGAGGTTAGTGAAAGTTCCAAAGAACCTCAAGTGAAGGATGATGAACCGAGACCATCTGTGGAAGACATGGTTGATGATGAAGTTGAAGTGGGAACTCCTACGCCAGTGGTACTTCACAAATCTTCTAATCCATATGTACCTCCGAAACCACATGTACCATTCCCAAGTCGGATCAAGCCAGCCAAGAAGGATATTCAAGAGTCACCTCTATTCCAACGCCTCTCAAAAGTTGAAGTCAATGTGCCTCTCTTGGAATTAATCCAAAACATTCCGGCTTATACGAAATTCTTTCGTGAGATGAAGAACAAAAGGGTTACTTCAGGAAAGGAAGTTAATGGGGTTGAGACTGTCAATTCAAGCCAGATTACCTGTGAAGAAGAAAGATCCTGGAAGTTTCATCATCAACATCGCTTTGGGGAATGGTCGAACTACGAAGGCAATGCTTGACTTGGGGGCTAGCATTAACTTAATGCCCTATTCGGTATACAAGGCCCTGGATCTCGGAGAATTGACACCAACTGATATGGTTTTCCAAATGGCGGACCAAAGTGTGAAGAGGCCAGTCGGGATAATAGAGGATATCCTTGTGAAGGTGGACAAATTGATAATTCCAGCTGATTTTGTAGTAATGAAGTCTGCAGACGAGGGAAAGAGCCATATTCACGAGCACGTAGTACTACTTGGGAGACCATTCATGGCAACTACCAACACATGCCTTGAACTCAAGGGCAAGAAAATAACCATGGAGGTAATGGGTGAGAAGATTGAATTGGTAGGATGTAGCGTCGGAGATAAGGAAGTCATGGAAGAGTTAAATTTTGTCGATTGCTATGATTCTGTGATTTCTGAATTTCATCATTGCTATAATAATCGTGAACCCCTTGAGGAGGCACTAACCATGCAAGCTGAGACGTGCTACATGACCGAAGAAGCAAGGGAACTAGTTGAAATAATGGATAGCACCCCGGAAATTCCCGTAGGAGAAGAAGTGTTTGAACCTTTAGATGAAGAAGAGGAACAAAGTAAATTTCCTGAAGATCCTAGCTTAGAATTAAAGCCACTTCCTGCGCACCTCAAGTATGTCTACTTAGGAGAAAATCAGAAGAAGCCTGTGATAGTCTCCTCACATCTCTCCAACGATGAAGAAAGAAGGCTAATTGAAATTTTGAGAGAAAATTCTGCAGCTATAGGATGGGGGATTAGTGATATCAAGGGAATTAGCCCTACTCGGTGTGTGCACAACATCACTCTAGAACAAGATGCCAAACCCGTTAGGCAACCTCAGCGTAGGATAAATCCGGCCATGCAAGAGGTGGTAAAGAAAGAAGTAATCAAGTTGCTAGATGCCGATATGATTTACCCCATTCCTGATAGTCGATGGGTGAGCCCAGTTCATGTAGTTCCTAAGAAATCAGGGGTCACGGTAGAAGAGAATGAGAAGGGAGAGTTAGTACCGGTTAGGAAGACCACTGGATGGCGGATGTGCATTGACTATAGAAGATTAAATGCCGCCACTAAGAAAGACCACTTCCCTTTGCCATTTATAGATGACATGCTAAACCGCCTTGCGGGGCGGAAATTCTATTATTTTCTTGATGGTTTATCAGGTTTCTACCAGATTCCGATTGCACCGGAGGATCAGGAGAAAACGACATTCACTTGCCCAATCGGAACGTTTGCCTACAGGAGGATGCCGTTTGGGCTATGCAACGCTCCCGCCACTTTCCAAAGGTGCATGCTTTCTGTTTTCTCTGATATGGTAACTAAGTTTGTTGAAGTTTTCATGGATGATTTTTCCCTTTTTGGTGATTCGTTTGATGAATGCTTGCAAAGATTAGATCTTGTTTTGAAAAGGTGCATTGAATGCAATTTGACCTTAAGCTGGGAGAAAAGTCATTACATGGTTAGGGAAGGCATTGGTCTAGGACATGTAGTTTCTGAAAGAGGTATTGAGGTAGACAAGGCTAAGATCGAAATCATTGAAAAACTTCCCCCACCTACTTGTGTGAAAGAATTACAGTCTTTTCTTGGTCATGTAGGGTTTCATAGGAGGTTTATTAAAGATTTTTCGAAAATTTCTAAACCTTTAAGTAGCTTGCTTGCAAAAGATGTGATTTTCCATTTTTCTAATGAGTGCTTAGTTGATTTTAATACCCTTAAGGAAAAGCTTGTTTCTGCTCCCATTGTAGTGCCACCTGACTGGAATCTTCCTTTTGAGATTATGTGTGATGCTTCGAATTTTGAAATGGGTGTTGTTTTATGCCAAAAAGTTGATAAGCAGTATCGTGTGATTTATTATGTTAGTAAGACTCTAGACTCCGCACAAGTTAATTATACAACTACTGAAAAAGAATTTTTAGTTGTTGTTTTTGCTTTACAAAAGTTTAGGTCTTATTTAATTGGACATCCAGTGAATGTCCATACTGATCATGCTGCTTTGAGACACTTAATAGATAAGCAAGATTCTAAGCCTAGATTAATCTGTTGGGTCCTTTTGCTACAAGATTTTGATTTGACCATAGTGGATAGAGCTGGTAGGGAGAATTTGGTAGCTGATCATTTGTCTAGAATACAAATATTCCTGTTGATTCGATACCTATTAATGAGGATCTTCCCGATGAGCACTTAATGAAGGCAAATGAAGAGCCATGGTATGCTGATATTGTGAACTATTTGGCTATGAGTATTTTCCCAACTAACTTTTCAGCCTCCGACAACAGAGCTCTTGCCAAGCGTTGCAGGTCTTTCATATGGGATGATCCGCATTTTTTCAAAGAAGGAGTTGATGGAAATCTGAGGAGATGCGTGCCACAAGAAGAACAACAAAGTGTGTTGAGTCATTGCCATGAGCTTCATTGTGGAGGACACTATAGTGGCTTGAAAACAGCTCGCAAAGTACTGCAAGCAGGATTTTACTGGCCAACAATACACCGAGATGCTCGAACTTTTGTGAAGAATTGCAACCCATGTCAACGAGGTGGTAATATTAGCATGAAAGACGAAATGCCCCTTCAAGGGAATCTAGTGGTCGAACCTTTCGACGTGTGGGGCATTGATTTCATGGGACAATTTCCATCAAGTGGAGGTTATGTATACATTCTTGTTGCGGTGGATTATGTGACTAAATGGGTGGAGGCAATTCCCACAAAAACGAATGACGGCGCGGTTGTTATGAAGTTCTTGAAGGAAGTAATATTCTCTAGGTTTGGGTGCCCTAGGACAATCATCAGTGATGGAGGGTCACACTTCGTCAATAGAACCTTTGCCTCCCTTCTTAAGAGATACGGTGTCCACCATAGTGTTGCTACGCCATATCATCCACAGACGTCGGGCCAAGTTGAAGTTAGCAACCGTCAAATTAAGAAGATCTTAGAGCGAGTAGTGAAGCCTAGTAGGAAAGATTGGGCAGGAAAATTGAATGATGCACTTTGGGCATACATGACTAGCTACAAGACAGTGATTGGAACCACTCCGTACAGACTTGTGTATGGGAAAGCATGCCATCTTCCCGTAGAACTGGAACACAAGACATATTGGGCTATCAAAGCACTCAATCTTGATATGGGAAAAGCTGGCGAAGAACGGTTGTTGCAACTAGATGAGCTTGATGAATTAAGCCTAGGTGCTTATGAAAATGCCAAGATCTACAAAGAACGTACTAAGAAGTATCATGATCGTGGTATAGTACGTAAGGAACTGATTCCTGGGCAAAAAACTTTGGTATTTAATTCTCGCCTTCGACTATTTCCTGGAAAGCTCCGTACTCGTTGTGATGGACCATACGAAATTATCAAAGTTGCTCCCCATGGAGCTGTAGAACTCTTTGATCCAAACACAGGCAATACTTTCAAGGTGAATGGTCAACGAGTGAAGCCATACTTTGAGATATCTAGTGATCAAAGGGAGGTTGATCATCTTGAGCTTACCCTTACCGCCTCTACTGAAGGTTAGTGTGTTTTGTTGCATATCATTGTGTTGTTTTTTATATTTTCGTAAGTTTTTGGTGATAAAATAGGTCTCTAGATGATAATTTAGCATTTTCGGAGGGAACCCGATTTTCTCCTATTATGCTAAATTATCGATCTTTTTACCTCGTTTATCACCCGTTTTGTTTTCTCACGAGTTTGATTGAGTAATATAGGTCACTTATACAAGTATTAGCTCTCACCTTAAATCCACTTTCGACATTCGGGACGAGCGACGACGTTCAGGTTTGGGGGGGGGGGGGTTATCGCTGGTTATCTCTATACTTGTCTTGCTTATGATAAACTCGTGAAATCTTTTGTTTGCATTTGGATTTGCACGTTTACCGCTTTCTTAGTATTTAGTTGCATACACTACATTCATCCTAGGATAGTTTTGCATGTTTTATGTGGAGTTTATTGCGAAATTTTTTGAACTTTTTATTGGGTAGCTTAACTAATTATGACATTAATCATATGCTTCATCTCTATGAATTTGTTTGAGGTTTTTCTCGCTTGGCTTGTCACTTTTATGTATTGCACTTAGTTAAGCTTGGTAGTCTCGACATCACTTAGTGGTGTTTTCTCTACTGCGGTTCACGAAGGCCTTTATAATAGGATGATGCATGTTAGGATCTTATGGTTGTTTTTCCGAGTAATTATGTACCTAAGAGGCAACAAGTCTTCACCTTGCTTTGAGATTGCTAAATGCCTAGGAAGGAGGTAGTGTGAGATTGTGTGATCCTTTATTTGCAACCTATTCTTTCGAATAGGTTTGGGGAGGGGGTTACGCTATCATTAGACTTGTCTTTTCAATTTTTAGAGTGTGTTGTGAGTTTATTTTCCTTTATTCGTAAATTTTGTACTCCAACCTATTCTTTCGAATAGGTTTGGGGAGGTCGTTTGTGTGACATTGTTTCTTTTTCGTTATGCTACTGCTGGCTAAAAAAATCGAAATAAAAGAGAAAAGAAAAAATTCCAGGAAAAAGAAAAGATATGAAAAAGAAAAAAAAAAGAAAAAAAAGAAAAGACCCAAAAAAAAAAAGGCAAGGAAGGGTCCAAAAAAAGAGCCAAAAAGCAGTTTAGCAAATTGTTGTCTCATTTTTCTATTTTTGTAATGTTCGTAATCGAATTGTAATTTTTCTTTTTGTTTGAGTGTCATCTGTTCTAGACCACCCTCGTCCTGCCATTCAGGAAGTGGTGAATAGCTTAAGACTTTGCTTGAGAGATGGGTAGAATAGGGGAGTGTTATCTTTTTTAGGGAACCCTCCTTCGTTTGATGAGAGCCAGTATTGGTTCGACCTCTTTGAGGAAAAGTCTTAACTTGGTGAACAGTAGTAAGTCCTCAGTTTCATAGGCACGGGACAACCATTCGTATTTGAAGTCTAGGGGTCGAGTCTGAAGGCTAAAAGGTCACTAGAAGGCCAAAACCGAGTCCGAAAATGAAAAGAAATCCAAAAACGCGTCGAAAACACGTCGTTGCCGACTGAACCTCCCGGGCGATTCGCCCGGGACGTGGGGCGGTTCGCCCCACACCAGGCGATTCGCCCGGTGTGTGGGGTGACTCGCCCCACACATTTCGAACCCCTATATATAGTTGCTCAGTTTTCTCCGTTTTTCATACTTTCTCAGACCTTTTTTCTCACCTTTGTCATTAGCTTTAGGTAGGAATTCTCCAGAGCCTGTTCTGGAGATTCTTAGCATAGGAGATACTTTTTCTTATCGTTTTGGAGCTTGTGAGATCGCGATTCTTCAGAGATTGACAACATTCGGTAATATTATATCTCATATTTTTCTACTTTATATTTATTTATCTTTCAACATGTTTTCATTCAATCTTGCTATGATTTCTGTTGATTGCATGACATCTATGAGTAGCTAAATTTATCGTGGTGATAGTATGTGATTTCTTAGCGAAGGGTTAGTAATTATGCTGATGGCGGTAAAGCGAATCAGACTTTGAGTTATTGCTTTATTTCTTTGCTCTATCTAAGCCCTCTATCTTCGTAGTGTTGAATAATAACGGAACACATTGGACAATTCATGATCAAAGATCTCTATGCAAAACGATCGGGTACTTCATGCATGATTATTAACCTGCTATGCTTTGAATGATCATACTATCACTAAGTTCCATTATCTTGATAAGAAAAACTTGTGCTAAGTCGTTTGTTGATTTTATAGTTTAAGTTAGATTAGATAAAGCTAGTTATAGTCCTTAGAGATCGACACTCGAGGTTATTTTACTGCTACACTACGGTTTTCGTTGTAGTTGTGAATTGCCTTTGACTAAATACATATTTATTTGATTAATTAGAATCTGACAAATTCCGATTCATCAACAGTCTTTATTAAGGGCATGCAACCCTTATTAAGGGCATATATGTACTATTACACAGGTCAACGTAATATAATATATGTTTGTTGTTTGACTATTGAGTATCGCTTTCATATTTATATTACACCAGGCATACAGCATGTCATATCTCTATTCCTGTCTGTATTGATATTAAACATGTCCCCTCGGATAGATGACCGATCACACAGATAGTGGGAGTTGTATGAGTTATCATCTATCCCAAACTCTCTCTAGTCGAGGTTCATCTCGGATGTAGGGGTCTGAATGAACCAACTGAGACTACTATGCGTGGAGGTTATACTTGTTAGAGCAAGTATGAGCCGATCCCACGGCCACGGAACGGATTGTTGGACAATCAAGAAACGTTCCCATAACTCCGCATAGTTGTTCGAAGGGTGATTACCGAACAATGGAAGTACCCACCGGAAACTCCCATCGATGTATACTCTACACCGAAGTGTCTATGGGAAGCGGAAAGTTGTCGTAGTGATGCCAGTCGTCCTTTGGACTTACAGGACTTTATCATCACATTTGTTGCCCCATATCCTTGGTGGACCCGTGGATGTCAGATCTGAATAAGCAGTTGACCCAAGACACGATCCATGATTATGGCTACATACAAATGGGGATGATAAGTGATTATGTGAAGGATTCATCTCTCATGTGTAGCACAGGAGAGCACTGCTCATAGTCGTTCATAGTTGTGATTGGTTAAACCGCTGGCCAGCGTATCAATATTATTATGATAGTCATAATAGATATTGGATTCACCATGCAACTCACTGAAGACGTCCTTGGATGTATTATTGGGATAGACACTCCATCGATCCTAGATGCATTCGAGTCAGTCAGATGAAGGGACGTTACCATCGCCGCGTTGAGCGCAACAAACTTCACAACGAAAGGGTTTGCTTTGAGAAACCTCTCAAACGTCCTCATGTATTAATATTGCAAATGGAACCGTCTAGGAATTCCATTTTGCCTAGTCTAGGACTCGCTTAATACATGAGGCCCTATGGGTCACACTATGTGGTGATTCAGCTTATCCGAATATCCTTGAAGATGGAATCGCAATTAATTTAGAATTAATTGTGATTGATGGATTATAATTGATTTGGAATTAATTATAATAATTTGTGGCTCAATTAATGATTTGGAATTATTAATTGAATTGGCTGATTAATTGTATTTTATGTAAATACAATTAAAGATTATATTTTAGAAATATAATAGAGGTTTGATTTGAAAGGATATGTTAATTTAGAATTAATATATGCACATGGGCAAAATCTACTTGGAGTTTGAATTGCCTTAGAATTATAAGTGGGTCCCAAAATCGGGACCAACCTGACCCCCCTTGGACGCGCGTGCAGCAGCACTAGGGGAAGGAGTTCGACTCCTTCCTCTATTAGAAGTCAAGGGATAAGTTAGATTTTCCTGATTGAGTTTTAATTTGATTGGGAATGAATCTAGACTTGAATTGGTTTCCTAGTGCGATAAGAATTAGATTCTTATTCCTTTATGAAGTCTAATTGATTATTCTTTATGCTTCAATTGACTACTATATATAGTAGACTATTAGAGAGTTTTTATTATCGATGGTTGAACACAGTTGATTCAAGATCATTCTTTCTACCAGTTTTCTTAGAGAAAATAAAAGCTCTCCCCTACCTCTCCTCTAGCCACGCGCGCGCCACCCTCACCGGAGGAAAACTGCCGCCCTATCTTCTTGGCCACATAAAGAATATCCTAGCATTCTTTCCGATAAGATGTTCATCCATGGATACCAAGGTTGAGGTTCAAGGAGCTTGAAACTAACTTTTATTGTCTTGCAGATAATCAAAGTATTGCAGATATCTTCGACTTCGACGAAGGAGAAGATTCACCGGACTTTTACGAAGACTTGATACCTGTTCTTGCTTTTGGAATATTGTAAGTCTTCTGATTAATGTGTTTGAAATATATATACGCTGTATGCATGATCAATTAACATGCATGTTAAGAAAATTTTGAAATTCCGCTGTGTACCCTAGGGGTAACTCTGACCATATTTTCATACAATGTCGTCCACACCCGGAGCCTTAGAGTCTCCAATGGAGCTAAGGGCCTCCAATATCTCCTTCTCCGTGACAACAACAACTAACCCTTCTCTATCTAATCGCGTAATTTGTGGACCCAAGCGGAGAACCTCAATATAAACAGCTTGTAATCGACTAGCCGCTGAACCCACTAATCCCTCATAAAAGTCTAGGATTTCCTTTTCAATATCATCATGCGCATGCAGAACCTGCCCCGCTTGAGTTTCCAGCCTGTAGATGCCAGAACGTTTATTTTTTGCACGGACGGATGCATGGAAGTACGTTGTATTGCTGTCTTCCAATCGAAACCAATCAACTTTAGATTTTTGTTGCATGACTTTTTCTTCCAACGCAAGCCATTTCTCCAGCTCTAAGTGTTCCCTCTTCATTTGTTCTATTAAATCATTGTTGAACTTATCTCGGAGGGCCTGTTGCGTGATCTCTAATCTGTCTCTATCCCCTTTTATTCTTTGCGTGACCCCTGTCACCCTGCGGTTTAAGCCCCTGAATAGCGTTTGCAGGCGCTTGAGTTTATACCAAACTCGAGTTTGGTGAGTTCCAGAGCGCACAACAGCCCATCCCGCCTCTACAGTTGGATAGAATTCATGTTGATCAATCAGGCAGTTCAAGAACTTGAAGGGTCTGTTATTTGGCCGGTTGGGGAGTAGATTGGTGATGCGGAGCGGTGAATGGTCGGACAACCCAGGCTCCAAAATCTCCAAAAATCACCTGCTGGTTATTTTGCATCCATGCCATGTTTGCGATGGCATGATCTATACGGGAATAAACCGTATTATTAGACCACGTGAATCGCCCCGTTGCGCATCGACTTCATATAATCTGTTAGGAAACTTGTAATTTTAATGAGCAATTAACCATGCTAAATTAAGGAAAGTCCAGTGACTAGTACTCTTAAGGTCCATAGAAAATTAGAATTTTAAGGACATTGTAAAAGAGGAACGTTTGCTGAAGACTTAGTGTAGGTACTAGATAGGTGCTTTAACCGCTTATGATGTATCTTGTTTTCTGAAAAGAAAAACAACCTATTGAAGCATTTGCTGATGATGTACTTTGTTTACACAAACAAACTATTCAAGCATTAGAACCGTTCAGAAACTTGAAGAATTCGAAGACTGAAGACTAAAGAAGATTTCTGAAGATGGTATCTACAAAGGCACATGTTGCTCAGAAAGTGGAAACTTCAGCAACAGCTTGCATAAGTGAAAATCTATATGACAGAGTAGGTTGTGCTTGCTGAAACTGAGACTGACCACTTGCTGAAATACATATGCGACCTCCTTGCTGAAAGTACTTGCATTTGCGCTCCAACGTTCATATTTGAATTCCATTCAAATGAACATTAAATGCAAAGTAAGCACGCGAAGAACATGAAGACTAGAAGACAAATAAAGGACGCTGCTGAAAGTACAAAAGCAAGAGAGTGACATCTTAAGGAACAAAGCCTTAGAATTCGAAATTCAAATGGCTCCCTTGATTCACGATAAATAGAGGTCATCCGGCAAAGAGTTGAAGTGTGTCAACAACGTGATCAAACTCTCACTTATGCTTAAACACTCAAACTCTTCTATACTCTTCACTGCCATTGATCCGTTCCAAGACTTAAAGCTTGAAAAGGCTACTTGTTAAGAAGTAGAACATTCACGGCTAAGAAATTAGTTAAGTGTTCTTTCTTTCGAACAAGAATAAGTCTTGACACTAGAAACAATCAAACTTGTTTACTGCAAAGTATTCAAAATTTTGTTTCTTAGATTACTTGTTGTAGCTGAATAAGTTATAATCAAGTTATCTCATCCCAAACCTCTCTAACTGAAAAAAACACCTTTTCAGGCGTGAAATTCAGGGGGGACTTAATCAAGCATAGAGTTGCTGATTATAAGTCCCAAGTTTGGTGGAGAATAAGGTTTCGTTCTCTAGTTAGGTTGGAAACGAAGCAAGTGTGCTTTGGTTTCTATAGAATCGCTCTAGATAGGTGTTGTAAGGAACCTCAAACTTATCTTAGTGGATTCAGTCCTAGAAAGGACAAAGTGGATTAGTTGAGAGATTACGCCACTCTCAGATACCACTATAAAAGTGTTTGTGTGATTTACTTTACTGCATTTAGTTTTCAGCAGAGCATATCTATCTGTACACTGTCACTCTACTCACTTGCTGAAACAATCACTTACTGATAAAGCACTTATTGTACAAAGACTTTCGCTCTCTGAATTTAAGTATCAGTAAAACTCGTTACTGAAAAGTAACTAGTACTTGCTGAGAAAGTTAAGTATCAGCAAACTCATTACTGAAAAGTAATAAGCCCTTGCTGAGAAAGTTTTTAAACGACGAAAGTTTTAAAAGACTATTCACCCCCCCCCCCTCTAGTCTTTTTTTGTTGTTTAAAGGGACCAACAAGTGGTATCAGAGCTGGAGGTTCTTTAACCTTCAGCACTGAACCTAGATCCCCTTAGGTGCTTTCCGTAAATCACTCTCACTTGATCAGTTTGGTTGTCTTTTGCTGACAGGATGTCTTTAGGAGACGCTCCCTTGCTGAAGATGGAAAATTATGAAAAATGGCGAAACAACATGATGCTACATCTTGAAGCCATTAGTGATGAGATGGTTACTGTCATAAATGATGAACCTATCAAAATCATTAAACTTGAGAGAAGTTTCCCTCATAAAACCACAGAAGCTGGAAAGGAAACTATCTTAAGTGAACCAGTTGATATTGTCGTTCCAAAACCAAGAGAGAAATGGACTTCTGACGAAGCCAAGATATTCCGTCTTGATGGCCAATCAAGAAACATCATCATTCGATCAACTCCGGATACTATACAGTGCAAACTGTGGGGTGCCAAAACTGCAAAGGAAGCTTGGAAAATGGTTCAAGATCTTTGTGTTGGATCTGACAAGACCAAGGAAAACAAACTCGAAGTGCTGAAGTTAAAGTTCCAGAACTTTAAACAAGGTACAAATGAGTCACTGGAAGACTTGGACTTCAGATTCACAACTCTAGTTAGTGAGATGGCCGCCTTGGGAGTTGGAAATCTTGACTCAGATTTTGAGAAGGTGAAAACCATTATCAGAAGTCTGAACCAAGAATGGATCCATACTCAGAACTTCTACTACAATCAAGGAATGCCAAACATCACACCTACAGAGTTGTTATCTCATCTTTCTACTGTCAACTATGAGACAAAGCAAAGAGAAAATGTGTTTGCTGAAAAATCGCAAAACATTGCTCTTGCTGCAAAGCCGTCATCTTCTGAAAAGAAGAATGATAAAGAGCCCGCTGATGAAAATGCTTTAGTTGTTACAAACATGAAGAAATTCATCAGTAAGGAACTTGAAAGGAGAAAAGCAAAAGAGAATCTGAAAAAGCATCTTGGTAACAACTACCATAAATACAAGAATGAGGATAGCTCGCTGAACAAGCAGGCTCAGCAATTAAATTCCACTGAAGAACCAACAGTTGGTAATGATCTCTGCTGTTATTGCAAAAAGCCTGGACACTTCAAAGCAAATTGTCCTTTGCTGAAAGGTAAATCTGCTGAAAAGAAGAAGAAGTTCAAAAGGGCTTTGATTGCTAAAGAAAAGAAGAAGCTTCAAGCAAAAATCGATGCATTGTGCATTGATACCAGCTCCGAAGACAGTGAGGAAGAAAGCTCAGACACTGAAGATGAAGAGGCCACTCTTGACGTAGAGATTGGCAAAGAAGTTTATGGAATAGCTATGGAAGCTTATCCAGATGTGTCAAACTACGAATTCTGCCTCATGGCCAGTCAGGTAAACAGTCCTACCTCTGACTCTGACTCAGAAAGTGAAGATGAGATTGACCTTGACAAAATTCAAGGAGAAATCGAAAGATTTGAGAAAACTCTGAGCAAACAGCAAGAGAAACTACAAAATGTTGAAACTCTGACCAAGCAGACTACTGAAAAGTATGTATTGCTGATGAAAGAGACAGAAAAGAAATATGCTGAAATATTGCATCTCAAGAAGTTGATTGTTGAAGCTACATAGAAGAATTCTCAGATGGCAATAGAATTGGAAGAATATCAGTCCTCAATTCTAAAGTTACTTGCTAAAATACCGGAAATGAAAAAGATGAAAATCAATTTCAAATCTTATGTTGATGCAAGTAATACGCTGACTGAACTAAATTCTTATATGAGAGATCCATCTTAGAAAGAAGGTTTAGGTGCAACGTATGAAGGTGATGATGTAATAATCTTAAGTAAAGACAAATCACCAATTATCTTTGTACGTGCAACTAATAGTGGTCAACCAGAACTCTATCAGTTTGGCCAATCTATGGTTGCTGAAAAATACAATCAAGTACCTACGACCGTAAAGCCCGTTGTTGCTACTCAAAGTAACAAGACTTTAAAAGGAAAACAGGTTGCTGAAAAGCAAACTGTAAAGAAAAAGGATGTTGTAAAGCATTCCGCCAAACAAGTTGCTGAAAAGCAATTTGTTAAGTCAAAAGGCAAGATTACTAAAAGTAATCAGAAGACCTTTGTTGACAAACCTGAATCAAATAAGGTTGCTGAGACAAAAGCTCAGCATTCTCCGAAAAGTGGACTCGGTTTCAAAACCAAGCAAAGTCAACTTTTTCATGAGTATAAGCAAAGTCAGCAAAGATACTTCAAAGAGATGAACAAAACTAAGCCTAAGAGTTCTGAAAAGACTCAAAATGCTAGGGCTAGAAGGAACCTTGCTAGAAAAGAACTTACTGAAAAGTATGTTCAGCAAAAAGGTCAACCGAGCAAGACACCACATCAGAAAGTGGATTCGATCAGCACCAATCAAAAGTCTTTTGGCTCAAAACCTCCTAGTTCCTCAGCAAGTAGAAAACAAGTCAAAGTTGAAAAACTTAAAAAGACTTGGGTTTCCACTGGACGCATTCTTGAACATGTTAATGGACATCCAATATTGGATAATTAACTTGTTTGCTCTTGATTGTGCAGACTTCAGCCACGGAGACAAACGATGCAATCTGGCACTTTGACAGTAGTTGTGGAAAGCACATGACGGGCAACAAGAATAACCTTATAAACTATAGACGGTGGTCTAAATGTCCAATAATAAGGTTTGCTGGTGGAGCCTCTGGTTCTACAAAAGGCTATGGTGACGTGAAGTTCGGATGCATTACCATTTCGGGAGTTCTTTATGTCAAAAATCTTAAGTTTAACCTTTTCAGCATGAGTCAATTTGTTGATAAAAAAAGGATACTTCATCAAAATCAAAAGTGATGAATGTAAACTTATAGACTTTGAGACAAAGAAGGTTATTATGGTTGCTAGAAGATCAGGAGAATTGTACACTGTAGATTGGTCTTCAGCAATCGTTGAAAAATGCCTTGTCTCAGATCACGATTGCCTTGCTGAAAAAGCATGATTATGGCATAAACGAACAAGTCACCTAAACTTCAAGACGCTGAATAAGCTGTCTAAAAAGGCTCTTTTAGTTGGATTACCTAAGGTTACTTTTAAGAAGGATGGTGTTTGCAATGCATGTCAGCAAGGAAAGCAAACCAAATCTTCTTTTAAGAACAAGGCAGTACCGTCAACTACAAAACCTTTACAACTCTTGCACATGGACTTGTTTGAATCTTCTTCAACAAGCTATGCTGGTAAGAAGTATGGTCTGGTGGTGGTACATGACTATTCAGGATTCACTTGGGTAGTATTTATCAAACAAGTCTGAAACAAGGACTGAAATCTTTAACTTGCTAAATAAGCTTGAAGTCATGAAAAATGACAAGGTAAAAGTCATAAGAACAGACCATGGTACTGAGTTTGTAAACCAGTACATAACTGAGTATTGCACTTCAAAAGGCATATAACATCAGTTATCCTTAGTAAGGACACCACAACAAAACGGTGTTGCTGAAAGGAAGAATCGCACCCTAAAAGAAGCTGCAGGAACAATGCTTGCTGACACTGAAAAAAGTGAAGATTACTGGGTTGAAGCGATTAATACCGCCTGTTACACTCAAAACAGATGTCTGATTACTAAGGAATACAATAAAACTCCTTATGAGTTATTTGTTGGAAGACCTCCTAACATCACCCATCTAAGAGTATTTGGTTGCAAGTGTTTTGTTCTTAACAATGGTAGAGAATACCTAAGAACATTTCAACCAAAGGTAGACGAAGCGATATTTCTTGGTTACTCCTTGCATAGTAAAGCTTATAGAGTTTACAACAAAAAGGCACAAAAGATCGAAAAATCAGTGCATGTTGTATTCTACGAAAAGTCACAAGGAGTGCCTGCTGAAGAAGAAATATCAGATTGTATGAAGAAGCTACTCATACATGAGCAAAGAACTAAATCTAATGCTAGGAAAATCAATTCAATTGAACTAAATGATGATTCTCACGATGACTCTCCTCCCCCAAGTCATGACAAGATAAATATAGTTCATGACAAAGAATTTCCAGCAAAAGACGCAGCTGCTCCGGATGTTGCTGAAACTACGCAACTTCCTGTGCCTGCTGATGAACCGGAATTTGTTAGATTCTAATTAATCAAATAAATTTGTATTTAGCCAAAGGCAATTCACAACTACAACGAAAACCGTAGTGTAGCAGTAGAATAACCTCGAGTGTCGATCTCTAAGGACTATAACTAGCTTTATCTAATCTAACAACTATAAAATCAACAAACGACTTAGCACAGGTTTTTCTTATCAAGATAATGGAAGTTAGTGATAGTATGATCATTCAAAGCATATTGGTTAATAATCATGCATGAAGTACCCGATCGTTTTGCATAGAGATCTTTGATCATGAATTGTCCAATGTGTTCCGTTATTATTCGACACTACGAAGATAGAGGGCTTAGATAGATCAAAGAAATAAAGCAATAACTCAAAGTCTGATTCGCTTTACCGCCATCAGCATAATTACTAACCCTTCGCTAAGAAATCACATACTATCACCAACGATAAATTTAGCTACTCATAGATGTCATGCAATCAACAGAAATCATAGCACGATTGAATGAAAACATGTTGAAAGATAAATAAATATAAAGTAGAAAAATTATGAGATACAATGTTACCGAAGGTTGTCAATCTCCGAAAAATCGCGATCTCACAAGCTCCAAAACGATAAGAAAAAGTATCTCCTATGCTAAGAATTCCCAGAACAGGCTCTGGAGAATTCCTACCTAAAACTAATGAGAAAGGTGTGAAAAAAGGTCTGAGAAAGTATGAAAAAACGAAGAAAACTGAGCAACTATATATAGGGGTTCGGATCGTGTGGGGCGAGTCGCCCCACACACCGGGCGAATCGCCTGGTGTGGGGCGAACCGCCCCACGTCCCGGGCGAATCGCCCGGGAGGTGCAGTCGACAAACGACGCGTTTTCAACGCGTTTTAGGATTTCTTTTCCTTTTCGGACTCGGTTTTTGCCTTCTAGTGACCTTTTAGCCTTCAGACTCTTCCCCTAGACTCAAATCCTATCCGGAATCTTCTAGATACTCCAAAAATGTCCCTGGAACACCAATTCTTCGTTCTCTTCAATATAATTGCCCGGAAAACCACGTTTTTCACCCAAAACCTGTAAAATGCAAACTAAAGGGAAACGTGACACTATTCTAATAAAATGCAATATAATATAGGTAAATTAACATAGAGGATAGCTAAATTGGTGAAAAAAGACTCGAATGAAAGTGTAAAATACACGTTCATCAAACTCCCCAAACCGAACCTTTGCTTGTCCTCAAGCAACTAAGCTAGACTCTAATGCAAAAAACAATGCAACACAAAAATGGAGTCTCATGCCGAATCAAATGAACTAATCTATTGAATCTATCAAAAAACATATGAGCACAAACCATACAAATCATAACATGGATATTGGTTGAAGAATGCATCGATTGACTCATACACATTCACATAAGCACTTATGTCAAGACAAGATAGTCTCTCGTAACATTCTCTACCTGGACCTAGTCAGTGACGACGTAATGAAAAATGTTAACATTCGAATGGTTGTCCCGTGCCTATGAAACAGAGGACTTACTACTGTTCACCAAGTTAAGACTTTTCCTCAAAGAGGTCGAACCAATACTGGCTCTCATCAAACGAAGAAGGGTTCCCTAAAAAAGATAACACTCCCATGTTCTACCCATCTCTCAAGCAAAGCCTTAAGCTATTCACCACTTCCTGAATAGCAGGACGAGGGTGGTCTAGAACAGATGACACTCAAACAAACAAAAGACAGAAAATTACAACACGATTACGAACATTACAGAAATTGAAAAATGAGACAACACTTTGCTAAACTGCTTTTTTGACTTTTTTGGACCCTTCTTTGCTTTTTTGGGGTCTTTTCTTTTTTTTCTTTTTTTCTTTTTCAGATTTTTTTCTTTTTTTCTGGAATTTTTTTCTCTTTTTTTTTTTTAGCCAGCAGTAGCACAATGAAAAAGAAACAATGTGACACAAACGACCTCCCCAAACCTATTCGAAAGAATAGGTTGGAGTACAAACTTAAAAGAAAAATAAACTCACAACACACACTCAAAAAAGAAAAACAAGTCTAATGATAGCGTTACCCCCTCCCCAAACCTATTCAAAAGAATAGGTTGCAAACAAAGGATCACACAATCTCACGCTACCTCCTTCCTAGGCATTTAGCAATCTCAAAGCAAGGTGAAGACTTGTTGCCTCTTAGGTACATAATTACTCGGGAAAAAACCATAAGACCCTAACATGCATCATCCTATTATAAAGGCCTTCGTGAACCGCAGTAGAGAAAACACCACTAAGTGATGTCGAGACTACGAAGCTTAACAAAGTGCAATACATAAATGTGACAAGCCAAGCGAGAAAAACCTCAAACAAATTCATAGAGATGAAGCATATGATTAATGTCATAGTTAGTTAATCTACCCAATAAAAAATTTGGCAATAAATTCCACATAAAACATGCAAGACTATCCTAGGATGAATGTAGTGTATGCAACTAAAAACTAAGAAAGCGGTAAACGTGCAAATGCAAACAAAAAACAAGATACCAATCAACACAAAGTCAAACAATACTTAACATCACGGTTCACATCCCATCCCCCTCATGAAACTTAAGCTAGTCCCTAGCAAAAGAGAATGAGTAAATAAAAAGTGATACTAGATGTTACCGAACGGTTTGGCCTCGGTCGGCTGAGAGTGGACATGTGAAAAGACTAGTTATCGGGATTGTTATCCCCATAATAGTCTCTCCACATGTCAGACAGGAGATCCTGTTGCCGCTGGATGAGCTGTTGTTGTTCCCACATTACTTGCCTCTCCTCTCGGCGATGCTCCTCAATCATCTCTGATGAATGCGCGGGATTGTCAGTTCCGGATCAATCAAATAAATTTGTTATTTAGCCAAAGGCAATTCACAACTACAACGAAAACCGTAGTGTAGCAGTAGAATAACCTCGAGTGTCGATCTCTAAGGACTATAACTAGCTTTATCAAATCTAATTTAGAATATAAAAACAGCAGACGATATAGCAAGGGTTTTTCTAACAGATAATGGAGATTGTTGATAGTATGGTCCTTCAAAGCATAACGGGTTAATAATCATGCGTAAATTCCTCGGTTTTTCATGGAGATCTTTGATCAATAATTGTCCTGTTGTAATTATCAAACACTACGAAGATATAGATAGGTCAAAGACTAATGAATTGTCCAATTGTGTTCCGTAATTATTCAACACTACGAAGATATAGATATAGATAGGTCAAGTCTATGAATTGTCCAGTTGTGTGCAATAATTAATCAACATACGAAGATATAGATTCTGGTAGATCAAAGAAATAAAGCAATAACACGGAGTATAATGCGCGATATAGCCATTAGCATAATTATCAACCCTTCGCTAAGAATTCACATACTATCACCAATGATAAGTTTAGCTACTCATAGTTGTCATGCAATCAACAGAAATCATAGAGGAAAACATGTTGAAAGATATATAAAAATAAGTAGAAAAACTATAAGATACAATGTTACTGAAGGTTGTCAGTCTCCGAAGAATCGCGATCTTACAAGCTCCAAACTGCGATGAAAAAGTATCTCCTAAGCTATGAACCCCCAGAACAGGCTCTGGGAAGTTCCTACCTAAAACTACAGAGAAAGGTGAGAGAATAGGTCTGGAAAAGTATGAAATTCGGAGAAAAACTAAGCAACTATGTATAGTGTTCGAATTTGTGTTGGGCAAAGGGCCCCACACACCGGGCGAGTCGCCTGGTGTGGGGCGATTCACCCCACGTCCCGGGCGATTCGCCCGGGAGTAAATTCCGGGATTTTGCACGTTTTCGACGCGTTTTTGGATTTCTTCCCCTTTTCGGACTCGGTTTCTGACTTCTAGTGGCCTTCTAACCTCCAGATTCGACCCCTAGACTTCAAATCCTATCCGGAAACCTTCAGATACTCCAATTAGGCTTCTGGAACACCAATTCCTTGTCAACTTTCATATAATTGTCCTGAAATCCTCGTTTTTCAACCAAAACCTGTAAAATAAAAACTAGAGGGAAACGTGACACTATTCTAATAAAATGCACTAAAATATAGCTAAATTAACATAGAGGATAGCTAAAATAGGTGAAAAAGACTCAAATGAAAGTGTAAAATACACATTCATCAAACTCCCCAAACCGAACATTTGCTTGTCCTCAAGCAACTAAGCTAACCTCTAATGCAAAAAACAATGCAAGACACAAAATGGAGTCTCTTGCCAAATAAAATGAACTAATCTACTGAATCTATCAAAAAATATATGAACAAAAACCATATAAATCAAAACATGAATATAGGTTGAAGAATGCCTCGATTGACTTATACACATCCACATAAGCACTTATGTCAAGACAAGATAGTCTCTCGTAACATTCTCTACCTGGACCTAGTCAGTGACGACGTAATGAAGCATGCTAAGATACGAATGGTTGTCCCGTGCCTATGAAACTGAGGACTTACTGCTGTTCACCAAGTTTAAGACTTTCCCTCAAAGAGGTCGAACCAGTACTGGCTCTCATCAAACGAAGGAGGGTTCCCTATAAAAGATAACACTCCCCTATTCTACCCATCTCTCAAGTAAAGTCTTAAGCTATTCACCACTTCCTGAATGGCAGGACGAGGGTGGTCTAGAACAGATGACACTCAAAACAAAAGACAAAAATAGAAAATTACAACACGATTACAAACATTACAAGAATTGGAAAATGAGACACAACACTTTGCTAAACTGCTATTTGGCTTTCTTTTTGTTTGGAACCTTCTTGGCTTTTTTGGGGTCTTTTCTTTTCTTTTTTTTTCCTTTCCAGTTTCTGCTTTTTTTTATTCTTTCCTGGAATTTTTCTTTCTTTATTTTCGATTTATTTTTTTTAGCCAGCAGTAGCATAACGAAAAGAGAAACAAAATGACTCACAATGACTTCCCCAAACTTATTCGAAAGAATAGGTTGGAGTACAGAAGTTACGAGAAAGGAAAAATAAATTCACAACAAAAAACGAAAAACAAGTCTACGATGGTGTAACCCCCTCCCCAAACCTATTCGGAAGAATAGGTTATAAACAAAGGATCACACAACCTCACACTACCTCCTTCCTAGGCATTTAGCAATCTCAAATCATGGTGAAGACTTGTTGCCTCTTAGGTACATAATTACTCGGGAAAAC
This sequence comes from Plantago ovata, assembly GCA_028274465.1. Taxonomy (NCBI): domain Eukaryota; kingdom Viridiplantae; phylum Streptophyta; class Magnoliopsida; order Lamiales; family Plantaginaceae; genus Plantago; species Plantago ovata. Next base: position 55,028,216 of record CM051457.1, read on the forward strand.
AACCATAAGACCCTAACATGCATCATCCTATTATAAAGGCCTTCGTGAACCGCAGTAGAGAAACACCACTAAGTGATGTCGAGACTACCAAGCTTAACTAAGAGCAATACATAAATGTGACAAGCCAAGCGAGAAAAACCTCAAACAAATTCATAGAGATGAAGCATATGATTAATGGCATAGTTAGTTAATTTACCCAATAAAAAAGTTCAAAAAATTCAGCAATAAACTCCATATAAAACATGCAAGACTATCCTACGATGAATGCAGTGAATGCAACCTAAAAAACTAACAAAGCAGTAAACGTGCAAATGCAAATGCAGACGGATAAAACATGCAAGGTACTATACTCATCCTACCAATACCAAGCTCCAAACTAACAACACTAGATCACTTAAATCCCATCCCCCCTCATGAAATTAACGCTAGTCCCTAGCAGTAAGAAAATGAGGAAATAAGATGTGATACTAGATGTTACCGCATGGTTTGGCCTCGGTCGGCTGAGTATGCTGCTTGTGAGTTATTGGGACTGCTCTGGGAGCCTTATAGGGTGTAATCAGGTCTTCTGGTAGGTGCGGTAGTTCCAGTTATAGGCCGGATAGGAACAACTCCTCAATCTGTATCATTATTGTCCGTATGGCCTTCACTGTCACTTCTGTCACGCACATCCTCACCAGTAGAGTTGCAGTGTCGAAGAGAATCTTCAAGACTGGCCGCCTCTGTTATGGAATCCTCCATCCTGTAGCCCTCCAATAGGCTGTGAACCGTTGAAGGAAAAAGAGCAGTGGTATCAGAGCCTCCCTCTCCAGCGTTTTACACCCCGAGGAGGTTACAGTAAGCTGCTCGGATCTTCAGAAGTCTTCTCCCATTTTTTCCAATGTCGACCACATTCTCTACGGTTGATGCGACCGATGTCTATATGATGCTCCCTTTAGAGGCAGTCAAGGGGCACCCCAACGAGGGGCTGGGCACCCATGTCATTATGTTTTGGAACCAAGCTAGCGCTTCGGAACTTTCTAGCAACTGTGAACTCAAGATTGAATCTGTCGCGGCAAGATTGTCCCGGTGCCTTCCAGTTCACTCGAACTTTGCAGTCCTTGTGATGGATTGCTGACGTAATAATTGTTTTTGTCCCTTCGGTGGTGCATGAATAGGCATATGAGTCCTTACTCCAGGTGTCCTCTAGCTCCTCCTCTTGGATAACCCGCGACGTTGCTGCAAAAGTTCGTGGCTCGAACGCACCTCTAACGAGATCACTCTTCTTGACATGGTTGTAATCGATCCCCCTCCAATACTTCATAGTAATCATACGGGAATGCTCCTCTCCCTTGGCATGATTCCTACAAAAAACAGTTAGTACCTCGTATGACACAAAACTGACTCATGCATATGCTAGTGTAAGAACCAAACACACAAGTGATAAAATCAACAATCGAACTCCCCAAATTCTTAATGTCTAGCCTAGCTTCTTCAACATGCAACATACCAATGTAACTACTACATGCAATACATCACATTATTCTCTTGCTAGACAACCAATAACCTAAATAGCTAGGCTCAATTCATACCATAGTAGCGAAAAATTCTAGCATCATAAATCCTCATACTCAACAATTAAGCATTCTATCATCAAATCCATCATCATTACATCAATAAACACAATCGTATGCAAGAAATGAAAGATAAAGATATATTGCATAACAAGATATATCATCTAGTAGCAAATTCCCAAATCAACAATCCAAGCATAATTGAGCATGCAATTGATAGTAAATAACGCTTCTAATCACACAAACAACCTACCCATGCATCATATAAGCATAATTGAAGCTCAAATTAGAAAACCCCCAAATTTGAAAAATTAGGGTTCATAAGAAGATACCTCAGATCTGAAAAACTAATGCACTAGGGTAAAATCTGTTCGGATGAAAAGATAGATCATGTAACAGGCTTCGATTGAAGCTATAGAACACTAAATTTGGTGGAAATATGAAGAAGTTATGAAGGTTTGAAGATATTTTGAAAATGGGGGAATTTTTGGAGTTCAAAGGAAGAAGATGAAGTGAAATGAGGAAAAATGGGGGAGAACCCCGATTTATTCTTCTGCAGGTCGTGGGGCGAATCTCCCCGCGCGTCCGGAGCGCGCGCTCGCGCTCTGGACTCGTAGGGCGATTCGCCCCCCACCTCAGGAGGTGGGGAGACGAACGTTTCGAGAAAAAATGCGGTTTTTAGTCCTCGAAAACTATTTTCACAAAAAATCATTCGAAAAATCTCACTCAAACATAACAGAAGCACATACGACACAGAGATGAACAAATTCACATATGAGAAGCAAATTGTTCAAGAATGAATGCATGCAGGAAAGCGGTAAAGAAAGCGATAAAAACCCCGGGTTGCCTCCCGGATAGCGCCATTGTTTAAAGTCTTTGACTCGACTCCTGTTTACGCCTAGCTCTTCTTCTTGAGGGTACTAAACTTCCCCTTCATGAATCTCCTCCTCATGCCACGAACCTGTGAATAAGAAAGAACATAGGCTGCAAGACCACAGTAGTGAGTAGTGTGAGAAGTATCAGGTGGATCAGGTGGATCAGATATGGCTCGCAACACATGTCGCTTTCCATCCACCTCAATAGTGCAAGTCCTTCGGTAGATATCCATCACGGAGCGTAGCTTAGTCAAGAACGTTCTTCCCAAGAGAATGGCATCCCCCGTCCAAGGTGTAGACGCCGGCATAACTACAAAATTGGTGTATACGGAAGCTTCACCAATCTTGATCAATACATTCTTCACAACGCCTTCGGGTCTCACAAAGGATCCATCCGCCAGTTGCACAATAGCCTTATGCACAGATAGTTTTCCAAGGCTACTCTTCTCGAACACATTCAAAGGGAGCACATTGGAGTACGATCCCGTGTCTAGTGTGGCACGGATATCTTCAAGTTCCCCAATCCCGACCTTAACATCGAAACTTTGAGGGAGTGGCTCGGGATCCTCTTGCTCCTCTTCACTCTCGTTAGCACCAAGGTCCTTCTCTTCTTCCTCAGCCTGTGGGGGCACTTCCCCCTTGCAACACTCGCACTTAGCAACCTTCTTGATGGTGATTTCAACAGGTAGATCACCAGCCAAGGTAATGGGCATCAACTTCTCAGTGTTGCTAGGCAGCTTGCCTTGTTCCCTACTTGCTCCTCGGTCGATCAACTCTTGCATCTTTTGTTGGGCAAGCCTAGTGCTCTCTTCCAACCTATCAAGTCTCGCTCTAGTCTTCTCAGAATCTTCTTCATAACGTTTGAGAAAACTTTGGGTGTGATCAACCATCTTTTGCAAGTTCTCCATCAGTTGAGCCGACTTCGACTTCGGTTGCTCTTTCGGAGCGGGGTTTTCGCAGTTGTCATTACCATAGTTAAGCCTACTACGGTCTTGGTTAGGGCCATAAGTTTGGCTAGCCGGTGCATATCCTTGATTGTTTTGGAACCCTCTTCTCCAGAATGCACCTCGAGGATTCCTACCGTCTTGTCCGTAGCTAGCTTCTTGAGTACCAAACTCCGTAGCAAAGGCTTCCTCTTCGCCTCCTTGAGCCCAGTTGCCATCATCATACGCAAGCTCCGATCTACACATATGAGCCCCATGCCCATAGTTCTTGCATATTCGGCAAACTTCGTTCGAAACAGTTGTTCCAGCGGCGCTCTTGAGGACTTGCATCAATTCGTTGGTAAAGCACTCGAATTGATCCCCATTTCCCCTATACATAAGGGCTTCTTGAGTCGGTGGAGCTTCAGGTCCACGTCTCCTAACCATCGCTCTTGGATCCTTGAATTGCGAACCCTTAGCAAGCCTTTCGAAAACTGCCCAGACGGCTTCTGCGGTTTCCTCCCAAATATTGCCTCGGCATTGGAAACCCACCGTTTGTTGGTTCTCGAAGGTTTGTCCATTGTAGAAGTGTTGGACTAGGTCTCGGAAAGCTCAAAACCATGGTGAGGGCACTTGTTCGTGAGATCTTGGAATCTCTCAAACGCGGTGTAGATGGTCTCATCGTAGTCCTGTTTGAATCCAGTGATTTGCGCCTTTAGCGCGGTAGTCAAGGTGTGAGGGAAGTATTTTTCCATGAAAGCTGAAAAAACCTTTTCCCATGTGTCCAGCGAGCCTGCTAGTAGAGAACTCAACCATGACTTGGCTCTGTCGCCAAGCCCCATAGCAAAAACCTTCATCCTCAACTCATCCGTTGTTATTTCAGCTCCGGGTCGTGGGAGTTGGTTGACGAAATCATCGATATCGTGCAAGTACCCCATCACATCTTCCCTTGATAAGCCATAGAACCTCGGAAGTTGTTGGAATGCGTGGTTCTTGATTTCCAGATCTCGAGTTGCAGATGAAAGAACAATCGTCGGTCCCATCATACGATCCTTGGAGGGTTGAACCCATGCTTTCAGTGGTCTAACTTCTGCCATTCTGTCGATTTCCTTGAAAAGACTGTGTAGAGATTCAGAGAAATCAGTATCCTCTATTCCCTCTAGCTCACGCCTTTGAAGTAGTCGCCTTCTCTGGTGGTAGACTCTGTCGATCTCAGCAATTGAATCAGCAAGCGGTGTTCCCCTAGATCGTGTATGTGGCATACACTATCTGTAACAGACTAGGAAAGCAGTATGAGAGAGAGATTAAAAAGGAAAACTAAAACTACTAGAATTACGAATTGAATGCTGAAAATATAAACAAATTAAACAGAAAAAAGGAGTATAGTCCCCGGCAACGGCGCACGTTTGATGAATGCGCGGGATTGTCAGTTCCGGATCAATCAAATAAATTTGTTATTTAGTCAAAGGCAATTCACAACTACAACGAAAACCGTAGGGTAGCAGTAGAATAACCTCGAGTGTCGATCTCTAAGGACTATAACTAGCTTTATCAAATCTAATTTAGAATATAAAAACAGCAGACGGTATAGCAAGGGTTTTTCTAACAGATAATGGAGATTGGTGATAGTATGGTCCTTCAAAGCATAACGGGTTAATAATCATGCGTAAATTCCTCGGTTTTGCATGGAGATCTTTGATCAATAATTGTCCTGTTGTAATTATCAAACACTACGAAGATAGATAGGTCAAAGACTAATGAATTGTCCAATTGTGTTCCGTAATTATTCAACACTACGAAGATATAGATATAGATAGGTCAAGTCTATGAATTGTCCAGTTGTGTGCAATAATTAATCAACATACGAAGATATAGATTCCGGTAGATCAAAGAAATAAAGCAATAACACGGAGTATAATGCGCGATATAGCCATTAGCATAATTATCAACCCTTCGCTAAGAATTCACATACTATCACCAATGATAAGTTTAGCTACTCATAGTTGTCATGCAATCAACAGAAATCATAGAGGAAAACATGTTGAAATATATATAAAAATAAGTAGAAAAACTGTAAGATACAATGTTACCGAAGGTTGTCAGTCTCCGAAGAATCGCGATCTTACAAGCTCCAAACTGCTATGAAAAAGTATCTCCTAAGCTATGAACCCCCAGAACAGGCTTTGGAAAGTTCCTACTTAAAACTACAGAGAAAGGTGAGAGAATAGGTCTGGAAAAGTATGAAATTCGGAGAAAAACTGAGCAACTATATATAGTGTTCGAATTTGTGTGGGGCGAAGGGCCCCACACACCGGGCGAGTCGCCTGGTGTGGGGCGATTCGCCCCACGTCCCGGGCGATTCGCCCGGGAGTAAATTCCGGGATTTTGCGCATTTTCGACGCGTTTTTGGATTTCTTCCCCTTTTCGGACTCGGTTTCTTACTTCTAGTGGCCTTCTAACCTCCAGATTCGACCCCTAGACTTCAAATCCTATCCGGAAACCTTCAGATACTCCAATTAGGCTTCTGGAACACCAATTCCTTGTCAACTTCAATATAATTGCCTTGAAATCCTCATTTTTCAACCAAAACCTGTATAATAAAAACTAAAGGGAAACGTGACACTATTCTAATAAAATGCACTAAAATATAGCTAAATTAACATAGAGCATAGCTAATAGGTGAAAAAGACTCAAATGAAAGTGTAAAATACACATTCATCAATCTCCCAATCGCGGTTGCGCTGGGCAATGTGTTCGTCAAGGTCATGTCGCATTCCTTGGACAGTAGTGGTCAAGGCTGCAACACTATCATTGATATGGGCCCGAAAATCAGAGAAGTCAAAACCTTGAGACCCATGTGGTGCTCGAGGCGGTGCATGTGGTGCTCTATGGACAAAAGGAATATCCGGTATAGGGGCTCGGTCATCATCAGCTTCCATAGCATCCTCATAATCATTTTCATTATCAGAATCAGTCGGTTGGAAGGGTGCTTCCACATCAGCAGCAGCAGCCGTGGGGTTCTTCATTTGATACCTAGTCAGCTGCACATCAATAGTCGAAGGTGAAAGGGAAGCGACCTCGCAATCTCCCTCGTCAATGTCCTCGACCCCGTAATATTTGCAGTAGGCGGTGATGAAGCTCGGAAAAATGAAGGGCTTCTTCTTCTTCTCCCAATGGCGATCATACTCGGCATACATGATGTGACCAATGTCGATTCAATGCTTGCCTATCAAGCAGTAGAGGAGCTCGGCATAATTCGGCTGTATCCAAGTGTCATTCATTCTGGGGATCAAGTTGAAAATGCAAAATTTCATGACCACCTTAGCCTCGATGCTAAGGTCACTATGACGGATTCGTGCAGGTTGTGCTTCGGTATCTGGATACCTATACTCCCTGTTGCAGATCACATCTGTAATTGCACTTCCGATCCCCCTAGTGGCCCTTGAATATTCGTAGGAGTGGTTGCTTCCTGTGAACTCCCATTCCCCAAGATGGATGAAGGCAGAAATTGAGGCCGGCGTCCATGGTACTATTACGCCCCGAACGAGTACCCCCTCCTTCTCCTCAAGGTCAGTGTATCCTGCATAGAACTCATGAAGGAGGCTCGTATCGTACCCCTTGAACCGGTTGGAAGTATACCAAACCCAATTCCTTCTCCTCGCCAGACGGGAGAGTGTCCTGTACCCCACCCTGTGAGCTACCTCATCCGGAATGTCGATCCTTCTGTCCGGTATAATCGATCGCCCACCTTGAGCTTGCTCCACTTCGAGCCTCTGTCAGACATCTATTGCGGCTAGAGACAACTCGTACAACTCGTGGGAAGGTTGGGAGCTTGATGCTACCCCCTTACCCTTCTTGCTTGAGCCAACTTTCTTCAATCCTCGTGGAGCCATGATTCCTACAAACAGCAATTAGTATCTTGTATGACACAAAACAGACTTATGCATACGCAAATGCAAGAGCGAACATACGAGCGATATCTACAACAATCGAACTCCTCAAAAACCTCCATGTCTAGTCTAGCTACTTCAACATGCAACATATCAATGTAACTACTACATGCACATATCACATTATGCTCTTGCTAGTCAACCAATAGCCTTGAATCATAAGGCTCAATTCATACCATAGTAGCAAAAAGTCTAGCATCATAAATCCTCAACTTCATCAATCATGCATTCTACCAACATGCCCATCATTATCACATCAACAAACACAAGTTTAAACATGGAATGAAAGGAAAAGATACATTGCATAACAAGATATAGATATCTAATAGAAAAATTCTCAAACCATCAAACCAAGCCTAATTGAACATGCAATTGATAGTGAATAACGTTTCTAATCACACAAATCATCAACCCATACATCATACAAGCTTAATTGAAGCATAAATCAAAAAAAAACCCAAATTTGAAAAATTAGGGTTCATGTGAGATTACCTCAAATCCTAAGATTGAATGAACTAGGAAGAAATTTGTTCGGATGAAAGGAAAGAGCACGTAACGGGCTTCGATTGAAGCTAAAGAACACACAATTTGATGGAGTAATGAAGATTTTATGAAGGATTGAAGAGATTTTGAAAATTTGAGAATTTTTGGAGTTAGAAGGTGTAAGAGATGAGAAAAATGGAGAAATGGGAGTCATCTCCCGTTTTTTACCTGCTGGAACCACGTCGCCCCGTGCGTGGGGCGATTCGCCCCGTGTGAAGCGAATCGCCCCATACATATAAATCTTCACGTCATGTCGGATGGAACTGCTGTGACTGCACTGTCAAGGACCCTTGCCTCGTTTCGCAAAGAAATGCTTGCATCAGGGATTTCTCCGAACAGAATCGATATTGTGACTGGCTGGGGGCGTAGGAGTCGGGTGACAGGTACTTCTATGGTGAGGCAAGCAGTGCAGGATCTGTTGAACATGTTCAGGTTTCCCTTTTTCACTGAAAATGGTAACTCTGGGTGCTTTGTCGGCTGTGGAGAGCCGCTGAACAGATGGTTGCTCGAGTCGTTTGTAGATCGGATGCATTTACTGTAGACTTGTGGAGGTTTTGTGTTATTGGTGGTACTAGATTGAAGGAACCTGGATTTTGTGTAGAAGTAGCTGAGAGTTAATTTATTGTGAAATTGAATGTTTTCTTGGTATTATTACCAGTTCCTGTTATCAGATGCATGTCATGTTGTTGAATCTTGATATATAAGTATCGTTTCTGTATGTATGTATATCTACTTATTTTGGCAGATACAGATTGTGTTGGCTTGATGCTGCAATTCAGCTATCCACTAGAAAAGGCAGGTCCTTCAGGTGAATACTCCATTTTTGGTTCACTTATTTCTTCTTCTTGATTTCTTGAAAAAATGCAACTTATCTGGTTCTTAAAAGTTGAACCAAGTGTTAAAGCTTAAGATCCTTCAAAGATATGATTACCCCAGATTATTGTATCACACTACTTATTTTGTAGGAGACACAATCTGGCAGACACATATTGTGTTGGCTTGATGCTGCAATTCAGGCATTCAGCTATCCACTAGAAAGGCAGGTCCTTCAGGTGAATACTCCATTTTTGGTTCACTTATTTCTTCTTCTTGATTTCTTGAAAAGACGCAACTTATCTGGTTCTTCAAAGTTGAACCAAGTGTTAAAGCTTATGATCCTTCAAAGATATGATTACCACAGATTATTGTATCACACTACTTATTTTGTAGGAAACACAGGTATTACACTATCCTTGTCAACTTCAATATAATTGCCCTGAAATCCTAGTTTTTCAACCAAAACCTGTAAAATAAAAACTAAAGGGAAACGTGACACTATTCTAATAAAATGCACTAAAATATAGCTAAATTAACATAGATGATAGCTAAAATAGGTGAAAAAGACTCAAATGAAAGTGTAAAATACACATTCATCAAACTCCCCAAACCGAACCTTTGCTTGTCCTCAAGCAACTAAGCTAGCCTCTAATGCAAAAAACGATGCAAGACACAAAATGGAGTCTCGTGCCAAATAAAATAAACTAATCTACTGAATCTATCAAAAAATGTATGAACAAAAACCATATAAATCAAAACATGAATATAGGTTGAAGAATGCCTCGATTGACTTATACACATCCACATAAGCACTTATGTCAAGACAAGATAGTCTCTCGTAACATTCTCTACCTGGACCTAGTCAGTGACGACGTAATGAAGCATGCTAAGATACGAATGGTTGTCCCGTGCCTATGAAGCTGAGGACTTACTGCTGTTCACCAAGTTTAAGACTTTCCCTCAAAGAGGTCGAACCAGTACTGGCTCTCATCAAACGAAGGAGGGTTCCCTATAAAAGATAACACTCCCCTATTCTACCCATCTCTCAAGTAAAGTCTTAATCTATTCACCACTTCCTGAATGGCAGGACGAGGGTGGTCTGGAACAGATGACACTAAAAAACAAAAGACAAAAAATAGAAATTACAACACGATTATGAACATTACAAGAATTGGAAAATGAGACACAACACTTTGCTAAACTGCTATTTGGCTTATCTTTTTTGGACCCTTCTTTGCTTTTTTGGGGCCTTTTTTTTCTTTTTTTTTCATTCCAGTTTCCTTTTTTTTTTCCTTTTTTTTTTTCTTTTTTCCTGGAATTTTTCTTTCTTTTTTTCGATTTTTTTTTTTAAGCCAGCAGTAGCATAACAAAAAGAGAAACAAAATGACTCACACGACTTCCCCAAACCTATTCGAAAGAATAGGTTGGAATACAAAATTTACGGAAAAGGAAAAATAAACTCACAATACGGAAATGAAAATCGAAAAACAAGTCTACGATGGTGTAACCCCCTCTCCAAACCTATTCGGAAGAATAGGTTATAAACAAAGGATCACACAACCTCACACTACCTCCTTCCTAGGCATTTAGCAATCTCAAAGCATGGTGAAGACTTGTTGCCTCTTAGGTACATAATTACTCGGAAAAACAACCATAAGACCCTAACATGCATCATCCTATTATAAAGGCCTTCGTGAACCGCAGTAGAGAAAACACCACTAAGTGATGTCGAGACTACCAAGCTTAACTAAGTGCAATACATAGATGTGACAAGCCAAGCGAGAAAATCCTCAAACAAATTCATAGAGATGAAGCATATGATTAAAGACATAGTTAGTTGATCTACCCAATAAAAAAGTTCAAAAATTCGACAATATGCAAGACTATCCTAGGATGAATGTAGAGAATGCAACCTAAAAAATCTAAGAAAGCAGTAAACGTGCAAATGCAAATGCAGACGGATAAAACATGCAAGGTACTATACTCATCCTACCAATACCAAGCTCCAAACTAACAACATTAGATCACTTAAATCCCATCCCCCCTCATGAAATTAACGCTAGTCCCTAGCAGTAAGAAAATGAGGAAATAAGATGTGATACTAGATGTTACCGCATGGTTTGGCCTCGGTCGGCTAAGTATGTTGTTTGTGAGTTATTGGGTCTGCTCTGGGAGCCTTATAGGTGGTCATCAGGTCTTCTGGTAGGCGCGGTAGTTCCATTTATAGGCCGGACAGGAACAACTCCTCCATTAGTATCATCATTGCCCGTATGGCCTTCATTGTCACTACTGTGACCATCATCATCGCCAGTAGAGTTGCATTGTCGAGTAGAATCCTCAAGATTAGCCGTCGCTGTTATGGAATCCTCCATCCTGTAGCCCTCCAATAGGTTGTGAACAGTTGAAGGGGAAAGAGAAGTGGTATCAGGACCTCCCCCTCCAGCGTTTTACACCCCGAGGAGGTTACAGTAAGCTGCTCGGATACTCAGAAGTCTTCTACCATTTTTTCCAATGTCGACCACATTCTCTACGGTTTATGCGACCGATGTCCGTATGATGCTCCCTTTAGAGGCAGGCAAGGGGCACCCCAATGATGAATGTGTATTTTACACTTTTATTCGAGTCTTTTTCACCTATTTTAGCTATCATCTATGTTAATTTAGCTATATTTTAGTACATTTTATTAGAATAGTGTCACGTTTCCCTTTAGATTTTATTTTACAGGTTTTGGTTGAAATTCGGGGATTTCTGGGCAATTATATTGAAGTTGACAAGGAATTGGTGTTCCAGAAGCCTATTTGGAGTATCTAAAGGTTTCCGGATAGGATTTGGAGTCAAGGGGTCAAATCTGGAGGTTAGAAGGCCACTAGAAGTCAGAAACCGAGTCCGAAAAGGTGAAGAAATCCAAATCCGCGTCGAAAAACGCGGAATTCCGCGAAAAAGACGGGGGACGAACCGCCCCAACCTGCGGCGAACCGCCCCGTGATTTATTCGGGGCCTATATATAGTGCTCAGTTTTCTCTCCGAAAATCATATCTTTCCAGACCTTCTCTCTCACCTCTCTCTATAGTTTTAGGTAGGAACTTCCCGGGGCCTGTCCTGGGAGTTCTGTAGCTTAGGGGATACTTTTTCATAGCAGTTTGGAGCTCGTAGGACCACAATCATCCGGAGATTGACAACATTCGGTAACTTTGTATCTTACAGTTTTATTCTACTTATTTTATATTCTTTCAACATGTTTTCTTCTATGATTTCTGTTCATTGCATGCTTATTATGAGTAGCTAAACTTATTGTTGGTGGTAGTATGTGAATTCTTAGCGAAGGGAAGATAATCATGCTAATGGCTATATCGCGCATTATACTCCGTGTCATTGCTTTATTTCGTTGATCAGTTGTAACAAAAATTCTCGTATGTTGTATTGATTATTATGCATAATTGGACACTAGTCGACCATCAGACCAATTATCTTCGTAGTGTTGAATAATTACGAAACACATTAGGACAATCGTGATTCACTAGTCAGACCAAATTATCTTCGTAGTGCTTAATACTTGCAACAGGACACTAGATTGATTCAAAGATCTCTATGCAAGACCGAGGAATTTATGCATGATTATCGACCCGTTATGTTAAGAAGGACCATACTATCACCAATCTCCATTATCTGCTAGAAACCCCCTATTGCTATCTGTCTGCTGTTTTATATTCTCTTATTAAATAGATAAAGCTAGTTGTAGTCCTGAGAGAACGACACTCGACTCATTCTACTGCTACACTACGGTTTTCGTTGTAGTTGTGGATTGCCTTTGGCTAGATACAAATTTATTTGACTGAATCCGGAGCACGACATCCGCGCGTTCATCAAATTGGCGCCGTTGCCGGGGACTATACTCATTTTTTCTGTTTAATTTGTTTATATTTACAGCTTTAGATTCTTAATTCTATTAGTTTTAGTTTTCCTTTTTAATCTCTCTCTAATACTGCTTTCCTAGCTTGATTCTAATCACCTTTCCTAGTCTGTTACAGATTGTGTATGCCGCATACACGTTCTGCAGGAACACCGCTTGCTGATTCAATTGCTGAGATCGATAGAGTCTACCACCAAAGAAGGCGACTACTTGAAAGGCGCGCACTAGAGGAAATAGAGGATACCGATTTCTCTGAATCTCTACTCAGTCTCTTCAAGGAAATCGACGGAATGGCAGAAGCTAGACCACTAAAGGCATGGGTTCAACCCACCAAGGATCGTATGAGGGGACCGGCGATTGTTCTTTCGTCTACAACCCGAGATCTGGAGATCAAGAACCACGCATTCCAACAACTTCCGAGGTTCTATGGCTTATCAAGGGAAGATGTGATGGGGTACTTGCACGATATCGATGATTTCGTCAACCAACTCCCACGACCCGGAGCTGACATAACAACGGATGAGTTAAGGATGAAGGTTTTTGCTATGGGACTTGGCGACAGAGCCAAGTCATGGCTGAGTTCTCTACCAGCCGGCTCGTTGGACACTTGGGAAAAGGTTTTTTCAGCTTTCATGGAGAAATACTTCCCTCACACCTTGACTACCGCGCTAAAGGCGCAAATCGCTGGATTCAAGCAGGACTATGATGAGACCATCTACACCGCGTTCGAGAGGTTCCAAGATCTCACGAACAAGTGCCCTCACCATGGTTTTGAACTTTCCGACTTAGTCCAACACTTCTACAATGGACTAACCTTCGAGAACCAACAAGTGGTGGATTTCCAATGCCGAGTCAGTATTTGGGAGGAAACCGTAGAAGCCGTCTGGGCTGTTTTCGAAAGGCTTGCTAAGGGTTCACAGTTCAAGGACCCAAGAGCAATGGTTAGGAGACGTGGACCAGAAGCTGACCAGAAGCTCCACCGACTCAAGAAGCCCCTATGTACAGGGGGAACGGGGATCAATTTGAGTGCTTTACCAACGAATTGAAGCAAGTCCTCAAGAGCGCCACCGGAACAACTGTTTCGAACGAAGTATGCCGAATATGCAAGAACTATGGGCATGGGGCTCATATGTGTAGATCGGAGCTGGCATACGATGATGGCAACTGGGCTCGAGGAGACGAAGAAGAAGCCTTTGCTACGGAGTTTGGCACTCAAGAAGTTAGCTACGGACAAAACGGTAGGAATCCTCGAGGTGGATTCTGGAGAAGAGGATACCGTAACAATCAAGGATATGCACCGGCTAACCAAACTTATGGCCCTAACCAGGACCGTAGTAGGCTAAACTATGGTAAGGACCACTGCGAAAACCCCGCTCTGAAAGAGCCACCGAAGTCGAAGTCGGCTCAACTGATGGAGAACTTGCAGAAGATGATCGATCACACATAAAGTTTTCTCAAACGTTATGAAGAAGACTCCGAGAAGACTAGGGAAAGGCTCGATAAGTTGGAAGAGAGCACTAGGCTTGCCCACCAAAAGATGCAAGAGTTGATCGACCGAGGAGCAAGTAGGGAGCAAGGCAAGCTGCCCAGCAACACTGAGAAGTCGTTGTCCATTAACTTAGTGGGTGATCTACCTGTTGAAATCACCATCAAGAAGGTTGCTAAGTGCGAGAGTTGCAAGAGGGAACTGCCCCCACAAGCCGAAGAAGAAGAAAAGGACCTTGGTACTAACAAGAGTGAAGAGGAGCAAGAGGATCCCGAGCCACTCCCTCAAAGTTTCGATGTTAAGGTCGGGATTGGGGAGCTTGAAGATGTCCGAGCCACACTGGACACATGATCCTACTCTAATGTGCTCCCTTTGAATGTTTTCGAGAAGAGTAACCTTGGAGAACTAACTGTGCATAAGGCTATTGTGCAACTGGCGGATGGATCCCTTGTGAAACCCGAAGGCGTTGTGAAGAATGTATTAGTCAAAATTGGTGAAGCCTCTGTCTACACCGATTTTGTAATTATGCCACCATCAGCACCAGGAACGGGGGATGTCATACTCTTAGGACGAACATTCTTGACTAAGCTACGCTCCGTAATGGACATCTACCAAAGGACTTGCACTATCGAAGTGGATGGCAAGCAACATGTGTTGCAAGCCATATCTGATCCACCTGATCCACCCGATACTTCTAACACTATTGATTACAGTGGTCTTAACGTCTATGTTCACTCTTATTCATAGGATCGAGGCACGGGAAGGAGACTTATGAAGGGGAAGTCTATTACCCTCAGAAGGAAAAGATAGGCGAGGACAGGAGTCGAGTCAGAGACTTTAAACAATGGCGCTATCCGGGAGGCAACCCAGGGTTTTTATCGCTTTCTTTACCGCTTTATTGCATGCATTCATACTTGAACAATTTGCTTTTCATATGTGAATTTGTTCGGTTCTGTGTCGTATGTGCTTATGTTGTGTTCGAGTGCGACTTTTCGAGTGATTTTTTGAGGAAAATGATTTTTCGGGGACTAAAAACTTTTTCGGGGACTAAAAACCGCATTTTTATTTCAAAAAAACGTTCGTCTCCCACCTAAAAGTGGGGGGCGAATCGCCCCGCGCGCAGGGCGGTTCGCCCCGCACGGGGCGGTCCGCCCCAGGTGTGGGGCGAACCGCCCCACACCACCAGATCTCTAAAAACGGGGGTTTCTTCCCCAAACCCCCATTTTCCTCCATTTTCATCTTCCAAACTCCAAAATTTCCTCCATATTCAAAATAACTTCAAATCTTCATAACTTCTTCATCTCTCCATCATTTTGTGTGTTCTTTAGCTTCATTCGAAGCCCGTTACGTGCTCTATGATTCTATCCGAACAAATTTCTTCCTAGCTCATTCAATTTCCGGATTTGAGGTATTATCACATGAACCCTAATTTTTACAATTTGGAGATTTTTTGATTTATGCTTCAATTTGGCTTGTATGATATATGGGTTGATGATTTATGTGATTAGATTCGTATTTCATTGTCAATTACATGTTCAATTAGGCTTGGTTTGATGATTTGAGATTTTAGCTAATTGGATGATATATGTCTTGTTAGGGAAATGTCTCTCTTACTTTCATTCCATGTTTAAACATGTGTTTGTTGATATGAAATTGATGGATGTATTGGTAGAATGCATGATTGATGAGATTGAGGATTTATGCTAGATTTTGATTATTATGGTATGGATTGAACCTTGTGATTCAAGGCATTTGTTGTTAGCAAGAGCATAATGTGATATGTTATTGTAGTAGTTACATTGATATGTTGCGTAATGAATTAGCTAGACTAGGCTTTGGATTTTTGAGGAGTTGGACTTTTGAGAATTTTACTCGTTTGTTCACTCGTATATTTACATATGCATAGGTCTGTTTTTCATCGTACAAGATACTAATTGCTGTTTGTAGGAATAATGGCACCGAGGACAAGGAGAGCCGGCTCTAGCAAAAAGGGAAAGGGAGTAGCATCAAGCTCCCAACCATCTCACGATTTGTACGAGTTATCTGCCGCTGCGATAGAGGTGCGACAAAGGCTATAGGCGGAGATGGCCGACGGAGGAAGGTCTATCATCCCAGATAGGAGGGTTGACATTCCTGAGTCCGCGGCGGATAGAACGGGATATAGGACGCTGTCACGTTTGGGGTCACAAAGGAATTGGGCATGGTACAGTTCCAACAGGTTCAAAGGGTACGACGAGAGCCTCCTCCGAGATTTCTAAACTGGATACACGGATCTCGACGAGAAGAATGGGGTGCTAGTCCGAGGCCTGATTATACCATGGAACCCAGAGTACATTTCTGCCTTCATCCATTTCGGGAACCTGGAATTCACAGAGAGCGACCACGCCTACTCGTATTCGAGGATCACTAGGGGGATAGGGAGACACATCACCGACGTGATCTGCAATAGGGAATACCGATATCCGGAAGTTGGGGCAGCACCTGGACGGATCAGTTATAGCGACCTTAGCATCGAAGCTAAGGTGATGATGAAATTTTGCATCTCCGACTTGATCCCGAGGAAGAATGACACATGGATTCAGCCCTATTACGCCGAGCTCCTCTACTGCCTCATAGACGGACATCAGATTGACATAGGGCACATTATGTATGAGGAGTACGAGCGCCACTGGGAAAAGAAGAGGAAGCCTTTCATATTCCCGAGCTTCATCACAGGCTACTGCATATATCATGGGGTCGATGATATTGAGGAGGGGGATTGCGAGGTCGCTGCCCTTTCACCCTCGACCATTGAGGTACAGCTCAACAGGTATCAGTTGAGGAACCCCACAGCAGTCGCTTCTGATGTAGGAGCACCATTTCAGTCAAATGATTCCGATCATGAGGATGCTATGGAGGCCGATGTTGGCGAAGCCCCTATTCCAGGTATTCCTTTTGTCCATCAAGCACCGCATGCACCAGCTGGAGCACCACAAGGGTCTGGAGGATTTGACTTCTCCGAATTCCATACCTACCTCGACAGCCGTTTCGACAGAATTGATGCCAACAACGCGGCAATGCGACAGGCACATTGTCCAGCACAACCGCGATTGGGAGATATTCGAGGAGCATCGTCGTGATGTTAGGCAGCACATGTGGGAGCAGCAACAGCTCATCCAGCAACAGCAGGAAGCTCTACGACAGTCCAATGAGCTCATGAATGACATGTGGAGTGACTTTTATGGGGACTACCATCCCGATGATTAGTCCTTCCACATGTCCACTCTCAGCCGACCGAGGCCAAACCCTTCGGTAACATCTAGTATCACTTCTTATTACTCATTCTCTTTTGCTAGGGGCTAGCTTAAGAATCGTAAGGGGGATGGGATGTGAACCATGATGTTAAGTATTGTTTGGCTTTGTGTCGATTAGTATCTTGTTCTTTGCTTGCATTTGCATCTGCACGTTTACTGCTTTCTTAGATTTTTTAGGTTGTATTCATCCTAGGATAGTTTTGCATGTTTTTTATGGAGTTTATTGCCGAATTTTTGAACTTTTTTATTGGGTAGATCAACTAGCTATGCCATTAATCGTATGCTTCATCTCTATGAATTTGTTTGAGGTTTTTCTCGCTTGGCTTGTCACATTTATGTATTGCACTTAGTTAAGCTTGATAGTCTCGACATCACTTAGTGGTGTTTTCTCTACTGCGGTTCACGAAGGCCTTTATAATAGGATGATGCATGTTAGGGTCTTATGGTTGTTTCCCGAGTAATTATGTACCTAAGAGGCAACAAGTCTTCACCATGCTTTGAGATTGCTAAATGCCTAGGAAGGAGGTAGTGTGAGGTTGTGTGATCCTTTGTTTATAACCTATTCTTCCGAATAGGTTTGGGGAGGGGGTTACACCATCATAGACTTGTTTCTGTTTTTCATTTTCGTTTCGTGAGTTTATTTTTCATTTTTCGTGAATTTTTGTGCTCCAACCTATTCTTTCGAATAGGTTTGGGGAAGTCATGTGAGTCATTTTGTTTCTCTTTTTGTTATGCTACTGCTGGCTACAAAAAAAAATCGAAAAAAAGAAGAAAAAGGAAAATTCCAGAAAAAAAAAAAGGAAAAAGAAAAAAAAGAATCTGGAAGGAAAAAAAAAAGAAGAAAAAAAAGAAAAGACCCCAAAAAGCAAAGAATGGTCCAAAAAAGGAAAGCCAAATAGCAGTTTAGCAAAGTGTTGAGTCTTTTCCATTTTTTGTAATGTTCGTAATCGTGTTTTTATCTTTTATCTTTTTTGTCTTAAGTGTCATCTGTTATAGACCACCCTCGTCCTGCCATTTAGGAAGTGGTGAATAGCTTAAGACTTTACTTGAGAGATGGGTAGAATAGGGGAGAGTTATCTTTTATAGGGAACCCTCCTTCGTTTGATGAGAGCCAGTACTGGTTCGACCTCTTTTGAGGGAAAGTCTTAACATGGTGGAATAGTAGTAAGTCCTCAGTTCCATAGGCACGGGGCAACCATTCGTATCTTAGCATGCTTCATTACGTCGTCACTGACTAGGTCCAGGTAGAGAATGTTACGAGAGACTATCTTGTCTTGACATAAGTGCTTATGTGGATGTGTATAAGTCAATCGAGGTATTCTTCAACCTATATTCATGCTTTGATTTATATGGTTTTTGTTCATATGTTATTTGATAGATTCAGTAGATTAGTTCATTTTATTTGGCATGTAACTCCATTTTGTGTCTTGCATGTTTTTTGTATTAGAGTCTAGCTTAGTTGCTTGAGGACAAGCAAGGGTTCGGTTCGGGGAGTTTGATGAATGTGTATTTTACACTTTCATTCGAGTCTTTTTCACCTATTTTAGCTATCCTCTATGTTAATTTAGATATATTTTAGTACATTTTATTAGAATAGTGTCACGTTTCCCTTTAGATTTTATTTTACAGGTTTTGGTTGAAATTCGGGGATTTATGGGCAATTATATTGAAATTGACAAGGAATTGGTGTTCCAGAAGCCTATTTGGAGTATCTGAAGGTTTCTGGATAGGATTTGGAGTCTAGGGGTCGAATCTGGAAGTTAGAAGGCCACTAGAAGTCAGAAATCGAGTCCGAAAAGGTGAAGAAATCCTAATCCGCGTCGATTAACGCTGAATTCCGCGAAAAAGACGGGGGGCGAACCGCCCCAACCTGCGGCGAACCGCGCCGTGATTTATTCGGGGCCTATATATAGTGCTCAGTTTTCTCTCCGAAAATCATATCTTTCCAGACCTTCTCTCTCACCTCTCTCTATAGTTTTAGGTAGGAACTTCCCGGGGCCTGTCCTGGGAGTTCTGTAGCTTAGGGGATACTTTTTCATAGCAGTTTGGAGCTTGTAGGACCGCAATCATCCGGAGATTGACAACCTTCGGTAACTTTGTATCTTACAGTTTTATTCTACTTATTTTATATTCTTTCAACATGTTTTCTTCTATGATTTCTGTTGATTGCATGCTTATTATGAGTAGCTAAACTTATCGTTGGTGGTAGTATGTGAATTCTTAGCGAAGGGAAGATAATCATGCTAATGGCTATATCGCGCATTATACTCCGTGTCATTGCTTTATTTCGTTGATCAGTTGTAACCAAAATTCTCGTATGTTGTATTGATTATTATGCACAATTGGACACTAGTCGACCATCAGACCAATTATCTTCGTAGTGTTGAATAATTACGGAACACATTAGGACAATCGTGATTCACTAGTCAGACCAAATTATCTTCGTAGTGCTTAATACTTGCAACAGGACACTAGATTGATTCAAAGATCTCTATGCAAGACCGAGGAATTTATGCATGATTATCGACCCGTTATGTTAAGAAGGACCATACTATCACCAATCTCCATTATCTGCTAGAAACCCCCTATTGCTATCTGTCTGTTGTTTTATATTCTCTTGTTAAATAGATAAAGCTAGTTATAGTCCTGAGAGAACGACACTCGAGTCATTCTACTGCTACACTACGGTTTTCGTTGTAGTTATTGATTGCCTTTGGCTAAATACAAATTTATTTGACTGAATCCGGAGCACGACAACCGCGCGTTCATCACCCAACGAGGGGCTGGGCACCCATGTCATTATGTTTTGGAACCAAGCTAGCGCTTCGGAACCTTCTTGAAACTGCGAACTCAAGATTGAATCCGTCGCGGCAAGATTGTTCAGGTGCCTTCCAGTTCACTCGAACTTTGCAGTCCTTGTGATGGATTGCTGACGTAATAATGGTTTCTGTCCCTTCGGTGGTGCATGAATAGTCATAGGAGTCCTTACTCCATGTGTACTCTAGCTCCTCCTCTTGGATAATCCACGACGTTGCTGCAAGAGCCCGTGGCTCGAACGCACATCTAACGAGGTCACTCTTCTTGAAATGGTTGTAATCGATCCCCCTCCAATACTTCATAGTAATCATACGGGAATGCTCCTTTCCCTTGGCATGGTTCCTCAGATCTGAAAAACTAATGCACTAGGGTGAAATCTGTTCGGATGAAAAGATAGATCACGTAATAGGATTCGATTGAAGCTAAAGAACACTAAATTTTGTGAAGAAATTAAGAAGTTATGAAGTTTTGAAGTTAATTTCGCAATTCTCGGTTTTTGGGGAGAAGAAGGTGGAGAGAATGAAGAAGATGAGGTAAAGAAGGGGAGATCCGCGTCTTTTATCTCCAGAGGCCGTGGGGCGAGTCGCCCCACACGGGGCGATTCGCCCCCCATGTGGGGAGATTCGCCCCCCGCTCCCCGATGTGGGGAAACGGTCTTTTTGACAGAAAACGCGGTTTTTAATCCCCGAAACCAATTTTTTCATAAAACCACTCGAAAAAACTCACTCAAACATATCATAAGCACATACGACACAGAGATGAACAAATCGACATACGAGTAGCAAATTGTTCAATAATGAATGCATGCAAAAAAGCAGTAAAGAAAGCGATAAAAACTCCGGGTTGCCTCCCGGATAGCGCCATTGTTTAAAGTCTTTGACTCGACTCCTGTCTATGCCTAGCTCTTCTTCTTGAGGGTACTAGACTTCCCCTTCACGGATCTCCTCCTCATGCCTCGAACCTGTGAATAAGAATGAACATAGACATTAAGACCACTGTAGTCAATAGTGAGAGAAGTATCAGGTGGATCAGGTGGATCAGATATGGCTCGCAACACATGTTGCTTGCCATCCACTTCAATAGTGCAAGTCCTTCGGTAGATGTCCATCACGGAGCGTAGCTTAGTCAAGAACGTTCGCCCCAAGAGAATGACATCCCCCGTCCCAGGTGTAGACGCCGCATAACTACAAAATCGGTGTATACAGAAGCTTCACCAATCTTGACCAATACATTCTTCACAACGCCTTCGGATTTCACAAAGGATCCATCCGCCAGTTGCACAATAGCCTTATGCACATATATTTTTCCAAGGTTACTCTTCTCGAACACATTTAAAGGGAGCACATTAGAGTAGGATCCCGTGTCTAGTGTGGCACGGAAATTCTTCAAGTTCCTCAATCCCGACCTTAACATCGAAACCTTGAGGGAGTGGCTCGGGATCCTCTTGCTCCTCTTCACTCTCGTTAGCACCAAGGTCCTCCTCTTCTTCCTCAGCCTGTGGGGGCACTTCCCCCTCGCAACTCTCGCACTTAGCAACCTTCTTGATGGTAATTTCAACAGGTTGATCACCCACCAAGGTAATGGAAATTGACTTCTCAGTGTTGCTAGGCAGCTTGCCTTGCTCCCTACTTGCTCCTCGGTCGATCAACTCTTGCATCTTTTGGTGGGCAAGCCTAGTGCTCTCTTCCAACCTATCAAGTCTCGCTCTAGTCTTCTCAGAATCTTCTTCATAACGTTTGAGAAAACTTTGGGTGTGATCAACCATCTTTTGCAAGTTCTCCATCAGTTGAGCCGACTTCGACCTCGGTGGCTCTTTCGGAGCGGGGTTTTCGTAGTGATCATTACCATAGTTTATCCTACTACGGTCTTGGTTAGGGCCATAAGTTTGGTTAGCCAGTGCATATCCTTGATTATTTCGGAACCCTCTTCTCCAAAATCCACCTCAAGGATTCCTACTGTCTTGTCCGTAGCTAGCTTCTTGAGTACCAAACTCCGTAGCAAAGGCTTCCTCTTCGCCTCCTCGAGCCCAGTTGCCATCATCATATGCAAGCTCCGATCTACACATATGAGCCCCATGGCCATAGTTCTTGCATATTCGGCAAACTTCGTTTCAAACAGTTGTTCCAGTGGCGCTCTTGAGGACTTGCTTCAATTCGTTGGTAAAGCACTCGAATTGATCCCCATTCCCCCTATACATAGGGGCTTCTTGAGTCGGTGGAGCTTCAGGTCCACGTCTCCTAACCATTGTCCTTGGGTCCTTGAACTGCGAACCCTTAGCAAGCCTTTCGAAAACTTCCCAGACGGCTTCTGCGGTTTCCTCCCAAATATTGCCTCGGCATTGGAAATCCACCACTTGTTGTTCTCGAAGGTTAGTCCATTGTAGAAGTGTTGGACTAGGTCAAAAAGTTCAAAACCATGGTGAGGGCACTTGTTCGTGAGATCTTGGAATCTCTCAAACGCGGTGTAGATGGTCTCATCATAGTCTTGTTTGAATCCAGTGATTTGCGCCTTCAGCGCGGTAGTCAAGGTGTGAGGGAAGTATTTTTTCATGAAAGCTCAAAAAACCTTCTCCCAAGTGTCCAGCGAGCCCGCCGGTAGAGAACTCAACCATGACTTGGCTCTGTCGCCAAGTCCCATAGAAAAAACCTTCATTCTCAACTCGTCCGTTGTTATTTCAGCTCCGGGTCGTGGGAGTTGGTTGACGAAATCATCGATATCGTGCAAGTACCCCATCACATCTTCCCTTGATAAGCCATAGAACCTCGGAAGTTGTTGGAATGCGTGGTTCTTGATTTCCAGATCTCGAGTTGCAGACGAAAGAACAATCGCCGATCCCCTCGTACGATCCTTGGAGGGTTGAACCCATGCTTTCAGTGGTCTAGCTTCTGCCATTCCGTCGATTTCAAAAGACTATGTAGAGATTCAGAGAAGTTGGTATCCTCTATTTCCTCTAGTTCACGCCTTTGAAGTAGTCGCCTTCTTTGGTGGTAGACTCTGTCGATCTCAGCAATTGAATCAGCAACCGGTGTTCCCCTAGATCGTGTATGTGGCATACACTATATGTAACAGACTAGGAAAGCAGTATCAGATAGAGATTAAAAAGGAAAACTAAAACTAATAGAATTAGGAATTGAATGCTGAAAATATAAACAAATTAAACAGAAAAAAGGAGTATAGTCCCCGGCAGCGGCGTCAATTTGATGTAACCAAGTGCGTCAGACTCAATTAATCAAATAAATTTGTTATTTAGCCAAAGACAATTCACGACTACAACAAAAACCGTAGTGTAGCAGTAGAATGACCTCGAGTGTCGTTCTCTAAGGACTATAACTAGCTTTATCAAATCTAATTTAGAATATAAAAACAGCAGACGGGATAGCAAAGGTTTTTCTAACAGATAATGGAGATTGGTGATAGTATGGTCCTTCAAAGCATAACGGGTTAATAATCATGCGTAAATTCCTCGGTTTTCCATGGAGATCTTTGATCAATCAATTGTCCTATTGTAATTATTAAACACTACGAAGATATAGATACTGACAGGTCAAACACTATTGTCCAATTGTGTTCCGTAATTATTCAACACTACGAAGATATAGATATGCATAGGTTGACTAGGGTCCAATTGTGCATACTAATTAATCAACATACGAAGATATAGGCTGCGCCTGATCAAAGAAATAAAGCAATAACACGGAGTATAATGCGCGATATAGCCATTAGCATGATTATCAACCCTTCGCTAAGAATTCACATACTACCACCAACGATAAGTCTAGCTACTCATAGTTGTCATGCAATCAACAGAAATCATAGAAGAAAACATGTTGAAAGATATATAAAAATAAGTAGAATAAACCGTAAGATACAATGTTACCGAAGGTTGTCAGTCTACGAAGAATCTCGATCTTACAAGCTCCAAACTGCTATGAAAAAGTATCTCCTAAGCTACGAACCCCCAGAACAGGCTCTGGGAAGTTCCTACCTAAAACTACAGAGAAAGGTGAGAGAATAGGTCTGGAAAAGTATGAATTTCGGAGAAAAACTGAGCAACTATATATAGGCTTCGAATTTGTGTGGGGCGAAGGGCCCCACACACCGGGCGATTCGCCCGGGAGTAAAATTCCGGGATTTCCGCGTTTTCGACGCGTTTTTGGATTTCTTCCCCTTTTCGGACTCGGTTTCTGACTTCTAGTGGCCTTCTAACCTCCAGATTCGACCCCTAGACTCCAAATCCTATCCGGAAACCTTCAGATACTCCACATAGGCTTCTGGAACACCAATTCCTTGTCAACTTCAATATAATTGCCCTGAAATCCTCATTTTTCAACGAAAACCTGTAAAATAAAAACTAAAGGGAAACGTGACACTATTCTAATAAAATGCACTAAAATATAGCTAAATTAACATAGAGGATAGCTAAAATAGGTGAAAAAGACTCAAATGAAAGTATAAAATACACATTCATCATCCACCTCAATGGTGCAAGTCCTTCGGTAGATGTCTATCACGGAGCGTAGATTGGTCAAGAACGTTCGCCCCAATAGAACAACATCCCCCATCCCAGGTGTAGACGCCGGCATAACTACAAAATTGGTGTATACAGAAGCTTCACCAATCTTAACCAATACGTTCTTCACAACGCCTTCGGGTCTCACAAAGGATCCATCCGCCAGTTGCACAATAGCCTTATGCTCAGATAGTTTTCCAAGGCTACTCTTCTCAAACACATTCATCGGGAGCACATTAGAGTAGTTTCCGTGTCTAGTGTAGCACGGACATCTTCAAGTTCACCAATCCCGACCTTAACATCGAAACTTTGAGGGAGTGGTTCGGGATCCTCTTGCTCCTCTTCACTCTCATCGGAACCAAGGTCCTTCTCTTCTTCCTTGGTTAGTGGGGGTTCCTTATCCTTGCAACACTCGCACTTAGCAACCTTCTTGATGGTGATTTCAACAGGTAGATCACCTACCAAGGTAATGAACATCGACTTCTCAGTGTTGCTAGGTAGTTTCCCTTGCTCCCTACTTGCTCCTCGGTCGATCAACTCTTGCATCTTTTGATGGGCAAGCCTAGTGCTCTCTTCCAATCGATCAAGCCTCGCCCTAGTCTTCTCAGAATCTTCTTCATAACGTTTGAGAAAACTTTGGGTGTGATCAACCATCTTTTGCAAGTTCTCCATCAGTAGAGTTGTCTTCGACTTCGGTTGCTCTTTAGGAGCGGGATTTTCGCAGTGATCATTACCATAGTTAAGCCTACTACGGTCTTGGTAAGGGCCATAAGTTTGGCTAGCCGGTGCATATCCTTGATTGTTTCGGAACCCTCTTCTCCAAAATCCACCTCGAGGATTCCTACCGTCTTGTCCGTAGCTAGCTTCTTGAGTACCATGGTGAGGGCACTTGTTCATGAGGTCTTGGAACCTCTCAAACGCGGTGTAGATGGTCTCATCATAGTCTTGTTTGAACCAAGTGATTTGCGCCTTAAGCGCGGTAGTCAAGGTGTGACGGAAGTATTTTTCCATGAAAGCTGAAAAAACCTTCTCCCAAGTGTCCAGCGAGCCCGCCGGTAGAGAACTCAACCATGACTTGGCTCTGTCGCCAAGTCCCATAGCAAAAACCTTCATTCTCAACTCGTCCGTTGTTATTTCAGCTCCGGGTCGTGGGAGTTGGTTGACGAAATCATCGATATCGTGCAAGTACCCCATCCTTGATTTCTAGATCACGAGTTGCAGACGAAAGAACAATCACCGGTCCCCTCATTCGATCCTTGGAGGGTTGAACCCATGCTTTCAGTGGTCTAGCTTCTGCCATTCCGTCGATTTCCTTGAAAAGACTGTGTAGAGATTCAGAGAAATCGGTATCCTCTATTTCCTCTAGTTCACGCCTTTGAAGTAGTCGCCTTCTTTGGTGGTAGACTCTGTCGATCTCAGCAATTGAATCAGCAACCGGTGTTCCCCTAGATCGTGTATGTGGCATACACTATATGTAACAGACTAGGAAAGCAGTATCAGATAGAGATTAAAAAGGAAAACTAAAACTAATAGAATTAGGAATTGAATGCTGAAAATATAAACAAATTAAATAGAAAAAAGGAGTATAGTCCCCGGCAGCGGCGTCAATTTGATGTAACCAAGTGCGTCAGACTCAATTAATCAAATAAATTTGTTATTTAGCCAAAGACAATTCACGACTACAACAAAAACCGTAGTGTAGCAGTGGAATGACCTCGAGTGTCGTTCTCTAAGGACTATAACTAGCTTTATCAAATCTAATTTAGAATATAAAAACAGCAGACGGGATAGCAAAGGTTTTTCTAACAGATAATGGAGATTGGTGATAGTATGGTCCTTCAAAGCATAACGGGTTAATAATCATGCGTAAATTCCTCGGTTTTGCATGGAGATCTTTGATCAATCAATTGTCCTATTGTAATTATTAAACACTACGAAGATATAGATACTGACAGGTCAAACACTATTGTCCAATTGTGTTCCGTAATTATTCAACACTACGAAGATATAGATATGCATAGGTTGACTAGGGTCCAATTGTGCATACTAATTAATCAACATACGAAGATATAGGCTGCGCCTGATCAAAGAAATAAAGCAATAACACGGAGTATAATGCGCGATATAGCCATTAGCATGATTATCAACCCTTCGCTAAGAATTCACATACTACCACCAACGATAAGTCTAGCTACTCATAGTTGTCATGCAATCAACAGAAATCATAGAAGAAAACATGTTGAAAGATATATAAAAATAAGTAGAATAAACCGTAAGATACAATGTTACCGAAGGTTGTCAGTCTACGAAGAATCTCGATCTTACAAGCTCCAAACTGCTATGAAAAAGTATCTCCTAAGCTACGAACCCCCAGAACAGGCTCTGGGAAGTTCCTACCTAAAACTACAGAGAAAGGTGAGAGAATAGGTCTGGAAAAGTATGAATTTCGGAGAAAAACTGAGCAACTATATATAGGCTTCGAATTTGTGTGGGGCGAAGGGCCCCACACACCGGGCGATTCGCCCGGGAGTAAAATTCCGGGATTTCCGCGTTTTCGACGCGTTTTTGGATTTCTTCCCCTTTCGGACTCGGTTTCTGACTTCTAGTGGCCTTCTAACCTCCAGATTCGACCCCTAGACTCCAAATCCTATCCGGAAACCTTCAGATACTCCACATAGGCTTCTGGAACACCAATTCCTTGTCAACTTCAATATAATTGCCCTGAAATCCTCATTTTTCAACGAAAACCTGTAAAATAAAAACTAAAGGGAAACGTGACACTATTCTAATAAAATGCACTAAAATATAGCTAAATTAACATAGAGGATAGCTAAAATAGGTGAAAAAGACTCAAATGAAAGTATAAAATACACATTCATCATCCACCTCAATGGTGCAAGTCCTTCGGTAGATGTCTATCACGGAGCGTAGATTGGTCAAGAACGTTCGCCCCAATAGAACAACATCCCCCATCCCAGGTGTAGACGCCGGCATAACTACAAAATTGGTGTATACAGAAGCTTCACCAATCTTAACCAATACGTTCTTCACAACGCCTTCGGGTCTCACAAAGGATCCATCCGCCAGTTGCACAATAGCCTTATGCTCAGATAGTTTTCCAAGGCTACTCTTCTCAAACACATTCATCGGGAGCACATTAGAGTAGTTTCCGTGTCTAGTGTAGCACGGACATCTTCAAGTTCACCAATCCCGACCTTAACATCGAAACTTTGAGGGAGTGGTTCGGGATCCTCTTGCTCCTCTTCACTCTCATCGGAACCAAGGTCCTTCTCTTCTTCCTTGGTTAGTGGGGGTTCCTTATCCTTGCAACACTCGCACTTAGCAACCTTCTTGATGGTGATTTCAACAGGTAGATCACCTACCAAGGTAATGAACATCGACTTCTCAGTGTTGCTAGGTAGTTTCCCTTGCTCCCTACTTGCTCCTCGGTCGATCAACTCTTGCATCTTTTGATGGGCAAGCCTAGTGCTCTCTTCCAATCGATCAAGCCTCGCCCTAGTCTTCTCAGAATCTTCTTCATAACGTTTGAGAAAACTTTGGGTGTGATCAACCATCTTTTGCAAGTTCTCCATCAGTAGAGTTGTCTTCGACTTCGGTTGCTCTTTAGGAGCGGGATTTTCGCAGTGATCATTACCATAGTTAAGCCTACTACGGTCTTGGTAAGGGCCATAAGTTTGGCTAGCCGGTGCATATCCTTGATTGTTTCGGAACCCTCTTCTCCAAAATCCACCTCGAGGATTCCTACCGTCTTGTCCGTAGCTAGCTTCTTGAGTACCATGGTGAGGGCACTTGTTCATGAGGTCTTGGAACCTCTCAAACGCGGTGTAGATGGTCTCATCATAGTCTTGTTTGAACCAAGTGATTTGCGCCTTAAGCGCGGTAGTCAAGGTGTGACGGAAGTATTTTTCCATGAAAGCTGAAAAAACCTTCTCCCAAGTGTCCAGCGAGCCCGCCGGTAGAGAACTCAACCATGACTTGGCTCTGTCGCCAAGTCCCATAGCAAAAACCTTCATTCTCAACTCGTCCGTTGTTATTTCAGCTCCGGGTCGTGGGAGTTGGTTGACGAAATCATCGATATCGTGCAAGTACCCCATCCTTGATTTCCAGATCACGAGTTGCAGACGAAAGAACAATCACCGGTCCCCTCATTCGATCCTTGGAGGGTTGAACCCATGCTTTCAGTGGTCTAGCTTCTGCCATTCCGTCGATTTCCTTGAAAAGACTGTGTAGAGATTCAGAGAAATCGGTATCCTCTATTTCCTCTAGTTCACGCCTTTGAAGTAGTCGCCTTCTTTGGTGGTAGACTCTGTCGATCTCAGCAATTGAATCAGCAACCGGTGTTCCCCTAGATCGTGTATGTGGCATACACTATATGTAACAGACTAGGAAAGCAGTATCAGATAGAGATTAAAAAGGAAAACTAAAACTAATAGAATTAGGAATTGAATGCTGAAAATATAAACAAATTAAATAGAAAAAAGGAGTATAGTCCCCGGCAGCGGCGTCAATTTGATGTAACCAAGTGCGTCAGACTCAATTAATCAAATAAATTTGTTATTTAGCCAAAGACAATTCACGACTACAACAAAAACCGTAGTGTAGCAGTGGAATGACCTCGAGTGTCGTTCTCTAAGGACTATAACTAGCTTTATCAAATCTAATTTAGAATATAAAAACAGCAGACGGGATAGCAAAGGTTTTTCTAACAGATAATGGAGATTGGTGATAGTATGGTCCTTCAAAGCATAACGGGTTAATAATCATGCGTAAATTCCTCGGTTTTGCATGGAGATCTTTGATCAATCAATTGTCCTATTGTAATTATTAAACACTACGAAGATATAGATACTGACAGGTCAAACACTATTGTCCAATTGTGTTCCGTAATTATTCAACACTACGAAGGTATAGATATGCATAGGTTGACTAGGGTCCAATTGTGCATACTAATTAATCAACATACGAAGATATAGGCTGCGCCTGATCAAAGAAATAAAGCAATAACACGGAGTATAATGCGCGATATAGCCATTAGCATGATTATCAACCCTTCGCTAAGAATTCACATACTACCACCAACGATAAGTCTAGCTACTCATAGTTGTCATGCAATCAACAGAAATCATAGAAGAAAACATGTTGAAAGATATATAAAAATAAGTAGAATAAACCGTAAGATACAATGTTACCGAAGGTTGTCAGTCTACGAAGAATCTCGATCTTACAAGCTCCAAACTGCTATGAAAAAGTATCTCCTAAGCTACGAACCCCCAGAACAGGCTCTGGGAAGTTCCTACCTAAAACTACAGAGAAAGGTGAGAGAATAGGTCTCGAAAAGTATAAATTTCGGAAAAAAACTGAGCAACTATATATAGGCTTCGAATTTGTGTGGGGCGAAGGGCCCCACACACCGGGCGATTCGCCCGGGAGTAAAATTCCGGGATTTCCGTTCGACGCGTTTTGGATTTCTTCCCCTTTTCGGACTCGGTTTCTGACTTCTAGTGGCCTTCTAACCTCCAGATTCGACCCCTAGACTCCAAATCCTATCCGGAAACCTTCAGATACTCCACATAGGCTTCTGGAACACCAATTCCTTGTCAACTTCAATATAATTGCCCTGAAATCCTCATTTTCAACGAAAACCTGTAAAATAAAAACTAAAGGGAAACGTGACACTATTCTAATAAAATGCACTAAAATATAGCTAAATTAACATAGAGGATAGCTAAAATAGGTGAAAAAGACTCAAATGAAAGTATAAAATACACATTCATCATCCACCTCAATGGTGCAAGTCCTTCGGTAGATGTCTATCACGGAGCGTAGATTGGTCAAGAACGTTCGCCCCAATAGAACAACATCCCCCATCCCAGGTGTAGACGCCGGCATAACTACAAAATTGGTGTATACAGAAGCTTCACCAATCTTAACCAATACGTTCTTCACAACGCCTTCGGGTCTCACAAAGGATCCATCCGCCAGTTGCACAATAGCCTTATGCTCAGATAGTTTTCCAAGGCTACTCTTCTCAAACACATTCATCGGGAGCACATTAGAGTAGTTTCCGTGTCTAGTGTAGCACGGACATCTTCAAGTTCACCAATCCCGACCTTAACATCGAAACTTTGAGGGAGTGGTTCGGGATCCTCTTGCTCCTCTTCACTCTCATCGGAACCAAGGTCCTTCTCTTCTTCCTTGGTTAGTGGGGGTTCCTTATCCTTGCAACACTCGCACTTAGCAACCTTCTTGATGGTGATTTCAACAGGTAGATCACCTACCAAGGTAATGAACATCGACTTCTCAGTGTTGCTAGGTAGTTTCCCTTGCTCCCTACTTGCTCCTCGGTCGATCAACTCTTGCATCTTTTGATGGGCAAGCCTAGTGCTCTCTTCCAATCGATCAAGCCTCGCCCTAGTCTTCTCAGAATCTTCTTCATAACGTTTGAGAAAACTTTGGGTGTGATCAACCATCTTTTGCAAGTTCTCCATCAGTAGAGTTGTCTTCGACTTCGGTTGCTCTTTAGGAGCGGGATTTTCGCAGTGATCATTACCATAGTTAAGCCTACTACGGTCTTGGTAAGGGCCATAAGTTTGGCTAGCCGGTGCATATCCTTGATTGTTTCGGAACCCTCTTCTCCAAAATCCACCTCGAGGATTCCTACCGTCTTGTCCGTAGCTAGCTTCTTGAGTACCATGGTGAGGGCACTTGTTCATGAGGTCTTGGAACCTCTCAAACGCGGTGTAGATGGTCTCATCATAGTCTTGTTTGAACCAAGTGATTTGCGCCTTAAGCGCGGTAGTCAAGGTGTGACGGAAGTATTTTTCCATGAAAGCTGAAAAAACCTTCTCCCAAGTGTCCAGCGAGCCCGCCGGTAGAGAACTCAACCATGACTTGGCTCTGTCGCCAAGTCCCATAGCAAAAACCTTCATTCTCAACTCGTCCGTTGTTATTTCAGCTCCGGGTCGTGGGAGTTGGTTGACGAAATCATCGATATCGTGCAAGTACCCCATCCTTGATTTCCAGATCACGAGTTGCAGACGAAAGAACAATCACCGGTCCCCTCATTCGATCCTTGGAGGGTTGAACCCATGCTTTCAGTGGTCTAGCTTCTGCCATTCCGTCGATTTCCTTGAAAAGACTGTGTAGAGATTCAGAGAAATCGGTATCCTCTATTTCCTCTAGTTCACGCCTTTGAAGTAGTCGCCTTCTTTGGTGGTAGACTCTGTCGATCTCAGCAATTGAATCAGCAACCGGTGTTCCCCTAGATCGTGTATGTGGCATACACTATATGTAACAGACTAGGAAAGCAGTATCAGATAGAGATTAAAAAGGAAAACTAAAACTAATAGAATTAGGAATTGAATGCTGAAAATATAAACAAATTAAATAGAAAAAAGGAGTATAGTCCCCGGCAGCGGCGTCAATTTGATGTAACCAAGTGCGTCAGACTCAATTAATCAAATAAATTTGTTATTTAGCCAAAGACAATTCACGACTACAACAAAAACCGTAGTGTAGCAGTGGAATGACCTCGAGTGTCGTTCTCTAAGGACTATAACTAGCTTTATCAAATCTAATTTAGAATATAAAAACAGCAGACGGGATAGCAAAGGTTTTTCTAACAGATAATGGAGATTGGTGATAGTATGGTCCTTCAAAGCATAACGGGTTAATAATCATGCGTAAATTCCTCGGTTTTGCATGGAGATCTTTGATCAATCAATTGTCCTATTGTAATTATTAAACACTACGAAGATATAGATACTGACAGGTCAAACACTATTGTCCAATTGTGTTCCGTAATTATTCAACACTACGAAGATATAGATATGCATAGGTTGACTAGGGTCCAATTGTGCATACTAATTAATCAACATACGAAGATATAGGCTGCGCCTGATCAAAGAAATAAAGCAATAACACGGAGTATAATGCGCGATATAGCCATTAGCATGATTATCAACCCTTCGCTAAGAATTCACATACTACCACCAACGATAAGTCTAGCTACTCATAGTTGTCATGCAATCAACAGAAATCATAGAAGAAAACATGTTGAAAGATATATAAAAATAAGTAGAATAAACCGTAAGATACAATGTTACCGAAGGTTGTCAGTCTACGAAGAATCTCGATCTTACAAGCTCCAAACTGCTATGAAAAAGTATCTCCTAAGCTACGAACCCCCAGAACAGGCTCTGGGAAGTTCCTACCTAAAACTACAGAGAAAGGTGAGAGAATAGGTCTGGAAAAGTATGAATTTCGGAGAAAAACTGAGCAACTATATATAGGCTTCGAATTTGTGTGGGGCGAAGGGCCCCACACACCGGGCGATTCGCCCGGGAGTAAAATTCCGGGATTTCCGCGTTTTCGACGCGTTTTTGGATTTCTTCCCCTTTTCGGACTCGGTTTCTGACTTCTAGTGGCCTTCTAACCTCCAGATTCGACCCCTAGACTCCAAATCCTATCCGGAAACCTTCAGATACTCCACATAGGCTTCTGGAACACCAATTCCTTGTCAACTTCAATATAATTGCCCTGAAATCCTCATTTTCAACGAAAACCTGTAAAATAAAAACTAAAGGGAAACGTGACACTATTCTAATAAAATGCACTAAAATATAGCTAAATTAACATAGAGGATAGCTAAAATAGGTGAAAAAGACTCAAATGAAAGTATAAAATACACATTCATCATCCACCTCAATGGTGCAAGTCCTTCGGTAGATGTCTATCACGGAGCGTAGATTGGTCAAGAACGTTCGCCCCAATAGAACAACATCCCCCATCCCAGGTGTAGACGCCGGCATAACTACAAAATTGGTGTATACAGAAGCTTCACCAATCTTAACCAATACGTTCTTCACAACGCCTTCGGGTCTCACAAAGGATCCATCCGCCAGTTGCACAATAGCCTTATGCTCAGATAGTTTTCCAAGGCTACTCTTCTCAAACACATTCATCGGGAGCACATTAGAGTAGTTTCCGTGTCTAGTGTAGCACGGACATCTTCAAGTTCACCAATCCCGACCTTAACATCGAAACTTTGAGGGAGTGGTTCGGGATCCTCTTGCTCCTCTTCACTCTCATCGGAACCAAGGTCCTTCTCTTCTTCCTTGGTTAGTGGGGGTTCCTTATCCTTGCAACACTCGCACTTAGCAACCTTCTTGATGGTGATTTCAACAGGTAGATCACCTACCAAGGTAATGAACATCGACTTCTCAGTGTTGCTAGGTAGTTTCCCTTGCTCCCTACTTGCTCCTCGGTCGATCAACTCTTGCATCTTTTGATGGGCAAGCCTAGTGCTCTCTTCCAATCGATCAAGCCTCGCCCTAGTCTTCTCAGAATCTTCTTCATAACGTTTGAGAAAACTTTGGGTGTGATCAACCATCTTTTGCAAGTTCTCCATCAGTAGAGTTGTCTTCGACTTCGGTTGCTCTTTAGGAGCGGGATTTTCGCAGTGATCATTACCATAGTTAAGCCTACTACGGTCTTGGTAAGGGCCATAAGTTTGGCTAGCCGGTGCATATCCTTGATTGTTTCGGAACCCTCTTCTCCAAAATCCACCTCGAGGATTCCTACCGTCTTGTCCGTAGCTAGCTTCTTGAGTACCATGGTGAGGGCACTTGTTCATGAGGTCTTGGAACCTCTCAAACGCGGTGTAGATGGTCTCATCATAGTCTTGTTTGAACCAAGTGATTTGCGCCTTAAGCGCGGTAGTCAAGGTGTGACGGAAGTATTTTTCCATGAAAGCTGAAAAAACCTTCTCCCAAGTGTCCAGCGAGCCCGCCGGTAGAGAACTCAACCATGACTTGGCTCTGTCGCCAAGTCCCATAGCAAAAACCTTCATTCTCAACTCGTCCGTTGTTATTTCAGCTCCGGGTCGTGGGAGTTGGTTGACGAAATCATCGATATCGTGCAAGTACCCCATCCTTGATTTCCAGATCACGAGTTGCAGACGAAAGAACAATCACCGGTCCCCTCATTCGATCCTTGGAGGGTTGAACCCATGCTTTCAGTGGTCTAGCTTCTGCCATTCCGTCGATTTCCTTGAAAAGACTGTGTAGAGATTCAGAGAAATCGGTATCCTCTATTTCCTCTAGTTCACGCCTTCGAAGTAGTCACCTTCTTTGGTGGTAGACTCTGTTAATCTCAGCAATTGAATCAGTAAGCGGTGTTCCTCTAGATCGTGTATGTCGCATACACTATCTGTAACAAGCTAGAAAAGGAGTATCAGAGAGAGATTAAATAGGAAAATAAAACTACTAGAACTAGGAATTGAATGCTGAAAATATAAAAAAGCTAAACAGAAAAAAGGAGTATAGTCCCCGGCAATGGCGCCAATTTGATAAACTGGTTTAGAACTTGTTAGATTCTAGTTAATCAAATAAATTTGTATTGAGCCAAAGGCAATTCACAACTACAACGAAAACCGTAGTGCAGCAGTAAAAAAACCTCGAGTGTCGATCTCTAAGGACTATAACTAGCTTTATCTAATCTAACTTAAGAATATAAATCAACAAACTACTTAGCAAAGGTTTTTCTTATCAGATAATGGAGGCTGGTGATAGTATGGTCATTCAAAGCATAACAGGTTAATAATCATGCATGAAGTACCCGGTTTTGCATAGAGATCTTTGATCAATGAATTGTCCAATTGTGTTCCGTTATTATTCAACACTACGAAGATAGAGGTTTTAGATAGATCAAAGAAATAAAGCAATAACTCAAAGTATAATGCGCGATATAGCCATTAGCATAATTATTAACCCTTCGCTAAGAAATCACATACTATCACCAACGAGATGTTTAGCTACTCATAGATGTTATGCAATCAACAGAAATGATAGCAAGATTGAATGAAAACATGTTGAAAGATAAATAAATATAAATAGAAAAACTGTAAGATACAATGTTACTGAAGGTTGTCAATCTCCGAAGAATCGCGATCTTACAAGCTTCAAAACGCTAAGAAAAAGTATCTGCTAAGCTAAGAATCCCCAGAACAGGCTCTGGAGAATTCCTACCTAAAACTAATGAGAAAGGTGAGAGAAAAGGTCTGGGAAAGTATGAAAAATGGAGAAAACTGAGCAACTATATATAGTGATTCGGCAAGTGTGGGGCGAGTCGCCCCACACACCGGGCGATTCGCCTGGTGTGGGGCGATTCG
This sequence comes from Plantago ovata, assembly GCA_028274465.1. Taxonomy (NCBI): domain Eukaryota; kingdom Viridiplantae; phylum Streptophyta; class Magnoliopsida; order Lamiales; family Plantaginaceae; genus Plantago; species Plantago ovata. The sequence goes on from CM051457.1 coordinate 55,064,080, forward strand.
CCCCACGTCCCGGGCGACTCCCCCGGGACCTCCAGTCGGTTTTTTACGCGTTTTTGGATTTCTTTTCCTTTTCGGACTCGGTTTTTGCCTTCTAGTGACCTTTTAGCCTTCAGACTCGACCCCTAGACTTCAAATCCTATTCAGAATCTTTTATATACTCCAATTAGGCCTTCGGAACACCAATTCCTTGTCTACTTCAATATAATTGCCCGGAAAACCTCGTTTTTCACCCAAAATCTGTAAAATACAAACTAAAGGGAAACGTGACACTATTCTAATAAAATGCACTAAAATATAGCTAAATTAACATAGAGAATAGCTAAATTGGTGAAAAAAGACTCAAATGAAAGTGAAAAATACACGTTCATCAATTGTGCTTGGTGAAACTGAGACTGACCACTTGCTGAAATACATATGTGACCTCCTTGCTGAAAGTACTTGCATTTGCGCTCCAACGTTCATATTTGAATTCCATTCAAATGAACATTAAATGCAAAGTAAGCACGCGAAGAACATGAAGACTAGAAGACAAATAAAGGACGCTGCTGAAAGTACAAAAGCAAGATAGTGACATCTTAAGGAACAAAGCCTTAGAATTCGAAATTCAAACGGCTCCCTTGATTCACTATAAATAGAGGTCATCCGGCAAAGAGTTGAAGTGTGTCAACAACGTGATCAAACACTCACTTGTGCTTAAACACTCAAACCCTTCTATACTCTTCACTGCCATTGATCCGTTCCAAGACTTAAAGCTTGGAAAAGCTACTTGTGAAGAAGTAGAACATTCACGCCTAAGAAATTAGTTAAGTGTTCTTTCTTTCGAACAAGAATAAGTCTTGACACCAGAAACAATCAAACTTTTTACTGCAAAGTATTCAAAGTTTTGTTTCTTAGATTACTTGTTGTAGGTGAATAAGTTATAATCAGTTATCTCATCCCAAACCTCTCTAACTGAAAAAAACACCTTTTCAGGCGTGAAATTCAGGGGGAACTTAATCAAGCATAGTGTTGCTGATTATAAGTCCCAAGTTTGGTGGAGAACAAGGTTTCGTTCTCTAGTTAGGTTGGAAACGAAGCAAGTGTGCTTTGGTTTCTGTAGAATCGCTCTAGATAGGTGTTGTAAGGAACCTCAAACTTATCTTAGTGGATTCAGTCCTAGAAAGGACAAAGTGGATTAGTTGAGAGATTACGCCACTCTCAGATACCACTATAAAAGTGTTTGTGTGATTTACTTTACTGCATTTAGTTTTCAGCAAAGCATATCTATCTGTACACTGTCACTCTGCTCACTTGCTGAAACTATCACTTACTGATAAAGCACTTATTGTACAAAGACTTCCGCTCTCTGAATTTAAGTATCAGTAAAACTCGTTACTGAAAAGTAACTAGTACTTGCTGAGAAAGTTAAGTATCAGCAAACTCATTACTGAAAAGTAATAAGCCCTTGCTGAGAAAGTTTTTAAACGACAAAAGTTTGAAAAGACTATTCACCCCCCCCCCCCTCTAGTCTTTTCTTGTTGTTTAAAGGGACAAACATAATCCAACAGCAGACATCATATTAATAAGATCAATATATTCATAAGCATGGACGTCATTACCACCCTCCCTATCCGATGCACTCATGACACTATTAAAATCACCAATACATATCCATGAACATGTAATAGAAGCAACTAAATTTTGTAAATCTTGCCAAAGTCCACGACGAAGATCAAGCAGATTATGTGCACAGATAAAAGTGACAAAACCTCTATCCACCCCATTAGTATCTACTATATGACAATGTATGAATTGATCAGTATAAGATATCATAGAAACTCTTACTTTATTGGGATCCCATAGAACCCAAATTCTGCCATTGGCATGTGCACCATAGTTGTCAAGGTATTGCCGTCGGTTACCCAGCTTTTTCCTTATTACATCATTCTTTCCTTCTTTCAAACGTGTTTCCAATAGGCCAACCATGCTCACATTAAAACGCCTGAGACGGGAGCCAATCTCCAGCTGTTTAGCCGCCTTGTTGAGCCCTCTCACATTCCATACGATCATGGATCATGGTTATGACCCTCGTTAAGTCCAGTTCCCTGACTTAACGGACTTAACGGGGCAAAACCATTCGCTATATTCAAACCTCCAACCTCAGGTCTAGTCACTGATGAACTTATTTTTTACGCGTTCATCTTGTCTTTTTTACCTTCTTTTGCTATCTTCTAGCCTTGTTTTTTGGTTAGTTTTGTAGAATAGTGTCACGTTTTGTATTTTCTGCATTTTCAGGCACTTAGGTACGAAACGGCGTTTTTGGAGCTAAAAACGAGCCTTTTTGATGGAAAAGATGGCCCCGTTGAAGTTCCCCAATCTCCGTGGATTGTTCGTGAGTGTTTGAGCATCAATAAGCATTGAGAAGGATGAGTCCAAGGCACCCGAGGGCCATACGAGGGCAAAAAGATTGAGTTTGAAGACAAAAATGTGCCCAGGAGCCAAGCTAAGCGCCTGGAATAGTGAAGCGCTCCGCTTCATTTTCCAGGAGCTTTGGCACAGCAGGCAAGCGAAGCGCTTGGAGGGCCAAAGCGCTTCGCTTTCCAAGCGCTCCGCTTGGACTCTCCAAGCGGTCCGCTTGGCAGCGGTTACGTTTTCGGATTTTCCTTCTTAGATCTGATCTTCTGTTACTTTTTGGATACTTTTTTAACACTAGCTTCGTTTTGGAGAGCTCCTAAGCCCCAAAACTCAGAGAAAACTCAGATATATTGTATTTTAGATTGGATTAAAGGTTTTGGCATAGGATTGCATCCATTGTTTCATCTACGGAGAGGTTTTCATCAATACCCACCGATTAGTGACAGCTTGGTGGTAACATTGTATCATTATCTCTTGTCTAGTAGTTTGATTTGATGTATTCTATTTACAATTCATATGATTTGATGTCTATGTTGATGAATATGAGTAGCTAAATCCTTTGTGTTGGTGGTAGAATGTAGAATATGCATGCAATGGGTTATGTTTATGCTTACATGAGATTGTGATTCAATCTTGCTGCAAATTCCTTCATATGATTCTTAGTTGCCTATAAAATATATTCGAATTGAGTATAGTGACAAACTCTTGGTCAATGAAAGCTATAGGATTGTATGTTAGAGATTTGCAGCATGCTAGATAAATGGTGTTAGTGACAAGCACCTCTAAAGTATTGATAGTAATCTTTTATGATGTGTGTCTTGAAAGTTACCTAGACGAGTTGCTTAGCAGACTTGATCGAAGGTTTTACGCACTGAACTTGTGAGCATATTCGTAACCCATGCATGTGTATTTGATTTCTACCACCAACCGTTTTCCAAACTTGATTACAACAATCTGATTTCTCGTTACTTTGTTCTAAGAAAACAATTCTACAAACACTTGAACTCGTTGACTGAATTAACTAGCAAAAAACCACAAACAAAGCCACGTTAGGTCCCGAGAGAACGACACTCGGGGACAACTTGCCATTGCACTCTAGTTTGTGTAGTGATAAGTGTTCTATTGGCTATTAAACAAATTTAATTGGTGAAAAACGACATCATCAATTTGGCGCCGTTGCCGGGGACTTAACTCCTTTGGTTGGTGTTTTTGTTTTGGTTTTTTCAGCCAACATCTCTTCTTTGTCTCATTTCTGTTTTTTGTTTCTTTTTGCTTGAGATACTCACTATCTTGTATTTCAGGTAAGTGCATGCCTAGAACCCGAACGGGTGGACCTATTATTGAACCTTTTTTAGACGAGATCGATCGTTTGTTTCAAAGGAGAAGGAGGAATTTGAATCTCGAGTTTGAAGTAGTAGCATCTAGAGCTTCCACTTCTGGTATTCGGGAAGACTCTTCTTCTTATCTTTTGGAGCCAATTCTTGAATCTGTTTACTTGGAAGGTCAAATGGCGGAGCGGCCTATACGTACACTTACTAAGCCTACGGTTGGGGCTAGAGGACCAGCAATTGTCCTCAATGATGCCACAAGGAACTTGGAGATCAAGAATCACATGTTCCAACAACTTCCCAAATTCTATGGGATGGCTAATGAGGACGTGATTGGGTTCTTGAATGAGCTCGAGAATTTTGTTCTCCATCTTGGCGACCAGGAGCTGGTGTTACGGATGATGATCTCCGTTTGAAGGTCTTTTCTATGGGGCTAGGTGATCGTGCAAAGGATTGGCTTAATACTTTGGAGGCCGGGTCTTTGACAACATGGGATCTTTGTTTTGATAAGTTCATGGAGCGTTACTACCCCGCTTCGAAGACGATGGCTATGAAGAGCCAAATTAGCTCCTTCGAGCAGAGGTATGATGAGCCTTTCCACGAGGCCTATGATCGATTCATGGGGTTTGCATCATCGATGCCCACATCACGGGTATGATAAAGGTCAGCTTCTCCAATTCTTTTACAATGGTTTACATCCCGAGATTCAATCTCAAGTGGATAGTATTTGTGGAGGTAGTATGGGGGAGTTGCTTCCTTCTCAAGCTCAAGTGAAGCTGGACATGATGTACCGGAATTTCCAAAACCGGAATGTGAGGGCTCGTGTGCTCCAAAAGGAGCAAAGAGGTGAGGCCAAGGTAGTGGTAGAACAAAATGCCTTCGATGGGTTCGCCCATGAAGTGAAGCAAGCTTTGAGGCAAAGCGTTCCTTCTCCTTCTACGGAAGTTTGTGGTGTGTGCAAGAACTATGGGCACCCGGCCTATTTATGCCGTTCTGAATTTGCTAGAGAGCAATATATCACGAACGATGTCCGTCAAGAAGTGTATGCTGCTGAGGGAGAGCAAGTAGTTGGATATGTGAACTACAGGCAAGGGTATGGCAATATGAGGCCACAAAACCGTGGACCCCGAGGTGGGTACCAGAATCAAGGCAACCGTGGTTATCTTCATAACCCGGATCAAATGCCTATGGGCCTAATCAAGATAGAAGTCGTCTCAGCTATGGAAACAATTGGTATGAAGGAGCACCGCCTTCTAATCCTACACCTCCACCTCAGGTTGCTAGTTCGGGACCACAAGGTGGAGGGTGCTTCCTTCACCTCTTGTCTCTTCTCTCAACGATCTTGTGTTGAAGACGAATAAGTTTATGGAGCATTACTATCATAATGAAGCTACTAACAATCAGCGGTTTGAGAAGCTTGAGGCTAGTAGTAGCAACCTCCATAAGAAGTTGCAAGAGCTGATCGATCGGGGGGCTAGTAGAGAGCAAGGGAAGTTTCCCGGGAACACGGCGAAGGCTATGGCCATAACCGTGGTGACTGATTTGCCCGTGGAGATCACGGTTGTGAGAGACAATGCACTAGTTGAGGTGCCAAGTTGCAAGATAACTGAAACTTGCAAAGTGAGTGAGGAGGTCGAGACTCCTAAGGTGGTTATGGAAGAGGAAGTTGTCGCACAATCTGATGCGATAGTTGAAGAGGTGAAAGAAAACTCATCGTCTGAGGATGAGATGGTGGATATGGTGGAAGTGCCCATCCAAGAGAGGTTCGATGTTGAAATCGGCTTGGGGAAGAAGGATGGAATAGTGGCAACTCTAGACACGGGAGCGGGTGTGAATGTTATACCCTTGAACGTGTATGAAGAGTCGGGTTTGTCTGTCTTGAGACCTATGAAATGCATGGTGCAATTAGCGGATGGGTCCATGAAAAAGCCGTTGGGTGTGATTGAGAACTTGGCGGTGAGGGTTGCCGGTGTAGAGGTGAAGACTAATTTCATCGTTATGCCTACATCTTCTGCTAAGCTCAAGGATGTGGTTCTCTTGGGTAGATCCTTCATCAACAAAGTGCATATGGTCATAGACATGTATCGCCGAACATGTCACTTTGAGGTAAATGGCAAGCAAGACACGTTGCGAGCCATTGTTGATTCATGTGCTTATGTTGATACTAACGAACTTGTAGGATTTTTTGGTCCACTTTATGTTTGTCAAGATGTGCAGGGAATTGATTCTTTGAGAAGCTATTGGAGGGGGAAGTCTAGTACCCGAGGCGAAATCAATTCCGCAAGAGTTGTGAAGAGTCGAGCCAACGACTTTTAAACGAAGGCGCTTCTCGGGAGGCAACCCGAGGTTGTAGGTACTTGCATATAGATTAGGAGCACGTTTAAATTTTGTTTCGTTGTTTAGACAAGGTTTTTGGGGTGAAAATTTAGCAAAAGTCGAAAAAAATGGATTTGGGAGCTTCAGGTCCCAAGCGAACCGCTTGGCAAGCCTAAGCGGTCCGCTTGGATTTCCAGTAAGAATTTCATTCTTACTGGAAATCCAAGCGGAGCGCTTGGCAGGTCCCAAGCGGACCGCTTGCCAAGCGCTTCGCTTGGGACGGCCCAAGCGCTTCGCTTGGCTTTCCTTAAGAAAGCTAAGCGGAGCACTTGTGTACCAAAGCTCCCCACTTCGTTTTTTTCCTCCATTGCCGATTTAACACCCCAAAATCTCAATCTCTCTCAATTCTCCACCAATTCTTGCAATCTTGTGCATTTTACAAAGCCCATCACCCCCTCTATCATCTAAACCGATCAAATTTCACGTTTGAAGCATCCATAACAAGGAATCAAAGGTACCTCTCGTGAACCCTAACTTTCTTGAATTTGGGATTTTATCTTAATTAGCTTCAATTGTGTTATGCATTGGTGAATTAGAGTTTGATGATGATTGTTGAGCATGTTTCTTACAACATGTGATGTCTAAATTCGAATTTTGCTCCTCTTGATTTATGATGAATTCTATTGCTCGAATTTTTTTTGCTATATAATTGTTTGATAATTGTTAGCCTTGAATTTGAGTTGTGTTATGATTATGGTGATGTTGTGATTGCATGAGAGTGTGTTGGATTGGTTGGGTAATTCAATTGGAGAGTTTGTTTGCTTGGTTTAGATTCGTATGGATTTATCGTAACGAAGTGTTAAAGCTTCTCGATTTGTTCGTATGAACTTTAGCAAGCCCTCAAACTCACCATGAGATTACTTGAGTGAGTATTGGAGTCTAGGAGTCAAGTCTAATTCTCATTGTCTCTTGAAGTTATCTAATGAGATTTTACTAGGTACCATGGACACAAGAGCCAAGAAGAAAGCAAGGAAGGATGGAGCTTCAACCTCCAAGGAGAATCCGGCATCAACTCCAAGGGAGATTCCCCGTGATGAAGGCGACCGTGACCCATACAAAGAATCGGACGCATTGCGGAGGTTCTGATACAACTTCTATAGGGGAGGAGAACGGTCAGTGATTTGGGACCGTAGCATCTCCTTTACTTCAAAGGAGTTGGACGTACTAAAGGGGACAAAATGTGAGAACAAGGAACTTTTTTTGATGTACCCTATGCTCACCTTACCAGGCTTATAACGGAGAGAGGATGGACCTTCTATGGGAAAGAACTCTTCGGATGGGATAGAGACCTTGTCGAGGAGTTCCACATTGCCTTCGAGGACTATAACTATAAGGCCGAAGCAGTACCTATTCGTGGTGTGATGGTCCCTTTCTCACCATTGAGTATCACTAGTTTCATTATGGGGCTAGAGGAACCCTTGCGGGAAGACAAGAATAAGGTAGCATACTATGTGAGTGATCCCTATGTGCACTATGTCTATGACCCAACGATTGAGAAGTTTCCGAGGAGGTTAGCCGGGGTTCTGACAACCAAGGACTACAAGCCAAGGAAGACGCGTCTCGATAACACCTTGAAGTATAAAGATTTGCACTTGCACGCCCGCATGATCCTACCTTTCGTGGTAGCTAATCTGATCCCGGGACTCATAACCGAAGAGATAACGCCGGAAGTTGGGATCTTAATCTATTCCCTCATGGCGAACATGCCCATCACTCCCGGGGACATCATCTTCCAGCAATTCGAGATTAAACGAGAACCCGGCCACCCACTAGTCTTTCCACATCTGATCACTGCTATGTGTGAGAAAGCAAATGTGCAAAACATCCGGCGCACCGAGGCATCGAGGAAACCAATCGACATAGAGACATACGATCTGATACTCCACCGCTTCGGAGTAGACCAAGGGTTCGAAGACCCTTTTCCCCTTGTCATCCCTCACGGATCGGAGTGATTTTGCGGTGGTGGTACTCCTTTTTGATACTCTTAATTGATGATGTAACTTGAAGACTCCTATACTTTTTTATTGCTTTTGTAGTTGTGGCCTGTGAGCCTTTTGTCGTGTTTAGAGTAGCTTAACCTTTTGCCTCGGTGCCTTAGTTGGTTAGGATTAAGAAAAATCGAAAAAAATGGGGAAACAGGCCAAGCGCCCCGCTTGGGCATCACTAAGCGGACCACTTGGATTTTCAGTAGGATTTAATCCTACTGAAAATCCAAGCGGCCCGCCTGGATGATGCCAAGCGGAGCGCTTGGCCAAGCGCTTCGCTTGGCATAGTCCAAGCGGGCCGCTTGGGCCCTGTTCCCCCATATTTTCCCTTTTTCTCATTTCGCCACCTTTGTGCACCCGTTTTCACATGTTTCTTGAGTCCTTTCAGGTACTACTCATATATAGGAGATTGGACACGAACCTTTATCTCAGGGAAGTGTACTTTCAATCCAATTTTTCCTTTTCATTCAACTTTTCTTTGCTCGAGGACGAGCAAAAGTTTAGGTTTGGGGAGGGGGTATTGGATTTTCAGTACTATATGCTTGTGTGGTTCGTACATGCCTGATTTTACTCAAGTTCATGTGATTTGTCGTGTTTTTTCAAATTTTTGCATGCATATCATCCATAGATTAGTTGTTGCACGTTGTTGTGTGGAGTCTATTGCCAAGTTTTTTCGAACTTTTCTATTGTGTAGACTAAGTGCTTATGACCATTATCATATGTTGCATCACTTTGCAAGTAGTTTGAGGCTTGTCTCGCTTGGTTTGTCACATTCACTTGTGCACTAGTTAAGCTTAGTAGTCTCGACATCACCTCGAGTGGTGTTTCTTCTACTGCGGTTCACGATGACCATATAAAATGATGCATGTTAGAATCTATGGTTGTAACCCGTGTAATTATGTACGTAAGAGGCGACAAGTTTTTCACCTCGATTAGAGATTGCCAAATGCCTAGGAAGGAGGTAGTGTGAGGTGTGTGATTCCTTGTATTAAACCTATTCTATCGAATAGGTTTGGGGAGGGGGTTACGTTGTTATACTTGTCTTTCGTCTTTGAGTCGTTGTAAAGTTTTCTTTTTCTTTTTATTTTTGTTTTGTGTCCCAACCTATTCTTTCGAATAGGTTTGGGGAGGTGTCTTTGTAAAAGAGTCTTTCCTTTTTCTTTTTCGTCTTTGTGCTCAAACCTATTCTTTCGAATAGGTTTGGGGAGGTGTTTTTGACACTTAGTACTGATGCTTGCCCCTATATAAAAAAAAAAGAAAGAGAAAAAGAAAAGAAGAAGAAAAGAAAAAGAAATATAAAAAAAAGAGTAAAAAAAAAAAAGAAAGAAAATAAAGAATAAGACCCAAAAGCAAAAGAAGGGTCGTTGCAAGCCAAAAGCAGTCTCGTAGTGTCAAGTGTCATGTAAATATTTTGTCCTTGTGAAGTATCGAGTTGTAAATTCTATCTTTCGTTTCGTGTCGCCTTTGTCCAAGGCCTGTTCTTGACCGCCCTCGTCTTGCTATTCAAGAAGTGGTTGAAAGAGACTCATTCTTGAGAGTCTGGGTAGAATAGGGGAGTGTTATCTTTCTAAGGGAACCCTCCTTCGTTTGATGAGAGCCAGTATTGGTTCGCCCTCTCATGAGGAAAAGTCTCGCTTGGTGAACAGTTGTAAGCCCTCGGTTTCATAGGCACGGGGCAATTGTAGTATGATAACATGCATCATTGTGTCGTCACTGACCAGGTCCAGGTAGAAGATGTTACGAGAGACTCCTTTGCTTAACCAAGTGCACATGAGAATGTGTATATTCGCAATCGAGGCATTCTTCAACCTACTTGCATGTCATGCTCATTTGGTTTTGTTCATAAGCATTTGGTAGATTCAATAGATTAGTTCACTTTACTTGGCATGAGACTCCTTTTGTGTTGCATTTAGGATAGTTTATTGCTTGAGGACAAGCAAAGGTTTGGTTTGGGGAGTTTGATGAAAGTATTTTTGACGCGTTCATCTTGTCTTTTTTTACCTTCTTTTGCTATCTTCTAGCCTTGTTTTTTGGTTAGTTTTGTAGAATAGTGTCACGTTTTGTGTTTTCTGCATTTTCAGGCACTTAGGTACGAAACGGCATTTTTGGAGCTAAAAACGAGCCTTTTTGATGGAAAAGATGGCCCCGTAGAAGTTCCCCAATCTCCGTGGCTTGTTCGTGAGTGTTTGAGCATCAATAAGCATTGAGAAGGATGAGTCCAAGGCACCCGAGGGCCGTACGAGGGCAAAAAGATTGAGTTTGAAGACAAAAATCTACCCAGGAGCCAAGCTAAGCGCCTGGAATAGTGAAGCGCTCCGCTTCATTTTCCAAGAGCTTTGGCACAGCAGCCAAGCGAAGCGCTTGGAGGGCCAAAGCGCTTCGCTTGCCAAGCGCTCCGCTTGGACTCTCCAAGCGATCCGCTTGGCAGCAGTTACGTTTTCGGATTTTCCTTCTTAGATCTGATCTTCTGTTACTTTTTGGATACTTTTTGAACACTAGCTTCGTTTTGGAGAGCTCCTAAGCCCCAAAACTCAGAGAAAACTCAGATATATTGTATTTTAGATTGGATTAAAGGTTTTGGCATAGGATTGCATCCATTGTTTCATCTACGGAGAGGTTTTCATCAATACCCACCGATTAGTGACAGCTTGGTGGTAACATTGTATCATTATCTCTTGTCTAGTAGTTTGATTTGATGTATTCTATTTACAATTCATATGATTTGATGTCTATGTTGATGAATATGAGTAGCTAAATCCTTTGTGTTGGTGGTAGAATGTAGAATATGCATGCTATGGGTTATGTTTATGCTTACATGAGATTGTGATTCAATCTTGCTGCAAATTCCTTCATATGATTCTTAGTTGCCTATAAAATATATTCGAATTGAGTATAGTGAAAAACTCTTGGTCAATGAAAGCTATAGGATTGTATGTTAGAGATTTGCAGCATGCTAGATAAATGGTGTTAGTGACAAGCACCTCTAAAGTATTGATAGTGATCTTTTATGATGTGTGTCTTGAAAGTTACCTAGACGAGTTGCTTAGCAGACTTGATCGAAGGTTTTACGCACTGAACTTGTGAGCATATTCGTAACCCATGCATGTGTATTTGATTTCTACCACCAACCGTTTTCCAAACTTGATTACAACAATCTGATTTCTCGTTGCTTTGTTCTAAGAAAACAATTCTACAAACACTTGAACTCGTTGACTGAATTAACTAGCAAAAACCACAAACAAAGCCACGTTAGGTCCCGAGAGAACGACACTCGGGGACAACTTGCCATTGCACTCTAGTTTGTGTAGTGATAAGTGTTCTATTGGCTATTAAACAAATTTAATTGGTGAAAAACGACATCATCAGTCACATTTCTTGCCGGTGATTTTGAAGGAGATTGTTGCAATCTACTTCTCACTTCCGTCCAACCTTCATCCGGCCCTCTTTGGTTCTGCACAGTAGCTTGTGCTGCACCATTGCCTGGTCGATCTTGGCCATCCGACACAGTTACTTCAGTAGGGACATTTGCTGCAGGGGCTGTAGTAACCACTGGTTGTGGCCGCTGTGATGAGGGGCCAGGGTCCTGCGGCACAACAACAACCTGTTGCGGCCTATCCAGCTGCGTAGGCCTTGTGTTTGTACGTGGCTGCCATACCTGCATCCTCCGATTGATGTTGACACTCCCCGGTTGTCTAGCAGGTTGTGGCGGAGCACGAGCAGGCCTCTATACTTTGTTCTTGGCACAATCATGCCCTACAAGTTGGCATTTTTGGCAAAATTTTGGCTTTCATTCGTACTCAATAGCCTGTTCGAACTCGTTACCCTGCTTATCTCGAATGACCATGGACTCCACAACCGGGTGTGCGACATCTACTTCCACCAACATACGTGCATATGATGTGCGTAGCTTGTGAGCCGTACATTCATCTGTAATCAATGGCTTGTCAATGGCACTCGCAATTTTGTTAAGACTATTTTTCCCACATAATTCCACCGGCAATTGGTGTAGTGTGACCCACATAGGAATAGACTTAAGCAGATTGTCAGCAAGTTTAAAGTTCCTCACCCAAGGTTTGAGAAACATAGGCCTCCCGAAAATCGTATACGGTCCATTCATGAGCACATCATCCCTATCCTTTATTGAGTTAAAACGGACCACATAATAGCCTTCGTCATTATAATACAACGCTGGTAAACCGACGAAGTTCCACACCTTTTGCATAATGGTTTTCACCGCCATTCATAGACAGGGTATCCTCCATAACATACATAATGAGCGCCTTCTCCTAGAATTTTAATTCCGATGCGGTATCCTCATCTTCAATTTCCACAATAATCTTACCGTTCTCAATAATCGGGACAACATATTACAATACTAGTCCTCTGTCAGGTAATCGATTCACTCAAAGCATCAACCCAAGGCTGAGTCGGTTGGGCAGCCGGGCGACCTTCTGCCTGAGCAGCTTGGACGGGCTGCTCTAGCGTGCTATTGTCATCTCTGGTTTCATTCTCGTGTTCCACGTTCAAAATCTCCTGATTTAGTCTCTGCGTGCGCGGTGAGATCGGGTTCACATTGTTCTCCAAATATTGTTTGTGTCTCCTCCAGAGGCTGAGAAGAGTCCTCAGCATCAACCACCTGATCCGGCAGGCCCTACTTTGGGCGGCCGCGGGGCCGAGGTGGATCCGCCTGGTTTTTCTTCTTAGGAGGCATAGGGTTTATATCTCAAAATTCAATATTAAATTCAATATTTGCCCGTGGCTACAACTTTGTAGCAACGGATCGGTCTTTTTAGCCACGGATAATTTCGTGGCTAAAAACCAGATTTTTTGTAGTGGTTATGTTTTCTAAAGTATAGGGGAATGTATCAGTGAAACATATATAGTTAGTATTCTAAATATTACATAATAGACCCCCCTGACAGAATTTTTTCATAAATATTGTGTAATAGACACGTCGGAATCATGTAGTCTGTTAAAGTATTCGCGAATAGACCCGTAAAAAGATAGTTAATGCTCGAAACTATTGTTGAATAGATCCGTCGAGCACATTTAATGATCTAAACTGTTATGTAATAAATCCGTCGAACGCGGTTAGTATTCTAAGCCATAGCGGAATGCACCCGTCGAACATAGTTAGTATCCTAATCTCTAAACTGTAACGTCCCTTTTTTTTTTTAATTATTTATTTATTTCAATTATTTAATTACCTGAATAATTTAATTTATTTGGTAGCTAATTAATTTACTTCCTGCGTCACCGAATTCGAATTCGAACTCGGAGACTACACCGTTTAATGGACCGAATACCTTTAGATTTGGACCAAAAGGATTATTCAGCTTTGCAAGACACCTGAGCCCGTTTCCTTTGGCCGAAGTCTTGGCCCAATCTCAAGTTCAGTCAAACCCCAATCTCTAGTCCAAACCCTAAACCTACCTAATTGACTCCATCTTTCCCACTACTCCTTTTCTCTTTTCCCTCTTCTCCCCTACTACTTGCGCCTCTGTTTAGTTCCCAGATCGATCGATCGATCAACATCACCATCTCATCACCATCTCATATTCATCATCCACCACGAACCACACCACCGGCCACGTTCTGCCGTCATCCCGAAGCACACGTCGTGCCTCGCCGTGCTCCGCCGTCCGTGCTACGCGCGCTCCGCCTGTGCGCCACTTTCTGATCCAATCCGCCGCCTTCGTTTCGCGAGCTCTGCCGCCGCCGTTCGATCTATCTGATCCGATCCCAACCGCGCCGCCACCGTCACGCGTCGCCTCCGCCCGTCTCCATCCCGACTCCGATCCAGTTCTGTTCGTACTCTGGTCGTCCAGTCTCCGTGCCATTTTGGTCCGTTTGTCGTTCTGCCTCGAGTCCTCTCCGTCACGCGCCGCCAGTCTACCGGTTCGGGCCTGCCTGTTTCAATCCCGGCTCGACTCCGTTCCGTCCATTCCCGGTAAGTATCCGTACGGCTCTGGTTTCGTTTGATTGAAATCAAATCTCGATTTTGAGTTCGATGTTTTCCTTGATACGCAGTTGTATTCGGTTTAGCTCCGTTCGGTGCGTTGCTCCGATCTGCTCGCGACTCCGGCTCAGGCAGTGTTCGCACGCTGCTCGGTTCGATCTCCGTTCCTGTTCGTTTTCCGTTGTTGTTGACGTTCGAAATTAATCTCAACTCGATCCGAAAGGTAGTGCTCTCGATCACTGTTTCTTCTACCTTTTCGTTTTTTCTTTTTGGTTATTACGATTTTTGGACGATTTCACCCTTGATATATTCTGGATATTACCATATTACCCCTGAATCGAACCTGGATTTGACAATTTTACCCTGGACGTGTTCTGGACCTTTTTGCCCTTCCGTATTGGACTGATTATTTAGATTAGATCTTGAATCTGAATTGACCGTTATACCCTTGCAGTTGGACTGAATTTTAGATTGTTAATTGACTACGTTTTCAAATTGACTATTTTACCCTTTCGTATTTCTGGACTATGTAGACTGTTTCACCTTGTTGACTGGTTTGACCGTTGACCTAGCTTTTGCAAAATTACAGTTTGGCCCTTGAACTACTGCTTTGACTTTTAAACCCTAGTTGACCTTGGAAATTACACAATTGCCCCTATTGACTGTGACTTGACGTTTATACCCTTGAACAGAGTCTGGACCGTAAATAGTTAGTTGGACTGCCGACTGAAGTTGACTTTTGCCCTTCCTATCTTGGGTTGTGAAATTGTGATAAGTTTTTCGTATTTCAAACTAAATGACCTTCAAGTCCGTTTTCTTTAAACCTTTGTAACAACTTGGGGTCTAGCATAGTTGGTTTGGTGCAGACTAGTTCAACCTTAAGGTCCAGAGTTCGAGCCCCTCCTTTGCTCATTCTTCACCGACCTTTTTATTTTCATTCGTTTAGCTTTTGTTCGATTTCTAGTTAGTGACTAGACGCTTTCTGTTTAGGTGCTCCGTCCGTTAGCTCGTAGTACGCTCTGCTTTTGAGGATCGTTGCTTGCAAAGTTCATGGTGAGTGTTCACCCCTAAACTTATCTATTTGCGAAAAACTGGAAGACTATGTCACTATCTGTATCTATTACTATATATTTTGTTATATAATATGCTTCCGCGTAAAAATAACTAAGTCCTAAGTGATGAAGGTAAAACCGGTTAGAGAGTTTATATCATCATCTCTCGATCCATGGAAGCTGATGGAAGGAGTATTTTGAGTGTGGACGGGGATGAGTGCCTGCAAAATGAGGGGAAAGTAAGGGGGAGGGGATTTAGCTCCGGCCTACCGAAGTTAGACCGGTGGGCAAATCAATGTGTTGAGAAGTGAAAAATGGAATAGTAATGACTGAATGATACGAGCAATAAATGAGGACATATATATAGGATACGGTAGAGGTCCCACATTTTCTCTAGGTGTTCGTCTCGAGTGGGTTGTCTCTTCGTTCGGCATACTTGTTCGACCCCCGCGGTAGTTCGACCCTTGGAGCGTATCGCGGTAGTTCGACCCTTGGAGCGTACTTGAGTGGTTCGACCCATGTGGATACCTCCGGGTTGGTCGAGGAAAACTCCATGGTCTTCGAGGGGTCATAACAAGTAATCTGTTCGAGCCCATAACAAGGTTGTTCGACTTGTAGCTTTACCACTTGTCCCCATATCATGAGTCCCCCAAGTTTCGATGGATGATGACAAGGAAACCATCGAAAGTTCAGAGATTTAGTGTTCGAGGTATTGTTGTGGCGGGATCCGGCATGAACTCGGGCCTTTTTGAATTTTGAATTTGTATGAGGGGTATCTTGGTAAATCCGCATTGGATGGAGTGGTTTTTTAAAGAGGTCATAGATCCTCTTTCTCTTCTTTATCTTCCTCCCCTTCTTTTTCTTTTCATCTTCATTTCTTCTCTCTTTTTTCGGGGTTTCGCTTCTCCGGCCGCTCTTTGCTCGATCGTCACCGGCCTTTTGTTCCCGGAAGCCGTTCTCTATCGTCGTTTAATCCAGGTATGCCTTCCCTCGAACTTTGTTTACTTCGATTGTTGTTGGGTATGCTCTTTCCTTCATGCTTTGCTCTTCGTTTACATGGCATTTCCTTTTACGGTTTTGGATGAATTCCGGTAGGACTTTGTGCAAGTTTAGGGCTCTCTCTTCCTCTTTTCATCTTCATATGCTATGTGGTGTGTATTATTGTGTCGATTACTTCCCTTTTCCCGTAAATTGGAGCGCGTGCTTGCTATTTCCGGTTACAATTCCGGCGGGGTCCTTTGCCGCCCGGGTTGACCCCTTTGCTATGCTCTCTTCTTTCCGGTTATCTTTTGGTTTAGATACTTGTGGTGGGATCGAACACTTATGAATGGGTAGTGTTGGTGTGTCGAAAAATTGGGTGGGGTGTCGAACATTTGGGTAGTTTGGGTAGTGGATTGTCGGATGGGTAGCGGTTTGTCGGTGTCGAAATACATTTGTCAGTGTCGGAATGCGTTTGTCGGTGTCGAACGCGTTTCCTTGGTGTCGAACGCGTTTCCCCCGGGTCGAACAAATTGGTAGCTCTGTCGAAACAAATTCATGTCGAAATAATTCGCTTGCTATGTGTCGAAATATTTCGTTTGCTGTGTGTCGAAATATTTCGTTTGCGGTATGTGTGTCGAACGTTTGCGGTATTTCGTTTGCGTTCGCTGTGGGTCGAACGTTTCTGTCGCGTCTGTGTGTCGAACGTTTGTGTTCGCGTCCGTGGCGAGTTGGTTGTTTCGACCCTCGCGAAACTGTTTGTGTTGGGTCGAACGTTTCTGTCGCGTCTGTGTGTCGAACGTTTGTGTTCGCGTCCGTGGCGAGTTGGTTGTTTCGACCCTCGCGAAACTGTTTGTGTTCGACCCGGTTTACTCCGCGTCGTCGTGAGCCGTCGAGCAAATTGCTTGTGTTCGACCCGATTCACTTCGCTTCGCCGTCAACCGGGTCGAACACAAGCAATTAGCTTGTGTTCGGTACAACTAGTAGGTGTTCGATACGACCGGTTGGAGTTCGACACGACCAGTTGCGCGGGTTCGACACAATCCCCTTGGTGTCGAATTTTCGTCGGTGTTGAACGCGTTCTTGTCCGTGTCGAATTCGTTCGACACGGGAATTCGCCGCTCCCTTGTAGGTGTCGAACGATTCAGTTTGTAAATAGTCATTTGCCTTGCGTGTCGAGCCGTGTCGAACGAAATAGTAGGTGTCGAACATGTAGTTCTTTGCCTTGTATCTTTTTGATTTGGGTAGTTGTGTGGTTGAACACTTGTAGTCGGGTCGATTGAACTTTTCGTTTTTACATCCTTTCGATAGCTAGTGGATTTCGGGTTGGATCCGAACTGATTGTTCCTTTTGGTAGTTTTTGTAAGGATGTCGAAACGAAATGCTGACCAACCCGGTGCCGGTGATGACTCGAACAATGCGAACTCTTTTAGTGTAAACAAAAGGTCGAACTCTTTAGGTAGGGATAGTGGCCCTTTCTCCCCTTCTGATTCGTCCCCCTTTTTAACCTCGAACCAGGTAATTCGGAGATCCCTTTTACCGGCGAAAAAACCTGGCCCTTCGCTGACGACTCGACTTTTGAGGAGCCAAAGTCGGGTTCTTGAGATGGCCGAGCCCGCCGAGAATCAAGACGAGGCGATTTTGGACGAGGTTCTGATGGAGGCGAATTCGAATAATAGGCTTCCGACGGATGTCAGTTCGGTTCGGAAAAAGGAAGCCGAGTCCTTGTACCACAAGTTTGGGATCCCTAGGACGTATGAGATTATCTTGCCTGGCCCGAACGATAGGATGTACAACCCTCCCTCTGATTGTATTGCCATAACCATCCAAGCCTTAGAGCATGGTTTTAGGTTCCCGATATGTGACGGAGTGGTTCACATCTTGGACTCTTTGGAGTTATGTCCGACTCAGCTATTGCCGAATGGGGTGGGGATGATGATTGCATTTTGTGTGTGGTGCAAGTCTATCAACCGGAAAGTGACTGTCTCGAACTTTCTACACTTCTTCTCGATGGTTGAAAGCAAAGATGGAGGTTGCTTTTATTACTTCTCGGCCACTAGACACTTCGAACTCTTCACAAAGTTCCAGTCTTCTCACGGCCCTGGATACAAGAGGCGTTATGTTTTCGTTCGGATGCCCCCGAACGAAAATGGCACCCCCGGAGTGGTTCCGACTCCTCGATTATGGCGCCGTCATGATGGTGTGCTTACCATTCTTGCCCGTCGAAACGAATGGGCTGATGCCTACCGGGGTCGAACGCCCGAGGATCGGATAATCCCATACAGTCTCTTGGTGGAGCCGATCCTATACCTTGGGGGCGTGTCTTCGGTGGAACCAGAGATTCGAGGGAATATCCGAGACTTGGGTACGTTTTTCCTTCTGTTGCCTTGTTCTTGTTTATTATTATTATTATTTTTTTTTTTTTTACTAACCTGTTCGACGTGTTTTCTTCGTAGGTTATTGGATGAAGCTGTCTCAGGAATTCTTGGCCCGAAGGGCTCTGTCTCTTGCGAACAAAAACACGGTTCCGAAGTATACGGAGTCGAGGCCGCACAACATTTCGACCATAGTTGATCCCTCCGTTGCTCCACATCTTACTCCTATTTCGAACGCGGATCTTGGCGGCGAATCAGGATCCGGTGCCGCGGGTGGGACTGTTCAGGAGTTGGTGCCCGGTACTAGTGTTCCTCCCTCGAACCGGGTGGAGGGTTCGGACGACAACCGTGACTCGGAACGGACGGCCTCGGTGATGCCTCGAGAGCAAGGCCAAAGTTCGGCCTCGGGTCAACGGAAGAGGGCTCGAACAGATGTGGCTAGTGGCACGGCGGAGAAGACCGTGATTGATTTGCCAGACTCACCCGATCGTGCGACCGCGGCTAGTCGGGGCCATGCTTGTTCGACGCGTGGTCAAGGCTTGAAGGAGGTGTCCTTTTTCCATGATCCGGCCGCGGGTTTGAAGTGGAGGGATTTGATGATCTCGAACAGTGATCAAGTCGAGCTGGATAGGTTGTCGGACGGAGAGATCAAGGCGAAAGCCGCGTCTCTTCAGATGCAGGTTACTTTTCTCGACTTGGTGTATTGAAATTTAAGTTCTACTTCGTATTTTCTTTCGATCTAACCAACCTTTAAATTTCGTGGCAGGTGCTTACGGTGGCTAGGAACATTGATAGCCGGTTGGAGAAAAGGGTCGAATCTTCCGAAAGTTTCGACGCTAAGTTTCGGGAGGAGAAGCGCCTTCGAGAGGTTGCTCAGTTGGAGGCTTCGAGGAAGGAGAGGGAGAACGCGGAGATGTCGAAGGAGCTTGTTCGACTCCGGGCCGAGAAGACTTCGGCGATGGAGAAGCTTTCGACGGTTGAGGAGAAGAACGTGGAGTTGGTGTCCAAGGTCACTCAGTTGGCAAGGGAGAAAGACGGTTTCGAAACGGCCTTGAGGAAAACCCGCGAAGAATTGGTGAAGAAGGGCAAGTTTGCGAGGGTCGAAGCTGTTCGGGACTTCACGGAGTCCGGGTCTTGCGCGTATATGCTAAGTAAGCGGGATGCCGATGCTATGATCAAGGCCCGGGATCGAATCATTGCTCAGTTGAAGTTCGGGGGAAAGTTACCGGCGGATTTCGACCCTACCGGTACCGTGGATCTTGAGAAAGACGATGAGATGAAAACTCCCCCGGTCGAAGCGGAGGTTGGAGAGGACGGGAATCCGGTGGACGAGGAAGTCATGTACGAGGCTCTTCGCAAGGAGGAGTTTTTCGCCGTTGCGCATCCCACCGAGGCTTCGACCCCTGCCCCCGCTCCTTCGGTGCCTTCGTGGGTCATCCCGTTATGTGAACTCGGGAATTTGGACCTTGCCTCGGCCGGTGTGAACCTTGGGAACTTGTCCTATAAGGACTTCGACTCTTTGTGCCAATTCTTCCTTGGTGATGAAAGTTTGAGTGACACGGCTCTAAGCAATCCTCCGGGGGGCGAACATGTCTAGTGTTCGATGGTTTCGGCGGTTTCGACTGCTTTCGAAGATCATGACGGCTTTTTGAAGACTTGGTATGCCAAGTGGTCTTGTAATCATGCCTTTAAGTTTCGAACCATATTTTATCTTTATCGAACCGTCTTGTCATTTTGGATAATTTGCAAGTGGGAAGGGATTCAGTGGGGGTCGAAACGAGTAGCTAGGTGACTTCGACCACGCGGAATCCTTTCGCTTTTGGACATCTATTCGACCCTCGTAAGGATGAAAATTTCGACCCTTACAATTATCTTTGTTGATCTTTCGTAGTCGAATGCCCATGTACGGCTTCTTGTTTTCCGGCTTGGGTCTTTTCGATATGTTCGAGTCGAACTCATTTGTGAGGGATGTTCGAACATGTTCGAGTCGAACTCGTTCGTGAGGGATGTTCGAACATGTTCGAGCGGGGTGAGTATTTGTGGCAATTTTGTTTTCGTCAAAATAATTGCTTGTTACTCTTGATTTCTTATCAAGATGGATGGTTATCCTAAGTATTGATAAGCTTTCGGGCAGCGTATTCGATAAGTAGAATCCCGTCGGATTGTCTATATCGAATCATCTCCCTCATCCCATAAAGATTATTTTTGGGGGCTGGGATATTCGCACAGATTACCTTCCCGTCGGAATAGTATCATTCGATATACCCTCGAGATCCTTTGGATCCAATGTGAAGTGTCGTCGTGTTTCGATATATCACCCGTCAGTGATATTATCGAAATTCGACGACAGATTACACATGCTTGTTCGATATGTTTAACATAAGGAAGTAACTTCTTGTGCTTCGATGCTTTAATGACGATACATTCCTTTTCTCAGTGACGACCTTATGAAAGGTGGTGTGGTGAAAGGTTTCTTACAAAAAGTGGGTAATCTTCATGGCTTGTCGAATTTCTTCAAAATGCTTCGAAGCTTTTGGCAAAAGATGGTGGGGGTCGAAGTGGCATCTAGGAGTAGTACTTCCTCAGATTCTTGATGTTCCATGGTCGGTCCACACGATTTCCTTCGAGGTCTTCGAGCCTATAGCTTCCGTTGGAAAGTGCTTCGATAACCCTGAAAGGCCCTTTCCAGGGTTCTTGAAATTTTCCCACGTTTTCGAGGACATCCGCCCTTCGCAGTACAAGATCTCCGACATTGAGGTCTCTCTTGATGAGCTTCTTGTTATAGGCCTTGGTCATCATAGCTTGGTACCTTAGCACCCGAGTCCTTACTTCTTCTCTCTTTGAATCTAGCAAGTCCAGCTCCAGAGCTCGGGCCTCCCCATTGAGATGGGGGTCATACTCCTTGATTCTTAGTGACTCGACGGCGATTTCGCACGGGATTACTGCTTCCGAACCATAGACCATGCAAAAAGGGGTTTCTCGGGTGGCCGTCCTCTGTGTCGTTCGATAGGCCCAAAGAACTCCGTGCAGTTCGTCAGCCCACTCGGCTTTCGACCGTCCTAGTCTTTTTTCGAGATTCTCAACGATAGTTCGATTAGTGACCTCTGTCTGTCCGTTGGCTTGCGGGTGTCCTACCGAAGTGAAACTTTGCTTGATCCCCAACTCCGTGCACCAAGCTCGCAACTTTTTCCCAGCGAACTGGGCTCCGTTATCGGATACGATGACTCGTGGAAGCCCGAATCGGCAGACGATATTTCTCCAGATGAAATCTCTCACAACTGTTTCGGTTATTTTTCCCACTGCTTCTGCTTCGACCCACTTTGAAAAATACTCCACCGCCACTATGAGGAATTTCTTCTGATTGGTGGACGTGGGGAGTTTTCCTACAATGTCAATGCCCCATCTATCGAAAGGACAAGATATCGGAGTGGGGATAAGGGGTCCTCCCGGAGCCTTGCTGTTGCGCGCGAACCTTTGACATTCATCACATTTTTTGGTTCGAGCCTTCGAGTCCTTGATGATGGTGGGCCAGTAAAACCCTTGACGTCGAATTTTTTGGGCCAATGCCCTTCCCCCGGAGTGGTTTCCACAGCTTCCGGCATGCACCTCTTCGAGTAGGCTCTGAGCTTCTTCCTTGTTGACGCACTTCAAGTGCGGTCCGTCGAACGATCTTTTATATAGATCGGACCCATCCCAGAGAAAATATTGGGCTCTTCGCCCGAGCCTTCGGGCTTCCCTTCGGTCCTGGGGGATCACCCCTTGTTTGTAGAGCTGTAAAAAGAGAAATATCCCCGTGATTGGGGGGTGAGTTCCTTGATTGGGGAAAAATTGAGACTATACTTGGTAGTTTCGTGGGTGGCTTCGAATTTACTACCTTGATGTCCGCCAACCATTCGCGGTCGGAGTCAAGGGTATTAACTTCGATGCCCTTTTGCCTTTTGAGTTTGTCAACTCCAATGGCGGGTTGTTGCACCGTCATGAGGGTGACCTGGTTGTGATAACATGTTTCATAAGGTTTAGTGAAATGGATCCGTTTTCCACGGACCGATTTGATTTGTTCGGGGTAGGAACATACCTGTCGGGTGGCAATTGTTTGTGATGCACTTCCGAACTTTGCTAGGCCATCCGCAACTTGGTTGAGCGTTCGAGATATTTGTGATATTTCGACGCTTTGGAACCTTGGGATGATGTTTTTGAGTTCAGCTAAGTATAGCTTCATGGGTTCTTCCTTCGCTTCGAATACTCCCGCATGTTGTTGGGCCACTAATTGCGAATCAGTGTATAGATGTACGTGTCTGGCTCCTCCTTCGAGTGATAGTCGAAGGCCTAGGAGTGCGGCTTCGTACTCCGCTTCGTTGTTGGTCGCGGGGAAAGCGAGGCGTACAGCGAAATCCACTTCGACCCCTAGGGGGTCGATCATGTGAATCCCTACTCCCCCTTGGCCCCTAGTGGACGAACCGTCGACGTAAATTTCCCATCTTGGTTCCATATTTTGGCCCTTGGCGAGTGCTTCGATGGTATGCACATACTCGATTTCCTCGTTAACTCCGAGGAAGAAATCCGCGATTACTTGCGCCTTTTTGCCATTTGGGGCTTGGAATTCGAGGGCGTACTCCATGAGTTCGACAGCCCACTTCACTAGCCGACCCGATAGATCGGGCTTTCCTAGGATCCTCTTCAAGGGGTGGGACGTTAGGACCACAATCTCGTGAGCTTGAAAGTAGGGTCGAAGACGTCGGGACGCCAACACTACGCAATAGGCGAGCTTTTCGATGTCCAAGTAATTCAGTTCGGCTTTAGTGAGTACCTTGCTCAAGTAGTAGATCGGCTGGTGTTGGTTTCCCTCTAGTCTTACCAATACCGAACTCACCACCTCTTGAGAGATGGCTACGTGCAGGTATAAGGTGTCTCCTTCTTTCGGTTTCGAGAGTAGTGGGGGTCTCGAAAGGTGGCTTTTGAGGTCCTCCAAAGCTTTTTCGGTTTCTTCGCTCCATTCGAAATTCTTGCTGTTCCGGAGCACTTTGAGGAAAGGGAGACTTTTTTCTCCGGATCTAGCAATGAAGCGACTTAGGGCAATGACTCGTCCGACTAGCTTTTGGACTTCATTGATGTTCCGCGGGCTGGGGAAATCTAGCACGGCTTTGATTTTGTCGGGGTTGGCCTCGATTCCTCTTTGGGTAACCATGTACCCGAGAAACTTTCCTCCTTTGACACCGAAGGTGCATTTCGAGGGGTTGAGTTTCATACCGAATTTCCTCAAAATCTTGAAGCATCGACCCAAGTGTTCGATGTGGTCTTTCGCTTCGAGGCTTTTTACCAGCATGTCATCAACGTATACTTCCATGGTTCGCCCGATCTCTTGCTCGAACATCATATTGACCAACCGTTGGTACGTCGCTCCGGCGTTTCGCAACCCGAAGGGCATGACTTTGAAAGAAAAGACCCCCGAATGTGTGGTGAAAGCCGTCTTATCTACATCTTCACGGGCCATGGGTACTTGGTAATAGCCTTGGAAAGCATCCATGAAGCTGAGGCGTTCGGCCCCTGCTGTCGAATCAACTAGCTGGTCGATTCGAGGCAACGGATAAGGGTCCCTCGGGCAGTGCTTGTTGAGATCGGTGAAATCATTGCACATCCTCCACTTTCCGTTTCCTTTCCCAACGAGGACAACGTTGCACAACCAATCGGAGAACTTAGTGGGTCGGATGTGTCCTGCCTTGAGCAATTTCGCAACCTCTTCATCAATAATCAAGTTCTTCTCTCGGCTGAAATTTCTCTGTCTCTGGCTGATGGGCTTAGCCTTGGGATTCACATTGAGTCGGTGTACGATGATGCGAGGATCAATCCCTTTCAAGTCCGCCGTTCCCCATGCGAAAACATCTGAGTTCGTTCTCAGGAAGAGGATTAGAGCCAATTCGAGGTCTTCCGGCAAGTCGTCCGCAATTTTGGTGGTTCGACCCATGGACTCCTCGAAAAGGTGGAGGTCCCTTACTTCGGAACATGGTTCGATGTGCTCCTCTGTTCGAGGGCCGAAATCGAATTGGTCGTTGTCGATGATGAGGCACTGCTTCTTCGAAGGGGGTGTATCGAAAGTTTCGACCCTGGTTGGGGGTTGGGTGGATGCACAGTAGCATTCCCATGCTTCCTTTGGGTCGCCTTTGACTTCCCCTACTCCGTATTCTGTAGGGAATTTCATCTTAAGGTGGTACGTAGATGCGACGGCCTGGAATTGGTTGATGCCTGGTCTTCCGAAAAGCACGTTGTAGCCCATGGGATCGTCCACTACTACGTATTGGCAATTGTACGTGGCCCTGGTGGGCTTGGTTCCCATGGAGGTGACTAGCCAGATAGTCCCTAGTGGTTTAACCACGGATCCGCCGAACCCCGAAAGTTGTGTCGATACCTCCGAGAAACCTTGTCCTTCGATCTTCATTTTTTTCAAGGTGGCGGTGGTGATGACATTCACCGAGCTCCCCGTATCGACAAGGATCTTCCTTACCGGAAATCCTGAAATTACCATCGAAACAACGAGAGGGAAGTTCGGATCTTGGTTTCGAGTTACCTCTGGGGGAGGGACGTCCGACTCGTTGAAGACTAAAGCCCGGCTTTGGATCTCCAAACTACCTACGTTGAAGGTTGGGGATCCTTCGGCGTAGGCGTTACGCATCCGTCGTGCTGTCCGATTCCTCTCCTTTCGAGAGTCTCCTCCCGTAGGACCTCCGGCTATGTACCGAATTTCATCATATATGGGATCATTCTCGGAATTGTTCCCTTCGGCCCGAATTTCCTTGGCCTCTCGGTAGACCTCCGATTGCATTGGCAAAGGGGGTCGTGGAGGTGCTGGTCGAACTATTTCTGATTTCCTCTTGCTAACGGGCCTTATAGTGAGAACTCCGTTTTTATTGGTATACTCCTCCGCATATCCTTCGACCACGATTCGGTCCAGCTCCTCGTTCAGTTCGATGCAACGATCGGTGCCATGTCCCGGTTGTTTGTGGAACTCGCAAAATTCCTCGGACTTTCGAGTGGTGTTCGTTTCTCTGTGCTTTTTGGGCCATCGAATGAACGAAGAGTCCTCGAAAAGTGTGAAGACTTGTCGTTGAGGATATCGAATGGGCCTTGGATTTTTTCGAGGTAGGCGTCTTTCGCCATATCCTCGGTCTCTAGGGGGATCCTTCGCGGGCCCCCTTTCTTCCTTCACTGTGGTTTTGCCTCTGTCCGGCTTCGAACTTCTAGGGGGTGTGTCTTCTCTGTCCCGAGTTGGGGACGTTCCGAAGGCTAATCTCGCTTCCTTGTTCATCCTTTCCTCTTCGATATACTTGTTCACAATGTTCGATAATGCTTCTGCCGTTTCGGGCATTTCTCTTGAAACTTCTGAGGCTAGACCCCTATTCCGAGTGTTCGTAAAAAGGGCTTGTCTCCTGAAGTTCATGGGATGGTCATCCACTTGTAACGCCACCGCATTGAACCGTTGCCACCACCGTCGAAGCGGTTCATCCTTCTTTTGGATAATGTCTTGTAGACAGCTGCTGGACTGTCGAGATTTCTTGTAATCGGTGAAGTGTCCTAGGAAGGCGTGTACTAGGTCCGAATAGGATCTGATGGATCCTTCGGGCATGTTGTAGTACCATTCGGTGGCTACCCCTTCGAGGGTACCGGGGAAGACAATCACCATTCCCTTCTCGTCGTGTCCGTAAGTTTGCATCATGTTCTCGAATCTCACTCTGTGTTCGTGGGGACATGTCACTCCAGAGTACTTGGGGAGATTTTTGGGGATCTTTCGGTCCGTTGGGATCGAATGACTCATAAGTCGCGAAGATAATGGGTTCGGGGCTAGACCCTTATCGCGTCCGGAGGATGTTTTGGCCGCGTGATACTTTCGTGCTTCTCGTTCGTCCCTTCTCCTCAGGTCATCGGTATCGTGACGGGGTCTCTTCGAGTCACGAGTTTCCTGCTTCTTGCGGTCATGCGCACGAAGTAACTCTTCGTACTTTTCCCTTTTTCGCTCGAGCGTTCGTCGGTCATGGTCAGAGCAGTCGTCGTCCGATATTTCCAAAACATCCTCAGGTATTGAGTGGAGAGGGTAGGTTCGAGGGTTCTTCTCTCGTGTCGAACCTTTACCCTTGTTCCAGTCGTTTCCTCGTGGGGTAACGATTGAGCTCCCCGCGCTAGTTCCCGTGCTTTGGGGGGCGGGTTCTCGTCTCTTATCGGTAGACTTCGAGATCCCATCGGAGTGTTTACTTCGAGTGGAAGCACTTCGGGCTGAACCGCTCTCGGCGAGCTTTGTCGGAGGTGGTCGGCTACGGTCGCTCCGAGTGGGAGCCTTTTCAGCGGGCTTTTTTGGAGGTAGTCGGCGGTCGACCACGTCCTCGCATACGCTCCGCACAAGCTTTGCTAATTGTTCTTCCGTCATTAAAATTTGTGGTGCCGCCTTGTTGGGTTCCCGCGCCGAGGTGCCTCCGGAGTGGGAAGGCGACGCGGGGGGAGTAGGGTCAGGGGAGACTTCGTCCTCTTCTCGCTCTGAGGTGTTGTTGTTTGCTGTATCTTCTAGGTCCTTGGGGTCTGTGATAGTGTCGTCTTGATCCTTGGTGGTGGTTCCCGGTTGCTTCCCGATTTTCCGTTTTGCCATGGCCTTTCGTCACCGTTTCCCACAGACGGCGCCAAGATGATGAAGGTAAAACCGGTTAGAGAGTTTATATCATCATCTCTCGATCCATGGAAGCTGATGGAAGGAGTATTTTGAGTGTGGACGGGGATGAGTGCCTGCAAAATGAGGGGAAAGTAAGGGGGAGGGGATTTAGCTCCGGCCTACCGAAGTTAGACCGGTGGGCAAATCAATGTGTTGAGAAGTGAAAAATGGAATAGTAATGACTGAATGATACGAGCAATAAATGAGGACATATATATAGGATACGGTAGAGGTCCCACATTTTCTCTAGGTGTTCGTCTCGAGTGGGTTGTCTCTTCGTTCGGCATACTTGTTCGACCCCCGCGGTAGTTCGACCCTTGGAGCGTATCGCGGTAGTTCGACCCTTGGAGCGTATCGCGGTAGTTCGACCCTTGGAGCGTACTTGAGTGGTTCGACCCATGTGGATACCTCCGGGTTGGTCGAGGAAAACTCCATGGTCTTCGAGGGGTCATAACAAGTAATCTGTTCGAGCCCATAACAAGGTTGTTCGACTTGTAGCTTTACCACTTGTCCCCATATCACTAAGTATGACTATTTACTTAGCTTTGTTTGTTGCTACTCTGTTCTGGATTAACTCTTTTGCAGGAACACTTCTCGATGTTTCGAGATCTGATCGTTATTATCTGTTTGTTCTGTATCTGTATTTGTTCTGTTTGTTTCTGTGTGACCGGTCGATTAGGTCGTAACTAGGTAGGCTTGGGTAGTAGAGGACTATCGGGTTTGCTTGGTTATTGCCTAGTCTAATCCCTTTTAGACGCGAGGCAGAAGTCGCTGGGTCTATTAGGGTCGTAGGTTCTGTTTCCCCAAAGTACACGGGGGTTTCTGTTTCTGTCCGGAGTTGTATACCCTCTGGAGGGAGCTATAAGGGCTATTGGGAGTAGGAGCAATAAGGCGGGCTGCACCAACGGACTTCGACTTAACTGTTCTGTCTTTTTGTTCTGTTATCTGTTCTGTTTGTTATATTATCTGCTGAAAAGGATTTTGATTTAAAAAATTGTTTACTTTCTGTTTGTTAACTTAGAAACTCACTGAGATCCTTTATCTCACACTCTCTTTGTTTTCAAAATTCCTTCCTTCCAGATACTATTGAGGATGCACGCGAGTAGGATGCCAGCGACTGAGAGAAGGGTCTGGGGTGTCTTTGGAAATTTATTTCAAAATAAGAAGATGAAACTTTTCATTGTCTTCAATAGTTTTTATTCATTTGATTTCTAAGTTACCGTTGGATATTTACTTGATTCTGTTAGCGCTGTGCGCGTCACATATTATTATGGCATTTATTGCCGACCGTTGTTTTTAAAAATTATTTCGGAATTTCTCTTTTCAAGAAATTATTTTGTTTTTAAAAACCGATACCGTTACATAAACTATTGCGTAATAGACCGGTGGAACACTAACTGTTTTGAATTATTGTGTAATAGACCCATGGAGAACATGTAGTTTATTCAAGTATTTCGAAATGGACACGCCGGTAAAACTGTTAGTACTAACGTAGAACTACAACAGTACGTGTTCTACACTATTGCAGAATTGATCCGCCGAACATAATTAATCTAAACTATCGTAAAATAGACCTGTCATACATAGTAAGAACCAAGAAGTTATAGAATGTTGACATGTGGAAACAAATAGAGTATAGATAAATGTGAATTGGATAAATAATAAGTAAAAAGTAAATGACACTTGAATTAGATAAATGACTATTGGCACAAGGAGGTGGCCTTAAATATTAATTCAATATATTCAATATATTTACTTTTTTATTTTTTTAGGAAAACTAACTAACATTTATCATCATTTTTGTATGATAATTTAAATAATTTTCTATATCATAAAATGTTTATTTTATAATAAAATTTTATTTTTAATGAAATATAAAAAACCATTGTACAATTTAATATTATATAGTGGTTGCATAAATTTGTGATTACTTTTAAAAAATATACTTCAACCTTTTTTTTTTTTCTTAATTCTGATGATATATTATTTTTAAATAGTAGAATTATATCCATGATGTTATTTAAATATTATGTAATTATTAATTTTATTCAGACATTAATTAATTAACTAAAACATGTGAAAGGGTGAATAAATGAGTAAGAACATGAAAGTCATATATTGTGGACATGTGGCAAGTGTATAACATTGGACCAATAAGAACAAAAGAATGTGACAAGTGGCAAACATTTAGCATGAATTAAGGAGAGAATTAAAAGTAATCCTTCTTTAATGAATATATAGATAGATATAGATAAATTTGACCAGGGGGCCCTCATATGTGATCGATCATATGTTTTCTTGGGGAATTTTTTTTAATTTTATTTATTATTTAATGAGAAAAACGATATCTAATTATAATATGACTAGATATGCCTTTCCTGATCAAACATGAAGATTGTTATTTCTCATAGAAACCAACTAGGAGTTTGTTTATAATTAATAAAAACTTTGTAAAATCTTAAAATTATTAATTTAATAATAATATTTGTGTAGCACTATTGACCCAAAAGTGAAAATTGCAAAACAACTCTGAAACTTACGTAAAGCTCTGAAAAAGAGTTACACTGATTTATAAAATAAAACATACACTTTTCCACTAAGGAAACTTCACAAAAATTTATTTCAAATAATATATCGAACAATATTAACCAAGAAAATAATTTGCAATGGAAACTTTCCATATTTGTGGTGCCCTAAAACTTGTTGATATGTTTGAACGTAAACCCTTTAATTCACATAGTGAACCATAAGAATATCATAACACTTATGAAACATATCCAAGTTCATAATCATTATATCATCTAAGTCGTCAAATTACAATTACTGATAAATTGCAATTTGATCCCTACACTTTAATTGTTCACCGAAACGTATTCAAACGCGTGCAACTATTACATAGACATATCCATATGAGTATGTGAAATAATCATACATTGTTCAAAGTTTTATAAGTGTAATTGTGGTAAATTACACTTTTACCTTTGTACCTCAATGGCTTATAGAAACATATATGATGCTTCAAGTTTGCATGAATGAACCGAAGTCATCATGTGAACTAAACACTTATAGTTCAAGGAACCAAAATGTAATTATTTTAAGTTACAATTTTCCCCTTGTACTTCAATTGCCTTATAGAAGCATATTTAATGTCTTAAGCAATTGCATACTGAAAGTGTAACGGATCTAACTTTAACTTTATACTAGACAGAATCAATTGTCTTATGACCTATGTTACGAGAACACAGTTCACAACACGACTGATTAGAGAATATAAAACTTAAAACAAATACAGCGGAAAGTAAAGAACACATAAATCTTTTCTCAGATAATATGTCTATCACCCGGAGCACAATGGCTAAATCACTAGTTTGAAAAGATTACAAAGTATGGATCACCATGATCTATATAGAATAGCTTAAACACAAGCAAGAACAGAACGATCTTGACAAGTCTAAACCCAATAAACTGAATACGAGATACAATAGAGGCTAAACTATAAAGCTTGTGAAATACTACAGTTTAACCCTAAGGAAAAATCTACTAATGGCTCTCGATTCTTCTGCATGCAGTCGTGAAGTCGAACTCTCCAATATATATAGTGTTGTGGAGAGTCCTCAAGATCTTCTTCACTTTGGTAATATGCGTCTCCAACAGCTCTTGTATTAATAAAGACGTTTTCATCAAGTCAGCATATTGTGGAGATCTTCCTTAGCAAGAACCAGTGTCCAAATCTCCAAAAATCTCAAAAGTCTTCTTTCATTCTTTCGTTTTATTGACCCAACTATTCAAGGACTATTCCTTGTTTGATTCCATCGTTTTACAAGACAAATCTGCACATCAATAATAACCAAAATCGTGGAACCAATTAAGTTAATAAAGAAGAATGAAAACTAAATAAAATCACAATCGTATTATAAAAAGTGTGATATCGTGTTATAGTGTATGTTATCGTAACACAGAGATGTTGTTAACACAACACAGTGTTATAATAACACTTACACAATGTTTGAACAACACAAGCTATAACACCACAGTTCCTACTCTAACACATACGTAACTAGAAGTTATTATGTGAACTATCCAAGTATAGATAAAAGTACTATTTGTTCATTCATACATATAAAATGTCAAGTTCATCTCTACGCACATATGTAAAAGTAAGCACATATATGTCGTTGTTGTCTATACTATTCGTTTATGTCTGTATGACAGTAAGATACAAGACGATAGACCTATATATTACCGCCAGGCAATATACCACGTCCACCACCACTACGTTCAGGACCCTAGAACGTTGCTGATCCACTTAGTGATCACGCCACTTCCACCAAGTTAAGCATGATTGACCTTCTGGCAGATGATAGTACAAATTCACACGATTTCTTTCACATAATCTATTGATATAATCATTAACCGTTATGTGACCAATTACGTCCGATAGAAATTGATAATAGTCGAATGTTAATAAATCAATATAATGGCTCACACACCCCACCCCTAAATCTGGCGGAGTACTATATATTGCAGTAGTTGTTCCTAACTTGATTATTCCATTTCATAGGCCTAACTTTTGTATCTTAGTTATAAAGTTTAGACTAATCTTCTATATATATCATATATATATATCTCCAAATTGAAAATTCCTGGTATTATTTTAATTAAACCTTTCACTTTTTATCAATTTAATTTAAACTTTAGCTTGCTTCAGTTTTTGGTGGGCATAGTAAAATACAAATGTTGTTGAAGTACCAAATCACATTAATCATTGAAAAACTAATTGGAATTTGTTTAAAGTTTAATCAATCATATACTTCTCATTTGACCTACTTTTCAAACTCTATCTGCTGAGATAATCTTGTCACCATGATTCATTTTGTTATTATAGCCAACAATAAATATGTGGATTGTGGAATTTTGGTGTATCACATTATATTCCTGGTGCATTAATAGTTGGTGGACCCGTTCCCCTTGCACATAATTGATGTTAGTATGTGTTTGTGACTTACAAGCCTTACCACCCTATAATAGCACAAAAATACAAAAAGAGAGCAACATTATTGTCACACAATGGAATTTACATTTTCCCAGCAATAGGATAAAAATGGTTTCACTTAATACATCCATCTTCTTTAGTGCGGTTTACATGGATGACATAGTTTACATGCTATTGTGTAAACTCAAAAGTATTAGATGTAATTTGCTAATAAGTGATACCAGATGTTGCTTCCCCTTAAATAAATATTTGTACGTTTTGAACATAAATGTTTTCATAATAGTATATTCGCATATCTTTCAGTTTAGAGAATTACGGTGTAAAGTGTCCAAATGATTAAATATCAACACGCAAAGGATGCCAGTCTGACTAGGAAAAGGTTAATTCAATGATCATTTATGAAACTCCATAATAGGTAGGAAAAATGAAGTTAATTGAAAAGTAGAAATTGGAGCATTGGTGGAGAAGTACTAGAAGTAGAAAAAGAAATTTCATAAGTAAAAGAAATTATACTAACTAGAGTTGCAAAGTAACCATGCATAATAGATATTATTGATTTAAAAAAGGAAAATAAATAGTACGTATGAGGTAGAGTGAACCACGTAAATATATGATTTCACACTCAATATGATCGCAATTTGAGTATTGTTAGGCCAATTATCGTTTTGAGTGTTTCCTAAAATGATTTATCTTTATCTATATATGATTGTGACCACTCGTTTTTTTTTCCTCTAACAACACAATATGTTAAACCGACAAAATATCAGTTTTACTTCAAAGATATAAGTTACAAAAATCCCATCAGTTGGGTGGGAAATGGAAACAAATTGAAAGGAGGGAGTTAGACCATTGGGTTTGAAAACTAGTTGAAGATAGAAAGTTGATTAATCACACTACACTTAGTAGTATTGTACAATTAAGAAGAAAATTATACTAATGATGATAGTTAGAAGTAAACCATGCTTAATGGATGACCTAACTTCTCATCATAAAAGCCGACAATCCATTATTGAATGGGCGTAGAGATGAGGTAGGACCCAAACATACCCTATCTTGTTGTACCTAGTTAGATCAATTCATCATCAACTTTCTAGTTAAGCAAAGATCCTGATTCGTGTACATGAATCATATTCTTTTATTTATTTATTTATTTATTTATTCACCTATCATTAACACTATAAGTCCATTAAAGTGTGTTGTGTTTGGCCTAATTCTTCCTTCTTTCTTGGGAGCGTCTAACTTCAGTACCGTAGCACTGTACTAATTTTAATACACCATCTCCACCATTAGACCAAATCAAGATTCAAGCTCAACCGTTGATTATTTATTAATGCGACATGGCTTCGCAGTGGTCGCATAATAGGTTCGCAGTGGTCGCATAATAGTAAAAAATAATTTTTAATGTAAATTAAATTAAAAAAATTATAAATAATATTAATATAATCATTTAAATTAAATATATAAAATGTATTTTAAACTCCACCACCACCACCGGAATTCGACGACCGCCACCGGAATCCGGCGACCCCCACCGGAATCCGACGACCACTAAAATCCGGTGGTCCGGAATCCGGCAACCACCAAAATCCGGCAACCACCGCCGGAATCCGGCAACCACCACCGGAATCCGGCAACCATCACCGAAATTCGATAACCACCTTAATTCGGCGACCACTACGATAAGTATACCACTACTTGAAAACCAAACTGCAAATCTGAAAATAGTTTCGTATGCAATGATACAGCAACATTATAATTACGCTGCAGCATTGCATACGTAATAATCCACTGATTTTAAGATATATTGATGTAGCAATGTATATTGTTGCAGCAGCATCGACTTGTCGTTTAGAATAATTATTTGCAAATTGGTCCTTGTATTCTATTAAATATTATATTTAGTAAACAAATTAAAATATTAATGCCTTTGCTAAATTAGGTTTGTATTCCAAAATTCACCAAAACACAGCAAAACCCTCCTCATCCTTTTCCTTCTAGTCTGAAAATCAGAGGTGAGAATAACATCCAGGTATCCCATGTTTTCATATATTTGTGAATTCTATTTCATGTTTCTCTTCTTATTATTAATAAATTCTTTGAAATTGAAAGTCTGTTTCCCCTTTATTTCTCCCATTTCTTTTCATGGCCCGTGTGAATTTGTGTTCATGCAATTGAGATATGTCGATGCAAGATTGCTATCATCTCGTTAGATTTACCTTTGTTTATGATATTGCGAGACCCCAGCCAGGGGCTACGCCCCTTGGAACCCCGCGAGGGGCGCTGCCCCTTGCAACCTCGTACAGGGGCTCTGCCCCTTGCAACCCCGCGAGGGGCGCTGCCCCTTGACCCCCGCTTCGTATTCGTGGTCGATAACTCGTTGGCTCAACAAGCGTGCACTTCGCACTACCCGAACTTGTTCCGAGCTCAACGAGAGATCGCATCAGTCTCTAGCAAATCACATTACTACTAAAATGAATCGATGACACTAAAATCACCAACAAAACACAGATATTGACCGGGCACATGAACTTAACTAAACTAAATTGAGGCTGGTTAAGATAAGTTAAAGTTAAACTAATCAAATTCATCAACTCCAGTTCAGTTCGGGCTCATTACGTTTAGTTTAATTAAGTTATGTTCAATTCAATTAAGGCTTATTAAGATTAGTGAGGTTAGGTCATGACTAATACTGTTAGAACTTAGAAGTATTAAACCCATCTTTGGCACGATGTCGTGTGTTTACATACGGACTCTACTACCTATACGTTAGCGTTGAAGCAATTAACCACTTGTTCTTCCACTGCGTATTCTAGATAGTGTATATCTTTCAAGGATACACGTTCATGACTTTCAACATGTTTGAGTGTGATTATTATTATTATTATGATTATTATTATTATTATTATTATTATTATTATTATTATTATTATTATTATTATTATTATTATTATTATTATTATCTCTCCGTTCTCTCAGTAACTTCGTATTTTGATTTTTTTCGGTCAACAACTTTCAACTTTGACTTTCAATTACTCTTAAACTATAATAATAAAATATTTAACGAAATTATAAGATGAAAATATATAACCTAAATTTTCATAATATAATTTTGTTACATACTTTATCATTATACTAAATTATTATTATTATTATTATTATTATTATTATTATTATTATTATTATTATTATTATTATTATTATTATTATTATTATAAATTATTACTATTATAGGGTTTTAGTGTTTAAGGTTAGGGTATAGGGTTTAGGGTTAGGACATAGGGTTTAGGGTTAGGGTATAGGGTTTAGGGTTTAGGGTATTTGGAATATTACAACCAACAACATCAACTTTGTTGTTATAATGCTGCGGCATGGATTCCTAAAGTTCTTCTTCTAATGCCATTGCAATGTGTTTACATCGATACAGCATTGATGCTTATTATAATGCCGTTGCAACGTATTTACAACAGTGCAGCATTGATGCTTACTGTTGACTTACATTGCCGTAAGCGATGCTGCATCAATGTTAATACAATGCTGCATCATTGCTTATTTCGTGAAATTTTTTACGGTCTTATCGCCTGTCTTTCTTTCCGTACCGTAGCCCATCGTCGACTTTATCTTTATATAATTTAGATTGGGAGGGTGGTATTGGTTGCTTCGGTGGTGGTGGTGGTGGTGGTGGTGGTGGAATATTAAAATATTAATATTTGATATTTGGCATGTGAAAATTGATAATTATTAATATTATTTTTATGCTATTTTGATATATAATTTATTGTATTTATAAATTATTATTTTATTATAAATTGTGCCAAGTGTCAACTATTAAATGGTGTACTAAAATTAGTACAGTGCGAAGGGTACTGAAGTTAGCCAATCCCTTCTTTCTTTTTTCCCGTTTACACAAACTAAACGCGGAAAAACCGAGTGAAAGAGTTTTCAGCAACCCATCTTTCAAATTTTGTTGGGGCTTTCAATTCTCAGGTCGGCTTCGTACCGACCTAAATGTAGGTCTTTATTATATATTTCATTCTAATTTATTAAATTTTGATAAAAATATATAAATGTGCAGTTATACCCCTACTTTCAAAAAATTCATTTTAATAATTTAAATAAGTTCTTACTATTTTATAAGTATTAAATTAAAAATAAAAATTTACTTTAACTAAAATTAAAATTAACCAATATATATCAAATTAATTTCAACAACAATGGAATATTCGTTTTCCATAATCTAATTGCACTAGCTATCAACATTTGTAGAGGACAATAATAGAGGCTTATTTTTTTAGCTACGAAATATATTATTTAGAAGTGTTCGATAGTTTATGTATCATTAAAATGGATAAATTAACTGTGATCAATTAACTTTGATTTGTGATTAAGATTAATTAATAAGGTTTACGTATATGTAATCATATAATTGAAATTAAGGGCATTATAGTTAATTTGTATTTTTGTGGTGATTTTAATGTTAAAGAAAATTAATTATAATCCATCGTACCAAAAATGACTTTGAACCGAAATGAATGGATGAGATTAAATTAAGCGCCACATGGCAACTATTGAATGAAGACCTGAGTTTAGACCGGTACAGAGCCGACCTGAGAATAGAAAGCCCCAATTTTGTTTCTACTTTCGACTTCCACTAATGTACTGTGTAATCTCTTCTTCGAAACTACACAACGGCTAATAATAAAATTTATTTAAAAAAAATGTTTTCACCTAGATAAGTATCGATCGATTAATTATAATTATTATTATTTATTTATTTTGAGTTTTATCATTTTATTAAAGTATTTTACCGGAAATATTTCTATTTACGCACTAAGATGCGAGGAAATGTGCAGTTTTGGAGGGAAGGGGAGTATTATTGTGAATATAATTTTAGGTAGACATCACTATGTCTTCTCATCATCATCTTCCAACATTTCGCAGTGGAGATTACATCCCTGTTTATTACAAATGGGGTAAACTATTACTCACCAGAATTATATTGCAAATAACGACCAACGTGGAGTATTGACATTTTATTGGTAATGATTTTATGGCACATTTTGTGAGCTATATGCCTTATGTTTACCTAACTGATGGTCATCATCATGTTTACCTAACTGCCGCTTGAGATTTGGTCATCGAACCGTTGGATGGATGTCTGGCCGAGGAGTGTGCTAAACTCACTATGGAGGTTTTTGACTAGTTCACGAGCAAACACTAGGGCATCTCTTGCTCAGTGAATTGGGTGGTGGTGTTGCCGTTTGGTGGTGGTGCAGGGGCGGATCTCTCCGCATTTGTTTTTTTCTGTTGCACAGATCTGGGCATGAGGAGGCCCGATCAGTGTTCCTGCGTTGTACAACGTGGTGCCACAGGGTTCAGAAGTTGCGGTGGCCTTTTATTGTGTGATAGAGATGGTGAGTGGACTAAGGGGGTTTGCAGAGGTGGAATTTGGAGGAGATGTGTTGATCGAGTCTGGGAAGGAGGCGTTGGTTTGTGAGCGTCGGTTGAGGTGATGGTTGAGCTTTTGTTTATGGTGGAAGGAAGTTTTCTGGAGATTTGGCAAATTATCATTATTCAAAATTATGAAAAGAATAAAGGTGCGTTTGTGGTTGTGGCTGAGACGTATGAGTGGGGTTTGATGCGGTTACGAGTGTTGCCGTTGAGGTTTAGGTGGTTGAGGGATGAACTTAGATTCATCGAGGTGTAGGTGTTTGAGGGACGAACTTGGATCGTGGAGGTTTAGAAGTTTGAAGGACGAATAGATTCGTCGAAGTTTAGGTGTTTGAGGGACTAACTTGGATCGTCGAGGTTTAGATGTTTGAGGGATGAACGTGGATTCATCGAGGTTTAGGTGGTTGAGGGATGAACTTGAAGTTGTTGAGGTTTAGATGGTTGAGGGACGATCTTTGATTCGTTGAGGTTTAGGGGGTTGAGGACGAGTTTTGATTCGTCGAGGTTTACGTGTTTTTAGGGTGGTGAAGGTTTTGGTTTCCTCGTATGCATGGGTAAAGTTGTTGGTCAAGCTTGTCATTGCAAGCTTTGTTTTGTAATTGTATCCGATCATCACTTAAGCTCTTTCTTTTAATTTTTTTTTTTTTTTTGAGACTGGAAAGGGTTATATTATTAGTACCCAATAGCAAAAAACGCCACAGAACAAGAAACAGAGTAGCAGTATCTCTGAACAATACAAGCTGACAGCTCAAGGCGAAAAAGCAAAACAAAAAAAACACCAAAACAACAGCAGCAGACACTAAAAAAACGACATCACCCATGCTCCGAGAAATCAAAAGGCAGACAAGCATATCCCGCAGCATCAATAGCGAAATTGTGGCACAGCCGATGAGCTAACTCATTAGCTTCTCGTCGAATATGGATGATCTGATAGCTGCTGAAAGAATGAAGCAGTTCCCTAACAGCTGCATATAAATTGGCATTGGGAGATAAAGCATTGGAACCATTTATGATATCGAGTATAACCTGCAAGGAGTCGCCTACCAAAATAACCCGGTTGTAACCCAGATGACGCGCCAGCTCCAGACCTAACTTGGCTGCTAGTAATTCAGCAGTAGCTACATCATAAGCTGCCTTGAGTTTCTTCCGATGCCAGCTCCAGACCTAAATATTTATCATGCTTTTCAACTACCTGAACATTCAAAATATTCCTAATATCATTAATAGAATTGGGGCTGACATTTCTGCTAAAAACAACATTTGACTTTTCTAAATTAATCACTTGCCCAGACCCCATACTATAGACATGAAGAATATTACGAATAGACTCAGCAACTGAATTAGAAGTTTGACAGAAAATCATAGTATCATCAGCAAAAAGAAGGTGAGAAATCTCAGGGGCTGAAGAATTAACTTTAATGCCTTTAATATGACCACATGACGTAGCCTCAGCAAATAAAGCACAAAGAGCTTCAGTACAAAATAAAAACAAGTATGGAGATAGAGGATCCCCTTGTCTTAATCCCCGAGTAGGAGTAAAAGGACTAGACTCACTTCCATTTAAGATCAGGGCATAAGAGACACTACGCACACAAAGCAGAATAGTATTGATAAAACCAGGGCAGAAACCAATTTTATGCAACAATCTCTCAAGAAAAAGCCACTCAACGCGATCATAGGCCTTACTAAGATCGCTAAATAACCCTCCTTTCCAGTAGTTTTGAGCTTTAAATAATGATTCAGCTCATAAGAGACTAAAACATTATCAGTTATTAGCCTACCCGGGATAAAAGCAGACTGAGTTTCACTTATCAAACTATCCATATGAGGTTTGAGCCTGTTTGTTATACACTTAGACGCAATTTTGAAGACGACATTACTTAAACTTATTGGCCTATACTGGGTTATGAGCTCAGGATCTTTACATTTAGGAATCAAAACAATATGCGTAAAATTGAGCTTATTATCAAGAATGCCATTATTTAACAGCTGCAAACAACATTTAGTAACCGAAGCTCCTACGACAGACCAGAATTTTTGAAAAAAAAGAACAGGAAACCCATCAAGTCCTGGAGACTTAAGAGGATACATTTGAAAAAGATAAGTTTTTACCTCATCAATTGTGTACTCCTGGCAGAGCTCCAGATTCAACTCATCTGAGACTTTTGGGACTATATACTCCAAAGCTGCATCAATATCCATATCACTTGGCTGAGTAGAGCTAAAAATATTCTGAAAGTAGTCAACTGCAATCGTACCCATACCTGCCATATCAGTAACCATGAGCCCCTGAGCATCTTTCAACCCCAAAATTTCATTATTTGTCAATCTCTTAGAAGCTTGAGCATGAAAGAATCGAGTATTACGGTCACCATTCTGAGCCCACTGCACCTTTGCCCTCTGTTTCCACATAGTATTCTCACACTCCAAAACCTCCTCCAGCTCCTGCTTCAACTCAACGCATTTACCCTTTGTAACTGATGTAATCGGCTGCTCTTGAAGATCATCAAGTTGCTTTCTAATGTCTCTGATCCGACCCTTAACACTTCCGAATTTCGACTTGCTCCAATTGATTAACCCGACTTTGCACTTCCCAGAAGCTTCCAGAAAGTCGATCGAGTTATCCCAGTTATCGCCGACCACCTTAGCAAGCTCACTATTCCGGATCCACATTGCTTCGAATTTAAAGCCAGATCTATGTGTTGGACGAGTTTGGGGGCGATCTTCAAGTAGCAGGAGAATGGGGTTATGGTCTGAGTAATGGGATTTTAGGTGATGGACGGTTGAGGATGGATATAAGTCACGCCAGAGAGAATTGACAAAAGCTCGATCCAGTCTATTTCGGATAGTGAAGGGAAATTCTCTTTTGTTTGACCAAGTGTACTTATACCCTTTAAAACCCATATCACTTAAGCCCACCGCCCAAACACACTCTCTAAAGTCCCGTAACCTATAAGGTGCAACATCCAATCCACCAGATTTTTCGCTATTCGAGAGTATCTCATTAAAATCACCCATACAAACCCATGGTGCATTGAAAAAACCACCCAATCTTCTCAAGAGATTCCATGTGTTCTTACGCTTACTAACATCTGGCTCCCCATAAAACCCAGTAAACCGCCAGTTATTATTATTACTCGGGAACTGAACAAAAACATCAATATGAAACTTAGAAAAA
The DNA here is from genome assembly GCA_028274465.1 of Plantago ovata. Taxonomy (NCBI): domain Eukaryota; kingdom Viridiplantae; phylum Streptophyta; class Magnoliopsida; order Lamiales; family Plantaginaceae; genus Plantago; species Plantago ovata. The sequence continues at coordinate 55,104,835 of CM051457.1, forward strand.
CTCTGCAAACTAACTACGACATCCTTATCCCAGAGCAAAGCCAGACCACCAGATTTACCCTGAGCAGCTACAGAAAAACCGAACAAATTAAATTTCTCCTTTAACCTATCTACCTTACGATCCCTCAGCCGAGTCTCCATAAGAAAGATAAGTTGGGGATGGAAATTACGGATCAAGTCACCAAGATCCTGAACTGTCCAAAGGCCTCATAATCCTTGACAGATCCAGGCAAGAATACTCATAGATATAGGCGGGGTTGCATAGCAACCTCCGCCTCAGGTATTGGATCAGAAATAGTAATGCTCTGATGGGAGCGTTTAGCAGGTCTCTCATAACTCATATCCATAGGACAGCTCTCAGTTTCAGGTTCTGGGTTGGAGTCATCTTGCTTGCCTTTATTATTCTGCCTGGATCGTTTTCCTTTTTGGTTATTGGGTTTCTGTGGTACATTTGGTTGTGGGTTCTGGTTCTTTTTATTAGTCCTAGTCCATTTGCGTTTTGGGCTAGGAGGGGGAGGGTTGGCTGGAGGAGATGAGCTGGATGGAGGAGGTGGATACGGGAGATAGGGGGGATATTGATGTGGGAAATGTCCTGGACTTTGAGAATTGGGACCATAGTATGGATAATAGGTCTGGTAGTGAGGGTCCGATGGATCTTGCTGAAATGGGACAATAGATAATGGGTGAGGGAAATTTGGGCTTGATGGTGGGCTCTTTGGAGGAATTGTGTGGGCTGTTGAATTTGGGTATGCAGTTGCTGGGTCAGGCAATGGCAAAAGTCCTTGGGTAGGTTGTGATGGAGTGGTACGTGAACTAGAAGGGATGTGCGAATTAGGTGGCAGATTGGGCGGGCTTGGTTGTTTAGAGCGTGTCTGAGAGCTTGAAGCATAAATGGACTGATTAGTCAAAGCAGCATCACCCTGAATTCCTTCCGTTTCCTCACATCCCCTACCAACAGAATCCTGATGATTAGGACGAGATTGACTAGGTGAAGTTGTTCTAGCTGACCTGGATACCGATTGACCCGTATGACTACTTCCCACAAAAATAGGAGCCTCCCTAACAGAATCTGTTCCACCAAAATAGCGACTGCTCTGGCCGGAACCTGTTGCCGTACGCAACCACTCACCCCATGGTAACAACTAATCATCTATATCCCCTCCGGCAGCCTCGAGATCGAATTGAATTCGACAATCCTGTAATATATGGCCAATGATGCCACACCGGTAGCAAAAGTTCGGCAATCGTTCATACGTAAAAGTCACTAGAATTGGCTCCGCATTTGCACCCCGTACCTTAAAAGCTCGTTTGAGTGGCTTGGTAATGTCAATACGAACCTGAATAGGCATGATTAGATCCTCCATACTCCCTTTGTTATTCTGGACGAAACTGATATAAGTACCCAAACCTTTCCCAATTGCCTCTGCCATTTTCACATTAATCATACTTGGGGGTAGACCTGCAACATGAATCATAAAGGTGACATGGTTAAGGCTTACTGCCTTTGGATCTCCACCCCTTTCAATTGATGCCAGGACCACGAGATTTTTTTCATAGGACCAGGGACCATTATACAGAACACGATTCATGTCCAACTCGTGTTGAAACTGAAACAGAAGACGTTCTTCGTTTACCTTAATCACCTCCATCCCGTGAAACAATCCCCAACTGTTCCTCATAAATTTCTGAAATGAATCAAGATGGATAGCATGCTTCGAGAAAGTCCGACCACTAAAAGATGATTGAACCTAGCATTAGTAGGAGTCCAAGCCTCAGCGGGAGCCTCAATCCCGGTTTCTTCGTCGTCAAACAAACGAAGTTGGCGATTCATTTTGGCGATGAGTTCGTCATCCATGGTTGACAAAATACAGACGTGGAGTATATAGTCGTATAGCAGCAGATGAGTAGAATGCGTAGCTCTGCAAAGAAACAAAAGAAAACCAGACAAAGGAAAACAGAGAATATTAGACGTGTGAAACCAGTCTGCTAATATAGGTATCAAATAATGATAAGTCTTAAAGATAATCACAAAATCTAATCCTGGATCTGGAGGATAATTTAGCCGTACTGGATAAATCTTGATTAGAGACGTGCAATACCCAATTTTCAATAAAACAAATCTAACAAATAACAATTACTAAACGAAACAGAAAAGGAAATAGAAGCAGGAGACCCAAACAAATTGGTAGAGAGATCTTCAATGGAAGGAGTCATGTCACTCATACGAGGAAGAGAAGAAGAGAGGGCATAGAGAGGTAGACGAGAGGGCATAGAGAAGAAGAGAGGGCACAGATCTAGATCGATCTAGATCTCGGCCACTTTTGCGTTTTAGAAAGAAAGAAAGAAGACGGAGAGAGAAGAAGAGGGAAATTGGAAATAATAAATAATTAAAATATTTTGAAGAATGAGTGGATTAATTAATTAATAAAAAATTAACCGTTTTATAAAAAGTATATATATGAAAATAGAAAAACCGAGTTCAACCAAGCCCATGATAGCTTTACTCCCATAACACACTAGTTTCACTGTGTAGAACCAAAACAAGAGAGAGATAAGCGCACATAAGTGACAATTTCCTAAACAACGGGGGGCAGTTGCAATTTAATCACGTACTTGTGTATGGAAATTTTGATAAGTATATTTGTATTAGGTATAGTGAGTGTAACATGGTGATCGACACGTCATGTGGTCTGGTTACATTGAGCCTTAATGAGTACGGTAGTTTAGTAGAAGTATATTGTGTGCATACCATGAAACAAGATTTCCAATTATTAGATAACTTTTGTAGTATTAAAATATTAGTGTCCCATAGTATATATCTTACCCAAACACATTATCCATATGACACCACATTATAATTGATGACTATGTCCATTTAAAATTTGCACCGCCAATTGTTTAGTTATGATAATGAGTATTTTACTACTATTCCTTTGTTGTTTAAATTAATTAATTTAAAGAAATAGCATTCGTGTCGTTTGGTCCAATGACCCCTATGTGTGTTCAATAAATTCACCCATACGACATGAGACTTGTGTGATATTTTAAATATGTCCAACCGCGTGACTACGACCAATTTCAATAGCGATCATAAATAATACAACTATAATATATTGTATGAAATATTTACCTTGGTATATCCACTTCTCTAACTATCCGCCAAAAATGTTTTTCATGTAACTAATTTTTTGTAATATAGTAATTTCTTAATATAAAATAAAATTAAAATTAGTAAAAGAAAAAAAATGCATTCAACCTTATAAAAATTACAAAGTCAGGAGTTACGACTCAATTCCTCATATTAAGGATATACATTTTATTTTTTGTTCTTGAGGGGATCAATACAAAATTAATAATTTGTTTGAGGGGTCAAAAATACAAAATCAATTTATTATTTTATATATATATATATATATATATATATATATATATATATATATATATATATATATATATATATATATATATATATATATATATATATATATATATATATATATATATAATAAAACTAGGTAGTGGCCCAGGTTTAGTGGGTCCATTGACCCCACTAGACCCCATTACCTACGCCACTGCTACTAATGATTTAAGTCGGGCCTTTTCAATAACACTGAAGGGAAAAAATCATTTTGGGTACTCTACAAAGGTAGGGTGCTAATTTGGGTACTCCAAAATGGTCATGTCCAATTTGGGTACTCTACAAATATACCATGTCCAATTTTGGTCTTCCAATCAATTTTCTGATAATTTCGCCTCCGTGGCCGCCGGAATACAATTATGTGTTGATTTTGACCGTTGACTCGTATTTGACCTTTGAAAAAAATAAACAAAAACAAGTATGTGATACGTGTCACGCTCAGATTTAATCTTGCAATTTCTAGTTCTAAATAAACATGAATTTTGTTTTTTAGTTTAAAAAAACTATAAATAAAATACAGAAAAATATTTTTTCAATTATAAAAAATTAATAAAAAATAATTTAAAAAATGAAAAACACAAAAAAGTTGTAAATTGTATTTCTTAATTTAATAAAAAAATATTTTAAAATCATTTTTAAAATAAGAAAAAAATTAAGTTGTATTTGTTAATTTCAAAAAAATATTTAAAATGTATGTAATGATATTCAGAATATAAACTGATTGAAAAAAACAAGTTTTTAAATATTTATCAAAATTTCGAGAAAAACATATTTCTATAAACATATCTTACAGTCTTTTTAGCTTTTAAAATCTCAAAAGCCCCAAATCACAAACCCTATTTGTCTATTGTCGATTGCGCCCATCTCAACAACGCGAACGATGAACACAACTAAGTCGAAACAGGCAACACACTCAGATGAAGTCGAAGTGGAAGAGTAAAACGAAGACTATAATTGCCACGAACAACAGTATGCTTTTTATTTGCCGAATCAGCCTCCTTTCTCTCCGTCTAGGCCAAACCAATATAGTTCATTACAGAGTCTGTATGTACATGTCACGGCAAGTGTGTATGTGCTTGTTTAATCTTGGGCTTTTTAAGGTGTCTAGTTGTTGTGAGGCCGAACACAATTTATATTTTTTGGCTTTTTCATTTTCTTAGTATTATTTTTATAACTAAGAAAAATATTTTTCTCAATTTTATATATATTTATTTATATTTTTAAAATTAGGAAACACAATTTACAACTTTGTTTTTAATTTTTCATTTTTTCAAATTATTTTTTAATAAAAATATTTTTCTACAGTTAAAATATTTTTTTATTAAATTATGAAACACAATTTACAACTTTTTTGAAATTTTCATTTTTTAAATTATTTTTTATAATTGAAAATATTTTTCTATATTTTTTTTAAATTAAAAAAAAATTCAAGTTTATTTAAAACTAGAAATTGCAAGATTAAATCTGAGCACGACACGTGTCACATACTTATTTTTTTTATTTTTTTCAAAGGTCGAATACGAGTCAATGATCAAAATCGACACGTCATCGTATTCCGGCGGCCACGTAGGCGAAATTATCAGAAAATTGATCGGAAGACCAAAATTGGACATGGTATATTTGTAGAGTATTCAAATTGGACATGACTATTGGAGTACCCAAAGTGCCACTCTACCATAGTAGAGTACCCAAAATGATTTTTGCCCAAAAACTGAAATGTAGCTAAACTCTTTAGAGTGAATCGTATTTACTTATGAGCAATTTTAGAAATAGTATGCGAGTCATCAGATCATGTGAAATTTTACGGAACAAAGTGGCCGGACCTTGATGGTGTTTACATTACTCGAAGGACTAACTCTTACAGTTTTATCCTGATATATTTGTCTCTAGTGTATGAACACATTTACGGTTAAACTAGGCAACCTGTCAATATGTGCCAACATGTAGTTTAGTAGCTGGTACAAGATTATTCGACATATATACCTAGTCCAACATTCTCCAACGCTCAAATGAGTTTCGAAAGTAACAATATTATCCAAGTAGGATAGCTCTTACATTAGTGAGTGGTTCTCAACTAGACGGCATGGCATACCAAAAGAAATATCCATGATATCTCAAATAGATCCTCCAAATTGTCTTCTAGCTAGTTCTACTATGGTAATTCTCCATTCGCATCTCATCTGATGTGGGTAATTCTCCATTCACATCTCATCTGATGTGGGTACTAAATTTAGTGTAGGTGATTCCCATATTGGATGAAATTAACTTTTAGAGTCACTAATAAGATTACCCCAAATACACACGACTTTAATACATATTTTACATATGAAGATGTAGATTGGAAAAACATTAAGGACGATGGAAAGCATAAGTGGTAAAAAAGAGAGGTTAGTGGGTAATACTAATAACGGTGTAAAGTAGCATGTTAATAATGGGTAGCGAGATGGCAGACGAATCATTCCCTTGGTGTGTCATGTGTGTATATAGGCCCTGATTGGTTACTATGTGTTTGCAATTGCGGTCAAACCAGTTTTTATACATTTGGGCCCCCGTGTGTAAAATTTTGGAATACAAGTGTGTTTCGACTGAATAATGGACCGATTGATTGTCTGAATTTGTCTGCGTTTGGGAACAAAGATTACATTTTTCAAACACACATTTTAGATTGGTTTGTAGCATTCTGCATGTCTATTTTCGAATTCTGTGCACAATACATTGATTGGTTTGGAGTGTAATGTTTCTGGACTGTGTTTATAAATGGACTGATTGGTTTGCAGTTTCATTTTTTGTTGTGTTTTGAAGGTTTTGGACATAATAGAACATAATTGAACAATAACAGAATTGTGTGATTAGCTACTATTCCCTTGTAAACCTTGACTGGTTTAAAAATATGAGGCTGGAAACTTCTAATGTTGAGGATCATTGAGGAACATTGGTATAGGTTGAATTCAGCATAAGATGGTGTTTACAGTTAACCTTTGGAATCTAAAATACTTAACTTTTGGAATCTAAAATACTTAAAAATATTTGATTTCTTGCCTATATGTGATCCGCTGGAATGAGTTAGAGATAGACAGATGGTTAGGTCATCTGTTACAGTTCTTCATACAACATCTAATTTGTTTGAGAAAAAACTGCATGACATAACAGCATGGCACCATTCTTTGTCCATTCCAGAATAGCAATGTTGTTCACTAAGAAACGAAAATGTAACTGGGTCATTTTTCTACAAAACAAATGACAATCCTGCAAAACTGAAGTAAAACAACAAATTGTACTTGCAGGACTTAGTACAAAGAGAACCACAAATGTTTGATACAACAAAAGCATAAATTAAAAGTTACAACAAGCTCCACATCCAAGAGCAGGTAATATTTTAGTCAGGCTAACTGAATAATGTGATCTCACGAACGTAATGAACCTAATGTTTCTGTAAGAACAAATTCACTTAGCCATTAGGCTCCGTATGAGTTCCAAGATCTCCCTTCGCATGTTAGAAACCAGATGTGGTGTAACCTGCTATTTGACAGCAGAGAACCACAAGTTCTTATCATTCTTCGGTTGATTACTTGCATACCGGTCACATATTGCTTTTGCAATGGCAGTAACATAAAGACCACAATCATAACCATTCCTTTGCTTTGGTGTATCGGAGGACTCAATATATGTAGCACGTACCAGAAGCTATGAAAGAACTATGTACACCATTCTGGCATGTTCACTATTGTTGCAGCCTCCACTACTGCCATGATGTACATGCATTAGCATTTGCGTCAAAAGCAAGTAAGCTCCAGTGACTCCCGCCTTCAGCCAGACTCACGTCATCATTGTCATTGATGGGAAATAGTATTAGCTAGCTTCCTTCGAGATAGATGGAGGGGTTCAATAAAATCCTTGAGGCTTGTCGAATCAGGGCACTCTTTTATCCAGAAAGCAATTGAAGGTGGCACCAGGAGAATGTCCTCGGAAGGATAGCATGTAGTGAGGTAACTGAAATAAAATTCAATGATGCGATCATTTAAGCTGCATGTAGTGAGGTAACATGAAATAAAATTCATGTAGTGAGGTAACTTCCCCTCTTTGCCATTGACTTTCATCTTTTTCTTGATTTATGCAACACCATCAAATGGACACCAACAAGCATAAATCTCTCCTAGATGCCTACACAAGGTCTGCGCTGGTGCTCCCAAGTTCCTTGTTTTTCTTCTTCTCAACCAGGCCTACATCTCCAGCTACTGCACTTATACATGACATTAAGGAATCAAAAAAAACACCGAGTAATAAGCATATACCAACTGCGTTAATAAGATTGATATTTCACTTTTAAAAAAGTAGTGCAATTTAGGCGCAAAGCTAAAGGCATGCAATGGCAATCATGCACAAACAAATTTGCTTAAAACTGGTGAAGAGAACTTTCTCATCCATGACACCAGAAAGAAGCTTATAGTACAACCTGGGTGAAGCCACCCATAAAGAAAGCATTCTCGTTGCTCCATATTCATAAGATTTCAACAAACACTGCTTAGTGAAGGGGAAATTGAGTGTACAAAACTGTGTAGAGACTGAGTAGACAAATACTCAAATTAAAGAGCATTTGTAAGGGACATACGGTTCGCAAGAACCCAGAACATATTTGGCAGAGAAATGCACATGACTTGCGCTAGTAATATTTAGTTGAGAACCAAAACTAGGTTGTTTTTTCACTGATACATCCACTGCAGAAGATGAACTTGAACCAACAGTACTCTACTGCTCTCTCCCTCGACCAAAGCAAACCTGATGTGCGACCAACCCTGATGAACTGGATTGTCATATGCAGTTATTTGATAGTACAACTCTTAGTAGGCATGTATTGAATCTACTTATTAGCAACAACTCAACAATCAATGAAACTCTCCAGGTCAAGTGATGCTACAAACAAACCAATCTCTTAATTTATATGGGCCTTAAAGCAATAGACACTAACTAGGAAAATGGAAAAAGCTCAAGGAGACATTTTATCAAACACCTGACAGTCATCACAAGTGATGATTACCAAAATTATATTAGCACCTATCTTTTACCTACAGTATGGGGTCTTTCCAAGCCTATAAGATCAATTTACTTGTACACAAAGCTTATTCAGGAAACAAATTTTAATTTCAGGTATCAATATTAAGTTTTTTGGGCAATTGTGGGTTTACAGTATACCAATCCTAGCCACTTATATATGTTTACTTTTTTTTTTCTTTTTTATTTCTTTATTTTTTTTTTGCTGCTTTATTACTGGAACATATACATGCTGGGCATAATGAATGCTCTCAATACTGCTGCTCGTCATCTGAACTCTGAATAAGATTAATAAAGTAAATTGATTCCTAAAAGAACTAGTCTACCAAAAAGAACCATCTTTTTTAACCAAACAGCAACAAGTCTTCATGTGGTTTGCAACTATTCATACTTTCCAGTCTTTGACTTTTTCATTTGAATCTGGAACTTCATCAATATTCAGCCCTTCTTACAAAATATTTGGATTTTTTATTCAGAGTTAGACTATTCGATTCCAATTTCCTGTTTGCAAAACTAAAGGAACTGAAGTTGTATAAACATAGAAACAACTATGAATGACTGACTCTCTACAGGTTTCACCACTAGAGCAATGTTGATCTGCTCTTACAGTTTCTACTGGCCAGATCAAATATTAACATACATCCTTGTCAAGCATAAGCCATGAGCTACACACAGTGAAATTAAACAGGCATCTAAAAGAATGTAGAGAGTGAGTAGAGTTTAGGGATTAGTTGATCATCATCTTTAAGTTTTCGATAAAAAGAATTAATCGTCATAAATAGAAAACAGATACTAATCGAGTAAAAGTAAGATCTACACATTAGTACAAAAAACTGATACTTCATCAAAGAAGAAAAAACAAGAGAAGAGAAAGAAGCTCACCGAGAAACAACAGTGAATTAGAGAAAAACGAGAAACGTCGACGAGCCGTGTGTGTGCTTGATTTGATTCCACCTCTGCTCACACAATTCACACAAAGGCCCTGATTGATTTTGATTCCACCTCTGCTCACACAATTCACACAAATTCATACTTGTAGCCCCGTTTGCGCTTCCCCAAGTCAGAATCAGCAATTGATTTCACAAGATTCGGCTGAATTCAGATGTAAATTGAAAGAGGGAGAAAGCTAGGGTTTCAGAAGATCGCAGCTGCTCACTGTCACGAGGATGAATACGGGAAGAACAGGAAAAAACGCAAGTGTGAAAAATCTGGATTTGGGTTTTTATAGTGGCACATCTTATCCTATGCCATTCTGTGATTATGGAGAAGAAGGAAGGTTAACATGGTCATTTTAGGTGGGTGTTGAAAACACATGATATGGTGTGTTTCAAAACCGGGCACCCCCCCCCCTCCGATTTGGTTTTGGACCTGTTGGTGTGTTTGTAAAAGTTTTCGGGCTAGCCCGGCGGGCTGCAAATACACTGAAATGAGTAACCAATCGCTGTGTTTCGCGCGGTCAACTGCAAAATTTGGCAAAACACACCAAACCAATCAGGGCCATATTGTTTCCTTTTCCTCCACCCTTTTGGTCAATGTATTGATAATTCTTTTTATTATTATTATTATTATTATTATTATTATTATTATTATTATTATTTTTATTATAAAGTGGAATTCAATAAATAAAAGAATAGAACAATGAATGTTTTACAGAAAATTAGTGGGCAACCGAGAAACAAGTTGTGCTCCCACTCCCTTAGCAATAGCAAAATTAACTCTAAAAAAAATAAAATGAGCCGCGCGCCCCAGCACCCTGAGCCAAAGCGAAATCCCGGATTATAAAGCAAATCCACAACATCAACATCCAACTCCCCAAGTGTCGAGAAAGATAAAGGAAGAATCCATATCCCTTAGTTGCACACAAGTCCCGATACTTCGCACACCTGCGCTTGGCAGCCTCAGCAACCGCCTGTCCAGGCACAAAGTCCATCATCCCAGACCGGGTCAAGGGGGAAGATCCGGTAAGATCAACACAAACATCACGTCCTCTATCCCATTCATAAAGGAGCAAGTCTGCCGGACGAAGGGACCTGTCACTCCCATCGCTCAAACCAATATCCAGTTCCTTACCAGCAAAAATACCAGATTGGAAACAGACATCCAAGAGAGTGTTACGAACAAGTTTATGTCGGTGCTTGATACCCACCATCCTAGCACACGACACTACATGATCACCAAACAAATTCCCATAAAAAAACCCGAGAGCAAGTAGAGCAGGGCTTGGACACCGGAAATAAAGCAACACCAAGTCGATAGCCTAGTACACACCTGTAAGTCCTCCCGTTCATAGTCTGCCCCAAACCAGAATTTGGAACCATACGCAACCAATCAAAAGAATGGGCACCTTGCTAAGACTTCCAAAGAGCTACCCGACGGGGAAATAAAGAGAAGACAGATTCCGCAGAAGCAGCAATCTTCGTTAAATATATATGTGCTAGTCCCTTCATAAGTCTGGGGGCAGCGATCTCACTGGGGTTACTCAAAAGATCAGAACATGTGGTCTCAACAAACAAAGACAGGGCAACATCAAAAGCAGGTCCAATAAAAGTGATATCAGAAGGACACATGAGCTTAGCCTGCAAACCAACAGACTGAAGGCGAGAACCAATGAAGGCATAATGGCGAACATCCATAGCAGTATAAACACCAAACCACCCAAAAAAAAGGGCAAAGTAGCAAGCCGCCACTGCCAATGACCAAAACCGAGCCCGACGCCATAACAATACGCTCCAAAGAGGATCTAAGAGCCTGATCAAAAGAAACCTAGATCAACTGAAAGAAACCTCGAGGGAAAGTGCGCAGAGAAAAATAGAGCTACGAAATGCTCGTACAAGCACGAAGCAGCAACAGCTCACACTGCGGATCATTAAGCTTCGCGACAGAGCCCATAAGCTCAATGGTCTTATTCACCCTCTTCACCACAAGCTCACTACTGAAATTAGGACACGCATTGACCGTTCCACCAAGAACTTTGACCCCACGGAGTGGCCTGGAGATAGAAGGAAGAAAAACACCAGGAATTCTACTCCTCGGATCTTCCAGAAGCCAAAAAATCTCAGTTTTGTGAACATTGAGGTGAAGTCCAAAATGCAGGCCGTCCTCCTAGATCAGCTCTAAAACTTTCCTCACAACTAAGGTATCTCCGACAATGGTGTCATCATCTAAATACCAAGCCTGGAAGGATAAGTCAAAAGAATCTCTGATCTTACAAACCAACGGGTGTAAAACCAAAGCAAGAAAGGAGAGGATCCAAAGGATCGCCCTGCTGCACCCTCTGACCAGACCATAGAATGTACTCCCCATAGTACAACCTCACTGGACTAAAATAACAGAACTCAGCCCAATGGGAAAGAACGGGGCAACGACGACGAATATCAAGTAACAAAACCTCAAGATCGACCATGTTGGAAGCATTTTGAAAGTCAACTAACAACATGGTCAAGCCCACCTCTTTGCCTCTCGCCTCGACGAACCGACTCAAGACATGGAGAATAGCCTCACCGCCACAGGGTACCCCAACACCGAACTGGAGACCTTCAAAATACCCATATAAATAGTGGCCAACCAAAACAACACATACCTTAGAGACCAGGCAACACCAAACAGTACCCACAACAATAGGACGTATGCCACCACCCGGCTTAACCAGCGGAGTGTGGGGACCATTAGCAATATACTCACCCAAAACATGCGGGCACTTTCCCTCCAAGAAAAGATTAATCACCTGAGTGATAGAGGTGATCAAATCATCAAAGAGAGCGGTAGCAGCACCGCCCAGACAATCCAACATGAGCTCGCAGACCATCTCTACCACAAGAGGTCCCACGAGGCAAACTATGAATCATATTTTGAAGAGTAGTACTGAGGAAAACGGACAAAGACCAGCAGGTAAAGGCGGGGAAAAATGGGGAAGGAGCAGAAGAGTGATTTCCCTTTAAGGCCTCTAGAGCATCAATCGAGTAAGGAGCAACACCAGAGGAAGAAAGAACTTGAACAGCTACCAAATAATGCCCTCACTGACCTTCCTGAGACACTGCCGAATATTGGCTTCACCCAAATCTGGGTCCGACTCCTGCCGAAAAGAACGCGAATCCGCAGCCAAAGTGTCACGAAGCAACTGTAAACTCCCCCCAGCTACATCCAAAGTACGGAAGGCAGAAGTGATACACTCCTCCTGACACTGACGCCTAACAACTGCCCTACACTCAAGACTACTCCGCAGAGAAAAAGTCTTCAGCGTACAAAGAGGTAGCACGAGCAAGCGAACCCATCAAGAGAGGTCATCTAGAGAAGAAGCCACAGAATCCAAAGCCCCCTTTATAACACGCGAAAACCCAAGGCGACACCTGGGAGGGATCGACTTGACAGTATGCAACCCCTTTGACAACAGATCATCAAGAGAAGCCACCGTAATACCCTGATCCTCAGGTACACCAACACTAGCAGGCGAAGAAACAAGAGTGGGGGGTTTCGGGAAGTCAAACAAAGTGAAACGAACCACACCGTCACCACAATCAGGAGGTTCCACAACGGTATTACGGTCATGCCAACACCGAGTACGAACAGTATGAGTAGTAAGACAAACCCCACACAGCCAAATACCCATCCGCTTCAAAGTTGTTTCAGCAGACTGATAAACAGTCAAACTAGTAGAAAGAGCATTATGTGTAACAACCTGGGCATCTCCACAAAAATGCCGGTCACGCAAGTGCTTAATTAAATAACTACTAGTAAGACCATTCCCACTTCCATCCTTGCACCCACAAAGTCATACAAACAGACAATGGAACCGCACAACCTCGGGCGTGATGAAAAGAAAAACTAATTCAACCACACCAGAGAGCCCAAAAAACATCCACAACCAAACCAAACCCGCCAACAAGAATGAACCCAGAGGAAATTCAGTCGCCGTAGGTACAGAACTGAACAGACACTACAAGGAAAATTGGATTTAGAGACGGATCACATCCGTTACTATAAGGAGCGATCCGTCGTTATTTTCTATTAGCGGCGGACATCCCGTCGCTAAATAGGACGTCACAGAAAGTGGCGTTGCTAATGTACAAAGCGACAGATGAATTTATCCGTCGCTAGTCGCTACCTATAGGTGCGGATAAACTTATTCGTCGCTTTGTTCATCTTTGACCAATGCTGAGACGGATAATTTTATCCGTATCTATAGGTAGTGATGGATAAATTCATCCGTCGCTAGTTGGCGGAGACACGTGGCTGCAGCAGGTTATGGGAAATTTGGCGACAGATAGATTTATCCGTCAATGAGTTGGCTGGATTTTTTTTTATTTGTTCACCTCAAAACTGTTTACGCCCAACAAATATATACTAATTTGGTAACATAAAATTCTACACAAATATATACTAATTAGTTAATAAGCATTCGAAAAAAAGGAATAAAAGTAGTAATTGTGCTAAGATAGAAACTGTTCGAAAAAAATATAAAGAGTACTAATGACAGAAAGATCCGGAAGGGAGTGTCACATAAACTCGGGGGTGGTGGGTCATCGGGGCCGGCATACTTCTTGAACATCCGGTCGATCGTGGCCTTGAAACTCGCCTGCATCTTATCGTTCTCCTCTCTCATCCGAAGAGCATCCTCAGCCTACTTCTGGACCGTCTCCTTCAGCTGCTCGTGTTCCTAGAGGAACTGAGGAGGCACATCAGGTCTCCGTTGGCGCTTAGAGCCGAAAGACGAGCAACCCTGATCGACCGTTTCGGCTATGGCCTGCGGCAGGTTCCCCATGCCGAATACACGCCCCTTGTATCGAGCTAGCTGATCTCCATGTAAATAGCATTCCGCTGCTCGGGCGTAAGCTCAGGTCGGTTCTCCACCCTGGCCAGGTATTCCGCCTGAAATTGCAAAGAAACAAGTAGTCATTGAACAAGTACGTTAAAAAAAAAAAAACTTACAAAAAAAAAAAAGTAAAATTACGTACCGCAACTTTTTTGCTATGAGGATCAATGAAGTCCTGCTCCCGCTTCTCATTAACCGTGTCGTGGTAGTCACAGAAATGCTCCCACATCGTCGACTCCCTCCCCTCGGCGATTTTCATCGAATATATACAGACGAAGTTAAGTAATGATTGAAAGGAGACTTTAAAAACGAAAGTATTAGAAATTTATTCAATTCAATAATCATTACCGCGTCAAGGCGTCGTACCAACTAGGATTTCGAACCCAGTTTATGCTTGACCGATCATGTCCCATCGACTAGATCCGAGCCCTGGTTGAGGCTATTCTGCTCCGCCAGCTTCTGGACCTCGAGGTCATCGTCCCAATACTTGAGCCACTCGGGCCACTCCTCCTCCCCAATCCATCGTGGCCTCTTCCGGCTTTTCTTCACCTTAGCAATATTCTTCCGGAAGTGCTCCAATCCCTCATGCTCAAAGCAGTACCACAACTTCGACTTGAGCCTGTTCGGGAGAAAGTACTTGTCCTCATTGCACACAAATTATCCACAATTTAACAGTTCTTCAATAAAGCTAAGACAATATACAACCAAACAAATCACGGTGAATAACATATCACCCAAATAATAACACATGCAATGTCCTAGTACAACTAACAACTCGGTGACTAACATATCACCCAAACAAATTACACATTGTCCTAGTACAACTAACAACACGGTGACTAACATATCACCCAAATAAAGTGGCTAACATACCGCTCATACAAATTAGCACATAACATAAAAACGAAGCGTACAAGAAAGTTGACTAACGTCAAGGGCATTCCATATCTCCACCTTCCTCTCCGCACGGAGAGTATGCCACTGGGCTCCGCCCTGAGTCGGAAGATCCATGATCTTCGTGGCTTCCTTGCCGCTGAAGGAAGCAGCCTCCCTCGGCATCAGCCTGTTGCAATAACATACACAAGATACGACTACAGTTACAAAATACTTTGAAAAAAAATACAATTGTAAGTAAAAATGAGTAATGTACTTACGCATTCCCAGGCATGGGCCACACCACAAGCTTCCCATTCATCCTGGCACCATGGACGTACTCCGTCTGATGCAGCTGTCATCAGGAAAGTTCGCGAACATGTCTGATGGGCCAGTAGAGCCGGCACTGCTGCTCGGATGGTGGCCAGGCTCCGGGGTCTCGCTAACATGGATGCGCCCCGAGCTCTGCTGAGAATTTAGGGTGCGGAATGGAAAGTCTGGCTCGACTCGCTTGCGGGGTAGCTACGGTTGTTGGCCGCCAAAAGCTTCCCCGATTTCTTTGTCCTCGGCATGATCTGCAAGTTAAACATCCAAGCAACAAGACTTAGAAACAACAAATGGAAAAAAAATTAAAAAAAGTATACAGCTCGAAATGGAGCTGTAAACCATTACTTTACAGCTCCTTTTGGAGCTGTAAACTCTCTCACTTTTTGTTCGACCCAAAGCTAGATCCTAGGCGCATAAATTCACGCGAATGGAAGGACTTGTGGAAATGTGGGGCGAAGGGAGACAGAGATTCTGCGATCCCTGCACTTACGCCTACGGAGTTGTAAACTCTATCAGTTTACAGCGTTGTAAACCCACAGAGCAATAGAATGTTCATAATACTAGTTCCATAAACTACTATTACAATTACACTACTAATAGTGGTTCCATATGCCTAAATTTACGTAGATATAATATAACAACCCTCAAATTTACACTACTACTAATGGAGCATTTTACAGCCTAGAACATGCCCAAATCAAGCTATTAATATAAATATGCAATATTAATAGAACTGATTAAAATTAAATAAATTATGCAATCAAGTCATGTTTCAGAGCATATCATTATCAATCATAGTTGGAAACGAGACTCGAACATGAAGAAAAATAGCAGCAGTTATAGTAAACATAAACATGAAGAAGAGGTGGAGCAGTGAGCTAGGTAATTGGTAGCAGAATCATAACATAAACTTGAAGAAGAGGTGGAGCAGTGAGCATACATACCTTGTGGAGGTGAAGGTGTAGGAGGAGGAAGTGGAGGCCGGTGGTGGTAGCAGCGACGACGATTTGGGAAGGAGGAGGAGGTGGAGGCTGTGAATCGAAGTGAGTGAATCGGAGATGAGATCTTACCGAAGTGAATCGGAGCAGAGGTGGAGGCCGAACAAGGCGGCGGCGGTGGTGGTGGTTTCACAATCGGAGGTGGTCGATTGGCGGTGGTGGTGGTCGATTTAGGGTTGATTTGGGGACGAAGGCGCCCGTCTGTTTAATTAAAACATAGCGACGGATAGGTTTGTCCGTCGCTATGTTTAAATATTCAATTTCTTTTTTTTTCAATAGTCAACTCATATACCCGTCTCCATGATAGAGATGAATAAACCTTATCCGTCGCTAATCTGAAGGCAGATTGGGTCTCCAAACCTTATCCGTCGCTATATTAAGCGATCCGTCGCTATTTAGCGACGGATCACGTCTGTCACTACTTATTCGTCACTAAATGCCTGCTTTCTTGTAATGAGAGGCTAAAGTGCAAACAACCCCAGATAAACTCAAAACTGAATCGAGATAGGAACAGAACAGAGCCAGAGCAGAGCTAGAGAAGCCACAAGAAAAAAACAGGAGCAAAAACACATCCCCTGGCTTACACCCAATGGAAAGAATGAATTCTATTTACACAGCAAAATGCCACCCAAACTTCCGCAAGGCCGTGGACGACGTCCACAACTGAAACCAAAAAACTTGAAGCCGCTAAAAAGAGCACAAAACGCACAAACCTAAAGCACGTACCGACCCATAAAAAGAGAACTCCAGCGAGATGAAAAACCATAAAACAGACAATAAGACAGCAGAATCAACAACAGTCAGACGCAAATCATCAACCCGGAGAGAAGAGAAGATAAAAAAAATGTCGTGGAAAAAGAACAGAGCAACCCAACAAAGACCGAACAGAGACTAGGGTCGGTAAAGGAGGACCACATAAGAAACGAACCAAAAAGGGATGAAGGACAACAAACGACAAGCCCCTTACCTGAGATGATCGGCCGTCAGAAGGCAATCAACCGAAGATGGAGGCCGCCATCGAAGAAGAGTTAACGCAAAAAGGAATGAAGGACAACAAACGACAAAGAAAATCCGTATTTATATTTGTGGTAGCTTAAGTTATTTAGGCTTTCTCCAGTAGCATGCTGGGCGTGTGAGATGGGATGACAGGATCATATTGGAATGACCCTATCAATCCGGGATGAGCTCAAATTTTTAAATTTTTTCTTTTTATTTTATTTTTTTACTTTTTCATTTACTTGTTAAAGAGTAAAGTTTTGAAATAAATGAAAATTTAAATTTACTCTTCCACTTCACTCCCAGTTTTAGTGAGAGAAACAAACAAACAAACAAGGAGAAACAATATGAGAGAGATACCACCCCCACCCTCCAAACCACCTTTCCATCCTTCTCTCTTGGAAAACAATATGTATACAACTCTACCTTATACCCCTGAAGAAAAAGAAACCCTATTCCCTGAAGATACATTCCCGCAGCCACCCAACAGCCTTTCACCAAACAAACTCTTCCATTACAGACGCCTGGCTCATTTTATGGAGCAAAAGAAAGATCAACAATCCAGCAAAAAACCATCTTCATCCACAGAACAAAACTCTAGCAGAGGAAAACCACAACAACAAGGAAACTGAGGCAGTGGACATGGAAGAGGAACATGCTAACATGCATGGATCTGCAACACATGCCACTACAACATTCAAAGAAATCCTCAAACAAAAAACACAACACGAATTCTTTAATGAATGGCTGGCGGATGTTGATCCAACTACTGGTGAACATATGGATCAGGATAAACATGTCCCATGCAGTAATGAGCCAATCATTTTTTCACAGAAGGAATTAGAAGCACTATACAAACTTTGGAAGACAACTCTGATCATCCAAACAGTTGGGTGGCCCACTAACTTCTATGGATCTGGGAAAAGGTTGTTACATCGTAAAAACCTCATCACAAGACGATTACTTTGTGGCGATTGCAGGCGGCCCGTGGCCTCTCTTTGATTACTATCTCGCGATCCAACAATGGAAGCCGGATTTTATTCCAACAAAAGGAGCCTTCCCAAATATGTCCTTATGGATACAGCTACCAGAGCTGCCAGTGGAGTACTATGACAAATCTGCCTTACTCAAAATAGGGAAAGGCATCGACAAACCTTTAAAGGTAGACTGGCATATATCACAGGCCAAACGGGGAAAGTATGCCCGAATCTGTGTGGAAGTTGATACTATCAAACCATTGCCAAAATCGATCAGAATCGGAACTAGAGAACAGAACATACCATACGAAATAAGCTCGGAATTCTGCTACAAATGTGGAAAGGTTGGTCACATATCAAACCAATGCAACCAAGATGCGCAAAAATCAAAGAGTCCTAGCCAAGAGCAGGCTCATGATCCAGACCTTAATCCTGACACAGAAAATGTCTAAAAATCGAATGTGAACCAGAAAGACCAATCCAATGGTCAAAACAAGGACGAAAAATGGCACATCGTCAATAGACGAAATCAAAAACCCTCCAGCAACTCAGGAGGTAGTGACAGACGGGGCCCAGTGTCAGGGAAAAATAGAGAAAATAGAAATGATAAAAATCTGATTCTTATATGGATAAGGGCAAAAATGTCCAAGTCCAGGAAGATGATATTAGTCCTCCGCACAGCAAGGGACTTAGAAAAGAATATGATGAAAATTATTCATCAAGGAATGGCAAAGGGACCACTGCACCCTTAAGCCTAGATAAATTGAAAGAAAAACAATCATCCGAAAATTTAAAAACATCTGCAAAAGGCACTGCTCCAGATACTGTCAGACAAAAGTCTGCAATAAACAGATCCGATGGCCAATGGAAAAATATTGAGACAAGAACTGGCCAATCGGAGAAGGGAGTTAAACAGACTCCAGAAGATAGGGTGGCTGCACGCCCTCAAGGCCAAAATGATTGTGATTCCCAGAGAATACATGGTTCCAATGCCACGCCTGAACTGTAAAACATCCCACACTACAAAAATTACAAACACTTCAAAGAGATGCACTCCGTCCATTCACAAAACCACTACTACAGAAATTTCACAAAAAAATGAACCAAGGACAAGCAAACCTCCTCTCCGGAGCCATGGCTCAATCACCAATACGCTAACGAACAAAGTCACCGTCCCCGTCTCCCCAAACATCCCCCTACACACCCCTACCTCAAACCAATACGACAGTCTCTCCGTCCCGCTCCATGCTAAACAGAGTGATCGGCCAAAACCTAGCCTGGCTCAACTCTCCTCTGGGGACGTTGGAAAACCCGATAACAATATCAGCTCCACGAACCTCCGACCTGGAGACGAACGAAACCCTACTCAACACCAATCCGGTCGACATCCAAAACCCACCTCGCAACCTGCTGGAGATCTTAAGGGGGCTAACCCGGACATAAGAACGTATCGAAGAAGAGCATCCTAGATGAATCTGGGGGTAAGAAGCTCAAACAACAACCAAGGAAATCGTCCACCGCTGTCCCAGGCTCAAAGATCGGAAAATCAAGCCTGGAGGAATGCGATCCGTCAGAGGGACCAGCTGCTAAGGGACCAACTCCAAAACTCCCGCCCAAACTCACTCCTCCCAAGCCAACAAACCAGCAACCCAGACTTAACAGCCCACATCCTCCCGGGATGGCTACTATTAAGCCCACAAACTCAATTTCCGGCCCAACAACAAATCCCACTTCAAAACCCAACTCTGAGCCCAAGTCAACATCTGCAACAAAGCCTGGCCCTGACTCACGACTCACTCTTGACCTAGTCAAACTCCACCTTCAATCCGTTGAACCAGACGATAAATCATCTTGCCCAAAACCTAATTACCCAAATTCACCATCACCTCCCGCAAAACTCAGAATCCCAGAACCTAGCAAGCACTCTCACTTTGGAACAGGTCCTCAAAGCTCTGTTCAGCCAGCAACTGATTCCAGTTACTCAATAGCATGGGCCGACAGCACAGACGACGGGCTTTACTCCGAATGCGGCGACCCCTTGGGAGACGACTGCTTCGACGAATACTACGACGACGAACCTCTAGAGGAATCCGATTTCCCAGCCTATTCTCCCCCTCTTCCCGGAAATGCCAACATCGGTCTCTCTACTTTTGGGGCAGGATGGGACGGGAGCATGGGATGGAGTGGAGGAACTAGCCCTAAATTTGAGCATGATGTCAGATCTACTTCTGAAAGCGATTGCAAAGGAAGAATTAGTGGACAATTGATTGGTGAAAGTGGCCCTGAACGAATTCAACATACGGCCAAAATACACAGAACCGGTGTTAGTCCAGGTGGCAAGATCGGCCGGGAGTGTCAGAATCCAATATTCGACACAGACGATGCTGCCGCCAACGGAGACATCTCTTCTTCACAACCTAATTCTCCAACCCATGGTAGAGAACAAGAGGACGAAGGAGCTGGTAAAAGTAATTGATCATTCCGCCATGAATTTTCTCTTCTAGAACTTAAGGGGCAGTGGTGGTGTTGAACAAAGGAAGCAATCTGGGGTTACATACAGCAGTACAAACCTCTAATGGTTTTTCTGTTTGACACTAGAGCAAACTTTGAAATTTCTGAAGCTAGAACTGCGGGACTAGGGTATCCAAACAAAAAAATTATCACACCCCCGACTGAGCACCCGCAAATGGGGGGTTATTGGATACTCTGGGACCAGGATGAAATAAAGGTAGAGGACATCAAAACAACAGAGAGGGTGGCACATTGCATCTGTGAGATAAGATGGGGAGGGAAAAAACTGAATGTTTCTGGCATCTACAATTACGCGCAGCCTAGCCGGCAAGACCAGGTATGGTCCGATCTTATTACTTTTAGCAATTATGTTTCTGTACCTTGGTTAATTGGAGGGGATTTCAATGCAATTCTCCACCCCTCGGAACACATAAGCAAAGGCTTGCCAAACTGGAATCTTATTTTCAAGTTTAGAAATTGTTTGGCTAACTGCAGTTTAATGGACTTAGGTTTTTATGGCTCTACTTTTACTTACAGAAATAGTCAGTATGCGCATGATTTTGTTTGTAGTCGCATTGATCGTGCCTGTGGCAACCAGTTTTTGTTAAACTTGTTTCCCAACTGCACTGTACGCCATATTGCTAATAGCGTTTCTGATCACTCTTTAGTTCTAGTTGACTTAAGCCCTGAAAGTTTAAAACCTTTGAAGTTCTTTAGATACGAAAATATGTGGGTAGAGGAGCAATCTTTTGAACCACTGTTTCAAATTTTTTGGACCAATGAGTGTCTTAATCAAAATTTTACTTTTGCCAAAGCAGTTGATAATTTAGCTAGTGTTGTTCAAAACTGGCCAGTTACCGCTTTAAGTGAACTAAATAAAAAAATCTCAAGCACCAAAAAAGATCTGCAAACCATTGTTGAAAAACTCCATACAAACCCGATTTTGTTTGGCCCTTAGAATTAGAGTTGAAAACAAATTTAAACAGATTGCTTAACCAAAAAGCTGTGTTTTGGAAACAAAGATCAAAAAGAAACTGGCTCACTCAGGGAGATGCAAATAGCAAGTACTTTCACGCTTTTGCATCTCACCAGTTTAGAAGAAAATTCATCCATGGTGTTAAGTTGGAGTTAGGCAGTTGGTGTTTTATTCAAAAATAGATTTTAAATCGATTTTTCATCTTCTTATCCTCGCAATCCAAAAAAGACAACATCTGCCTCACTCCTTTCTTAAACATGGAGACTCCAAAGATAAATGCCCAAGATCAGAGATGGCTTTTACAGCCCTTTACTGAATCCGATATATGGAAAGCAGTGCTCTCCATTGACAGTAACAAGGCCCCCGAGCCAGATGGTCCAAATAGAAAATTCTACCAAAACCACTGGCATATTATAAAAGACAAAGTTGTGGACTTTGTCAACAACTTCTTTACTACTGGCTACTTAGACCCAGAAATCAACCAAACCTTGATTGTACTTATACGCAAAAAGTCTGATGCTTAACAACCTTCTGAGTACAGACCCATAAGCCTATGCAATGTAAGCTACAAAATCATATCCAAGCTCATAGTGTCCAGAATCAGACCCCTCCTTTCCAAATTAATCTCGCCCTTCCAGAATGCCTTTGTACCTAACAGACAAATTAGTGACAACATCATGATTGCTCATGAGTTGCTGCATCCCATGAATAACAAGAAGAAAAATATTAAAGCTGCTTACATAGCTCTTAAACTTGACATAGAAAAAGCCTATGATAGGCTGGACTGGGATTTTATTGAACTTACTCTTAAGCTCTTTAATTTCCCAACTAATTGGATCAAGTTAATCTTAACTTGTATCTCTACTGCCTCCTTCAAGGTGAAGGTGAACCAGCAAGTCTCTGACAACTGGACTCCTCAAAGAGGAATTAGGCAAGGGGACCCTCTTTCCCCCTACATGTTCATCCTTTGCCAAGAACTGTTAGTACACCTGCTACTCTCAAAAATAAACCAGAAGCTCATCTCACCTCTGAAATCTTCCAAAAATGGCCCCCTCATCCCTATCCTTTGCTTTGCTGATGACTGTCTCCTCTTCTCCAAAGCCACAAAAAAATCAGTAAAAGAAATCAAAAATGCTCTTCAAACCTATGCCGCAGCCTCAGGCCAAAAGGTCTGTTGGAATAAAAGCAGAGTACTCTTCTCCCAAAACATTTCTATCCATAAAAAACAAAGCCTCTCTAGCCTTCTGGGAGTTATACATAATAAAAGAAAGGACAAATACTTGGGGCTTCCCTTTCTTTTAGGACGGGAAAAAAAAAGACCTTTTCGATGAAACAATGAAAATGTTTCATCGAAAAGGTGTCCAGAAAAATACATGTGTGGTACTCTAAGTACCTATCTTATGCTGGCATACTTATTTTGATTAAGGCAGTGACAAACACTATGCCCTCATACTGTATGTCAATTGCTAAAGTCCCAAGTTCTGTCCTCCAGAGAATAGATACAATTAATAGAAATTTCTTGTGGAATGGCCACAAAGAAGGAAAAAAGAAAGGCAAAATAATATGGTCTTGTGTTTGCTCCCCTAAAGAATGGGGTGGCTTGGGAATTAGGAATCTTTCTTTGCTTAATAAAACCTATCTTCTTAAACATTTGTGGAACCTTCTTAAAAACAGTGACTCTCTGTGGGTTAAGGTTTATAAAGCAAAGTATTTTCCTAATTCTACTATTCTTGAAGCCATCTCTAGACCCCAAAATAGCTGGTTTTGGAAAAATCTTATAAAGTTAAAAGAAATTTTCATCTCTGGTTTAGCTATGCAAATTGGTAATGGCTTCAATACCAGTTTTTGGTTTGACACTTGGGTTCAAAACAAAATTTTAAACTCTTATACAACTGGTAACACCAATAGAAACTTCTCCGTTAATAATGTCATCTTAGGGAACAATTGGGATCTGTATAAACTTCATTCTAATCTACCTAATGATTTAGTTGAAGAAATAATGGGTATACCTATCCCAAATATACCTACAGATGATAATATTATATGGAGGAGCAACCCTAATGGTACTTTTTCATTAAAAAGTGCTTACAATATGCTAATGCAAGAAAACATAACGCCAGGTCCAATTTGGCCATGGCCAAAAATTTGGAAGCTACATGTGCTACCCAGAATCAAATTTTTTCACTTGGATGGCGGCCTGGGATAAACTCCCTACCTCGGCCTTCCTCTGCCACATCAAAGTCCTAGAGTCAGATATCTGCCCCTTATGCAAAGCAGCTCCTGAAACCTTGCACCACATTTTCTTTGATTGTGCTTCCTTTCATGAGTTAAGAAGGTTTCTTCTTCCTACTGCTTTCGAAAATATAACCCCCTCCTTTCAGAATTTCATCTTTGCAGCTAACTCAAGCAAAGCAGCTCCAGTAAACTACATCATCTTCTGCTGGATAGTCTGGCAAGCAAGGAATGAGTTCATTTTTGCCCAAAAACCAATCATCATAGAAAACATCACACAAAGATTCCAACGAATTGTTAATGATCACCAAGCTACCTTCCCTGTAAAAGAAAGCACACCGCAAACCCAAATACAGTGCCATTGGATCAGACCCCCTGCAGGAACTCTTTGTCTAAATATAGACGGTTCTGTAAATCCTTTATGGAGAAGGAGGCACAGGAGCAATAATCCGGAACCACCTGGGCGGTTTTATCATAGCTGGTGCACAGTACTTAGGGCATGTGGATGCCCTTACGGCGGAATTTTTTGCTCTAAAATTAGGCCTTGCCTTATGTGAAAAAATTAATTGTAAACGATTTATAATTCAATCAGACTCACAGACTTTAATTTCTTCTATCAACAGGGGATAAGCAGCAAGGGTGACACATCAAACAATCCTAGAGGAGCACTAATTAGCATTAGAGCAGCAGAAGAAGCGCAGTACCAGTTTGTGTTCCGGGAATGCAACGGCGCCACAGACAAGCTAGCAGATGAAGAAAGACTAAGAACTTTTGGAAGATCACAAGTTGTAGCAAACTCTTTTAATTTTGTTTGGGACTCCTGCCCTGCGTGGCTTTCTAGTTTTCTTTTGTCAGACATTACTATCTCGTATTCGCGGTCTGTAAACTCTTTTAATCCTTAATGCATTTTAACTCTTTCGAAAGAAAAAAAAAGTGAAAATTTAAATTTACAAGCGAATGACGGGTGTAAAGTACTTTTGTATTTGATGTTAGCAAGTAAAAACTGACATGACACTAGAGATAGGTTTGAGCGGAAATAAGTGTGGGTGATAGCCTATTAGAGCCATTGGTGGAGTAGTTTACTTTTTTAGTTTCCTCGTTGTTGATCATCATAATTATTGGCACACAAGATAACATTATTATTAGTGGGGTTCTAATAGTCAACTAACAATCTTTTCTTTTCCTTTGGGATATTGTGATATCATCTCTAGTTATAATGACTTTCTTTGTGATGATGAGAATAAAACGTTTTATGCACCTCTTCCGTGATTTTAGCCGAACAATGTTTCATATATAATTTTATTGATATATTTTTAGAATCACATCAGATTCGTTTAGGTAATTTCAAAAACATGCTAAATGTAATGAACTATAATAATTGTTATTGCACAGTTAAAATCGTACAAACCGCACTAAAATATGAGCCTAAAATACATAAAAATATAAAATGCGTTGCATGGTATATTAATTGCTTTCCCCCTTCGTATAATTAACTCACCTGTACCGTAGTGAGGTTCTGATCCATATATACTTACCAGTATGGCGTGTGTATTGCAAGTACACCATGTATCGTAAGTGTAAGTATGAGAATTTCAGAAGTTGAGTCAGGTGTTTGGCTGAGTAGTTTATTCAATATTTGTATTTTATAAATTGAGCACACTTAGTTGTTCATATTGTTTTGCCTTTTTTAACAATCAAATAATTCAACTCGTGCAAGATTGATTATAATTACATGAAATGATTTGAATCGAAAGAGAGAAAGAAATAACTAAAAAAAAAAAAAAAAAAAAAAAAGTAAACTTAAAAAGGAAATAGAAGTTCTTGTTCAGAGAAGTCGATTTCAAGAAGTTAAATTCTGAGAAGATGTTAACCATGAATTTTCACAACCTGCAAATAAAAATTAAAAGAGGCGAGAAAACATGGAACATGATTTTATTGATAACTTGTGGGTTACATCTTCGTAGATCTCTTACAATCTTCGTAGATCTCTTGATTCCTCTCTCTAAGGGTATGGACTTGATTACCGGGGTCAAATGACTTGTTCCGAATTTGGATCTAAACCTACAATTTGGTAGTAGGGGTTTGGTTTTGAGTTTAACCTACAATTTGGTAGTAGGGAGTTTGATAAAGTCGTTTGTGACTCCATCTCTAACTATCTAGCTCTAGTCACCTTCTCATATTTATAGGTGATTGATGACTTAGGGAACAAACTAAATCATATCTTTAGAGATAGAGATATGATAAAAATATCTCTTAATCCTATAATTATCATCATATATTTGTGATAATTATCTCGAATTACAAAGATATTCTATAATAGTAAAACACCATAATTTACGCAATTTAAGTGTCTACAAATGCCCCCTCGAGACGAGTTATAGAGACTTGATGGCGGTTACAACTTGTCTTGAAATCTTCACTATGCCCCCGAGCTATTAATTTAGCCGAATGCAAGACCATGCTTACATGTGATCCGTGATGGACTTAATTAGCTAGATTAGCAAATGGTAATTTGTTGGACTCTTCTGTTAATTAAGCCTCGCCAACTTAACTGTCTTTTGTCAATAAATACACGGCTTAATTAACAAGACCGCTGTGATGTGATGCTGTCCCATGCCGCCTTCTCTGGTGGAAAAATCTTCAACTGTTTTGGATGCTCGTCTTACTTCCGGCTCCAACTCAACTTGTGATAACTTCAATTCAGCATGCCCCCAGGGTGATTTAGCATGCCCCATGAAATTTAACAGTCCTGAATCTTTAGAGAGCGGAGATGAAGAGCGAAAATTGTCCCACTGGGCGTGCCAATTTGTTAACCATGAATTTTCACAACCTGCAAATAAACATTAAAAGAGGCGAGAAAACATGGAACATGATTTTATTGATAACTTGTGGGTTACAATCTTCGTAGATCTCTTGATTCATCTCTCTAAGGGTATGGACTTGATTACCGGGGTCAAATGACTTGTTCCGAATTTGGATCTAAACCTACAATTTGGTAGTAGGGGTTCGATTTTGAGTTTAACCTACAATTTGGTAGTAGGGAGTTTGATAAAGTCGTTTGTGACTCCATCTCTAACTGTCTAGCTCTAGTCACCTTCTCATATTTATAGGTGATTGATGACTTAGGGAACAAGCTAAATCATATCTTTAGAGATATGATAAAAATATCTCTTAATCCTATAATTACGCAAAGTCTCATAAGAGACCGTCTCTTCTTAAGTTAAGGAGAGACCGTACTATTTTTCGGTTTACCTTTTTCTCTATGGCTCTACCTTCTTTCTTTGGTTTTCTTTCGCGGCCATGGCATCAGCTCAACCTGAAGCTCGATTAGTTCGTCTCTCTCGATGCCTTTTAGGTTGGTATTTTTTTCAATCCATTTCGATATGATTCTAACATTCTCAACAATGGCGCTTGGTTTGTTTCCGTGCTATTATCTGATGGCAATGAATATTTGTATTGTCTTTGAAGAATTTAGGGTTATTGTGGTGTTCGGTGTGGTCTTGGTCTGGCTTGATTAAGATTGTTTTTTAGTTGTGGGCCACGTTGTTGTTGTTATTTGCATCTAGATTTATGTAGATATGTGTTTGAATCGAAGTTTGTTGGTGATAGATGTCAGCTTTTGCATCTAGATGTAGATTTATGTTCATCTCATGAATTTTTTACGTTCAGCGATATTCGCCATGTTCTGTACAATATTGCCCATGTTCTAGCCAATATTATCCATGTTCTGACCGATATGCTCACTGTTTTTAATGCTCTGTTTTTTTTTTTTTTTTTAACTGTTTTTATGAAAAATTGTCTCTTCATTGTTTTTCCTTGTATTTACTAGATTGAGGTTTATCGTTTGATGAAGTAGTCGAGTATACTTGTGAATCTGTTTGGAGTGATGCTGAATTGTTGTTTATGAGCTACTTTTTTATTATTATTTTTTATATTGAGTTGCTTTTATTTGTAGCAGATCTTAGCACCACGGATGAGAAATATGTTCTATGTTCTTAAATATATTGTCCATGTTTGTAGGTATATTGTCTATGTTCATGTTCTTAATAGTAGTAGTGGTAGTGCTAGTGGTGGTGGTGGTAGTAGCAGTTAGTAGTAGCATCATTAGTAGTAGTTGTAATTAGTATCACTAGTTAGGAGGAGCAACGTTAGTTGTAGTAATTAGTAGTAGCAACACCGTTAGTGGTAGTGGTAATAGTAGCAACAGGATTGGCTCTAAAGGTGTTAAGGGGTGTTATTTGTTGAGTACTTGAGTATCAGGTAGATGGCATTTGCTTGTGGTAATTGGGTTATAACTTGCGTATAACCCAATTAGTTTTTACGCTTCATGTTGCTTTGTTACTTTTGTTTTTCATAAATTGTGACTAGTGATTTTGTAGGTGAACTTGATCCTTGAAACTTGTTTGTTTTGTTTTGGAGTAGTTACTACCTTTGTTGTTCCCCCCCTTTGGTTTTCGTGGAGTTGTTATCCTTGTTTTTTTGTCGTTTCGATGTTTCTATATTGGACACACCTTTACATAATCTACAAATTATTACCATGTGTCTAAGCATATGTCCCATGTTTTGAACATTATTACCCATGTTTCTTATATTATGTCATATCATATTGTTTGATATGTCCCATGTTCTTATTTTGATTTTTAGTGTATATTGATATTGTTCTGATTATGGTCCATGTTTTTAAAATTATTACCTATGTTCCTTACAATATTGTCCATGTTTTTTAACATTATTACCCATGTTTCTAAGCATATGTCTCATGTTTCGAAGCATACGCCCCATGTTTTTAACATTATTACCCATGTTCTTATTTTGATTTTTAATGTATGTTGATATTGTTCCATGTTTTTAAGATTATTACCTATGTTCCTTAAAATATTACCTATGTTTGTTTTGTTCTTGTAGATTATGTGCACATAAGAAAACGAGGACTAATGCCGGGTAGCAAGCAAAGAGCCAATTGATTCATGTTGAGACAAAAGATTGTATGTCTTTAAGAAGATGGAGTCTCCTTGTCATCCGAAGAAGATCAAGAAATTAATGGTTGGACTTGCGTTTTTGCGTGCTACCTCTATTCCGATGATCTGTTTTGTTTGACATCATAGAATGTAATTGGTAGAACATTGGTTGGTGATCTGGTAGGAAATTGGTGTAGGAAGTTTGGTTGTAAGTCTGACTTTGGTTGGTGATCATGTGCTTTGGAAGTGAATATTATGTAATGACTGCTCTATTTTTCTAGTTATATTTCCCACGTTTTTAAATATACTTCCCATGTTTCTGAATATATATCCTATGTTTCTGAAAATATGTCCCATGAACATGCAAATGTTTTTCATGTGTCTATAAATGCCATGTTTTTAAATATATTGCCCATGTTTCTAAATATATATTTCATGTTTTTGAAAATATGTCTCATGCACTCGTAAATGTTGTCCATGTGTATGAATATATAAATGCCATGTTTTTAAATATACTGTCCATGTTTCTCAATATATATCTCATTTTTTTGAAAATATGTCTCATGCACTCATAAATGTTGTCCATGTGTCTGAATATATCCCATGTTTATTATGTTCAAGTTCTTGAATATATATCCCTATACTTCCCATGAAACATGCAATATTGTCCATGTTTCTGAAAATATATCCCATGTTCTTTACAGGTTCTATTTGTTTGTTGCAACTGTATTTGTTTCAAAATATCTTCGACGTACTAAAATAAGAAAATAAAAAGGAACTAGTATACTGATAATGTACTGATAACATCTATGAGAATATATCATGCTCAAATAGTACCTATGTTCATGAGAATATATCTATGTTCCTTCAAATAATATCCATGTTCATGAGAATATATCTCATGTACTCAAACTTTAACATAGATAGATCGTAAAACACTTATTAAAATGTCATACATAATATTACAGTGAACTTAAAGTCTAAAATTACTTATAAAATAACAATTTTATCATAACAAGTATTTTTCAGAATGTGCCACGAACTAATACCTGCATATGAAAATCTCCGCCAACATTACTAATACCTGCATATGAAATCATGAAGCATATTGATGAGTTCATTGGACATATTTCTTAGAACATGGGCAATATTGTTAGGAACATATTTAGTACTGCATGGTCCAACATTTACGTGCCTGTTATTCATAAACACATCATACAGTTGAGTTCATGGAATATATTGCTTAGAACATGGGCAATATTATTGAGAACATAGAGTCTACTGCATAGGTGGATATTTCATACTTTCAATGTATAAAACAGAGCATACTAGTGAGAACATGGTCAATATTGTTTAGAACATGGATTATATTGCTGAGAACATAATGTTTATCGCAGAGGTCAATTTTTTCATTAAAAAAAAAAACAGAGCATTAGACAACCGTGAACATATTGTTGAGAACATGGACAATATTGGTGAAAACATAGGTAATATTGTTGAGAACATAGCAAATATCGCAGAACGTAATTTTTTATTAGATTTACATAAATCTACATCTATATGTTAAATCTAACATCTATCATTAACAAACTTCGATTCAAACACTTATCTACATAAATATAGATGCAAACACCTACAAAAACGTCTATTCAAACACAAATCTACATAGATTTAGATGCAAACAATTACAAAAAGTCGATCTAGCATATTCTCTACCAAATCATTCGATCCAACACAAATCTATATAAGTTTAAATGCAAACAACTACATAAACTTCAATCCAGCATATTTTCTATCAAATCGTTCGATCGATCTAGAAGCTCATAGAGGTAGAAAACATGAAATTTCATGAACGTAGAACATTACCTTTTGTTTCTAGACGATGATGGTGACCTAGAGATGTTGATGGAGCAGTAGAGAACGACGACGACGGTGGAACGGCGGCGATGGGTGGTGGAACGACAGCGATGGGTGGTGGAACGACGGCGATGGGTGGTGGAAAGAGAGTTTCTCTCTCTAGAATGTGTATATGAATGAAATTTAGGGTTTTTGGTGTATTAAATATCCTATATATACTAGATCCATATTATAGGATCCGGTTAGACCTGGGTTTTTTTTACCTAGTTGCTAGCTTTTAGTTGATTTGGGGTGTTTTAGAAGCCAGCTTTTGGTTTGGGGTTGTTTTGTAATTAATATAAATTGGTCTCTATGGTCTATATCTAGGGGTGGTCTCATAGGAGACTCACTCCTATAATTATCATCATATATTTTGTGATAATTATCTCGAATTACAAAGATATTCTATAATAGTAAAACACCATAATTTACGCAATTTAGGTGTCTACAAGTACTTATATTGTTCTCAATAGCATTCGATTCCTTAGTGATATTTGACTTTGTTCTATCACTACATTTCAAGTTTCGACTTAGAGAAGAAGAACGATAGCAAGCAGTTTACAACTTGAGAGAGCAATTCATAGTTCATTATTATTTTGTTGTTTTCCGTGTCATTAATTACATAAGTTCTATATTCTAGATCTTAGGCAACGTTATGAGAGATAGAATAGGTAGGTAGAGTCCATCTCTATATCATCGTTAGGTGACTTGTGTGAATTTTTGAGCTAAGAGAGAAAGAGTGAGTTCAAACAATTGTACGAAGGATTTCGATCTTAGTCAAAATGTTGCCTGCATATTTTCAGACATAAATTTTACTTTAAATATTGTTCTACATTAACTTTTATAACATATATTATATTATATGTGTTTGTGCTAACCCGCATGATTACAGCTTAATATGTAGAAGTTGACACAACTCCATAATCAACACCTACTGTTATGATGTATTCTTGTGCTTAAAAGCACGTTATACTGATCCTACATTCTTTCAGTAAGTTTTCAAAGTATACTCCTTAACTTTTGAAAAAGGGTTTTTTACATCTACCACCCCTACTAGACAACCCGATTACGTTTAGGTCCCTGTTAGTCAATCTATTACATATGGGTCCAAAATAAGCTAACTTTATTTTCTTACAAATAAACTAGTTTAATAAGCTCGTGTCCACGTAACAAATTTATTTTACCTGATAACTGTTGTGTGAATACGAACTTATAAGTTTTTTAAAACTTAAGCTAGGTGATAAGTTGAACACTAAACACACTAAGGCTCTGTTTGTTTCACCTGAAAAACTCTGAACTTATCTGAACTGAACTTGACTGAACTGAACTTAATTAATCTGAACTGAACTGAACTTATTTGAAGTATAAATTTCAATTAAGCAAACCTGAACTGAACTTAATTTATCTGAACTGAACTTAATAAATCTGAACTAAATTGAACTGAACTTATCTGAACTAAATTAAACTCAATAGAACTAAAATTAAGGTGACTGATGAGCCTAAATAGTAATAGTAGATTGTATGCAAAAAGTATACTAGTTGTTAAAACAATTTTGAAATAACACTCACCTAACTCCCTTTTCCATCCAAATAATGTTTTTCGATTTCACTCTTAGTATAGGTTTTACATTTCAAATTTAGTTGGGTGTGTCTTGTGTGGGGGAGAAGGTGGCTAGGAGGTAAATGACTTTTCAAAATTCTCATGATTTCTCCCACCAAAATTCTCACCTCTAGTTATTCATTCCATTGATTATTATTATTAATACTATTATTATCATTAGAAGCACCAATTATCATAATCATCATACAAGATAGCCTACCCACCCCCACACCCCACCCCCAAGCCCCCCATTACAAAAGTCTCCCTCTCTCACTGCACATTTCCATATCTCCCAACATCTCAAAAAAGACTCTTTCTTCTTCTCCTCTTTCTCAATATATACTCCCAAACCACTCCACAAAAACAAACATACACAAACACAAAGAAGAAAAAAAACAACACAAACATGGGTTTCGACGATTTATGCAACACGGGACTTGTTCTCGGACTCGGATTCTCATCCTCAACCGAACCCAAGCCCAACAAGCCAACTCCACCACCGCCAGCTCGTTCGTCCCACAAGCCCTCCCTTACTCTCAGCCTCTCCGCTGAGACGTCCTATGTGGCTGTTAAGAAGCTCGACTGCTCGGACCTCTACAGGCAAGACTCTGCTGCTTCGTCTCTCGTGTCGAACGTCAGTGTTAAGAGGGAGAGAGAGATCGGGAGCGAAGAGGTCGAAATCGACCGAGTTTATTCTCTCTCTAGGATCAGTGATGAAGATGATGATGGCTCGAATGGGAGGAAAAAACTCAGGCTTACTAAGGCTCAGTCCGCTTTGTTGGAGGAGAGTTTCAAGATTCACAGTACTCTTAATCCTGTACGTTTTTCTTTTTCTTCTATTTTAATGTGTGGAGTTCGAGTTTTGTGTACGATGCTGATTTATTTTTTTATTTTTATTTTTTGTTCCGCCAGAAACAAAAGCAGGAATTGGCCAGGGAGCTGAAACTTAGGCCCCGCCAGGTTGAGGTCTGGTTCCAGAACCGGAGAGCCAGGTATATTTCTTCTATCCTTAATCTTGAAAGAAAAGTAAAATTTGGACTTATTTGCAAAATTTACCCATAATTCATAATATTCATCTTTCCGAAGAATTCTAGTACTACTTTTGTTCTTTTCTAAATGAAAAACAGTTGAGTTAATTTTTTAAAAATAAAAGATGAAATGAATAATTATCAACAAATTAATGGATCAAAATCCAGTACATAATTTTTAGTTACAAAATATGTTTCAAATTTTTAGAAAAAAAACCTTATTTTTTATACTTCAGAAAATAAAATTTTCGAAACATCATTTCTTCTTAAGTCTCAAGAGAATCGAAGTTTCAAATAATGTCTTCAAAAAGTTAATATTATATTTCACAATATTTTCTATCACTTTGACCAAAAATCTATACGATGATGCAATAAAGGAACATAATTTCCTCCTCCATGCAAATCTATCTTTATGTGAAAAGCGAAAAAGCAAAATCAAAATATTTATCCCTATCTCTTGAAGATAATTCTGCAAATCCTAGTGGGCCCGAGTATTTATTTCCACTAATTTGCAAGTCAACCCCTCAACTTCAACAAAACTAACAATTTCACCTATATATTTCCAACAGGACTAAACTCAAGCAAACAGAAGTAGACTGTGAATTCCTCAAAAAATGCTGCGAAACACTGACAGACGAGAATCGGAGGCTACAGAAGGAACTCCAAGAGCTCAAGGCTCTGAAGCTATCTCAGCCGCTCTACATGCAGCTTCCGGCCGCGACGCTCACCATGTGCCCGTCTTGCGAGCGAATCGGTGGAGGCGTGCGGAGACGGCGGCAAAGAGTAATTCACGATGACTCCGAGCCTCACTTTATAATCCGTTTACGAATTCGTCGGCAGCTGTTAATTACGTATTTACCCTTTGAAAAACATGGGTGTACGTACGTGCATACGTATAGTATGGGCGTGGACTTGACCTTCTTTTTGATGGGTTAAGGGCTTTTTAGTAAATATGTGGTATAAAAGCTAATCATAGTAGTTTAAGACAAGGAATTTAGTGGATTTTTACTAATCATGGTGTTTATGATCATCCCTGTTCTTTAATATTCATGTGAAAAAATGTTTGTAAATTTTAATGGTTGGTTATATATAGTTATGAATGGATTATTGTTTATTGCTCCCTCCGATTTTGAATAATTGACGTTTTAAACATTGCACAACAATTAAGGAATACAATCATTATCACCTATTATAAGCTCCATCATACATATTAATAGTAAAGTAAGCATAAAACATTCTCACATACACACCTATTAATAGTTAACAAACCTATTAATAGTATAGATCAAATATGCTAGATTCCTAAATCGTCAATTATTTTGCAAAGTGGAAATTTTTCAAAACGTTAAGTATTGAAGATAGGAGGGAGTAATTATTATCATTGCCTTGTTCCTTTTATTTTTGGCTCTTAAAATTTTTATATTTTTTATAATATCAACAGGAATGTATATTAAGTTAAACCACAATAAATTATCACATGCAAATGCAATAGGTTTAGATTTATAAAAATCATTTAGATTTATAAACATCACATAATTTACTTATATTTGCGATTTGACAGGAGGAGAATTTTAATGTTATTTTTAACAAATAAAGTCACCTTTAACTTACGTTGTTTATAATTATGTCAGTCTGTGAAATTGAATCAGTACACACTTAAATGGTAGCGGTCGCGGGTTCAAATTAAAATAATGATAATAATAACCATGATTTATTGTTTCAATTTTTAAGTTAGAGAATCAGACAAATACTTTTTAAAGTTGTTGACAAGTATAACCTTAACACCATAAGTTATTATTGCAGTTGATAGTTTGAGGTGGTTGGTACGGATAATTTGAAGATAATTTTGTTTTGTCCAATTATAAAAAATAATACGTAGCTGATGTTTACGACGCAATATATAGTACTACTACTACTACCAAACAAACGTGCAAAGGAGCTTGTGGAGAGAATAGATGCGTGTGGATTAAGGAAATATATGAATCTTAAATTTTACTAATATATTTTTACTCTTAGTCGGTAGAAAACTAAGATACGTGAAATTTGATGATCGACTCGGGTTAATCAGGACTTATGGGCTTTTCGAGTTTTGTGTTTTTCTTCGGGATATACTCTTTGTTCTATTAAAAACTTCTTATGTGATGCTTTCATACGAATTAAAATTAGGGTTCAATTTTGAAACCAAAAGAAAATAATTAGGGTTCAATTGATATTAAAAAGAATCATCAACCCAAACGTATATATCCTTTGATGGATGGAGTAGAGGAAATACCAAGTATGAAATCAAATAAATAAAAAAATAGTAGTTAAAGATTGTTGGGGGAAAGAATGATTGATGGTTGAGAAATGATTATAGGTTAGAAATAGTTGTTGATTGGATTGGAAATGGATTATGGGTGTGGGCGTGATGGGCGCGTGAGATTTGGCCAAGATTGTGGTGGACAGGTGGGTCACGCTCCACGTGATGTTCCCGTGTTCCCTTGCCGTCTCACAACTTTTCTTCCTGCAGCCCTCCTTTTCCTTTTTTATGTTTTCCCTTTAATATCCTGAACCAATTACTACCTTTGTCCAGGTCAAAGTTTCCCATTTCGACTTGTTGACTTTTTTTCTGTCACAAATTACTCGTAGATCATATAGCAGAAATAAATCAGAAAAAATATATTAAAATAGTATAAATATTGAACTATTTTATAATAATTTTTCAAATTTTTTCTTCGATGTGATTTAGGAGAAATTTACAACAAATGAAATGGGAAACATTTGACCGGACGGAGGAAGTACTTATTAGTATGAATTACTAACAAATGATTTTGAATTTTTTTCTAATATTAGGGGGGTTCGAAAACTTGATGCAACAAACCTCCCTTTTTAAGCTCTACTCTGTCACCGACTCACCGAGCATACTGCACTGCATAGACCTTTTTCTTCTCTCTCATATTGCTCCATTTTATGTACGTATATAGCTTTTCCGTCGATCTTTTTCTTCTTTCTTTTTTTTTAAATATAAAAACAATTTATTACATCACTCCGTCAGTTTATACTATGCTTGGAAGTCTATTCATTATTTTATATTTTATGTCTTAGAAATTGTTTTTTGCATTTGAACAGAAGTAAACTGAATTAAACCGAATTCAACTGAAGAGTACTGATTGAAGCTTAACTGAATTAAATTTATTTTGTAATATTAAATACAATTAAGTAAATTTTAACAAAATTAAACTGAACTTTATGAATCTGAAAAAACTTGAACTAAACTAATATTAATAAAATTGAAAATAATGAATTTTTTTTTACGAAAAAAAACAGAGCCTTACTATTACAACTAACCTTTTTCTCTTCCCCAAAAATTATTGAACATTGTTATGTAAGATGGTGATGAATAAATAAGTTTTTAATAGAAATATATATTTTAGAATCTGTCCTTTTTTTTTTTAATATAGTTCATATTGCAACGTACGCAAACTAATATTTTGCACTTTAATTAAGTGGGATGTAAGGAATATATACTGATAGTGCATTTCCGAACCACTTTCTTCGAGTCTAAAGTCAAGTTAAATTTACACTCACTCATACGAGAAAATATATCCATTTTGAAAAAAAAAAGTGTCTTGCCAAAAGGAAGAAAAAAAGGGCAAAAAACAAAAAACTAAAATTCCAAATACTGTAATATGAAAAAGAACAACACCAATACATGATTGGTTGGTGGCATAATTTTCACGAATATAGATAGTGTTTTTCTTTTCTTGAAAATCCGAAGATGCTCATAACATAAACGATAAACTGTTTATAAATATATTACAGACCGGACAAGTAAACTACAATTTCATAAAACGAGTCTGAATAGTAGGTTTAGACTCACAAAATGGGTTCACAAATATGAATAATGTGAAATTGCTAAAAATATTTTCACATGAAAATTTGTCAAAATAGAAGGATGATAATGTGCATGCATCCTTAAAAGTGAAAACTTTAGTGGAAAAAAGAACAAACTAAAACGAAAATTAAAGCAAAAGTATTATTGGTCCAGGTGATGCAGGATGATGAAAAGCAGAAAAATGATGGCCGTCGATTTGGAATTCTTCAAAAACACGCTAAGCTAGGGCCAATTGGCCATCATTGATAATTGGTGTGTGTCTGTCACATTAGTAAAGTCCAACACTGAATCATTTGGAGGATCTATCTATGCATGTATATATATGCATGATTATTCACTATTATGATTATTACTCCATTATTCAGGTCTTTCTTTGTGGTCCACTTTTGTTTTCTATACAACTAGCAATTCATTACTCCATCTTTTCGTTCTTTTCTTTTTTTAATTGTTTTTTATCTTTCCCAATTTTCTTCAGGAGATTTTTGTAAACAAATAACACTGATCCTTTACGTCCAAAATTGTATAAATTTAGGCATAGACGAAAATTAAACCAAAGTCGTAACAAATCTATCTATCTATTAATATATGAAATCAGCAGCGCAATTCTTGGGGAACTCCAACGCGCTTATGGCAGAATTTTATGCGTTAAAATTAGGATTGACATTATGCTCTGCTTGTACTAAAGTTATTATACAAACTGACTCACAAACTCTACTTGCATCTTTTAACAGGGGGAAAGCAGCAGGAGTGCATCAAACGCACTTCTTCAGGACGCCATTAGGGAGATAGGTCGATTAGAAGATGTCAAGATGGAATTTTTGTATAGAGAAAGCAATGGAGCAGCTGATTTACTTGCAAATGAAGGACGAAAAAGGACTTTTGGAAGACAGCAACCTTTTGAGAACAACTCTAATACTTTGTTTGGGACATAACCCCACCATGGCTATGTAATATTTTAGCATCTGACATTATGTCCTCTTACATTCGGCATGTAACTGAACATCCATTATCTATTTAATGCAAGATCTATTTTCGAAAAAAAAAAAAGTTTACTTTGACCAAAGAGCACACTTTGAGGTGTGTTCACACTATGTGGAATTTTCCTCCAAATATTCTTTTCTAATTTAGTTTATTAAATTTTAATTTCTTTTTATTGTTTCATAAACTCATATCATTTTATAAACCCTGAACTTTGAATTCTATTGATTGAGAATTTAATTGATATGAAGATAAATTAAAGGTGCATTGACAAACCTCCTATACACGTTTATATAGACTAGTGCATATCCGTGGCGATGTCACGGTATGATATAATCCTCAACTTATATAAATTAATAAAAAAAAGTTATTCAATATAAGAGGATAAATAAGTTATCAAATGAATGATATTTTTAAAACGCACATAGATGTATCAATGCAACGGTACAATATACTTCTAACTTCTAAGTTTTCCATAAATAGAAAGGTGATTCGATTGTAAGAGTATAACAAAAATTAATAAATCAATAATATTATAAAATATAAAATAAAAGGTTCTTGCTCGAATTTCGCTCGCTCTTCTTCGTTTTAGGTTATTTACTACTATATTTCTCGATATCAGTGATACGGAAATAGATCGATAAATATGTTCCTTATCCAAGCAAAGGTATTTCGAGTTTGCATAGTCTAATCATTGATTCGAAAATTTCTACAATAAATTGGGATAGGTCGCTAGTACAAGTCCTTATCCACGATTCTGCTATTTACTAGAATTTGACTGAAATACTCTGGAATACAAAATCCACCGGATAGAAAGTTTTTGGATTAGATTACTATTGGTGGATCATTTTTCAATCATTCATTGAATGATAAATAACTACCAGTGACGGAGATACACGATTTAAATAACGGAAAATTCAATACTACCAAAAACATAGATGTTACAAATGTTAAAAAACGCGATTAGCAAGTTCACCAGACAGACCATTATTCGGTGACAGTATTACAGACGATCCAGGTTCGTTACTGGTCGATCTTCTGCATGACCGGTCGATCTTCTGCATGACGTAATAACATAATGTTTACAAAATGATATTATAATAACAATATATCGAGTAATTCCAATTTTATAACAATGATAATAACCTATAGATATCCAAGTAAAACATACAATACAATATAGCTAGTAAATGAATAAATTATACACAAAAAGCCATTTTTTGACCTCTCGCGAATTAAGGAGAATTAATACTCGCGAATTAAGTGCAACCGACGAATTACCTATCTATAAAAGGGCTTGAACCCTAGGAACATTCCCAATTTGAGCCGACAGATCTGGAACTCCTCCTTCTCCGTTTTCTTCTTTCGGCAATTTTACCAAATTTGAGCCGACAGAGATTTGCTCTTCTTCTTCCGCCTTCTCCGACATTCCCAAATCTCCAGTTTCTCATCTTTCTCATCCGATTCCTTTTTCTCATCCGAATCGGCGCCGGCTTCTCCATTCTAATCTCTTCGATCAATTTATCAACCCAATTCATTCCAATATAGATGAAGATATCTCTTTCTATCATATATGAAAAATCCAAAATCAAGTCGACTATTTTGTGAAGAATCGACGATGACAATGCTATCGGTGAATCGATCTACTC
The DNA here is from genome assembly GCA_028274465.1 of Plantago ovata. NCBI lineage: Eukaryota > Viridiplantae > Streptophyta > Magnoliopsida > Lamiales > Plantaginaceae > Plantago > Plantago ovata. The sequence continues at coordinate 55,144,983 of CM051457.1, forward strand.
TCGAATCTATGTTGGTAAGTATATCACTACACTTCTATTTATTTGTTTCATATATCTCCCATATTTATTCACTAAATCTCAACTTTTATTTGTGAATTTCACGCCTCCGTTTTTTGCCATCCATTCATCTCAAGTCTCGTCGGAAATCTCTAACGGTGAGTTACGTAATCTGATAATTTATTCGATTATGATTCCATATATAAGTTTTCAAATTTGATTAATCCCTCTGCGTTTATTGTAATGAGGTATTTCGTGATTTAATTTTGAAGCGGGATTTCATTTTTTCCACGAGCTTACAACCGCTTCAAACACTGATCTGGTGAGTGCTACATCCTACTATAATCTTTAAAGTTGTTGACCAATTTATTTTGTTAATATGCATAGTTAGAAGACTTATGAAGAGGCGTAGTATAGAGTACCGTAAAATAAATTGTGTCCGACTACAATGACATAAATTTCATTAGTAAATTTCATTATAAATGTATTCTTAGTCTCGGTTAATAAATTTATAGTAAAATGAGAATGAAATATTGAGCATACATAAACTGTTTTGTCTATCTGTAAATTGGTTAGTGTTCGTCAACTTGCATTTTTCGATTATCATTTTCTCATATCTGTAAATTATTTTTTTCTTGCATTTTTCGATTATCATTTTGATTTATGATTTGTATTTTTTATTGCGAGGTGTTTGGAAATGAAAAGTTAAAGCTATGGGAGTCATAGAAGAAAATAAAAGTGATGATGATTATGCCGTGGCAAATCATGTTCATATTGAATTTGACTCTTGATCTTTCATGTTTTTATTAAAATTCATAGCTTTATGCTTAATCAATATATACTTAATCTCGGTATAAATTGTGTTTGACTGAACACAAAACACTAAATATAAAATATTTTAAAATAATTATATTTTATAAACTAATGATTTGGCACTACTAATGTGTTATGATGACAATTAGGCAGTTTATAAGTTGTGGTAATAGAATCTGCATTGTATGCAATAGTAATTTCAATAGCATTGCATAATGTAATTGTAATAGCTATTACTTACAATGACATGTTCTTTTATACAATTAAAATAGATTAAAATAGATTGCAACGTTCTGAGCACAATTATAGCTATGAATAGATAAATTTATTATAGTGTGATGATGACGAAATCATAATCTTTGTACTATGACAATATGACTTGCTTGCTGCAAGGTCATTATAATATATTGATTAGAAGAAAGTCATATTAATATTGACCTTGCAGGTAGCATGTCAGATTGTCTAAGTTAAAAATGTTATATTTGGCTGAAAACAGACAATAGATATAAACTATAACATCATATTTAACCATATCATATTACTTCAAATTTTATATAACGCAAAACGGTGCAAAATTCATTAATGATTTTGGTGTTTTCTGCTTCATAAGTCTATCAAGACTTGTGAAGCCAGAAAACACAAAATTCATTAATTAAATTTCACAGTTCTGTAGTTGTATACTCATAGCAAATGTTGTAGCATACTTAGTCCTTTTTATGGCCACCATTGGAGGAGCTCTGCCTATTTAACGTTAACTAATTCACATTCAACGTAATAATAGGCAGACCTTCTCAAATGGTATACATCAAACATAGTTAATAAGGTTTGAATTTACTGAGCACAACTACATCCTTAAATCCTTTCCATCGTTTTTTATGGCTCTGCGTTTCGACTCACTATCCGTGACAAGTACCATTACATTCCAGTAGAGGTCCCTGTCATGTATAGTGATTCGGATCGCCGGGCCACAAATTATGATGGAATGGAAACAATGTCACTTGCAATTTAATAAGGTTTGCACGTAATAAAAGTACAAACACACTACCCCAACCAGCACTGTCTGCACTTACATTAAGAGCAGGTGGTGTCGTTGGGATAGTGTGCTTGTACTTTGATTATCATGTAAACAATAAGTGTAAGTGTAATGGTGTACATCAAACATAGTTAATAAGGTTTGGATTTACTGAGCAGAACTATATCCTTAAATCCTTTCCATCATTTTGCAGAACACACCTCCAATATATAATTTCTCTCAAAATGTTGTTTATCTCATATTGTATATATTTCCATTATCTTTGGTCGTCCTGAGTTGCGACTCATTATCATCGACAGGTACCATTACATCTACGTAACGGTCCCTGTCAATTATAATGAGTCGGATCGCCTGGCGAACAAATGTAATGGAATAGATTTTTAATTTAAAGTCTAATATGATTTGCACAAAATAAAATTTACAAACACACTTTCCCACGTGTGCCATTGAACGGGGCAAATAGAATGTGTCTTGCATAAATTGTATGATGATGACAGCTTCAAAATCCTTCAATTAAGACAATGCCACCTGCTGGCCTCAGAGTTATTATTATAGTCTGACTAAGACAAAGTCACAACAATATGACCTCTGGGGCCAGCTGGCGAGATTTCTCAAACAGTAACATTGAATTGTCTGAACACCACTACTTCATCAAATTTGTATAAAATTCATGTTATGGTTAACCAAAGTGTGTCATGTTATAAATTGTGTGATGATGAACAATTTAAAATCTTTGCATTAAGATAATGCTGCCCGCTGACCTCAGAGTCATTATTATAGGGTGACTAAGAAATAACACGTTAATATTACCTCTGGGGACAGCTGGCAGGATTATCTAAAACGGTGAGATTGAATTGTCTGAACACTACTATTTCTCTATACATTCTTTCTCTATATATACTTCTCACATTATTACTTTCACCAATTCTTTTCTGCTTTTCTGTTCTTTAAAAGGGTGTAATGATGAAAATGATTGATCTCGAATGTTTATTTCACACCACTCCTTCGGCTATGCTATTATTATCATACGAAAACAATTTTGATATTATAACAATAGCATAGTGCGAAGGAGCGGTATTAAATTGGCAATGAGATTATACTTATCTGAACACACCTCCGATTTAAATTGATTTTTTGAAGCTGTCGATACCGAATTTGATTAACACATTCTACCTTTTCATATTTTACCATTTCATATTATTTTATATTGATATTATTTTACTTTACTTTAAACCATAGTTTTGATGTACCTTTTCATGTTGATATGTATGTTTTTCAAAATAGTGTTATGATGACAAAATCAATTTATATGAAAATGTGACAATGGCGCACGTATCTCCTTGAAGTCCTTATTACATATTTTGAATGATTCCATTCAAAGTAATAATTACTCAAGCAGATACGTGTGGCATTGTCCTAAAACATTGAAATGTCTGAACACTATTCAATAAAATATATAACTGTGACAGGAATTGTTATTTCATTTGTTACGACTTATTTGTGTGAACATGATTTACTGGACTTAACAACTATATTTTTGTACTTGATGATGAGATAATAATCCTTGTACTAAGATAATGCAAGTAGCCTCCGGTCACTACAAGAAATACAACTTTTAGCGACGGATCAATAGATACGGATGGCATCCGTCGCTAAATAGCGACGGATCGCTACTCGTAGCGACGGATGAGGACGAACTGCGCTCTAAGCTCAGTTCGTCCTTTGGAACACCCAATCCGGCTTGCATTTAGCGACAGATTAGTTTTATCCGTCGCTAAATTGGCGACGAATATAACTGTCCGACGCTATTGGAGTTGACCAATATAAAAATAAAAGGGAAAGAAATTGGATAATCAACATATAGCGACGGATAAGGTCATCCGTCGCTAGTTAGCGACGGATAATATCATCCGTCGCTAAGTTCTGTATACAGATCGCGATCGTCTTCTTCCTCCCCCATTTCTTCTCTGCATCTCTTCTCTTCTCAACCCGCGAAAACAACAAAAATTTGAATCTTGAGCATTACTCATCCAAATCGAGCAATCTTGGAGTCTATTCGAAGCTAGTGGAGCAAGGAACAAGATTGGGCATTCAATTTCATTACCCATGGACCATTTGTTCCAAAATTGAAGGTAATTTGCATAAACCCTAACTTTGAAATATTTGGGAATTCGTTGATTTTCGATGTGTTTGAGCAAATTCATGTTTATGTTTAGTTCCTACTAGGTTGTTTAACAAGTATTGAGTAGTATATTATCCTTGGACTTGATAATTTGATAGATTTATGGTGAAATTGAATTCTTGGTGATATTGAGTATTGAGTATGGATGGTAAATGTTGAAATTGAGTATTGACTATATGATGTATGGATGCTAAATGTTGAGATTGAGTATTGACTCCATGTTGTAATTAATATTATTTTGTTTAGATTGGTATTTTTATATATAGGTAGTTTATCCGATGGATCGTTCTTGGATGTACAACCGTGTTGCTAATGGATTCATCCTTCCTAGTTTTGAGGAAGGCGTACGAGCCTTCATTGAATTTGCATTGGCACATCCCAATTGTGTGAGCAAAGGGTCTATAAAGTGCCCTTGCAATGCCAAAAAATGTAGGAATTTCAACTATTTGCCTCCTGCAACGGTAGATGAACACTTGAGACGGAATGAGTTTGTTCCTGGATATGCTATATGGGATTGTCATGGTGAGAAACTACCACCACGTCCCTTTCCAATAGACCCACATGATAGTGTATATGTCCTAGAGACAGTCTTTATTAAGGGCATGCAACCCTTATTAAGGGCATATATGTACTATTACACAGGTCAACGTAATATAATATATGTTTGTTGTTTGACTATTGAGTATCGCTTTCATATTTATATTACACCAGGCATACAGCATGTCATATCTCTATTCCTGTCTGTATTGATATTAAACATGTCCCCTCGGATAGATGACCGATCACACAGATAGTGGGAGCTATGTAAGTTGTCATCTATCCCAAACTCTCCCTAGTCGAGGTTCATCTCGGATGTAGGGGTCTGAATGAACCAACTGAGACTAGTATGCATGGAGGTTATACTTGTTAGAGCAAGTGTGAGCCGATCCCACGGCCACGGAACGGATTGTTGGACAATCAAGAAACGTTCCCATAACTCCGCATAGTTGTTCGAAGGGTGATTACCGAACAATGGAAATACCCACCGGAAACTCCCATCGATGTATACTCTACACCGAAGTGTCTATGGGAACCGGAAAGTTGTCGAAGTGATGCCAGTCGTCCTTTGGGTTTACAGGACTTTATCATCACATTTGTTGCCCCATATCCTTGGTGGACCCGCCGATGTGTATATATATATTTTTCCGGGTTGGACCCAAAATCGAATTTTGGAAATTTTGAGGATTGAATTTTATATTTGGAATATAAATATGATTTAATTGTAATTATTGTTAACTAGAGGGGTTAAATTTAATTAGTATAAAGTTAAGGGGCTTATTTGTGATTTATCAATTTATTGTTTATTACAAATAAGTCTTTCTACTTTTGAATTTTAAATTTAACACCTCCAAAGTTTCGAAAATTACAATTGAGTCCTTTGGATTTTCGAAAATTGCTACCTGGTCAATAGAAGTTTCGAATTTTTCAATCTAGTCCAAATTTTCAATTTTTCATAGAGATTATAATTATGAGATTATAATTTTCATAATAAAATTATGAAGTCATTTGGCATCCACATAGGCTACTATTTGTTTGTATGCTCAATATGCTATTGTTTGACAATGCATGTTTAAATACCACGTATTTTACTTTCCGTTCGACCGCTATGCATGCGAGGGTAGGCGGCGCCCTCTTATTTGTCGGACCGCATATATTTATGTATGGGTAGGCGGCGCCCATTATATGCTTGACCGCGTTTAGAACTAGAATGGATAGGTGGCATCCATTACGTGTAGACCGCTCATGCATGATGGGTAGCCGGCGCCCTTATTTGTTTGTAGATGACTGATAACAACCCTCAAACTACAAGCCCCAACCAATATAAGTGCAGAAATATGTATGCGTATGTGTTTCTGAGATGCTTTCCGGTGGGTGCTTTAATTCTGAACTTTCATTGCGTTTCCCTGTATTGGCGACCTCGTCTTGCAGACTCGCAGTGATCGTCAGATTAGAGTAATCCTATGGTTATAACTTACTGCATATTGTATCTAGCGACCTCGATAGGTACAATATGTAGAGCATCATGTTAAATTAGATTTAGCACCCAAGAGTTGCGTGACGCAATTGGATAGTCCTACCGGTCATATTATGTTATGCGACCAGCCCCCGTTGGAGTATAGCATAGTATGGATTTGGATCTTGGCCACTATGGTAACTTGTTGGACATTACCCGTATGATTGTTTTGGGGGCAATCATATGTGAAAATAGTGGAAGCTAAACAGCTAAAGGACCTTGTTATTTAGTTATGTTGATTGTGTATTTAGAAATAGTATTTCAATAGTTGATTTATTATTTTCGGTCTATACTATTTCTCCTTAGGAAAACCAAAATGGCGAGTATCTCGCTCCGTGCTGTCTTAGAGAAGCAAATTTTGACCGGACCAAACTTCCTAGATTGGATCAGGAATATTCGTTTGGTGCTGAGGTACGAAAATATTGAGTACGTCTTGGACGAGGTCATTCCCGTGTGTCCCGAGAATCAGACTGCCGATCAAGTTCCTGCTTGGAATCAAGCCAACAAGGCAAAGTCTGATAAGCATCATGAGGATGCTAGATCCGTGCAGTGTATTATGCTGGAGGCAATGAGCAATGAGCTGCAGAGACAACATGAAAGCATGTTGCCGTATGAGATGCTGAAGCATCTTGAGTCGCTCTTTAAGACGACAGCCAGAAGTGTTCAATTTGATTTGATCAAAGAGATACACATATGCAAGCTCAATGAAGGAGGGAACATGTCTGAACATGTTCTCAAAATGATTGGTCTCTTTGAGAAGCTTGCCGATGCCGGTGTCAAGCTGGAGAATAAGATCATGGTGATCTTTGTCCTTCAATCATTGCCGAGTTCGTATTCGCAGTTCATCATTAATTACACCTTGAATGCGAAGGACGTTACACTGCCCGAACTCCATAATCTGCTGAAGACATATGATCAAACTCTTCCTAAGAAGGAGAAATCGATCATGTATGTTGGGCAACCGTCTAACCCAAACCCGAGAAACAAACGTGCTAAGGGTAAGGGAAAGTCGGGAGCCAAGGCTAACACTTCGAGTGATAAGCCTAAGCGTCTGAACCAGAAAAGGAAGTTCAAGAGGAGCGGAACGGTACGCACAGATGAATGTCTTTTCTGTAAACAGAAAGGGCATTGGAAGAAAGATTGCCTTAAGCTAAGGGCAGATCAAGCTAAGAAGCCGCCGGCTTCTAGCTCAGGTATGTTTGTTATTGAAATGAACATGACTACTTTTGACTCCAATGGTTGGGTATTAGATACAGCCTGTGGCTCACACATTTGTAATAATGTGCAGGGGCTAATTGATCACAGGCTAGTCAAGCAAGGTGAAATCGACTTGCATGTTGGGAACGACAATCCAGTTGAAGCCAAACGCGTTGGACGCTGCAAGATAGATTTACCATCAGGACAATGTTTAGAACTTGATAAGGTTTATTTTGTTTCATCCATTGTCAGAAATATTATTTCCATTCCATTGTTGGACAATTTGGGTTTTTCCTTTCGATTTGCTAATAATACTTGTTATTTTTCGTTAAATGACCAGTATTATGGAAAAGCTCGCTTGGTGAATGGTTTATATATTTTACAAAGTAGTCTACCTTTATTTCAAATACATAACAAACAACCGTCTTCAAGTAGGAAGAATAATCCATCTTATCTATGGCATTGTCGGCTAGGCCATATCAATGAAACACGAATTCAAAGACTAAGAAAGTTGGACTACTTAGAACCATTTGATTTTGAATCATATGGTACATGCGAATCATGTGTTAAGGGTAAGATGACGAACAAACCTTTTGTTGGACAAGGTGTTTGTGCCACTCGCTGCTTAGAGCTCATACATACCGATGTATGTGGACCTTTTAAAGTCCAAGCACGTGGAGGTTATCCTTACTTCGTTACCTTTACTGAAGATTTCTCAAGGTATGGATATATATATCTTATGAAGAATAAATCTGAGACCTTTGGGAAATTCAAGGAGTTTAGGAATGAGGTCGAGAATGAATTGAACCTAAGGATAGTCACTCTTCGATCGGATCGAGGAGGTGAATACCTTAGTGAAGAATTTATCGACTACTTGAAGGAGAATGAAATTCAATCGCAATGGACCCCTCCTGGAACACCACAATTAAATGGTGTGTCTGAGAGAAAGAATCGAACCCTATTAGACATGGTGAGATCAATGATTGGATTCTCGACTCTTCCAAAATATCTATGGGGATATGCGCTACAAACTGTAATCTACATTCTGAACCGTGTACCATCTAAATCAGTGGAGAAAACTCCTTATGAGTTATGGAAAGGAAAGAAGCCCTCACTGGGCTATCTTAGACCTTGGGGCTGTCCTGCGATAGTCAAATTGTTGCTCACTGATAAGTTAGATGCCAAGGGTGTCAAAGTATATTTCATAGGCTATCCTCGTCAGACGAGAGGCTATGAATTCTATCATGCTGAAGATCACAAGGTGATTGTATCTAGAAACGTAAAGTTTTTAGAAGTAGAATACCTCGAAGAAGAGAGGTTAGATGATATGATAGAACTTGAAGAAATTCAAGACTTTGACACGCGCGAACATGAGTTCTCTAAATCTTCTAATTTGGACTCAAGTTCAGTGGGAGCTGATGAACGTATTTTTGACGCGTTCATCTTGTCTTTTTTACCTTCTTTTGCTACCTTTTAGCCTTGTTTTTTGGTTAGTTTTGTAGAATAGTGTCACGTTTTGTGTTTTTTGCATTTTCAGGCACTTAGGTACGAAACGGTGTTTTTGGAGCTAAAAACGAAGCATTTTGGATGAAAAATGACCCCGTTGAAGTTCCTTGATCTCCGTGGACATTTTCGTGAGTGTCCTTAGTTCTAGTTAAGCCAATAATCACATTTTTGAGAACTTAGCCTTACCTTGGAAGCAAATTCAAAAGCTCGGGTGGAAGTTTTGGAGTCGTTCAAGTGTTTATGATTGACACAGCCTAGCCATTTGGGCCATAACTTTTTCATACAGCATTGTATTGACCTCAAACCAACTTCCACGTGTAGCTAACTCAAATAGATATCCAACGGTATATTACACGCTCCGATCCGACATCGTATGAGCCCTGTAGAGCGAGTTAAAGTCAGGCGGAAATTCTGGGCAGATTCACTGGAATTCCAGGCGAAGCGCTTGGCTCCTGTCAAGCCCTTCGCTTGCCAAGCTAAGCGCTTGACAGAAGCCAAGCCCTTCGCTTGGACTCAGATCCAGATCGCGATTTTGGCATTAAAACTCGATTTTCAGTTATTTTTTCTCATTCTTTTCACTTTGTAATTGCTGGGGAGAGCTCTTTGAAGCTCCAGAGCTCAGACCCATTATCTAGAGGCTTGATTATCATCAAGAAAGACGTGATTACATCCAATTTCATCTTCAGTGTATCTTGATCCGTGAGATTTGGGCATTCCACCGTCTCGTGACAATCGGTGGTAACTTGTATCAATTCTCCTTATTTTGATTCTGATTATGAATGTTTGTTATTGTTATTCATATATGATGTTGTTTGTTTCAAGATCCGTTATGAGTAGCTAATTGACGATTGTTGGTGGTAGAATGTGGACATGATAGCTAGGGTTATGATTATGCTTGTTGTGCTTTGAACCATTGCGTAAGATCTAAAGTAGCCAATTACAAATCTTCGAATACAAGGTAGTGACAGCCCTTATGGTCGCTTAATACTTCTAGATCATCCATACAATTGGGAGTAGCCAATTCCATATTTTCGAATGCAAAGCATGTGACAACTTTGTGGTCAATTAATACTTCTCTATTGTATGTTTAAATGTTCATAGCATGATAGCAAGTTATAACCCATGGTTTGTCATGTCCACTAAGCTACCACCAACATCTTTCTCTATTTGATTTTATCTTCCTCTTGATAGTTTCTGATTTGCATGAGTGCTTGGTTTAATCACACAAACTTGCTTGTTGGTTGATTATAATTGTTACGCACTAAACAAAGCTACGTTAGGTCCCAAGAGAACGACACTCGGGAACATCTTACCGCTGCACTAAATCTTTTGTGTAGTTAATAAGTGTTCTTTGGATTTTTTAACAAATTTAATTGGTGAAAAACGACATCATCAGGAGCTTCCGAAGCAGATAAGGGTAATGATATGACACTCGCTAGACATGTCATAGTCAGTGGGAGTCCTGTGATTAGATCAACAGTTGAAACCACACCAATGGAACCCGTTGTCAATCAACCTGTGCAACAAGTGGCACAAGAGCAGCCTCCCGCTAGGGAACGGGGACGCAGCGCACGACCGGCTGCATCAGTGCCCACTGATAATGTTCGTGTTACACAAAGCCAGAAAAGAAAAGCACCAGAAACGTCGACAGAAGCACCAGTCGAGCTCTGTAGGTCGAAGAGGATCCCAAAAGGGCCTCAGAAGCAAAGCCTTATGATAGAAGACATCAGTGAACTTGATGTTGGCTTATCAGATCGGGAAGACCCCGAGACCTATAAAGAGGCAATAAATGATATTGACTCAGAGAAATGGCAAGAGGCCATAGATTTGGAAATGGACTCCATGTACCTGAACCAAGTTTGGAGCTTGGTAGACTTGCCCCAAGGGGTTACACCTATTGGGTGCAAATGGGTCTTTAAACGAAAGACAGGTGCCAAAGGCAAGGTACAAACGCACAAGGCTAGACTTGTGGCGAAAGGCTACACGCAAAGGTATGGCATCGATTACGATGAAACCTTTTCACCAGTAGCAAAGTTGAAGCCTATTCGAATTCTACTTGCGATAGCTGCCTACTATGATTATGAGATCTGACAGATGGATGTAAAGACTGCCTTCCTCAATGGCAACCTTGAGGAAGAGGTCTATATGGTACAGCCGGAAGGTTTTATTAGTAAAACCAGGCCAACTACTGTATGCAAATTACAGAGATCCATCTATGGGCTAAAGCAAGCGTCTAGGAGCTGGAATATCCGCTTTGATGAAGCTGTCAAATCATTTGACTTCGTCAGAAGCGTAGAAGATCCTTGTGTCTACACTAGGCACAGCAACAAGGGAGTCGTTTTCATGATCATTTATGTTGATGACATTTTGATCATGGGAAACAATGTCTCTATGCTAGAAGAGACTAAAGTTTGGTTATCAAGTACCTTCTCAATGAAGGACTTGGGTGAAGCGAACTACATCCTAGGGATAAAGATCTATAGAGATAGATCCAAAAGGATGTTAGAATTGACACAGTCCACCTACATCGACAAAATACTGAAGCGTTATAAGATGGACGACTCAAAGAGAGGCTTTCTCCCAGCTAGGCATGGGATCGTGCTATCAGTTAAGGATAGTCCTAAAACTGATGAAGAAAGAAAGGCAATGAGTCGTGTGCCCTATGCTTCGGCAGTAGGGTCTATTATGTATGCAATGAATTGCACAAGGCCAGATGTGGCATATGCGCTTAGTGTCACTTGTCGACACCAACAGAATCCAGGAGTACCTCACTGGACTTCTGTAAAGAACATTCTTAAGTACCTTCGACGGACTAAGGAAATGTTCTTGGTGTTTGGTGGAGAACCAGAATTAAAGATGTCTGGTTATGTCGATGCTGGATTTGAATCAGATCCTGATGACTTTAAGTCACATACAGGATACGTATTCAAATTGAATGGAGGAGCTATCTGTTGGAAGAGTTCTAAACAAGCCAAGATTGCTGACTCATCCACAGAAGCCGAGTACATTGCTGCATCAGAAGCATCGAAAGAAGCTGTCTGGATTTCAGAGTTCTTGAAGGAATTGAGGGTTGTTCCTACTCCTAGTCCAATAACGATTTATTGTGACAACACAGGCGCCGTTGCTCAAGCCAAGGAGCCTAGATCTACAAACAAGAACAAACATGTACTTAGAAAGTATCACGTTATACGTGAGATTATTGATAGAGGAGAAGTTAGTATAGAACGTGTCTCAACCACGGACAACGTGGTAGATCCTTTCACCAAGGTCTTATCAGTGGATGTCCACCTAAGACATTATGTTAATCTAGGTATTAAGCATAAAGGTGACTGGCTCTAGTCCAAGTGGGAGATTGATAGTGTATATGTCCTAGAGACAGTCTTTATTAAGGGCATGCAGCCCTTATTAAGGGCATATATGTACTATTACACAGGTCAACGTAATATAATATATGTTTGTTGTTTGACTATTGAGTATCGCTTTCATATTTATATTACACCAGGCATACAGCATGTCATATCTCTATTCCTGTCTGTATTGATATTAAACATGTCCCCTCGGATAGATGACCGATCACACAGATAGTGGGAGCTATGTGAGTTGTCATCTATCCCAAACTCTCCCTAGTCGAGGTTCATCTCGGATGTAGGGGTCTGAATGAACCAACTGAGACTAGTATGCGTGGAGGTTATACTTGTTAGAGCAAGTGTGAGCCGATCCCACGGCCACGGAACGGATTGTTGGACAATCAAGAAACGTTCCCATAACTCCGCATAGTTGTTCGAAGGGTGATTACCGAACAATGGAAGTACCCACCGGAAACTCCCATCGATGTATACTCTACACCGAAGTGTCTATGGGAACCAGAAAGTTGTCGAAGTGATGCCAGTCGTCCTTTGGACTTACAGGACTTTATCATCACATTTGTTGCCCCATATCCTTGGTGGACCCGTGGATGTCAGCTCTGAATAAGCAGTTGACCCAAGACACGATCCAGGATTATGGCTACATACAAATGGGGATGATAAGTGATTTTGTGAAGGATTCATCTCTCATGTGCAGCACAGGAGAGCACTGCTCATAGTCGTTCATAGTTGTGATTGGTTAAACCGCTGGCCAGTGTATCAATATTATATTATTATGATAGTCATAATAGATATTGGATTCACCATGCAACTCACTGAAGACGTCCGTGGATGTATTATTGGGATAGACACTTCATCGATCCTAGATGCATTCGAGTCAGTCAGATGAAGGGGCGTTACCATCGCCGCGTTGAGCGCAACAGACTTCACAACGAAAGGGTTTGCTTTGAGAAACCTCTCAAACGTCCACATGTATTAATATTGCAAATGGAACCGTCTAGGAATTCCATTTTGCCTAGTCTAGGACTTGATTAATACAATGAGGCCCTATGGGTCACACTATGTGGTGATTTAGCTTATCCGAATATCCCTGAAGATGGAATCGCAATTAATTTAGAATTAATTGTGATTGATGGATTGTAATTGATTTGAAATTAATTATAATAATTTGTGGCTCAATTAATGATTTGGAATTATTAATTGAATTGGCTGATTAATTGTATTTTATGTAAATACAATTAAAGATTATATTTTAGAAATATAATAGAGGCTTGATTTGAAAGGATATGTTAATTTAGAATTAATATATGCACATGGGCAAAATCTACTTGGAGTTTGAATTGCCTTAGAATTATAAGTGGGTCCCAAAATCGGGACCCACCTAAACCCCCTAGGACGCGCGCGCGCGCAACAACTGTAGGGGAAGGAGTTCGACTCCTTCCTCTATTAAAAGTCAAGGGATAAGTTAGATTTTCCTGATTGAATTTTAATTTGATTGGGAATGAATCTAGACTTGAATTGGTTTCCTAGTGCGATAATAATTAGATTCTTATTCCTTTATGAAGTCTAATTGATTATTCTTTAGACTTCTTTTGACTACTATATGTAGTAGACTATTGGAGAGCTTTTGTGATGATCAAATCGATGGTTGAACACAGTTGATTCAAGATCATTCTTTCTACCAGTTTTCTTAGAGAAAATAAAAGCTCTCCCCTACCTCTCCTCTAGCCACGCGCGCGCCTCCCTCACCGGAGGAAAACTGCCGCCCCATCTTCTTGGCCACATAAAGAATATCCTAGCATTCTTTCCGATAAGCTGTTCTTCCGTGGATACCAAGGTTGAGGTTCAAGGAGCTGGAAACTAACTTTTATTGTCTTGCAGATAATCAAAGTATTGCAGATATCTTCGACTTCGACGAAGGAGAAGATTCACCGGACTTTTACGAAGACTTGATACCTGTTCTTGCTTTTGGAATACTGTAAGTCTTCTGATTAATGTGTTTGAAATATATATACGCTATATGCATGATCAATTAACCTGCATGTTAAGAAAATTTTGAAATTCCGCTGCGTACACTAAGGGTAACTCTGACCATATTTTCTTACACCACAGATGATGAAGAAGAGACAAAGGAGGGGAAGTGCCTCTGACCCCCGTCCAAGTTCTCAATTGTTTCCCCGACTTCGTAATGCTTCTGGTGGTGAGCGGATGGAGAGATGGTGCATAATCTAACTGGTCCAGCTTTTGCTCCTAATGATGTAGAGGAGCCACCAAATGCAGAGGACCAGAAATTCTTTGACATGTTGGAAGCTGCGAAGAAACCCATATGGGAAGGATGCCCTACACACACGGAGATGTCTTTGTTGTCTAGGCTGATGGCTAACAAGGCATTGGGTGGAGGCCAGTCTGAGGAGGTCTTCAGTGCAAATGTTCAGTTGCTATCCGAGTGTTGTCCTCAACCCAATATAGTGCCTAAGGACTATTACCAAGCTCAGAAGAAGATGAGAGCTATGGGGTTGCCTATGGAGAAGATAGATTGTTGTGAGAAGATGTGCATGATTTATTGGGGGGAGGACAAAGATCTACTTGAGTGCAAGTTCTGCGGCCATGCAAGATACAGTCGCTACAAAGAGGGGGCATCAAACAAACGACAGAAGAAGAATCTATCTTTCAAGAAGATGTGGTACTTTCCCCTAGCACCTCGGTTGAAGAGGTCGTATGCATCCATCACAACGACCGATAAGATGCGGTGGCACAGTGAAAGAGTGGCTCCAAAGGATCCTAAGCTAATGGAGCACCCAGCAGACACACCAGCATGGAAAGAGTTTGACAAGCTCTATGGAGATTTCGCAGCCGAGCCTAGGAATGTACGACTCGGGCTTTGTACAGATGGGTTTAACCCGTTCGGTAGTGAACGGAGGTACTCGTGTTGGCCAGTGATGCTAACCCCGTACAATCTTCCCCCTGGTGATTGCATGATGTCACCATTCATGTTCTTGACTGTGTTGGCGCCTGGGCCAGATGATCCTGGTGTGAAGTTGGATGTATTCTTGCAGCTCCTTACCAAGGAGTTGCTCGAGTTGTGGGAGAAGGGCATCCCTGCATATGATGTCTCGAAGAAGAAGAACTTCACCTTGAGAGCAACACTTCTATGGACAGTCTCTGATTTTCCAGCATACTCTATAATTCTGGTTTGAAGACATCGGGGAGACTTGCTTGTCCCCATTGTTTAGATGATACTGATGCTTTTAGATTGACTGTGAGTGCGAAAGAGAGTTGGTTTGATTGTCATCGGAGGTTTCTAGAGCCTGACCATCCTTTCCGAAGGAACACTACTCAATTCAAGAAAGGGGTGGTTGTAGAGAAAGGGACCCCGAAGCATCTAACTGGCAAAGAGATCCTAGCAAATATTGATGAGTTGGGTCTGAAGAACGTGACTGAGTTAGGGTGGGAGAAGCATAACAATAAGATCAGCGAGACTTGTGGATGAAAGAAGTGAAGCATCTTTTGGGACTTTACGTATTGGAGCAGTCTTCTCATACGACACAACTTGGATTTTATGCATGTTGAGAAGAACGTGTTCGAGAACACCTTCAACACCATTTGCAACATCCTTGGTAAGACAAAGGATACGGAGAAGTCTAGGCAGGAATTGAATACATGGTGTAAGAGGCCGGAGATGGCAAAGAAGAGTGCTGATGGAAAGTGGCCAATGGCATGCTATGCCATTGACAAGGATACTAGGGCCCGACTCTTTGATTGGGTGAAGACAATCAAGTTCCCCGATGGCTATGCATCAAAGTTGGGTACTCGCGTGGATACCAACAAGACGAAGATGTATGGGATGAAAATCCATGACTGTCATGTGTTCATGGAGAGACTACTCCCGGTTGCAATCCGAGAGTTGTTACCTAAGCCAGCTGTTCGGAGCGCTTTCACTGACTTGAGCTTATTCTTCAAGAATATAAGCACAAGGGCCGTGCACGAGGATTTGTTGCTTCGTCTTGAGAAGGACATACCCGTGATTCTGTGCAAGCTTGAGCGTTTCTTACCACCTAGCTGGTTTGATTCTATGGAGCACTTACCTATTCATCTCCCATTCGAAGCGAGGCTTGCTGGCCCAGTACAGTATTGATGGATGTATCCATTTGAGAGGTCAGTAATGTACAAGATTTAAGTACACGTATTTGATACCTTATATAGATATGCATGCAAGTCTAACAATTACATGTGTCACAGGTACTTGGGTAAGCTGAAGAGATTTGTGAAGAACAAAGCACAGCCTGAGGGATCGATTGCAAATGCTTACTTGCGAGAGGAAACTGCAACCTTCTGCTCCTACTACTTCCAGGACGACATCCAGATAAAGGCTAATAAGCCTGCTCGCAATGCAAACACCTTTGTGGTGCAAGAGGATCATGATGTTGCTCCTTCCATCTTTAGGGTGTCAGGGATCCCTTTGGGTGAGGAAAAGAGTGAATGGTTGAGTGATAAAGAGTTTAAGGCAGCTCATCACTATGTCCTCCAGAACTGTAAAGAGGTCAGGCCATTCGACATAATATTCAATACGTAAGTACCTTTCTCCGTTCACTTTGTAAATACTATCTCCATTGGACAACCACTAAATGATACCTTCTGATCATTACTTAATTATCCGCAGTGCTTTCAAAGAGCGTTGTCTGCGAGAGGACCCACTCATGGCAGATGACACCATTGAGTATGACCGTACCATGAGGTTGGAAGCTGAATTTGCAGATTGGTTCAAGGCCTATGTCATAAATGAAGAGAACAGGGTTGATGATCCATATCTCCATGCCCTTGCCGCTGGGCCATATAGATTGGCACACACATATGAAGGTTACATAGTCAATGGCTTGAGATTCCACACGGTTGGCCATTCTAACTCGTCCATGGCAACCACCAACTGAGGGGTTTCTGTCAATGCAGCAGATACAAGATCACCTGACATGTTTGATTTCTACGGGAAGTTGAAACGAGTCATCAGACTTGAATACCCCGGAACGCCTAAGAAACGGGTCTTCCTCTTCGAAGTTAATTGGTATGATCCTACTCCAGAAGGTACAAGGATGAATGAGCAGAGTGAATCGGTTGACATTAACTTGAAGAGGAAGTATAGGAAGTATGAACCTTTTATCTTGGCTACTCAAGCACGCGAGGTGATGTATCTTCCATATCCCACCTTGAAACGGTCCCAAAATGACTGGGTGGCTGCTATCCATATACGTGCACGCTCCAAGGTGGAGTACATTGAGGATGATGACTCAACGACTAACTCCTACCAAGAAGCGAGTGTGGACTTGGGTGCACTTGATAGGAACCCCGTTCATGCCATGGATGAAGGCATACATCTTCACGATGGCACATTTGTGGACTTAGCCACAGGCGATGAAGAGGGTACAAACTATACTTACATGTATTGTCTGTGTGGTTTATTTGTTTATGCACTAAGTACGAAAGTTTTATTAATTACTGAATAAGTTGCAATTGATGTGTACATATGAACTTACATCTTTCATTTTGTATGGTTTCTTTGTCTTTGCAGATCCCCTCCTTGGTCCACTTCAGCCTCCCATGCCAGCTGTGTGATTCTCAATGCCTTATTGCTATCATGGTACGTTTACAAACTGGTTCATTGGTGTGAGTGGTATGTTAGCCACTGTATGTGTTTGGGTGATATGTTAGTCACCATGTGTTAGTGAATTTAGGGCTATGTGAGTTGTATGTTGATTCAGGTTCAATCTTTTAACTTTCTCCTTTTCATTTTGTTTTTACAGGAATGTTCGTGTAGATTGGGATCCTTTGGACTTGGACTTGTTACTTTGCAATGTTGGATTATTAGAGTTAGCAATTGCATGCATTGTAACTAGTTTAGAATCTTCGACACCTTATATACATTCGTGTGCAATGAACTTCCAACATTTGTCTATTTATATTAATGATTTTTCACCATTTTGAGTTTACTTTATGACTCGTTTCAATGAGGATTATTGACAATTGATGTATATACTGTATGTACATGTTTTGGTATTATAAATTGGCTATCAAAATAGGGAAAACAAAAAAATTCTTTTTACCCTCCAGGTTTAGCGACAGATGATGTTATCCGTATCTATATATAGCGACGGATTATGTTATCCGTCTCTATATATAGAGACGGATGAAATTATCCGTCGCTAAAGAGCTTGAACCACGTCTAGACACCTGTCGCTCCGTTTAGCGACGGATAAGTTTATCTGTCGCTATATATGGAGACGGATAAGTATTCCGTCACAACTTTGATCAACGATGAACTTTGCGACGGATCATTTCTTCCGTCGCTGAAAACAGCGACGGATCATATTATCCGTCGCTTATTTCATTAGCGACGCCACTTTTCGCGACGGAGTCTCCGTCCGTCTCCGTCGCTAATGCGTTAGCGACGGATCGGGCCTGCATAGCGACGGATGGAATCCTCCGTCGCTAAATCCGGTTTTTCTTGTAGTGGGTGAAGTCATTTTTATACGTTGATTAGCTGGAAATAATAATAATATTGCCTTTGCCGGAGGCTTTTTGAATTATCTAAGTTTCAATAAAGGGTTATTTGTATCTGATTAACTCATAGCTGTAATTTTATTTTAAAAATTAATTTATATTTCAATACATATATAATTAAACTAATATCCCTAAACTTTGTGTTATGATGAAAGTGATTACAATGGTTGCACCATGGCAATTGAACCAGTGGTTGTTGAGGGTGACTATTATACGTTAACACTTTAAAAGTAATGTATAAATGTTATCCTCAACCATCACCGGTCAAATATATTGTGACTTACTGAACGCATTGAATTTTTTATTAAATATTTATTTACCATCTATTTAATTTCATGGTATAGTATATGTTGTTTAAAAGGGTTTTATGATGAAAATAATTGATCTCAAATGTTTATTTCATACCACTCCTTCGGTGAATGTTCATCTCCGGTGAATGTTTTTATTACACACTAAAGGAAAACAAAACAAACTTTCAAATAAAAAAGACAAAGTGCTGTTGTTATAATAACAACTTCACTTATTCAAATTCAAAAACATAGATGTTCAACGTGATTTTTGAACTTGATCCTTCATAATCGATTCAATTCCAATAGTATCGGCAGAATCGAGCTAACATTTCAGTCAATTGACCGCAACACTCAATTTTATAGCTGTACTTGAAAGCTTCGGCACACCCCCTTTCAATGTTTCATTTTTCCATATTTAATATTTTTTGCTTAAGATCTTTGACGGTTTCCACAATCACAGGATGTTCGAGATATATGAGATGAAGCTGTGCAACAACTTGAGCAGCTTGAAAGATGGGACCGTAGTGGTGCTCATAGATTTCGGCCTTCTCCTTGACATCCAAAAGCTTGATAAGCAGAGTAGGGTCAGAATCCTCTCTTCCATTTGCTTCGTAATACCTGTTTTCAAACTAAATTTAGTGGAGAAAAGACAGGATAAATATATTCAACAAAAAAGATTTTTATCAATAAGTAAAATACCTGACTCCGTTTGTTTGCATAAATTTGAGATTTCTATCAAACCTTGTCTCAAACTGAGGGTACTGATTCATAGTGAATAGACTTTGAGTGAAGAAGCAAGTAAATGAAGAAGAATGTGAATGAAGTAGGATTTAGGTGGAAGCCTATATTTATAGAACCATTGCATGAATAGTGACAAACACTTGTCAATGCATGTATTAGAATTTTTGTAACACCATCCACACTTATCATTTTCAGCCTTTACTCTCATCTTCAACACTTGTCGATTACATATTTTTTTGCATCCGAACTTCACCATGTGGAGCAGATTAGTTACTTTATTTAAGGTTTGAAATCGAATAACTCCCCGTAAATATTTATTTGCTTATGTGAGGATGAAAATAGCAATCTATAATGTCATATTTATACCTCTCCATCGACAATGTTATTATTATTGTAGAAACAAATATGGAAATAATTTTAATAACAATAGCATTGTTCGAATGAGAGGTATAAATAAAACATATAATCAATTGTATTATACTGAACGTAAGCAACTATATTTTATTATTATTATTTAGCAGTTTTTTTTACTTCGTATATTTATTATAATCAAACTTTACTTTTCTAATATTTTGCTATTTTTTCATATTTTTTATTATTCATTTCATTTTTATATTATAATTATTTATATACATGATGATGATAGAATGAAGCCACGGGTATTTATAGAAGGTTTGCATGCTCATATACAAACACTTGTATTTTTTTAGTTCAACATTGAAAAATAATGTTTTATTATTAATGTAGCATGGATTACACTTGTCATCTCAAAACAAATTAACTTGAAACGTAATAATGGAATTAGTTGCAAATGTGGAAATTACAACAAACATAAATGCACAACAAATAAGTGTAAAAATGCTACACCATACACTCGAGTCGTCATAGATATCATATTAGACATTCCTTGGAGTTCGAAACCCACCGTGATTCTTCAATGTGTGGAACATTGTAACCCTACACTGCACAACATAGTTGTGCATGCTCTTCTCAGCTAGGCCGAATGTAATATAATCCTTTTCCAAGTCCAAAATCGTTTCTTTCAAACATCTAGCCGACTCCTCAACAGAAGGGTTCTGGCACGATATAACATGAAGTTGTGCAACAACATCTGCAGCTTGATAGATCGGTCCTCTTTGATGTTCACGTAGTTCGGCCTTTGCTCTAACAGCTTTAAGTTGCTCAAGTAGAGAAGGATTTTCAATCCTATTACCATGAACATCATGATACCTACACGTTAAAATATGTGAGAACAAAGTAGGAAAAATAGTTAAAATAATAAACAACTACGAAGTGTTACCTTACGCCCACCATTTGAGCATGTGCTGAAGTTGTTCATCAAAAATAGCTTCAAACTGAGGCTGATTATACATAGTAGCTCTTAAAAACGTTAGTGAATAAGTGTATGTAGTTAAAATCGAACAGATGAGTAGTATAATTCTTGGTGAATTGGCTTCCAATTTATAGAAGTTGTGCATACACATGCATTATAATGCATGCAACTTCACCACACTTGTCAATGCATGCAATTTCAACCACACTTGGCAATTAACCTTTGAAGTCTATAATGCATATATACTGAATGCAGTCAACACTTGTCGTGTATGCGTAAATCAGAACTTTAATTTACTCTGTATTGCAGGAAATAGGATGTTGTTCCCTATCGACTAAGGAGTGAATCCAACTCATTGTTAACCTGAAGACGAACTCATTATTTTGATTGTATTATATGCTTAATCATTTTGTATATACATTATTTAGTCTACTACACATTTCATAATAGACAACTTGATATAAGAAATTGTATGATGACATAATCTGTTATAACAAAACATCAATGCACCTATTGTTTTTTAAATGTTATCTTGAAGTTTAAATACATTATGGCAGACTATCTTAGTATTGTACATCAAACATGTTACTAAATAACATGGACGCCTAATAGATAAAATAAAAATAAATATTGATGTTGCATATTAAGATATTATTTCAACTTATTAGCCACAGTTACAGTAACGGGGCCAATTGGTGGTGTCGAATAGGGTCATCAATTCTCTGTTCGCTAGGCAGTAGTGACACCTAGTGCTTGATCCACTTCCACTCGGTGTATGGATAGGACACATTGAAACACGTATGAACCACAATATTCTAACCTCCATGGCTCCTACAATTTATTCAGTTTTTTGAGACATTCGGTTATATATTACCGTCCACTACATGTGCCTTCATATGCACGCATTATTGATATACCGTCTTCCCTAACTTGTGGATCATGCATGTGCCATATCTTGAACACACAACTCAAATACACTGCTTCCACATGACCAACTAACATTGCCCGTTGAAGGAACTGTTGGGCAGTTTCATATTTTTTATAGAAGAAGTAATCTATCTGCATCAATATTTGTAGAAATTTGTGTTAGTAAGGATGTAAGAAAAAAATGTTTATGCTGAAGAATTAGTAAGTTCGACTTACCAAGGCGTATCTGTATAGTAAGTCTGGGTTACCATGTTGAAGACACTTGGCATGGAGAACTAATTCGGATGATGGAACACTCTTTGAATGAAATAACTCGAACTTCATATAGCGGTAAACGAAGGACTCAGATGATAGTTTATTCAGACGTTTGCAACTGTAGATAAATCAATGCGATAAAATAAAAATTATATGGAAATCAGACAATTCGCAATAGCTTGTTGAATGTAATAAATTCTCACGTTAACTGAAGTACAACAATCAATTCTGATGAGTCCACAACAACACGTTGAATGATTTTTCTAACCAAATCCGTTGGAATAGATAATAGCCGACTATGTTGTTTATGGATGATTTCTTTGCGCTTACGAACATGAACGATGGCCCTGCAGATCCTGTTCTTGGACTTTGAGATGTCAACATCCATCTGAACGTCGGTTTCAATATATATTGCTCTTAAATTCGTGGACATAAACTATGATAGTAGCAAAGACTATTTATAATGTAATGTATAGAGTATATTAGGTAATGATTATGCAATACAATATTTATTCCAAATGTATCTATCTTTGGAGGTTATGTAATTGTATTTAACTCCTAATTTAAACAATTAATGTGTTGACTAAACGATTTGCTGAATTACCAAAACTTTGGTATTATTAAATACATACCAAAGATATAGAACAATGAGATCAATCACTCTACGAAATAGATATTCTACATTTAATAGTATACCATCAAGTGGAAATAAAAATTATTATGTCAATATTATAATATCGAATCTGTTTTATAAAGGTAAAAAAATAAAAATACAAAAAATGAAAAAAAAAAAATGAAAACGAAAAAGAAACTGTAGTAATCGTAGATAATAGATATAAGCAAAAATGAGTTATATTGCAAATGACATTAACCGCCGAAAAAATTAATTTTTTTTAATCATACAGCGATTCAATGAATTAAATCTCATCTATAGCCGTATGAAATTCATAAGCACGACTATAGCATAATACTTCCTGGTCTGCCAAACAAATAAAACACAAGCCGTCATCTATATCATCCATCCCCACGATATGATCATCGTTGCAAAATTTTGGAATATTGAAATCCAAAGCAAAGATACCACAAATCAAATCGCGAAGCTGGCCTAATAAAAATTTTCTATAATTCTTCAAACGGGACAACCCTCTTGGCATTGTTGCAATCTCTTTGAAGAGACGTAATCCATGTTGTCGAATTTGTTCATCACCATTCAACATTTTAACTATGCATGATAAATATTTGGCCATTGGATGTGATGCTTCGGTTAGAATTCGCAACAACTCTTCGACCCTATGGAAGATCTCATACTGGAACACATCCATCTACAATATAAAATCAAATAATATTAGCAAACACGTTTAGAAAATAAATATTTAAAACAGTGATATGAACAAAAAATGTCACTTACGATTAACATCATGTAGTAGAAATTTGGAGTTGCTAGTTCTTCATTCCGGACGGGTGCAAGATCAAACCTCACATAGAAGCCACCATGATTGAACAAACGCCCAAAGAATACATGCTACGTAAAATAAGAAATGATTAATTAGTATTACCACATACCGTTAAAATCAGTGCTAATGAATAAAACAATTCATTATACTATGAATCTCACCACATAGTGATCGAAATACTGTCGATCCAGCCACCCAACACAATTAACAACAAATACTTCAAATGAATCTTCCTATGTTCTTCAATAGATTTGGAAGCCACTTAACCAACCGGACCCTCCATAATTCTTGAACGCTTAAAAATAGGTTCGGTTGTAAAATGTCGAATGAAATATAGCACTGATTTTAAAATGAAGAAGAGCATCCCGATTGCTAGCTATATATAAGAGGTTTTTTAGTGCTTTAAAAAGAACCTCAATCAATACACTAATTTTAGTCTCGTATAAATTTGATTTGATATTATTCCCCACAAATAAGCAAGTTCATAAACATTCCATATACTGGTATAGAAACATTGATGAGGCTTGGGCGTGGATGGAATAGAATGGAGGAGAATAGGACTAACCAAAACGTGTAGTATATATTTTCTATATTTAGATTAAATCATCAGTGAATTGGCGTGACTGATTCAGGCGTGCATGGACATTTTTCAAAGACAATAAAATTGAAGACTTACCAAAATAACTTATAGAAAATTGTTACGAAAAGAAATATTAAATCAAATACCAATATTTGATGATGTCGATAATGAACGATTGAAAAGCTGTGGCCGTGTGGAATGTGGTGATGCTCATGATATATGTCACCCGGGTTCAATTCCCTCTAGCCACAACTTTGTTTTTTCTATTATATGATTTATTCGATTAATCACTGATTTAATAATTAATATTCTAGAGTAATTGTTACGAAAAAATAATAATTGTTAATAAATCAAATTAAAAGCATAAAATATTAAATAAAAAACACCAATACTTGATGTTATCAATAATGAATGAATGAAAAGCTGTGGCCGAGTGGAATGTGGTGATGTTCATGATATATGCCACCCGGGTTCAATTCCCTCTGGCCATAGATTTTGCGATTTTTTTAATTTTTTTTCTTTCTGTCAATTAAAAACAAATATTATTCGAAAATAAAGCACAAATAAATTAATCATCAGGTAATTGCATTCTCGATAAAAGTATTTGTAGAACCCAGAAGATAAAATTTTTGAAACAACTGTATTCATATTGATATTACATCATATCTATAACCATATCAATCAAAGAAAAACATTGAGAATTATTGGGGTCGAGGCTTATGATCATGATTCAGTCTGTATGATCATAAGTGAATCGAAAGCCACCAGCCTCAATGGAGTTTCCTGTGCCATTTAGTGCACCACGTGATGTAGCGACGCAAAAGCCACCAGGTTCATTCCCAATGGTGTTATGAAAATGGATTGTACCACCAATTACATCAATGTGTTTTTTCATCATTCCAGGATCATATCCAGAACCAGTTGAGGATAGGATGAACACGTTGGGATTATTCTCCATGATCTTCTCTTTCATGTAGGATGTGAAATCAATAGATGGCTCATCAATTGGTTGTGCAACATTTATCCACATCATTTTTGTCTCTTCCTCTTGATGGAGATGGATGTTCTTCTGTTTCATCGAGCATGTTATTGTCCCGTCTTCCTTGCATACAAACTTGATCTTCATCTTCAATTGACTCTTGATGTTTATAATTTTGCACCATGCCAGACCTCTGTGGTGACTAATTTCATTGTTGCCAACGATGAGAATGGTTTCTGCCTGAACTTGCGCCATCTTTCAATTCTTTTGGTTAGTAGTTCCTTCTGCTCTGATTTTATTTCAGAATTTAGTGTTTTTCTATGATGAAAAACGTTTTTGTATAGTATCTTATTTATAGATGGAGGAAAGAGATGAAATTTGAAGAGGCACCTTCTTCAATAGTTGTGACTTTTCATTTGCAAACATTAATTTAAAGAGATGCACTCCTTTACAGATTTAATCCAAGTGTTGTGTCTCTTGAATATCAAAAGACCTGATGTTTCATCAATATTTGGTCGAATTTAAATAAAATTTACTGATTATAATTTATTTATTTTCGCATAAAACAGAACATTAATAATATGCATGTATTTATCTTTATTATGCATATTCATAAAAATGTTTTGTTTTGCCTATATATTAATTAACATTTTAATGCGTCATTTAAATTTAAAACTTATATATTTTTAAATTCAGAATGTATTTTTCCTCGAATTTAATTAACATTTTAATACAACAGTTCCAAATAATAATAATTCGATTATTAAGATAATTTCTATTAATTCGATTATTACGAAACTCAAAGCAAAATAATAATAATAATAATAATAATAATAATAATAATAATAATAATAATAATAATAATAATAATAGTAATAATAATAATAATAATAATATAATCTGATTTGATAAATAAAATAAAAACAAAAGATTCAAGGTTACATAGATCATTACTTCATAACTAAAGGCCTTCAATAGAAGACTGAAAATAGAAATAACGATTGAATGTTCGAATCTCAATGTCAGCAAGGCATTCGTAGCATGTAGTATCGTTATAGTGACCACACTTTGTCCACTCTTTACTACAAAACGAAGGAATATCAAAATTGTTCTCGAATACTCCATCATGTATCTTGTAAATTTGAGTGCATAGTGACTGTCGCCACAACTTGATACTCGTCAATCCTCCACGACTGCTCGCTACTTCTTTGAAAGCAGTGAAGCCTTGTTGCTTAACTGCACTATTCGGATCGACCATTCTATAAATACACGAAGCATATGCAGCCATTTTGTGAGAGTGCTTCTCAAGCATCTCAAGCAAATAAGGCACCCTGCGAAAAATCTTGTACTCGAACACATCAACCTGTAGAATATAGTTAAGAAGTTGAATATAAAATTTGTTCAAATATACATGCAGGAATAAGTAATCAACCAAATACATACTATGAGCATGCTATAGTAAGTGTCCAACGATGCCAATGGATGAATTGAGATTGAAGAGACGTCAAGATCCTCATAAAATCGATCAATACCAAACATGATCTTGAACGCTTTCATGCTGCAGTTAACAGAAATACAAACATCCATCAAGATCCAATAATAAGAAATTCGTATAATTTAAAAATAAAAAATATAAGAAATCAAAATGTTATTCATACCAAATGAGCACTTCACCACCATAAACGTAACTGTTGAGAGTGACTATCAACATCAAGATAGAGTGCTCAAACGCTCCCTCGTCAATTATTTTTTTGAACATTCGAACTCGATTCTCAATATTCGACTGAGCCGCCTCCAAACCAAATGGAGTCCTCATTTTCACACTATGTAGTGATGATTTCAATTTAACAGACTTCAATTTTATAGTACATTGTTGGTAGTCTAAATATGGTACTCTCATTACTGTAAAATCGAATTCATTATATATAATGTCTGACTAACAAAAATATTGAATTCTAAATATGGTTAAGATTGTAAAAGTGTTAGACTAATTGAAATGTATTAAATCACAGATCCCGTATATAAATATGGTGCTCGAGAGTTTTGGCATCAACAAAATATGGTGCTCGAGATTTCCATATCGTTTTCGTATATAAGTTGGCACGTTAATTGAATTGATTATGCAAAATCTCAAGCAATCAAATGAATTTTTACAAAGATACTGACCTAGGATTCAGTCAAAAAAAATCCTTTAAATTTAGAGAGTTTTAAAATACAGAAAGAATCGAGAATCAATACCATAATCATGATAAAGCGTGTAGTGAAATACATTGCTTTATTAAACGATTTATGAAAGATGGAAGGTCTACGCCCTATGCTTACTTCCACAAGTTTGAAAAATTCGACTTCGAGTATTAAACGCAGAGGCATAGTAAACCAAGTACCAGTATCAAATGTTATCAACAATAAACAATTAAAAAGTTGTTGCTGAGTGGAATGTAGTGAGTTTCATCATCCTCACCACCCGGTTTCAATTCCCTCCAGCTACAGCTTTTACTTATGAATTGTTTTTTTTTCATCGACGGATTCTAAAAAGAGATATTGTTAAATAGAGAACATAAACAAAATAACCACTGATTTAAATATATAGCAATTGTCAAAAAATATAATTAATTTTTAAGGAAAAAAAAATCGAACGTGACAATGAATATGCTTCCAAATCCAACTTTTCTTAATGCTCAAATGTATAGTAATGTATTTAAACGGCATAGATTGTAGATTTTGGTCATCTTTCTCTTAACTCATACAATTAAAGTCTGACGTAATCGAAGCCAAATTCAATTGTAAATTTTCAGAAACTTAATCATGTTTATAACAATATATTATATGATGAAATAAACAGTTCACAATCTGAAAATAATTCATGCTCAAAACACGAATGAAAACTTATGGAAAATTTCCACTATAACAATATTCCATAGATTAAATTTCATATATAGCTATGTAAAATTCATGAACTCGAACACACAAAGACGAATATGTATATGGAATAAACTCAAAAACGACATTAATCGAAATAATAATCAATTGTTCACGAGGCGAAAATAAATCATGTTCATACAACGAATCAATTGTCTCTGGAAATTGGAAAATTACATGATTCAAAAGATTAGATTTCAGCTATAGCCGCGTGAAACTCATTAGAATGACTATAGCATAGGACTTCACGATCTGCCAAACAATCAAGACACAAACCGTCATCTAATTCCCCCTCCCCAACAATATGATCCTTACAACAAAATTTCGGAATGTTAAAATTCAAAGCAAACACACCATGATTTAATTGGCAAAGCTGCTTTAAGAGATATTGTCTAAATTTCTTCAAACAAAACAATCCTCCAGGCACCGTTGCAATTTCTTTAAAGAGACATAATCCTCGTTGTCTTACTTCTTCTTCATCACTCAACATTCTAACTATGCATGATGCATATTTGGCCATTCGATGTTTAGCAGCGGTTAAATGTCCTAGAAGGCGTTCGACCCTATGAAAGTTACGGTACGCAAACACATCGATCTACGATAAAAAATGAAGCAACATTAGACAACATGTTAATTTAAACAATTACTGGACAAAATGAAAAATCATTACAAAAGATGAAACTTACAATTAGCATCATGTAGTAGAAATTAGGAGTTCCTAATGGCTCGTTAGAGATAGATGAAAGATCAAAGCTCTTATAAAATCCTTCGTAATCAAATACGGTCCTGAATGAGTCCATACTTAAAAAGAAAAAAAACGTGTTATTAGCGAATGAAAACAATAATAAAATCGACAAAGAACTTGAGAATTGAGAATTTACCACACAATGATCGAAATAGAGTCGATCCAGCCACTGAATGCAAGAAGCAACAAACATTTCAAATGACTTTTCTTACGGTGTTCATATGAAGCAATTGAACCTACAAAACCCTGCGGACCACTCATTGCCTCTTAGTTCGAAGAGACTGATTTCTAAAGACAAATTCGAAAATTGGTAGAGAGGATATATAATGAGGTTAGCTATATATAATCGTTTTTTAGGGTTTAGAAGATCCTTAATTCATGCAATGATTTTTGCTCCGTTTGAATTTAAATAGAAATTACTCACCACAATAGAGCAAAAAATCTAAACATTCCATATATTTTGATTTTCAGCATTGATGAGGCGTGCATGGAAAGAAAGGAAATACAATAAAACTTAAGACTTACCAAAATAACTTATAGAAATTGTTACGGACAAAAATATTAAATCAAACACCAATACTTGATGTTGTAAAAAATGAACGATTGAAAAGCTATGGCCGAGTGGAATGTAGTGATGCTCATGATATATGCCACCCGGGTTCAATTTCCTCTGGCCACAACTTTTTTTTCTTTTAATTAAATGATTTATTCGATTAATCACTGATTTAATAATTAATATTCTAGAGTAATTGTTACGGAAAAAACTTAATTGTTAATAAATAAAATTAAAAGCATAAAATATTAAATCAAACACTAATACTTGATGTTGTCAACAATAAACCATTGAAAAGCTGTGGCTGAGTGGAATGTGGTGATGTTCATGATATATGCCACCCGGGTTCAATTCCCTGTAGCCATAGCTTTTGCGATTTTTTTTAAAATTTATTCTTCACATGAATTCGCAAAAAAGATTATTCTTAAAAACAAAAACACAAATAATTTAATCATTGATTTATTAAATATTATTTTTCAATAATTAAAATTAATTGTGAATGAATAAACTAAAAAAAATTGAACTAATTTTCGTTTTTTTTTTTATAATTCATACAATTGTGTCTACGAATTTAATTTTAATTCCAGAATATATTTTACCTAGATTTTAATTAAAATTTTAGTTCACCGTTTAAATAAAAAATAATATTTATTTTTAATTTTAAAATTCTTTTTGCCAAGAATTTAATTGACACCACAATTCAACATTTAATTAATAAACGATTTATTTTTAAATTCCAGAATTTGTTTTGTTGTATAATTCAATTAACATATTATTTTAATTAAATATTTAAATAAAAAACGCATAAATATATGGCTGAGACGTTTTTATAAAAAAGAAGGAAGAAGAATTAAAATTACCAAATTAGAGGAATGAAAACTTACCAAAACAAATGAAATTGAATCTTTTACATAAGCTCAAAATTTTTGCCATATAGTGTGAAAGCTTTTGAGAATGAAATTGGACTCTCCTAGACCCCTAGCTTTCATGTATATATAGATAGATAGATGCTTCAATTTTCTTCACTTCACTAATCTTTATCTAAACTTGTATATAAATCTTTATTACATTTTAATTTCTCTTTTTTTTTAATAAAATTTCATATTTAATGTTGTTATCCCTACATTCCCCTACATTCCAATTTGCATCTAACCTAATGTCTATATAATATGTTCATTGTTTTGAGCAAAGATCACACTTAGATGCATCTAACCCTACACAAATCTTTATTGCATTTAATTTCTCTTTTATTATTTTATAAAATTTCATAGAAACTATTACTACATTTTAATTTCTTTATTATTGTTTCATAAACTCATATCATTTTATAACCCCTAAACTTTGAATTCAATTAATTGAGGTTGCTATTTCCAAATGCAAAACTATTGTCACTCCAAGAAACAAGATTCATACATCACAACCCCAACAGAGCAAAATGATAAATTTTGCCGGATCGCTAAAATTTGCATACAATAAGCATGCTACTATTTATCATCAATTGCATTTGGAATTGCTCAAGTGTCATTCTATGGTATAATGATCCTTCTTTATATATTTCACCATGTTTTCTTACTACTAATAAACATCTACCTAATTCTAAAACACAATGATTGAAGCATGACGACATTTTGGGAAAATCTTTGAAAGTAATTTTGATCATGAAGGATGATTGGAGGTTTGGAAAATGGCGATTTGGTTTAATGAACGGGTATAATGATTGGTGAGGATGGTTTCGATAAGTGAGGCAGTGGTGATGCTCTCATTACTGAGAAAGTCCTGTTCTTGGTGAACTCGGTTTCGGTTTAGTGAAGGTTATGGCGATTGAGGAAGGATCAATAGATTTATCATTAGAATGTCGAGATGGTTGTATTTGTAATTGTTTTGTTTTAAATTGAAGAGCATTTCTTGTGCTCTTTCGGAATTTATTGTCTTCGTTTCGTTTTTAATAAAAAGAATTCCGTTAAAAAATATATAGGGCCCATTTTTTTTAGGGGTCAATTAGAACACCTAATAACAGAATAGGCCCCATTAGATTTTTAATTACAGATTAGGGGTCGAATTTGACCAAACCAGACTTAATTCGCCTATCCAAATTTCCATTTGTGAACAACCAAACAAGCCTTACCAAGAGGCCCAAAATGTAATTGTATTTCAACACACATTTTCTTTTTATTTTTGCGTTCTTTTTTTTTCATTTTCTTTTTCTTTTTTTTTATCAACAATAAAGCTATTTTTTCCTACCAAATTTTATTTTAAAAAACAAATGAAAATTTTGAAATATAAATATATTATAAATACAAAATTATTCTAAATCAAAACCTAATAAAATTTATATTTCAAAACATGTCCCAACATTATTTTTTAAACAAAATCAATATTTGTTCTTTATTCTTTTTCCTTTTATATTTTTTTTTCTTTTTTTTTTTTCCTTTTTCTTTCTTCAAAAGCTCCGACACTGGAGCTTTGCAAGGCTTCGACTAGAGCATGCACAACTCCAGCTTGGAGCTTGCAATGCTTCGACTATAGGAGCTGGAGCGTGTAAGCTCCAGATCGGAGCTTGCACAGCTTCGATCTGGAGCTTACAACTATAATCGGAGTTTCGCAAAGCTCCGCTACCGGAGCTTTTGGAGAAGAAGAGAAAAAAGAAAAAGAAATTAAAAAAGAAAAATATAAAAGGAAAAAGGAAAAAGGAAAAAGAAAAAATATTGATCTTTTTTTTGAAAATAATGTTGGGACATGTTTTGAAATATAAATTTTGTTGGTGTATGATTTACAATAATTATAATAATTCTACATTTAAAATTTTTATTTATTTTTAAATAACATTTTGTAGGAAACAAGTTATTGTTGACAAAAAGAAGAAAAAAAAAAGAATAAAGGAAAAGAAAGAAAAGAAAAATATAATCGGAAAATAATAAAGTTAGTGTTCAAATACAATTACATTTTAGGTCTCACCTTACTATTGAGTTAAGGCCTTGTTTGTTTTGTCCAAAATGAGCTGATGTCATTGTTGTAAATATGTGTTGGTCAACACAAAAACCAATAATATGTAATTGTTGGTCTAATGGAGCCTATTCTGTTATTAGGTGTCCTAACTAGCCCCTAAAGTGATATAAACCCAAAAATATATATATATATATTGATACCTAAGTAAAAGAATTTTGAATTATGTAATTACCATAGACTTTGAAATTATTATAGCGGTGACGTTTCATACCAAATGTTGGATTTAAATCATTTTCTTGCACATAAAATTTTGTTATATATTAAATTGTATTTTCACCTTATTATTAGTAACTTTGTCCATAAATTTACTTCTAAATTACACGTAATTAGTATATAATAAAGTTATATTAGAATAATATACTTTATTTTCTTACATCATATAGTATTATTATATATTTCGATCGGGCGATTTAGGAGAAAGTTTGAAGAAAAAAATCAACCTTTAAAAAATTTTAAAATGGAACAAAGGGAGTAATATAGATAAGATAATGAAGTATAATAGATAATTTCAATCTAAGGCGTAAGAATTCAAGATAGGACAAACACTAGGGGAAACATAAGTTGAGACTGAGATAAAGGGAGTAAACGGTAACTTCCTTCGTTCTGCCTTAGGTTTAACACTTTGTTTTGTTGACTCTCTCGAAGATCAGTATAACTTCAAATTATGTTTAATATTACGATAAAAATAATTCAAATTTGTATATTATGAAACTTGAATGGTTATATTTTCATAGTGTAAAGTTTTAATTATTTTTCTTATACGATTTAGGATTAATTTAATGTAAAGCTGGATTTATAAAAAGTTAACAAAACATGCAAAATGTTAAAATTAAATCAGGGTGGAGGATATAGTAAAGTTCTATAAATCAGTCTCCAATTTAGTATTCCTTCTATCAATAATTTTTATACTTACCTTTATTTTACTTGGTCGGACTCATGACTGTACGAGGTTGAAAATAGGAAAAATTTCAAGCCAAAAATATCAGAGTATGTTCGTGTCAAATTCGAGAGACAGAAAATGCAATTTAAAATAATTCATTATTTATACCATGCAGTATACGGGGCCAAGTGGTATCAGAGCCGGATGATATGGAATTGGAAGAACTAAGTGCTATAAGGGGCAAAGTGTTACACCGTATGGGCGGTGGGAGCCACCTCTTGAGACCGTACGTAGGGGCCACCTCCAGAATCCTTCACGGATGGTTGGTCTTGGGACAAATTGTAACCCCAAGTCTCGACGAGGACGTTGAGAATTTAAGTGGGTAGATTGTAATACCCCGAATCCCACATCCCTTACGAGTGAATGGGATAAAAGGTATATATGTTGACCACCACTCTCACATGGTATGAGGCCTTTTGGGTGATATCCTATCAAAAGTATATATGTGCGGGCTGAGGTCCGAAGCTGACAATATGATACCATCGAGACATGTGTCAGTCATTGATGAGTAACCTAGCTGGCCCAACAGGCTGGGTCTCGGCCTTTTACTGGTCGAGTCGTTACAGTAACGGTGTGGAGCAAAGCGGACAATATCATAATACAATGATATGGGTACATGATCGATTTTAGATGTACTCAAATAATCATCAAATAATTTCTTTATATTGTAATTTCTTTTAGTAATCTATACATCAGGGAAATTACATCGCCACGGGTTATTACTAGTTAGAAATGAAGTAGAGCTATTACTTGGAATATTTGATTAAAGTGAAGATTGAAATAGGAGTAATAAAAACTTATGAGTTGGCTATTTTATAAAAACTTATGAGTTGGCTATTTTATTTGATGAAGTGTCCAGTGGATTTTTTTTTATTATACTCAGAGTTATTATTAAAAACATTAGGATATACATGTTTTTTATAAATAAAAATATACACTAGGATAATAACATATTTTGTTTCAATTAGTAAAATTTATATTTTTGTTAAAAATATAACATTGTCTATTTTTAAGAAAATAACAATCAACAAGTACAAAATGAGTGTCAACTTTACCACTATGTTTGTATAAAATTCATATTTACCAACAAATATAAATCTTACTATAAACTCCACTTTATTTATGCCAGACACCGTCTTTCCAATGTCGGACACGATTTTATTAGTATCGGATATGTTTTTTTTAATGTCGGACGTGACTTTGTCGATGCCAGACAATGCTTTCTCAATGTCGGACATTGTTTCATTAGTGTCGGACATGACTTTTTTAATGTCGAGCATATTTTTTAAATGTCGGACAATATTTATATATAAAAATAATTTAATTTTACCAAAACAAAATCGGATTGTTCTCATCAAGCGAAAAAAATACAATCTAAATAAAAGAAAACAACCAATGATGTTGACATTTCCGAGTGAAATAGGCCCCGTTGGATATAAGCGTTACCACAAGACCCAAAAAAGTGACAACATTTTAGGAATTTCGGAGTGGACTTGGATCGTAATGTAATTTCCATTTGCTGGGGCTTGGGTTGTAAAATGGAGGGCCAATTCGGACCGATGGGTAACGAACCCTGAGCATAGATAGTCTCCCACATTACTTTGTCTTTGTGTTATTATATTTATATAAAGAATGCATAAGTATTGATAATTTGAAAAGGAGTGTGTAGAGATCTTGAAAATGACTCAAGATTGTGAATTTGTGATGTGATAGTTCGGCTTAGATTGTGCAAACCGGACGTCCTTCAATGGAAATTGATACGAAGAGGGAAGTTTGATCGTAGTTTTATGAAAACGGAATAGCGACAAACGAAAACATATGGGATCAACGCCATGGCGAAGGTTTAGATAGATTCAAGACTTTGCCGGAAGTATTTTTATTCTTCAACAAAAGTATAATTAGAAGCACATAATGTGCTCAACGTTTATACTAGAGATCCAGACATAGTTCTAAGTTGAATAGAGTTTGGAATGTAAATCCTAAATCTAGTCTCCTTTATCTCTACGGATAAGGTTTCTTATCCTAATCGATTTCCCAACAGATAGATATCCATAAATACTGATGAACTATAAAGAATCTGACTTCTATATACTCCCGATAAGATTCCTAACTCTCACGAACGAGCCACTTTTAATGCAGCGAGGAATCCCAACATACTCTCCCCTTTAAATGAACTTTGTCCCCACGGTTCTTCCAATATTTGCATTACTCCTCTGTTTGCTTGGCTAACCCCACCTACGCTAGTGGTCAGTGCATATATATTCCAACCTTGAGTCCTCCTCACTGAAACTCTACTTCCAGGTGCCTCTTCTTGCAGCTCCAGTTATCCGTATCATTTATGAAAGTGTACGGATCTAACTTGAACTTAATACAAGACAGAATCAGCAGTGTTAAAACCAGTTATGAGAACACAGATCTTAACAACAGTGTAATGACAAGTGTTATAGAAACACATATCAAAACACAGATCAAAACACAGCTGATCAGAGAATATAAAACTTAAAACAATAGTACAGCGGAATGTAAAGAACACAGGAAAATACTTTTCCCAGATAATATTTCTATTATCCGGAACACAATGACTAAATCACTAGTTTGTAAAAGAGATTACAAAGTATGAAACCTTGATCTACACAGACTAACTTAAACACAAGCAAGACTATAATAATCTTGACAAGTCTACCTAATAAACTGAAGTACAACGTAGGCTAGACTATACAGCTTGTGAAATATGCAGAAAAACTCTAATGATATAATACTAGCAGCTCGTTGTTCTTCTGTAGTCGTGAAGTAGAAATCTCTCTAGTATTTATAGCGCTGTGCAGAGTCCTTGAGATCTTCTTCACTATGGTATAAACGCGTTCTGGAATCTTCTGATAATGTGTGCGTTCACACCAAGTCAGTATACTTTAGGAGATCTTCCCTTATTATGTAGCATCGTCCAGATCTCCTAATATCTTTGAAAATCTTCTTTACTTATTTCCTTGTATCGACCTGACTCTACAAGGACTTTTCTTTGTTCAGTTCTCTTGCTCTCCAAAACAGATCTGCACACCAATAATAAACAAAATTGTGGAACTAATTAAGTTAATAAAGAAAAATCAAAACTAATTCGAATCCTAGATGTGTTAGGAGAACTGTGGAATCGTGTTATGGTGGGGAAAAGGCATTTTGGTCCCAAAGTTTGAGGGGTGTGGCATATGTAGTCCCATGTTTGCTCCTGCCGACAAATTTAGTCCCAAAGTTTCAAATGTTTGCAAATTTGGTCCTTTTTTACAATTTTAGACTTTGACTGCTGACGTGGCAATCGAGTCAACCGGTCAACTTAGCCACATCATATGATGACATCATTATGACGTCATAATTATTAATTTTTTAATTTTTTAATTTTTTAATTAAGAAAAGAAAAAAATCCAGAAGAAACTTAGTTGAGAAAATGAAATCTTTAAAAATAATTTATATCAAAATAAGTTTTTTTAAAATTATTTATTTATTTATTTATTTTCCCCTTTATTGTTTTTGGATTTTTAAAAATTAAAAAGATTTAGAAATCATGACGTCATCAACTAAATTTTTTTTGATTTTGTTTTCTTTTTATAATTAATAATTATGACGTCATAATGATGTCATCAGATGATGTGACTGAGTTGACCGGTTGAGTCGATTGCCACGTCAGCAGTCAAAGTCCAAAATTGTAAAAAATGACCAAATTTGCCAAACATTTGAAACTTTGGGACTAAATGTGCCGGCAGGAGCAAACATGGGACTACATATGCCACACCCCTCAAACTTTGGGACAAAAAATACCTTTTTCCCTGTTATGGTGTGTGTTATCATAACACAGAAGTGTTGTTAACACAACACAATGTTATAATAACATTTACAATGTGTTTAACAAACACGAGCCATAACATCACAATTACTACTCTAACAATCTTTCAAATTGGTAACTCTTCTCTTGCCCTTCCTCGTCTCTTTTTCCTACTCCAACTAGTTGTAGCGATGGTTAATGTTGTCCTGAGACAAGACTTGTGACGCTTCCCACAGTTCGTCTTTCTTCTCGACATCAGTCATGTCACGCTCACCTTGCGGTCCATAGTCGTGTGCAACCATCTCTTCCAATATGTTCCGACAGACTACAGCACCCATATAGCTTTCAGGGAGTAGATCCACCTGGATTGATTTCCTCAGGGTCTTGGTCCTCGTCACTCCCACAACACTTTTGATAATTGTCGATGGATAAGCCCATGAGAGGTTTCTTGTAGTTTTCAGTTTCTTTAACATCTTCATATCCTCCGCCAAGTAGCGCATGATCTATTCCACATAATATATATAGTGTTTAATTTCATGATCTCATCCATGCAACCAATTCTCAGAGAAATTGTGGAAGAGAACCCAATTACAGAGGATGACACCATACCTCATATGTTTGATGAGATTGTGCAACAACAATTCCCTACTTGGTTCAGTAAGCATATGCGAGATCCTGCCAACCGAGTGAGCAACCCATACATACATGCTCTAGAAGAATGGCCAGTTAGCATAAAGGTATCACCCTTATCTAGCTACATCGTTAATGGCCTTAGGTTCCACACAGTTGATTCTGGTAATAAGGCCATGAGTACACACAACTCGGGAGTGTCTGTGGCTGAGGGAGATCTAGGATGGAATGAGGTGTATGTGTTCTATGGGAAGCTCAAGCGTGTAGTGAGACTTGAATATCCCGGTGTGCCATTAAAGAGGACATGTCTGTTTCATCTTGACTGGTATGATCCATCTACAGCTATTATGAAGATAAATGAGCAGTACCAAATGGTGGACATCAACTCGAAGAGGAAGTACAAGAGGTATGAACCATTTATCTTGGCTACTCAAGCACGCCAAGTGGTGTATCTTTCCTTTACAAACTTGAGAAGAACTCAGCCAAAATGGTTAGCTGCTGCATCTATACATTCACGTGCTAGAGTGGAGTGCCTAGAGCAGGAGGAGTCAATCACCATCTCTTACCAAGAAGATGATGTCGATGAACAAGCAAAGGAACCAATACAAGGTACTGAAGAAGTCATACGTCTTCACGAAGACCAGTATGTGGACTTAGCCACAAGAGAAGGAGCAGATGGTACGTGTGTATATAATAGATACAATATATATGGGAAGTCTTTAGTTTCTTACTTACATGTTTCCTTTTCTTTTATGTTTGTGTAAGTTTTTTATGCAATTACACTCACACATGTTGTTTCTTCTACATGGACATGCAGATACCGGAGCAAGGAGCCTAATTTCAAGAGTTTTTATAGGTTCTTTGAGTTTTCTGGGGTATGTTATTACTTACTTTATATGCTTGCTTGTTTATTTTATGTGAGTGGTATGTTAGCCACTTTACTTTGGTGATATGTTAGTCACCATTGTGTTAGTTTTAATTTAGGACAATGTGAGTAGTATGTTAGCCACTTTACTTGTGTGATATGTTAGTCACCATTGTGTTAGAGGACAATGTGAGTGGTATGTTTGCCACTTTACTTGGGTGATATGTTAGTCAACATTGTATTAGTTTGAACTTAGAACAATGTGAGTGGTATGTTAGCCACTTTACTTGGGTGATATGTTAGTCACCATTTTGTTAGTTTGAATTTAGGACAATGTGAGTGCTATGTGAGCCACTTTACTTGGGTGATATGTTAGTCAACATTGTGTTCTTTTCCTTCTGTCTTTCCTTATCTTTGAAACTTGTCATTTACTTTCTTCCATTTTTAAATATAGGCTATAATCATGAAGTTGATGGAAGGGAGGATCAACAAATGGGAGCCGTTGCCCCGTTAGTTTTACATTGTAAAATTCGAACTTAGCTACGTGCTTTAGTGTTGAACATTGGAGTTGTTTATGTACATACATTCAATTTGTAATGGAATCACAAATTTTCATATTATCAAATCAATTATTATGTATTTTCGGTGAATTTTGAGTTTATATATATGTGTATTGAAACTGTTTGAATCTGGAAAAATCGATTTCAAAATGGATCAAAATGCAATTTCCAGCATACAACAGTTTAGCCACGGATAATACTCATCTGTGGCTAATATTTAGAAACTGATAGATTTTATGCGTGGCTGCAAGTACCAACGGATAAAATCTATCCTTTACGATTTCACCTTTTTTTAGTTTTTTTAAAATAATATTTATACTAACGGATAGATTTTATCCGTTGGTACATGCAACAATGGATAAAATCTATCCGTTAGAAAGCCTGGACATCGGATCCAACCCGGCCAACCCTTTATCCATCACAAAATCATCGTCAAACCGTTGCTAAATTTGGCCACGGACAGTATCTGTGACTACATAGCTTCTACGCCACAAATGGTCACGTCCTTATTAGTAACGGATGTATCCATGGCTAAAGGCTTTTAGCCACCACTACGAGAAAAACCGGATTTAGCGACGGACACCATCCGCCGCTATCAGTCACCGATCCGTCGCTAACAGGCATTAGCGACGGAGACTCCGTCGTGAAAAGTGGCGTCGCTAATGAAATAACCGACGGATAATATAATCCGTCGCTGTTTTCAGCGAGGATTAAACGATCCGTCGCAAACTTCATCGTTGACCAAAGTTGGGACGGAATACTTATCCGTCTCTATATATAGCGACGGATAAACTTATCCGTCGCTAGACGGAGTGACAGGTGTCTATATGTGGTTCAAACTCTTTAGCGACGGATAATTTCATCCGTCTCTATATATAGAGACGGATAACATAATCCGTCGCTATATATAGATACGGATAACATCATCCGTCGCTAAATCTGGAGGGTAAAAAGAAATTTTTTTTCCCCTATTTTGATAGCCAATTTATAATACCAAAACCTGTACATACAGTATATACATCAATTGTCAATAATCCTCATTGAAACGAGTCATAAAGTAAACTCAAAATGGTGAAAAATCATTAATATAAATAGACAAATGTTGGAAGTTCATTGCGCACGAATGTATATAAGGTGTCGAAGATTCTAAACTAGTTACAATGCATGCAATTGCTAACTCTAATAATCCAACATTGCAAAGTAACAAGTCCAAGTCCAAAGGATCCCAATCTACACGAACATGCCTGTAAAAACAAAATGAAAAGGAGAAAGTTAAAAGATTGAACCTGAATCAACATACAACTTACATAGCCCTAAATTCACTAACACATGGTGACTAACATATCACCCAAACACATACAGTGGCTATAATACCACTCACACCAATGAACCAGTTTGTAAACGTACCATGATAGCAATAAGGCATTGTGAATCACACAGCTGGCAT
Organism: Plantago ovata; assembly: GCA_028274465.1. Lineage (NCBI taxonomy): Eukaryota > Viridiplantae > Streptophyta > Magnoliopsida > Lamiales > Plantaginaceae > Plantago > Plantago ovata. The sequence goes on from CM051457.1 coordinate 55,185,716, forward strand.
GGGAGGCTGAAGTGGACCAAGGAGGGGATCTGCAAAGACAAAGAAACCATACAAAATGAAAGATGTAAGTTCATATGTACACATCAATTGCAACTTATTCAGTAATTAATAAAACTTTCGTACTTAGTGCATAAACAAATAAACCACACAGACAATACATGTAAGTATAGTTTGTACCCTCTTCATCGCCTGTGGCTAAGTCCACAAATGTGCCATCGTGAAGATGTATGCCTTCATCCATGACATGAACGGGGTTCCTATCAAATGCACCCAAGTCCACACTCGCTTCTTGGTAGGAGTTAGTCGTTGAGTCATCATCCTCAATGTACTCCACCTTGGAGCGTGCACGTATATGGATAGCAGCCACCCAGTCATTTTGGGACCGTTTCAAGGTGGGATATGGAAGATACATCACCTGGCGTGCTTGAGTAGCCAAGATAAAAGGTTCATACTTCCTATACTTCCTCTTCAAGTTAATGTCAACCGATTCACTCTGCTCATTCATCCTTGTACCTTCTGGAGTAGGATCATACCAATTAACTTCGAAGAGGAAGACCCTTTTCTTAGGCGTTCCGGGGTATTCAAGTCTGATGACTCGTTTCAACTTCTCGTAGAAATCAAACATGTCAGGTGATCCTATATCTGCTGAATTGATAGAAACCCCTGAGTTGGTGGTTGCCATGGACGAGTTAGAATGGCCAACCGTGTGGAATCTCAAGCCATTGACTATGTAACCTTCATATGTGTGTGCCAATCTATATGGCCCAGCGGCAAGGGCATGTAGATATGGATCATCAACCCTGTTCTCTTCATTTCTGACATAGGCCTTGAACCAATCTGCAAATTCAGCTTCCAACCTCATGGTACGGTCATACTCAATGGTGTCATCTGCCATGAGTGGATCCTCTCGCAGACAACGCTCTTTGAAAGCACTGCGGATAATTAAGTAATGATCAGAAGGTATCATTTAGTGGGTGTCCAATGGAGATAGTATTTACAAAGTGAAAGGAGAAAGGTACTTACGTATTGAATATTATGTCGAATGGCCTGACCTCTTTATAGTTCTGGAGGACATAGTGATGAGCTGCCTTAAGCTCTTTATCACTCAACCATTCACTCTTTTCCTCACCCAAAGGGCGCCCTGACACCCTAAAGATGGAAGGAGCAACATCATGATCCTCTTGCACCACAAAGGTGTTTGCATTGCGAGCAGGCTTATTAGCCTTTGTCTGGATGTCGTCTTGGAAGTAGTAGGAGCAGAAGGTTGCAGTTTCCTCTCGCAAGTAAGCATTTGCAATCGATCCCTCAGGCTGCGCTTTGTTCTTCACAAATCTCTTCAGCTTACCCAAGTACCTGTGACACATGTAATTGTTAGACTTGCATGCATATCTATATAAGGTATCAAATACGTGTACTTAAATCTTGTACATTACTGACCTCTCAAATGGATACATCCATCGATACTGTACTGGGCCAGCAAGCCTCGCCTCGAATGGGAGATGAATAGGTAAGTGCTCCATAGAATCAAACCAGCTAGGTGGTAAGAAACGCTCAAGCTTGCACAGAATCACGGGTATGTCCTTCTCAAGACGAAGCAACACATCCTCGTGCACGGCTCTTGTGCTTATATTCTTGAACAATAAGCTCAAGTCAATGAAAGCGCTCCGAACAGCTGACTTAGGTAACAACTCTTAGACTGCAACCGGGAGTAGTCTCTCCATGAACACATGACAGTCATGGCTTTTCATCCAATACATATTCGTCTTGTCCACAAGAGTACCCAACTTAGATGCATAGCCATCGGGGAACTTGATTGTCTTCACCCAATCAAAGAGTCGGGCCCTAGTATCCTTGTCAATGGCATAGCATGCCATTGGCCACTTTCCATCAACACTATTCTTTGCCATCTCCGGCCTCTTACACCATGTATTTAATTCCTGCCTAGACTTCTCCGTATCCTTTGTCTTACCAAGGATGTTGCAAATGGTGTTGAAGGTGTTCTCGAACACGTTCTTCTCAACATGCATGAAATCCAAGTTGTGTCGTATGAGAAGACTGCTCCAATACGGCAAGTCCCAAAAGATGCTTCTCTTCTTCCATCCACAAGTCGCGCTGATCTTATTGTTATGCTTCTCCCACCCTAACTCAGTCACTTTCTTCAGACCCAACTCATCAATAATTGCTAGGATCTCTTTGCCAGTTAGATGCTTCGGGGGCCCTTTCTCTACAACCTCCCCTTTCTTGAATTGAGTAGTGTTCCTTCGGAAAGGATGGTCAGGCTCTAGAAACCTCCGATGACAATCAAACCAACTCTCTTTCGCACTCACAGTCAATCTAAAAGCATTAGTATCATCTAAACAATGGGGACAAGCAAGTCTCCCCGATGTCTTCAAACCAGAAAGCATAGAGTATGCTGGAAAATCAGAGACTGTCCATAGAAGTGCTTCTCTCAAGGTGAAGTTCTTCTTCTTCGAGACATCATATGCAGGGATGCCCTTCTCCCACAACTCGAGCAACTCCTTGATAAGGGGATGCAAGAATACATCCAACTTCACACCAGGATCATCTGGCCCAGGCACCAACACAGTCAAGAACATGAATGGTGACTTCATGCAGTCACCAGGGGGAAGATTGTACGGGGTTAGCATCACTGGCCAACACGAGTACCTCCGTTCACTACCGAACAGGTTAAACCCATCTGTACAAAGCCCGAGTCGTACATTCCTAGGCTCGGCTGCGAAATCTCCATAGAGCTTGTCAAACTCTTTCCATGCTGGTGTGTCTGCTGGGTGCTCCATTAGCTTAGGATCCTTTGGAGCCACTCTTTCATTGTGCCACCGCATCTTACCGGCCGTTGTGATGGATGCATACAACCTCTTCAACCGAGGTGCTAGGGCAAAGTACCACATCTTCTTGAAAGATAGATTCTTCTTCTGTCGTTTGTTTGATGCCCCCTCTTTGTAGCGACTGTATCTTGCATGGCCACAGAACTTGCACTCAAGTAGATCTTTGTCCTCCCCCCAATAAATCATGCACATCTTCTCACAACAATCTATCTTCTCCATAGGCAACCCCATAGCTCTCATCTTCTTCTGAGCTTGGTAATAGTCCTTAGGCACTAGATTGGGTTGAGGACAACACTCGGATAGCAACTGAACATTTGCATTGAAGACCTCCTCAGACTGGCCTCCACCCAATGCCTTGTTAGCCATCAGCCTAGACAACAAAGACATCTCCGTGTGTGTAGGGCATCCTTCCCATATGGGTTTCTTCGCAGCTTCCAACATGTCAAAGAATTTATGGTCCTCTGCATTTGGTGGCTCCTCCACATCATTAGGAGCAAAAGCTGGTGTAATAAAATATGGTCAGAGTTACCCCTAGGGTACGCAGCGGGATTTCAAAAAATTTCTTAACATGCAGGTTAATTGATCATGTATATAACGTATATAATAAACACATTAACAAGAAGACTTACAATACTTCAAAAGCAAGAACAGGTATTGAATCGATACGCCAATCGATGAAGTCTTCATAATAGTCCGGTGAATCTTCTCCTTCGTCGAAGTCGAAGATATCTGCAATACTTTGATTATCTGCAAGACAATAAAAGTTAGTTTCCAGCTCTTTGAACCTCAACCTTGGTATCCACAGATGAACAGCTTATCGGAAAGAATGCTAGGATATTCTTTATGTGGCCAAGAAGATGGGGCGACAATTTTCCTCCGGTGGGAGTGGCGCGCGCGGCTTATAGAGAGGTAGGGGAGAGCTTTTTATTTTCTCTAAGAAAACTGGTAGGAAGAATGATTCAGAATAATCTTGAATCAACTGTATTCAACCATGTAAAAAGCTCTCTAATAGTCTACTATATATAGTAGTCAATAGAAGCCTAAAGAAGAATAAATTAGACTTCATAAAGGAATAAGAATCTAATTCTTATTGCACAAGGAAACCAATTCAAGTCTAGATTCATTCCCAATCAAATTAGAACTCAATCAGGAAAATCTAACTTATCCCTTGACTTCTAATAGAGGAAGGAGTCGAACTCCTTCCCCTACCACTACTGCTGCGCGCGCGTCTAACGGGTTTAGGTGGGTCCCGATTTTGGGACCCACTTATAATTCTAAGGCAATTCAAACTCCAAGTAGATTTTTCCCATGTGCATATATTAATTTTAAATTAACATATCATTTCAAATCAAACCTCTATTATATTTCCATAATATAATCTTTAATTGTATTTACATAAAATACAATTAATCAGCCAATTCAATTAATAATTCCAAACTATTAATTGAGCCACAAATAATTATAATTAATTCCAAATCAATCATAATTTATCAATCACAATTAATTCTAAATTAATTGCGATTCCATCTTCAAGGATATTCGGATAAGCTGAATCACCACATAGTGTGACCCATAGGGCCTCATTGTATTAAGCAAGTGCTACACTAGGCAACATGGAATTCCTAGACGGTTCAATTTGCAATATTAATACATGAGGACGTTTGAGAGGTTTCTCAAAGCAAACCCTTTCGTTGTGAAGTCTGTTGCGCTCAACGCGGCGATGGTAACGTCCCTTCATCTGACTGACTCGAATGCATCTAGGATCGATGAAGTGTCTATCCCAATAATACATCCACGGGCGTCTTCAGTGAGTTGCTTGGTGAATCCAATATCTATTATGACTATCATAATAATATTGATACGCTGGCCAGCGGTTTAACCAATCACAACTATGAACGACTATGAGCAGTGCTCTCCTGTGCTACACATGATGAATCCTTCACAGGATCACTTATCATCCCCATTTGTATGTAGCCATAATCCTGGACCGTGTCTTGGGTCAACTGCTTATTCAGAGCTGACATCGACGGGTCCACCAAGGATATGGGGCAACAAATGTGATGATAAAGTCATGTAAGTCCAAAGGACGACTGGCATCACTTCGAGAACTTTCCGGTTCCCATAGACACTTCGGTGTAGAGTATACATCGATGGGAGTTTCCGGTGGGTACTTCCATTATTCAGTAATCACCCTTCGAACAACTATGCGGAGTTATGGGAATGTTTCTTAATTGTCCAACAATCCGTTCCGTGGCCGTGGGATCGGCTCACACTTGCTCTAACAAGTATAACCTCCACGCATACTAGTCTCATCTGGTTCATTCAGACCCCTACATCCGAGATGAACCTCGACTAGGGAGAGTTTGGGATAGATGATAACTCACATAGCTCCCACTATCTGTGTGATCGGTCATCTATCAGAGGGGACATGTTTGATATCAATACAGACAGGAATAGAGATATGACATGCTGTATGCCTGGTGTAATATAAATATGAAAGCGATACTCAATAGTCAAACAAACAAACATATATTATATTACGTTGACCTGTGTAATAGTACATATATGCCCTTAATAAGGGCTCCATGCCCTTAATAAAGACTGTCTCTAGGACATATACACTATCAATCTCCCACTTGGACTAGAGCCCTTCACCTTTATGCTTAATGCCTAGATTAATATAATGTCTTAAGTGGGCATCCACTGATAAGACCTTGGTAAAAGGATCTCCCACGTTGTCCGTGGTTGAGACACGTTCTATACTAAGTTCTCCTCTATCAATAACCTCACGTATAACGTGATAGTTTCTAAGTACATGTTTGTTCTTGTTTGTAGATCTAGGCTCCTTGGCTTGAGCGACGGAGCCCGTGTTGTCACAATAAATCGTTATTGGACTAGGAGCAGGAACAACCCTCAATTCTTTCAAGAACTCTGAAATCCAGACAGTTTTTTTCGATGCTTGATGAACTGGAATTGTCGAGTTCCAACTAATCAAATAAATTTGTATTTAGCCAAAGGCAATTCACAACTACAACGAAAACCGTAGTGTAGCAGTAGAATAACCTCGAGTGTCGATCTCTAAGGACTATAACTAGCTTTATCTAATTTAACTTGAGAATATAAAATAGCAGACGACTTAGCAAAGGTTTTTCTTAACAGATAATGGAGATTGGTGATAGTATGGTCATTCAAAGCATAACGGGTTAATAATCATGCATAAATTCCTCGGTTTTGCATTGTGATCTTTGATCAATGAATTGTCCAGTTGTGTTCCGTAATTATTCAACACTACAAAGATATAGATTTAGATAGATCAAAGAAATAAAGCAATAACTCAGAGTATAATGCGCGATATAGCCATTAGCATAATTATCAACCCTTCGCTAAGAAATCACATACTATCACCAACGAGAAGTTTAGCTACTCATAGTTGTCATGCAATCAACAGAAATCATACCACGAATGAATGAAAACATGATGAAAGATATATAAATATAAATAGAAAAACTGTAAGATACAATGTTACCGAAGGTTGTCAATCTCCGAAGAATCACGATCTTACAAGCTCCAAACTGCTAAGAAAAAGTATCTCCTAAGCTAAGAACCCCCAGAACAGGCTATGGGAAATTCCTCCCAGAAACTACCGAGAAAGGTGAGAGAAAAGGTCTGGAAAAGTATGAAAAACGGAGAAAACTGAGCAACTATATATAGGCTTTCGAATTGTGTGGGGCGAAGGGCCCCACACACCGGGCGATTCGCCTGGTGTGGGGCGATTCGCCCCACATCCCGGGCGACTCGCCCGGGAGTAAATTTCGGCCCAGAACGCGTTTTCGACGCGTTTTTAGATTTCTTCCCCTTTTCGGACTCGGTTTGCCTTCTAGTGACCTTCTAGCCTCCAGATTCGGTCCCTAGACTTCAAATCCTATCCGGAATCTTTCAGATACTCCAATTAGGCTTCTGGAACACCAATTTCTTGTCTACTTCAATATAATTGCCCGGAAAACCTCGTTTTTCAACCAAAACCTGTAAAATAAAAACTAAAGGGAAACGTGACACTATTCTAATAAAATGCACTAGAATATAGCTAAATTAACATAGAGGATAGCTAAAATAGGTGAAAAAGACTCAAATGAAAGTGTAAAATACACATTCATCAAACTCCCCAAACCGAACCTTTGCTTGTCCTCAAGCAACTAAGCTAGACTCTAATGCAAAAAATAATGCAACACAAAAAATGGAGTCTTATGCCAAATAAAATGAACTAATCTACCGAATCTATCAAAAAACACATGAACAAAAACCATACAAGTCATAACATGAATATAGGTTGAAGAATGCCTCGATTGACTCATACACATTCACATAAGCACTTATGTCAAGACATGATACTCTCTCGTAACATTCTCTACTTGGACCTAGTCAGTGACGACGTAATGAAACATGTTAAGATACGAATGGTTGTCCCGTGCCTATGAAACTGAGGACTTACTACTGTTCACCAAGTTAAGACTTTTCCTTAAAGTGGTCGAGCAAATACTGGCTCTCATCAAACGAAGGAGGGTTCCCAATAAAAGATAACACTCCCCTATTCTACCCATCTCTCAAGCAAAGCCTTAAACTATTCACCACTTCCTGAATGGCAGGACGAGGGTGGTCTAGAACAGATGACACTCAAACGAAAAGAAAAAATAGAAAATTACAACACGATTACGAACATTACAAGAATTGGAAAATGAGACACAACACTTTGCTAAACTGCTATTTGGCCTTCTTTTTTTGGACCCTTCTTTGCTTTTTTGGGGTCTTTTTCTTTTTTTTTCTTTCTTTTTTTTTTCTTTTCAAGTTTCTTTTTTTTCTTTTTTTTTTCCTGGAATTTTTCTTTTTTTTGTTTTTCGATTTTTTTTAGCCAGCAGTAGCACAACGAAAAAGAAACTAAAATGACTCACACACGACTTCCCCAAACCTATTCGAAAGAATAGGTTGGAGCACAAAATTTACGAAAAAGGAAGAATAAACTCACAACACAGAATTGAAAAATGAAAAACAAGTCTAATGATAGTGTAACCCCCTCCCCAAACCTATTCGAACGAATAGGTTGCAAACAAAGGATCACACAACCTCACACTACCTCCTTCCTAGGCATTTAGCAATCTCAAAGCAAGGTGAAGACTTGTTGCCTCTTAGGTACATAATTACTCGGGAAAACAACCATAAGACCCTAACATGCATTATCCTATTATAAAGGCCTTCGTGAACCGCAGTAGAGAAAACACCACTAAGTGATGTCGAGACTACCAAGCTTAACTAAGTGCAATACATAAATGTGACAAGCCAAGCGAGAAAAACCTCAAATAAATTCATAGAGATGAAGCATATGATTAATGACATAGTTAGTTAATCTACCCAATAAAAAAGTTTAAAAAATTAGGCAATAAACTCCATAAAAAACATGCAAGACTATCCTAGGATGAATGTAGTGAATGCAACCTAAAAAACTAAGAAAGCAGTAAACGTGCAAATGCAAATGCAAACAAAAAACAAGATACCAATCAACACAAAGCCAAACAATACTTAACATCGCGGTTCACATCCCATCCCCCTTATGATACTTTAGTTAGTCCCTAGTAAAAGAGAATGAGTAATAAGAAGTGATACTAGATGTTACCGAACGGTTTGGCCTCGGTTGGCTGAGAGTGGACATGTGAAAGGACTAGTCATCGGGATTGTAATCCCCATAATAGTCCCTCCACATGTCAGACAGGAGATCATTGGACCGTTGTAGAGCCTCCTGTTGCTGCTGAATGAGCTGTTGCTGCTCCCACCTTTCTTGCCTATCCTCTCGGCGATGCTCCTCAAATATCTCCCAGTCACGGTTGCGCTGGGCAATGTGCCCGTCGAGGTCTTGTCGCAGTCCTTGGACAGAAGTGGTCAAGGCTGCAGCACTAGCATCAACTCTATCGAAATGGTCGTCGAGGTAGGCCCGGAATTCAGAGAAGTCAATACCTCTAGACCCATGTGGTGCTCGAGGCGGTGCATGCGGTGCCCTATGGACAAATGGAATATCCGGGATAGGGGCTTGGCCATCATCAGCTTCCATAGCATCCTCATAATCATTCTCATTATCTGAATCGCTCGGTTGGAAGGGTGCTTCCACATCAGTAGCGGCAGCCGTGGGGTTCTTCATTTGATACCTAGCAAGCTGCACATCAATAGTCGAAGGTGAAAGGGCAGCGACCTCGCAATCCCCCTCAACAATGTCCTTGACCCCGTAATATTTGCAGTAGGCAGTGATGAAGCTCGGAAAGATGAAGGGCTTCTTCTTCTTTTCCCAGTGGCGCTCATACTTTTCATACATGATGTGACCGGTGTCGATTCGATGCTTGTCGATCAAGCAGTAGAGGAGCTCGGCGTAATTTGGCTGTATCCAATTGTCATTCTTCCTAGGGATCAAGTTGAAGATGCAGAATTTCATCATCACCTTAGCCTCAATGCTAAGGTCGCTCTGACGGATCCGTGCAGGTCTGCTCCGATTTCTGGATACCTGTACTCCCTATTGCAGATCACGTCCGTAATGTATCTTCCTATCCCCCTAGAGGCCCTCGAATATTCGTAGGCATGGTTGCTCCCTGTGAACTCCCGTTGCCCAAAATGGATGAATGAAGAAATTGTTTCTGGAGTCCATGGTACAATTAGGCCTCGAACTAGTACCCCCTCCTTCTCCTCGAGATCAATGAATCCAGCGTAGAACTCTTGGAGGAGGCTCACGTCGTACCCCTTGAATCTGTTTGAACTATACCAAACCCAATTCCTTTTTGCTACCAATCGGGAGAGCGTCCTGTATCCTGCCGTTTGAGCTACCTCATCCGGAATATCAATCCGCCTGTTTGGTATGATCGATCTCCCCCCTTGGGCTAGCTCCGCTTCGAGCCTTTGTCGGACATCTATCGTAGCTAGAGACAACTCGTACATGTCATGAGAAGATTGGGAGCTTGATGCTACCCCCTTTCCCTTCTTGCTCGAGCCAGCTTTCCTTGATCCTCTTGGAGCCATGATTCCTACAAACAGCAATTAGTATCTTTGTATGACACAAACAGACTTATGCATATGCAAATGTACGAGCGAACAAACGATCTATCTACAACAATAAAACTCCTCAAAAACCCACTGTCTAGTCTAGCTACTTCATCATGCAACATATCAATGTAACTAATACAATCACATATTGATGAATGTGTATTTTACACTTTCATTTGAGTCTTTTTCACCTATTTTAGCTATCCTCTATGTTAATTTAGCTATATTTTAGTGCATTTTATTAGAATTGTGTCACGTTTCCCTTTAGTTTTTATTTTACAGGTTTTGGTTGAACATCGAGGATTTCCGGGCAATTATATTGAAGTTGGCAAGGAATTGGTGTTCCAGAAGCCTATTTGGAGTATCTGAAGGTTTCCGGATAGGATTTGGAGTCTAGGGGTCGAATCTGGAGGTTAGAAGGCCACTAGAAGTCAGAAACCGAGTCCGAAAATGGGAAGAAATCTAAAAACGCGTCGAAAACACGGAATTCCGCGAGAATTTCTCTGGGGCGAACCGCCCGGTGTGTGGGGCGAACCGCCCCACACTTATTCGAGGCCTATATATAGTTGCTCAGATTTTCTCCGAAATTCATACTTTTCCAGACCTACTTTCTCACCTTTCTCTGTAGTTTTAGGTAGGGACTTCCCAGAGCCTGTTCTGGGGGTTCGTAGCTTAGGGGACACTTTTTCATAGAAGTTTGGAGCTTGTAGGATCGCAATTCTTCGGAGATTGACAACCTTTGGTAACATTGTATCTTGCAGTTTATTCTACTTATTCTTATTTATCTTTCAACATGTTTTCTTCTATGATTTCTGTTGATTGCATGCCTATTATGAGTAGCTAAACTTATCGTTGGTGGTAGTATGTGAATTCTTAGCGAAGGGAAGATAATCATGCTAATGGCTATATCGCGCATTATACTCCGTGTTATTGCTTTATTTCGTTGATCAGGCTTAGCCTAAATTCTCGTATGTTGTATTAATTGTTATGCACAATTGGACCCTCGTCGACCTATACGCATGTTTATCTTCGTAGTGTTGAATGATTACGGAACACAATTGGACAATAGTGCTTGACTTGTCAGAACCATTATCTTCGTAGTGCTTAATATTTACAAGAGGACATTAGATTGATCAAAGATCTCCATGCAAGACCAAGGAATTTATGTATGATTATCGACCCGTTATGCTTTGAAGGATCATACTATCACCAATCTCCATTATCTGTTAGAAAAACCCTTTGCTATCTGTCTGCTGTTTTATATTCTCTAAGTTAAATAGATAAAGCTAGTTATAGTCCTGAGAGAACGACACTCGAGGTCATTCTACTGCTACACTACGGTTTTCATTGTAGTTGTGAATTGCCTTTGGCTAAATAACAAATCTATTTGCTTGAACCGGAACCCGACAAATTCCGGTTCATCAAATTGGCGCCGTTGCCGGGGACTATACTCCTTTTTTCTGTTTAATTTGTTTATATTTTCAGCTTTCGATTCCTAATTCTATTAGTTTTAGTTTTCCTTTTTAATCCCTCTCTTATACTGCTTTCCTAGTCTGTTACAGATAGTGCATGCCACATACACGATCTAAAGGAACTCCACTTGCTGATTCAATTGCTGAGATCGACAGAGTCTATCACCAAAGAAGGCGACTACTCGAAGGTGTGCACTAGAGGAAATAGAGGATACCGATTTCTCTGAATCTCTACACAGTCTTTTCAAGGAAATCGACGGAATGGCAGAAGCTAGACCACTGAAAGCATGGGTTCAACCCACCAAGGATCGTATGAGGGGACCGGCGATTGTTCTTTCGTCTGCAACTCGAGATCTGGAAATCAAGAACCACGCATTCCAACAACTTCCGAGGTTCTATGGCTTATCAAGGGAAGATGTGATGGGGTACTTGCACGATATCGATGATTTCGTCAACCAACTCCCACGACCCGGAGCTGAAATAACTACGGACGAGTTGAGGATGAAGGTTTTTGCTATGGGACTTGGCGACAGAGCCAAGTCATGGTTGAGTTCTCTACCAGCAGGCTCGCTGGACACTTGGGAGAAGGTTTTTTCAGCATTCATGTAGAAATACTTCCCTCACACCTTGACTACCGCGCTTAAGGCGCAAATCACTGGATTCAAGCAGGACTATGATGAGACCATCTACACCGCGTTTGAGAGATTCCAAGATCTCACGAACAAGTGCCCTCACCATGGTTTTGAACTTTCTGACCTAGTCCAACACTTCTACAATGGACTAACCTTCGAGAACCAACAAGTGGTGGATTTCCAATGCCGAGGCAATATTTGGGAGGAAACCGCAGAAGCCGTCTGGGCAGTTTTCGAAAGGCTTGCTAAGGGTTCGCAGTTGAAGGACCCAAGAGCGATGGTTAGGAGACGTGGACCTGAAGCTCCACCGACTCAAGAAGCCCCTATGTATAGGGGGAATGGGGATCAATTCGAGTGCTTTACCAACGAATTGAAGCAAGTCCTCAAGAGCGCCACCGGAACAACTGTTTCGAATGAAGTATGCCGAATATGCAAGAACTATGGACATGGGGCTCATATGTGTAGATCGGAGCTGGCATACGATGATGGCAACTGGGCTCGAGGAGGCGAAGAGGAAGCCTTTGCTACGGAGTTTGGTACTCAAGAAGTTAGCTACGGACAAGACGGTAGGAATCCTCGAGGTGGATTTTGGAGAAGAGGATTCCGAAACAATCAAGGATATGTACCGGCTAACCAAACTTATGGCCCTAACCAAGACCGTAGCAGGCTAAACTATGGTAATGATCACTGCGAAAACCTCGCTCCGAAAGAGCCACCGAAGTCGAAGTCGGCTCAACTGATGGAGAACTTGCAGAAGATGGTTGATCACACACAAAGTTTTCTCAAACGTTATGAAGAAGATTCCGAGAAGACTAGGGCAAGGCTTGATAGGTTGGAATAAAGCACTAGGCTTGCCCATCAAAAGATGCAAGAGTTGATCGACCGAGGAGCAAGTAGGGAGCAAGGCAAGCTGCCTAGCAACACTGAGAAGTCGAATGCCATTACATTGGCCGGTGATCTACCTGACGAAATCACCATCAAGAAGGTTGCTAAGTGCGAGTGTTGCAAGAAGGAAGAACTTCTACAGGCTAAGGAAGAAGAGAAGGACCTTGGTTCTGACGTAAGTGATGAGGAGCAAGAGGATCCCGAACCACTCCCTAAAAGTTTCGATGTTAAGGTAGGGATTGGTGAGCTTGAAGATGTTCGTGCCACACTAGACACGGGATCCTACTCAAACATACTCCCTTTGAATGTGTTTGAAAAGAGTAGCCTTGGAAAACTATCTGAGCATAGGGCTATAGTGCAACTGGCGGATGGATCCTTTATGAGACCCGAAGGCGTTGTGAAAAATGTGTTGGTCAAGATTGGTGAAGCTTCTGTATACACCAATTTTGTAGTTATGCCGGCGTCTGCACCTGGAACGGGGGATGTCATACTCTTAGGGCGAACGTCTTGACTAAACTACGCTCCGTGATGGACATCTACCAAAGAACTTGCACCATCGAAGTGGATGGCAAGCAACACGTGTTGCAAGCCATATCTGATCCACCTGATCCGTCTGATATTTCTTTCACTACTCACTACTGTGGTCTTGCAGCCTATATTCTTTCTTATTCACAGGTTCGTGGCATGGAGAGGAGATCAATGAAGGGGAAGCCTAGTACCCGCAAAAAGAAGAGATAGGCGCAGACAGGAGTCGAGTCAAAGACTTTAAACAATGACGCTATCCGGGAGGCAACCCGGAGTTTTTATCGCTTTCTTTACTGCTTTTTTGCATGCATTCATTCTTGAACTATTTTCTTCTCGTATGCGAATTTGTTCATGTCTGTGTCGTATATGCTTATGTTTGAGTGAGATTTTTCGAGTGGTTTTATGAAAAAATTGGTTTTGGGGATTAAAAACCGTGTTTTCGGACGGAAGGACCGTCTCCCCGCATCGGGGAGCACGGGGCGAACCGCCCCACATGGGGGGCGAATCGCCCTGTGTGGGGAGACTCGCCCCACACCAGGGGCGAATTGCCCCACGGCTCCAGTAAGTCAAAAAATGCGGATTCTTCCTCTTTACCTCATTTTCTTCATATCTTCATCATTCCTCCTCCCCAAAAACCGAAAATCGCGATTTCATCTTCAAAATCTCATAACTTCTTCATTTCTTGACCAAATTTAGTGTTCTTTAGCTTAAATCGAAGCCTATTACATGATCTATCTTTTCATCCGAACAGATTTCGTCCTAATGCATTAGATTTTCAGATCTGAGGTATCATCTTATGAACCCTAATTTTCGAATTTGGGGATTTTCTAATTTGAGCTTCAACTATGCTTATGTGATGCATGGGTATGTTGTTTGCGTGATTAGAAGTGTTATTTACTATCAATTGCATGCTCAATTTTGCTTGGATTGTTGATTTGAGAATTTTGCTACTAGATGATATATCTTGTTATGCAATATGTCTTTATCTTTGATTTCTTGCATATGATTGTGTTCATTGATGTAATGTTGGTGGATTTGACGATAGAATGCTTAATTGTTGAGTATGAGGATTTATGATGCTAGAATGTTTCGCTACTATGGTATGAATTGAGCCTTATTATCTAGGATATTGGTTGTCTAGTAAGAGCATGATGTGATGTATTGCATGTAGTAGTTACATTGGTATGTTGCATAATGAAGAAGCTAGGCTAGACATTAAACGTTTGGGGAGCTCGATTGTTGATCTTATCACTTGTGTGTTTTGTTCTTACACTAGCATATGCATGAGTCAGTTTTGTGTCATACGAGGTACTAACTGTTGTTTGTAGGAACCATACCAAGGGAAAGGAGCATTCCCGTATGATTACTGTGAAGAATTGGAGGGGGATCGACTACAGCCATGTCAAGAAGGGTGACCTCGTTAGATGTGCGATTGAGCCAAGGGGTTTTGCAACAACGTCGTGGATTATCCAAGAGGAGGAGCTAGAGTACACCTGGAGTAAGGACTCCTATGCCTATTCATGCACCACCGAAGGGATAGAAACCATTATTACGTCAGCAATCCATCACAAGGACTGCAAAGTTCATGTGAACTGGAAGGCACCAGGACATTCTCGCCGCGAAGGATTCAATCTTGAGTTCACAGTTGCTAGAAGGTTCCGAAGCGCTAGCTTGGTTCCAATACATAATGACATGGGTACCCAGCCCCTCGTTGGGGTGCCCCTTGCCTGCCTCTAAAGAGAGCATCATATAGACATCGGGAACATCAACTGTAGAGAATGTGGTCGACATAGGAAAAAATGGAAGATAACCCCTGAACACCCGAGCAGCTCGTTGTAACCTCATTGGGGTGTAAAACGCCGAGGGGGAGGTCCTGATACCACTGCCCTTTCCCCTTCAACAGTTCACAACCTGTTGGAGAGATACCGGGTTGAAGATTCCATAACAGAGGCGGCCAATCTTGAAGATTCCCTTCGACACTGCAACTCTACCAGTGACGATGTGCGTGACAATAGTGACAATGAAGACAATAGGGACAATGATGATACAGATGGTTGAATTGGTCCTATCCGATCTATTGATGGAACTACCGCCACTAGCACAAGTCCCGATGATCATATATGAGGCTCACAGAGCAGTCCCAATAACTCACAAGCAACACACTCAGCCGACCGAGGCCAAACCATGGGGTAACATCTAGTATCACATCTTATTTCCTCATTTTCTTACTGCTAGGGACTAGCGTTAATTTCATGAGGGGGGATGCGATTTAAGTGATCTAGTATTGTTAGTTTGGAGCTTGACATTGGTAGGCTGAGTATAGTACCTCGCATGTTTTATCCGTCTGCATTTGCATTTGCACGTTTACTGCTTTCTTAGATTTTTTAGGTTGCATTCACTACATTCATCCTAGGATAGTCTTGCATGTTTTATATGGAGTTTATTGCCGAACTTTTCGAACTTTTTTATTGGGTAGATCAGCTAACTATGCCATTAATCGTATGCTTCATCTCTATGAATTTGTTTGAGATTTTTCTCGCTTGGCTTGTCACATTTATGTATTGCACTTAGTTAAGCTTGGTAGTCTCGACATCACTTAGTGGTGTTTTCTCTACTGCGGTTCACGAAGGCCTTTATAATAGGATGATTCATGTTAGGGTCGTATGGTTGTTTCCCGAGTAATTATGTACCTAAGAGGCAACAAGTCTTCACCATGCTTTGAGATTGCTAAATGCCCAGGAAGGAGGTAGTGTGAGGTTGTGTGATCCTTTGTTTATAACCTATTCTTCCGAATAGGTTTGGGGAGGGGGTTACACCATCATAGACTTGTTTTCGTTTTTCATTTCCCTATCGTGAGTTTGTTTTTCCTTTTCCGTGAATTTTGTACTCCAACCTATTCTTTCGAATAGGTTTGGGGAAGTCGTGTGAGTCATTTTGTTTCTCTTTTTGTTATGCTACTGCTGGCTAGAAAAAATCGAAAAAAAAGAAAGAAAAAATTCCAGAAAAAAAGAGAGGAAAAGAAAAGAAAAAAAAGAAGAATCTGGAAAGAAAAAAAAAGGAAAAGAAAAAAGAAAAGACCCCAAAAAAGCAAAGAAGGGTCCAAAAAGAAAGCCAAATAACAGTTTAGCAAAGTGTTGTGTCTTTTCCATTTTTTGTATTGTTCGTAATCGTGTTGTAATTTTCTATTTTTTATCTTTTTTGTCTTGAGTGTCATCTGTTCTAGACCACCCTCGCCCTGCCATTCAGGAAGTGGTGAATAGTTTAAGACTTTACTTGAGAGATGGGTAGAACAGGGGAGTGTTATCTTTTATAGGGAACCCTCCTTCGTTTGATGAGAGCCAGTACTGGTTCGACCTCTTTTGAGGAAAAGTCTTAACATGGTGGAACAACAGTAAGTCCTCAGTTTCATAGGCACGGGACAATCATTCGTATCTTAGCATGCTTCATTACGTCGTCACTGACTAGGTCCAGGTAGAGAATGTTACGAAAGACTATCTTGTCTTGACATAAGTGCTTATGTGGATGTGTATAAGTCAATCGAGGTATTCTTCAACCTATATTCATGCTTTGATTTATATGTTTTTTGTTCATATGTTTTTTGGTAGATTCAATAGATTAGTTCATTTTATTTGGCATGAGACTCCATTTTGTTTCTTGCATGTTTTTTGCATTAGAGTCTAGCTTAGTTGCATGAGGACAAGCAAAGGTTCGGTTTGGGGAGTTTGATGAATGTGTATTTTACACTTTTATTTGAGTCTTTTTCACCTATTTTAGCTATCCTCTATGTTAATTTAGCTATATTTTAGTGCATTTTATTAGAATAGTGTCACGTTTCCCTTTACATTTTATTTTACAGGTTTTGGTTGAAAATCGAGGATTTCCGGGCAATTATATTGAAGTTGGCAAGGAATTGGTGTTCCAGAAGCCTATTTGGAGTATCTGAAGGTTTCCGGATAGGATTTGGAGTCTAGGGGTCGAATCTAGAGGTTAGAAGGCCACTAGAAGTCAGAAACCGAGTCCGAAAAGGGGAAGAAATCCAAAAACGCGTCGAAAACGCGGAATTCCGCGAGAATTTCTCTGGGGCGAACCGCCCCACACTTATTCGAGGCCTATATATAGTTGCTCAGATTTTCTCCGAAATTCATACTTTTCCAGACCTACTTTCTCACCTTTCTCTGTAGTTTTAGGTAGGGACTTCCCAGAGCCTGTTCTGGGGGTTCGTAGCTTAGGGGACACTTTTTCATAGAAGTTTGGAGCTTGTAGGATCGCAATTCTTCGGAGATTGACAACCTTCGGTAACATTGTATCTTGCAGTTTATTCTACTTATTCTTATTTATCTTTCAACATGTTTTCTTCTATGATTTCTGTTGATTGCATGCCTATTATGAGTAGCTAAACTTATCGTTGGTGGTAGTATGTGAATTCTTAGCGAAGGGAAGATAATCATGCTAATGGCTATATCGCGCATTATACTCCGTGTTATTGCTTTATTTTGTTGATCAGGCTTAGCCTAAATTCTCGTATGTTGTATTAATTATTATGCACAATTGGACCCTCGTCGACCTATACGCATGTTTATCTTTGTAGTGTTGAATGATTACGGAACACAATTGGACAATAGTGCTTGACTTGTCTGAACCATTATCTTCGTAGTGCTTAATATTTACAACAGGACATTAGATTGATCAAAGATCTCCATGCAAGACCGATGAATTTATGTATGATTATCGACCCGTTATGCTTTGAAGGATCATACTATCACCAATCTCCATTATCTGTTAGAAAAACCCTTTGCTATCTGTCTGCTGTTTTATATTCTCTAAGTTAAATAGATAAAGCTAGTTATAGTCCTGAGAGAACGACACTCGAGGTCATTCTACTGCTACACTACGGTTTTCGTTGTAGTTGTGAATTGCCTTTGGCTAAATAACAAATCTATTTGCTTGAACCGGAACCCGACAAATTCCGGTTCATCACATATCACATTATGTTCTTGCTAGTCAACAAATGCCTTGAATCACAAGGCTCAATTCATACCATAGTAACAAAAATCTAACAACATAAATCCTCAACTTCATTAATCATGCATTCTACCACTACATCCATCATTATCATATCAACAAACGCATGTTTAAACATGGAATGAAAGTAAAAGATACATTGCATAATAATATTTAGTCATCTAATAGCAAAAATCTCAAATAGACAAACCAAGCCTAATTGAACATGCAATTGATAGTGAATAACGTTTCTAATCACACAAATCATCAACCCATACATCATACAAGCTTAATTGAAGAATAAATCAAAAACCCCCAAATTTGAAAAATTAGGGTTCATGTGAGATTACCTCAAATCTGAAGATTGAATGAACTAGGAAGTGATTTGTTCGGATGAAAAGAAAGAGCACGTAACGGGCTTCGATTGAAGCTAAAGAACACACAATTTGATGGAATAATGAAGAAGTTATGAAGGATTGAAGATATTTTGAAAAATGGAGAATTTTTTAGAGTAAGATGAAGGAGATGAAGAAAAATGAGAGAAATGGGGGGCAACCCCCGTTTTTTCCTTCTGTAGAGACGCGGGGCGAGTCGCCCCACGCCTGGGGCGAATCGCCCCGCGCGTCCAGAGAGCACGGCGCTTTCTGGACTCGCGGGGCGATTCGCCCCCACCTCCTGAGGTGGGGAGACGAAACTTTTCGAAAAAACGCGGTTTTTAAGTCCCCGAAAACCATTTTACTCATAAAATCACTCGTAAAAGCTCACTCAAACAAAAACATAAGCACATACGACACAGAGACGAACAAATTCACATATGAAAAGCAAATTGTTCAAGTATGAATGCATGCAGAAAAGCGGTAAAAAAAGCGATAAAAGCTCCGGGTTGCCTCCCGGATAGCGCCATTGTTTATAGTCTTCTCCTCATGCCACGAACCTGTGAATAAGAATGAATATAGACAGCAAGACCACAGTAGTTAATAGTGTGAGAGGTATCAGGTGGATCAGATATGGCTCGCAACACATGTCGCTTACCATCCACCTCAATGGTGCAAGTCCTTTGGTAGATGTCTATTACGGAGCATAGCTTAGTCAAGAATGTTCGCCCCAAGAGATCGACATCCCCCATCCCAGGTGTAGACGCCGGCATAACTACAAAATTGGTGTATACAGAAGCTTCACCAATCTTGACCAATACGTTCTTCACAACGCCTTTGGGTCTCACAAAGGATCCATCCGCCAGTTGCACAATAGCCTTATGCTCAGATAGTTTTCCAAGGATACTCTTCTCAAACACATTCATAGGGAGCACATTAGAGTAGGATCCCGTGTCTAGTGTGGCACGAACATCTTCAAGCTCACCAATCCCGACCTTAACATCGAAACTTTGAGGGAGTGGCTCGGGATCCTCTTGCTTCTCTTCACTCTCATCAGAACCAAGGTCCTTCTCTTCTTCCTTAGCCTGTGGGGGCACTTCCCCCTTGCAACACTCGCACTTAGCAACCTTCTTGATGGTGATTTCAACAGGTAGATCACCCACCAAGGTAATGGACATCGACTTCTCAGTGTTGCTAGGCAGCTTGCCTTGCTCCCTACTTGCTCCTCGGTCGACCAACTCTTGCATCTTTTGTTGGGCAAGCCTAGTGCTCTCTTCCAATCGATCAAGTCTTGCCCTAGTCTTCTCAGAATCTTCTTCATAACGTTGGAGAAAACTTTGGGTGTGATCAACCATCTTTTGCAAGTTCTCCATCAGTTGAGCCGACTTCGACTTCGGTTGCTCTTTCGGAGCGGAGTTTTCGCAGTGATCATTACCATAGTTAAGCCTACTACGGTCTTGGTTAGGGCCATAAGTTTGGCTAGCCGGTGCATATTCTTGTTTGTTTCGGAACCCTCTTCTCCAAAATCCACCTCGAGGATTCCTACCATCTTGTCCGTAGCTAGCTTCTTGAGTACCAAACTCCGTAGCAAAGGCTTCCTCTTCGCCTCCTTCAGCCTTCAGCCCAGTTGCCATCATCATACGCAAGCTCCGATCTACACATATGAGCCCCATGCCCATAGTTCTTGCATATTCGGCAAACTTTGTTCGAAACAGTTGTTCCAGTGGCGCTCTTGAGGACTTGCTTCAATTCGTTGGTAAAGCACTCAAATTGATCCCCATTCCCCCTATACATAGGGCCTTCTCGAGTAGGTGGAGCTTCAGGTCCACGTCTCCTAACCATTGCTCTTGGGTCCTTGAACTGCGAACCCTTAGCAAGCCTTTCGAAAACTGCCCAGACGGCTTCTGCGGTTTCCTCCCAAATATTGTCATGGCATTGGAAATCCACCACTTGTTGGTTCTCGAAGGTTAGTCCATTGTAGAAGTGTTGGACTAGGTCAGAAAGCTCAAAACCATGGTGAGGGCACATGTTCGTGAGGTCTTGGAACCTCTCAAACGCAGTGTAGATGGTCTCATCATAGTCCTGTTTGAATCCAGTGATTTGTGCCTTTAGCGCGGTAGTTGATGAACCGAGATTTGTCGGGTCCCGATTAATCAAATAAATTTGTTATTTAGCCAAAGGCAATTCACAACTACAACGAAAACCGTAGTGTAGCAGTAGAATGACCTCGAGTGTCGTTCTCTAAGGACTATAACTAGCTTTATCAAATCTAATTTAGAATATAAAAACAGCAGACGATATAGCAAAGGGTTTTCTAACAGATAATGGAGATTGGTGATAGTATGATCCTTCAAAGCATAACGGGTTAATAATCATGCGTAAATTCCTCGGTCTTGCATGGAGATCTTTGATCAATCAATTGTCCTGTTGTAATTATTAAACACTACGAAGATAAAGATACTCACAAGTCAAACACTATTGTCCAATTGTGTTCCGTAAGTATTCAACACTACGAAGATATAGATATGCATAGGTCGACGAGGGTCCAATTGTGCATAATAATTAATCAACATACGAGGATATAGGCTGAGCCTGATCAACGAAATAAAGCAATAACACGGAATATAATGCGCGATATAGCCATTAGCATGATTATCTACCCTTCGCTAAGAATTCACATACTACCACCAACGATAAGTTTAGCTAATCATAGTTGTCATGCAATCAACATAAATCATAGAAGAAAACATGTTGAAAGATATATAAAAATAAGTAGAATAAACCGTAAGATACAATGTTACCGAAGGTTGTCAGTCTCCGAAGAATCGCGATCTTATAAGCTCCAAACAGCTATGAAAAAGTGTCTCCTAAGCTACGAACCCCCAGAACAGGCTCTGGGAAGTTCCTACCTAAAACTACAGAGAAAGGTGAGAGAATAGGTCTGGAAAAGTATGAATTTCGGAGAAAAACTGAGCAACTATATATAGGCTTCGAAATAGTGTGGGGCGAAGGGCCCCACACACCGGGCGATTCGCCCCACGTCCCGGGCGATTCGCCCGGGAGTAAATTTTGCGGAATTCCGCGTTTTTGACGCGTTTTTGGATTTCTTCCCCTTTTCGGACTCGGTTTCTGACTTCTAGTGGTCTTCTAACCTCCAGATTCGACCCCTAGACTCCAAATCCTATCCGGAAACCTTCAGATACTCCAAATAGGCTTCTGGAACACCAATTCCTTGTCAACTTCAATATAATTACCCGGAAATCCTCGTTTTTTCAACCAAAACCTGTAAAATAAAATCTAAAGGGAAATGTGACACTATTCTAATAAAATGCACTAAAATATAGCTAAATTAACATAGATAGCTAAAATAGGTGAAAAAGACTCAAATGAAAGTGTAAAATACACATTCATCAGTAGTCAAGGTGTGAGGGAAGTATTTTTCCATGAAAGCTGAAAAAACCTTTTCCCAAGTGTCCAGCGAGCCCGCCGGTAGAGAACTCAACCATGACTTGGCTCTGTCGCCAAACCCCATCGCAAAAACCTTCATCCTCAACTCATCCGTTGTTATTTCAGCTCCGGGTCGTGGGAGCTGGTTGACGAAATCATCGATATCGTGCAAGTACCCCATCACATCTTCCCTTGCTAAGCCATAGAACCTCGGAAGTTGTTGGAATGCGTGGTTCTTGATTTCCAGATCTCGAGTTGCAGACGAAAGAACAATCGCCGGTCCCCTCATACGATCCTTGCAGGGTTGAACCCATGCTTTCAGTGGTCTAGCTTCTGCCATTCCGTCGATTTCCTTGAAAAGACTGTGTAGAAATTCATAGAAATCGGTATCCTCTATTTCCTCCAGTGCACGCAAGTAGTCGCCTTCTTTGGTGGTAGACTCTGTCGATCTCAGCAATTGAATCAGCAAGCGGTGTTCCTCTAGATCGTGTATGTGGCATACACTATCTGTAACAAACTAGGAAAGCAGTGTAAGAGAGAGATTAAATAGGAAAACTAAAAACTACTAGAACTAGGAATTGAATGCTGAAAATATAAACAAATTAAATAGAAAAAAGGAGTATAGTCCCCGACAGCGGCGCCAATTTGATGAACTGGAATTGTCGGGTTCCAACTAATCAAATAAATTTGTATTTAGCCAAAGGCAATTCACAACTACAACGAAAACCGTAGTGTAGCAGTAGAATAACCTCGAGTGTCGATCTCTAAGGACTATAACTAGCTTTCTCTAATTTAACTTGAGAATATAAAATAGCAGACGACTTAGCAAATGTTTTTCTTAACAGATAATGGAGATTGGTGATAGTATGGTCATTCAAAGCATAACGGGTTAATAATCATGCATAAATTCCTCGGTTTTGCATTGAGATCTTTGATCAATGAATTGTCCAGTTGTGTTCCGTAATTATTCAACACTAAGAAGATATAGATTTAGATAGATCAAAGAAATAAAGCAATAACTCAGAGTATAATGCGCGATATAGCCATTAGCATAATTATCAACCCTTCGCTAAGAAATCACATACTATCACCAACGAGAAGTTTAGCTACTCATAGTTGTCATGCAATCAACAGAAATCATACCACGAATGAATGAAAACATGATGAAAGATATATAAATATAAATAGAAAAACTGTAAGATACAATGTTACCGAAGGTTGTCAATCTCCGAAGAATCGCGATCTTACAAGCTCCAAACTGCTAAGAAAAAGTATCTCCTAAGCTAAGAACCCCCAGAACAGCCTGGTGTGGGGCGATTCGCCCCACATCCAGGGCGACTCGCCCGGGAGTAAATTTTGGCCCAGAACGCGTTTTCGACGCGTTTTTGGATTTCTTCCCCTTTTCGGACTCGGTTTCTTCCTTCTAGTGACCTTCTAGCCTCCAGATTCGGTTCCTAGACTTCAAATCCTATCCGGAATCTTTCAGATACTCCAATTAGGCTTCTGGAACACCAATTCCTTGTCTACTTCAATATAATTGTCCAGAAAACCTCGTTTTTCAACCAAAATCTGTAAAATAAAAACTAAAGGGAAACGTGACACTATTCTAATAAAATGCACTAGAATATAACTAAATTAACATAGAGGATAGCTAAAATAGGTGAAAAAGACTCAAATGAAAGTGTAAAATACACATTCATCAATGCTTCTGATGCAGCAATGTACTCGGCTTCTGTGGCTGAGTCAGCAATCGTGGCTTGCTTAGAACTCTTCCAACAGATAGCTCCTCCATTCAATTTGAATACGTATCTCACTACAAGAAAACAGCCAAAAAACGACGGAAAATTTACGACGGAATTTGTTTCCGTCGTAAACCTTTGATGTACGACGGAATTTACGACGGAAAACCAATAGAAATTGTCCTCGCGCTCATTCCGTCATATATTCCGTCGTAATATATCTCGACGGAAGTGCAACGTCGTAAAATCCGTCGAAAAAATTTACGACGAAAGTTATTGACGGATTTGTTGACGGATAATACAATAAGAAAATTAAAAAATAAAAATAAAATAAAGTACGACGGAATTATAGTCCGTCGTAATTTAGCGACGGATTTTTTGACGGAACCGTGTTGTAACCGGTTTGAATAAAACTAGGTATGACGGAAATCGTTTCCGTCGTAATTTTACGACGGAAATTACGACGGATTGGTTTTAAACCGGTTTTGGTCCGATTTTAATATGAAATTCGTCATAATTTCCGTCGGAAAATATTGGGCCAGCTTATTGGGCTTGGGCAGGCCGAAACTTTTACATAATTGGCCCTAAACTCTAACCCTAAACCCTAACCCTAAACCCTAAGTCCTAAACCCTAAACCCCTATATTAATTAATTAAATTCAATTAAAATTAGTTAGTATTATTTTTAAAATATAATACCTGTATAATAAATTAGTATTAATCTAATTAATAATTATTTTAATATATAAAATATTTATATAATAAATTTAACATAAGTCTAATTTATTAGATAACTCACTCGCATAAACACTAGCTACCTTATAATAGTGTTATCCATAATATGTATTATTATTATGTATTAAGCAACAAATAAATTAAGGTCAAGATAAACTTATAGACAATTTTTATATATCATACAATATTAATACACATAAAGAACTTTCGCGATAAATAGCAAACCACATGTGATGTAGACGGCCGGCACTATGATATATGATACGGTCTTTTCATTCTCGAATACTAGAATAAGTTTATAATATGGTTTAGTATTTATTCAAATAACTCATCTATTGCCTCTTATAATCCTCTTAGTCGATCTACAATTGTACTCAAACACACTACTTTAAGTACATCATTTGCATTTGTCAATGACTAACGATCGCACTAAACATGAGATATAGTGTTCTCTTTAAATCTATTCAGAAGAATATTATATATATGACTTAAGCTAGTGAGAACTACTACTAGTATCTGTGTATATGTCAACGAAAACAAACATAAAGAACATTCGCAAGGAATAGAAAACCACATGTGATGTAGGGGTACTTTGATGATACGGTCCTTTTAATCACGAATAATCAAATAAGTATCTATATATAATATGGTTAGTGTCTATCCTAACTTATTAATTGTATCTCAATTTTCTTATCTACGATTGCGTTCAGGCCCTATTTTAAATTTACTCTTAATAAGTGTATGTTGAATATTTTTGAATAATTAATAAGATAATAATAGTATAAAGTATAAATTAAAATTTTAAGTGAAATTTTGTTGGGGACTAATTAATTAAAGGAGGTAAAATTTGAGCCTAACCAAATTTTATTTACTATTTCCCTTATAGCCCTAGATCTAGAGGACACAATTATATTCCCAATTTACCTAAATCCCAATTTTATTCCCAATCTCTCTCTCTCCACACCCGCCGCCCTCCCTATCCCTCCCTATCGTCTCTCCCTCCACACCATTGATCGGAACCTCCACACCCCTCGATACGCCGCCCTCCCTATCCCTCCCTATCGTCTCTCCCTCCACGCCATTGATCGGAACCAGAAGAGATATCCGGGCCAGAAGGAAGAGCATCTATTTCGATCGTGAGTTCCGTCGACCCCTGCTCGGAGCCGAAGCCGACCGAAAAGAAACCCGACCTGTGACGGACAGAAAGATCCATCCGATTAGGCGCGAGACGGGTTTGGAGCTGCTGCTACTTCTCGCCTCCCTCCGATTTGTGCTACAACTGCTGCTACTTTTGAGACGGGTTTGGTTCTTTTTCTTGCTTCTGCTATTCAATATTCCAACTGTTGTTTCAATTTTAATTTCCTCATTCCTGCTTCTGCCTATGATTTTTTTTTGTTTACATCCATTGAAAGTGAGTGCAATTTGGAAAAAGGATAAAAAATTTGTATTCCACTCAAATTTCTTTTGTATTCGTTGGGCAATAGCTGGAGGATGAAAATTTTAGGAGGAACAAGACTTTTGTTTACTTTATATATTTTAGGGAGGACAAATTTTTGTTTACTAATATCTATGTTAATAATGAATAAAACATAGGATGTCTAGGATCAGAAACTGCTGACCAGGTGGTGTTTTATGCTGTAATTTGCTGTGCAACTCTCCACCCATATTTTAAACATCTCAGCAAGTGTGTGAAATAAAACATCTGTACTTGAAGAAAGCTTGAAAGTAAGACGTAGGGAAGCTCAAACCGACTGTAACTAAGGTGACTGGTAGTTGTAAATTCATACTTTTGTAATGTGGCAAAATGTTCTTGATGGGAAACCGAAATGTTAATGCCTCTTTCAGTTGTTGAACTGCTAATGTAGTAAACTTTAGTTATTTAGCTAGAACTTTAGTACATGTAAGTACTAGTAATGTAAGTAGTAAAAATAAATAACATAAATGAAAAAAGGAAGATAGAATAGAAGTTAAAAAAATGAAGAGGTTTTTTTATATTGTTTGCTGGCCAGAATGTAATAGACTTGTATTTGCTGTGTGCAAATTTTGTGCAACTCCAACTATTTATTCATGGACTCACTAGTTATAATTACTAAAGTTGCTCAATCTATTGTACGACTCACTTTAGTTTTAAGTTGGTTCTATAATCTATATATAAATAAATTAATCTTCTAGAGTAATACTTTGTATCATATACTTGAATCAGGACTGATTAATTAATCTACAATGTTTGACTGATTAATACTCAAGTTTAATTCCCAAGCCCATGCATCAATTGTGTGTTCTGTCTTGATCACCTAGGATGAGTTGATTTGAATAAAGCATGCTAGCGATGATTTGTTATATAATATATAATATTGTATGTGGAAACTAGTTGAGTAATCTCTCTGGTTTGCAAATAAGCATCGCGAATGTAATCTCTAGTTAGCAAATCAGTGTTTAAATATCATACTTTTTGAACAGGTTAGTGGACTCCGAAGGATATACTCGCTTACTATTCAATATATCTTGATTTCTTCAGGTTTGTTACAATCTGGATATGCCTTTTCTTCATTGCAAACTATACTTGCGTAGTTAAATGCAGAATATATAATATATAATATAATTATACTGTAGAGTATCAGTAGTTATATGTTGTCCCTTATATTAACTTTTTATTGTTATCAATAGTATGTCTTATTCTTGAATTGAACTGTATTATATCAGTTCACAGATGTACATGTACATTACTAGTAGTGTAATTAGTAAAAAGTAAATAACATAAATGAAAAAGGAAGATAGGTAGGATAAAATAGAATTTCTTCAGGTTTGTTATAATCTGGATATATATATTCTGGAGTAAAGTGTTAGTGATACAGGAGTCATGGAAAAGAATTCAGATCGAAGTTGGATGTACAAACGTTCAGACAGAAATGGGTTACGTAAGGAGTTTAAGGATGGTGTACTCGCATTTGTCGAGTTTGCAAATAAGCATCCCGAATGAAAAACTTGAACTACATTCCAGAAGGTGTTACCGAAGATGCTTGGAAACCCTTTGTTGATAAATGGACAACTGAGGAATCCGAGAAGAATGCTGAGAAGGCAAGACTCAACAGACTGAAAGAAATCGAAGAAGGAGATGGACCATCGAAAAGTTATGGTGGAAGGTGCTCATACGAGGAGCGTGCTCAGAGACTGGTATATTCATGTTTTATGTTCTTTCTTTCTTAGCTGTAATTTTTTTTTAATCACAAATACACACTAATTCTTTCATTGCATACTGAGAAACTAGGAAAATAAGCATCACCATGGGATCTGTATTGTGACACTAGGATGAAGGATGGGGATTGGGCGGACAAACGCTCACGGAAAATTGTTGTAAGTTCATTTCTTTATTCTTCTCTTAATTAGATAGTAGTAGTTATATATATTGCGCGATCCAGTTTAGGTCTCAAGAATTTCTGCTGGCCCAAGTCTCTCGTCAGCCCCGTAATGCACAAGAGACTATTCCAAAATGTTTAATTGGAACAGGATGCAAAACTGTTGATCTTTCTTTCTTTCTATACTGAAATGCCTTGGGGCGGCTTTATATATATAATATATGCTTTATTATTTAGGATTAATTGATACAATGTTTGCAATGCAGGAAAAGTATAAAGGTCTACTTGAAAAGGTAGATGAGAATGTGTCTCAGGAGCAGAAAGATGCTCTTTATTTTTAGGCTAACCCGAAAAACAAAAAGCAAAGAATGTTGCGTAGCTGGAAATGGAAGAACGTCTGCAGCAACAGGAGGAGGAGCATAATCTATCCCTTGCTGCCCTTAATGCCAAGATTGAGATGTTAATGCTTGGTGGACAATTCCCTAACCCGAAAGCTCAGTGATGGCAATATGTTATTGGTATTGGTCGTTTAGATACTATCTTTTATTAGATATTAGATATTGTGAGATGACATGATATTTGGGGATACATTCGAGTAATTTGTTTTTTGTGTACCGGATTATTTGAATTCTTGGATCTTGATATTAGTATTTTGTTTAATGGATTTTATTTGAGCTTTTGGATCTTGATATTAGCATTTTGTTTAATAAATAATAATAATAATTATTATTATATTGAAATGCTGTGAAAATTAAAAAGCTGGAAATAAAATGAATGAATTCTGTCATAATTTCCGTCGGAAAATGTTGTCGAGGAACACTGTTTCCGTCACAAAATCCGTCGTAAAGTTACGACGGAACGGAATACCATTCCGTCATAATCTGCCTGACCTTCTCAAAAGCAATCCGTCACAAAATCCGTCGTAAATTTACGACGGATTATATTTCCGTCGTACATTGCGGGGTATACTCGAATGTAATCCGTCATAAAATCCGTCGAAAATATACGACGGAATAAAATTCCGTCGTTATTTCTTGTCCGGGCATGTTTGGTTCAACCGGAAGACCAGGATTGTATTCCGTCGTAAATTCCGTCGTTAATAGATGCCGACGGGCTTACTTTCCGTCATAAATTCCGTCGTAAAGTTATCGACGGACTCGTTTTCCGTCATAGTTGATTTGCGACGAGCGATTTCTTGACGAGCCCAATTCCGTCATAAATTCCGTCGTTTACTTCAAATCCGTCATAAATTTCGTCGTAAATTCCGTTGAATATGCAGCAGAATTCTTGTAGTGTCTTGTCTGTGACTTAAAGTCATCAGGATCTGATTCAAATCCAGCGTCGACATAACCAGACATCTTTAATTTTGGTTCTCCACCAAACACCAAGAACATTTCCTTAGTCTGTCAAAGGTACTTAAGAATGTTCTTTACAGCAGTCCAGTGAGATACTCCTGGATTCTGTTGGTGTCGACAAGTGACACTAAGCGCATATGCCACATCTGGACTTGTGCAATTCATTGCATACATAATAGACCCTACTGCCGAAGCATAGGGCACACGACTCATTGCCTTTCTTTCTTCATCAGTTTTAGGACTATCCTTAACTGATAGCACGATCCCATGCCTATCTGGGAGAAAGCCTCTCTTTGAGTCGTCCATCTTATAACGCTTCAGTATTCTGTCGATGTAGGTGGACTGTGTCAATCCTAACATCCTCTTGGACCTATCTCTATAGATCTTTATCCCTAGGATGTAGTTCGCTTCACCCAAGTCCTTCAATGAGAAGGTACTTGATAACCAAACTTTAGTCTCTTCTAGCTTAGAGACATTGTTTCCCATGATCAAAATGTCATCAACATAAATGATCATGAAAACTACTCCCTTGTCGCTGTGCCTAGTGTAGACACAGGGATCTTCTACGCTTCTGACGAAGTCAAACGATTTGACAGCTTCATCAAAGCGGATATTCCAGCTCCTAGACACTTGCTTTAGCCCATAGATGGATCTCTGTAATTTGCATACAGCAGTTGGCCTGGTTTTACTAATAAAACCTTCCGGCTGTACCATATAGACCTCTTCCTCAAGGTTTCCATTGAGGAAGACAGTCTTTACATCCATCTGTCAGATCTCATAATCATAGTAGGCAGCTATCGCAAGTAGAATTCGAATAGACTTCATCTTTGCTACCGGTGAAAAGGTTTCATCGTAATCGATGCCATACCTTTGTTTATAGCCCTTCTCCACAAGTCTAGCCTTGTGCGTTTGTACCTTGCCATCGGCATCTGTCTTTCGTTTAAAGACCCATTTGCACCCAATAGGTTTAACCCCTTGGGGCAAGTCTACCAAGCTCCAAACTTGGTTCAGGTACATGGAGTCCATTTCCAATTCCATGGCCTCTTGCCATTTGTCTGAGTCAATATAATTTATTGCCTCTTTGTAGGTCTCGGGGTCCTCCGGATCTGATAAGCCAACATCAAGTTCACTGATGTCTTCTATCAAAAGGCTTTGCTTCTGAGGTCCTTTTGGGATCCTCTTCGACCTACGGAGCTCGACTGGTGCTTCTGTCGGCGTTTCTGGTGCTTTTCTTTTCTGGCTTCGTGTAACACGAACATTATCAGTGGGCACTGATGCATCTGGTCGCGTGCTACGACCCCGTTCCCTAGAGGGAGGCTTCTCTTGTGCAAGTTGTTGCACAGGTTAATTGACAACGGGTTCTGTTGGTGTGGTTTCAACTGTTGATCTAATCACAGGACTCCCACTGACTATGACATGCCTAGAAAGTGTCATATCATTACCCTTGTCTGCTTCGAAAGCTCCCACTGAACTTGAGTCCAAATCAGAAGATTTAGAGAACTCATGTTCGCGCGTGTCAAAGTCTCTAATTTCTTCAAGTTCTATCATATCATCTAACCTCTCTTCTTCGAGGTATTCTGCTTCTAAAAACTTGACGTTTCTAGATACTATCACCTTGTGATCTTCAGCATGATAGAATTCATAGCCTCTCGTCTGACGAGGATAGCCTATGAAATAAACTTTGACACCCTTGGCATCTAACTTATCAGTGAGCAACAATTTGACTATCGCAGGACAGCCCCAAGGTCTAAGATAGCCCAGTGAGGGCTTCTTTCCTTTCCATAACTCATAAGGAGTTTTCTCCACTGATTTAGATGGTACACGGTTCAGAATGTAGATCGCAGTTTGTAGCGCATATCCCCATAGATATTTTGGAAGAGTCGAGAATCCAATCATTGATCTCACCATGTCTAGCAGGGTTCGATTCCTTCTCTCAGACACACCATTTAGTTGTGGTGTTCCAGGAAGGGTCCATTGCGATTGAATTCCATTCTCCTTCAAGTAGTCGATATAAATTCTTCACTAAGGTATTCACCTCCTCGATCTGATCGAAGAGTGACTATCCTTAGGTTCAATTCATTCTCGACCTCATTCCTAAACTCCTTGAATTTCCCAAAGGTCTCAGATTTATTCTTCATAAGATAAATATATCCATACCTTGAGAAATCATCAGTAAAGGTAACGAAGTAAGAATAACCTCCACGTGCTTGGACTTTAAAAGGTCCACATACATCGGTATGTATGAGCTCTAACCAGCGAGTGGCACGAACACCTTGTCCAACAAAGGGATTGTTCGTCATCTTATCCTTAACACATGATTCGCATGTACCATATCATTCATAATCAAAAGGTTCTAAGTAGTCCAACTTCCTTAGTCTTTGAATCCGTGTTTCATTGATATGGCCTAGCCGACAATGCCATAGATAAGATGTATTATTCTTTCTACTTGAAGACGGTTGTTTGTTATGTATTTGAAATAAAGGTAGACTACTTTGCAAAATATATAAACCATTCACTAAGCGAGCTTTTCCATAATACTGGTAATTTAGCGAAAGATAACAAGTACTATTAGGAAAACGAAAGGAGAGACCCAAATTGTCCAACAATGGAATGGAAATAATATTTCTGACAATGGATGGAACAAAATATACGTTATCACGTTCTAAACATTGTCCTGATGGTAAATCTATCTTGCAGCGTCCAACGCGTTTGGCTTCAACTGGATTGCCGTTCCCAACATGCAAGTCTATTTCACCTTGCTTGACTAGCCTGTGTTCAATTAGCCCCTGCACATTATTACAAATGTGTGAGCCACATGCTGTATCTAATACCCAACCATTGGAGTCAAAAGTAGTCATGTTCATTTCAATAACAAACATACCTGATCTAGAAGCCGGCGGCTTCTTAGCTTGATCTGCCCTTAGCTTAGGGAAATCTTTCTTCCAATGCCCTTTCTGCTTACAGAAAAGACATTCATCTGTGCGTACCGTTCAGCTTCTCTTGAACTTCCTTTTCTGGTTCAGTCGCTTAGGCCTATCACTTGAAGTGTTAGCCTTGGATCCCGACTTTCCCTTACCCTTAGCACCTTTGTTTCTCGGGTTTGGGTTAGACGGTTGCCCAACATACATGATCGATTTCTCCTTCTTAGGAAGAGTTTGATCATATGTCTTCAGCAGATTATGGAGCTCGGGCAGTGTAACGTCCTTCGCATTCATGGTGTACTTAATGATGAACTGCGAATACGAACTCGACAATGATTGAAGGACAAAGATCACCATGATCTTATTCTCCAGCTTGACACCGGCATTGGCAAGCTTCTCAAAGAGACCAATCATCTTGAGAACATGTTCAGACATGTTCCCTCCTTCATTGAGCTTGCATCTGTGTATCTCTTTGATCAAATCAAATTCAACACTTCTGGCTGTCGTCTTAAAGAGCGACTTAAGATGCTTCAGCATCTCATACGACAACATGCTTTCATGTTGTCTCTACAGCTCATTGCTCATTGCCGCTAGCATAATACACTATGAGGATCTAGCATCCTCTTGATGCTTATCAGACTTTGCCTTGTTGGCTTGATTCCAAGCAGCAACTTGATCGGCAGTCTGATTCTCGGGACACACGGGAATAGCCTCGTCCAAGACGTAGTCAATCTTTTCGTACCTCAGCACCAAACGAATATTCCTGATCCAATCTAGGAAGTTTGGTCCGGTCAAAATTTGCTTCTCTAAGATAGCACGGAGCGAGATACTCACCATTTCGGTTTTTCTAAGGAGAAATAATATAGAACGAAAATAATAAATCAACTATTGAAATACTATTTCTAAATACACAGTCAACATAACTAAACAACAAGGTCCTTTAGCTATTTAGCTTCCACTATTTTCACATATGATTGCCCCCAAAACAAACATACGGGTAATGTCCAACAAGTTACCGTAGTGGCCAAGATCCAAATCCATACTATGCTATACTCCAACGGGGGCTGGTCGCATAACATAATATGACCGGTAGGACTATCCAATTGCGTCACGCAACTCTTGGGTATTTGTTGATAGGTAATTAGTGCTTTCCTCTGGAGCGTTGTCGTACTTTCCTCCGGAGCGTCGTAAGGCGAAGGTTCTAGAGCGTCCTTCGCACTTTAAGTGCCTTCCGTACTGTACCTAGGATCTGAGAAAGAACTTGGCAAGAGGGGGGGGGGTTAGTGCCACAAGCCCGGCTTGTCTAAGATCAAGCCGGAGGGACGACTTTACGTGTAGGGAGTTGGTAAGCTTCCCTAGTAAATGTAGAGTGAGACAGTAGTGTGATGACTGAGTGATTGAGTGATTGAATAGTTGTTGAATGCTTGGTACCTTTAATGAGGTGAGCCCGTATTTATACTAGCAAGTAGGATATTGCTTGAGTACTTGAGATCGTGACAAGTGTCCGGCCGTGATTGAATCTCCTCATGGGCTTGGGCCCATTCGGAATGACCCATGGGCTTTGGCCCAGATCTTCCACTAGGGCTGGCAGGGGCAAAATGGTCATTCTTGGTACCGAAGTGCTCCTAGGGCGGATGTCGCCCTAGTACCGTCCGAGGACGGGGTAGTAGGGCGACTGCCGAGCTTCTAAGGTCCGAGGACCACCTTTTCCTTGGGACATGTTAATTCTTCCTTGACGTAAGGAGTTATGTCCGACTACCCGTGTTAGTAGGGCGGAAGGACACTCGTCCGACTACCTGTGCTAGTAGGGCAGAAGGGCACCAGTCTCGTTCCTCTCGACGTGCTAGTAGGGCGAGGCTACGTAGCCGGAGGTCGTGGTGTAACCCGAGGAGCTCTTTGCTGGGCTTGCCTTTCTCCTAGCCGGTGGCTACTAGGACTTGGTCCTGCTAGTAGGGCGTCACCGTGCTAGTAGGGCAGCTCAGTGGCTAGTAGGGCAGCATATAAGGACTTAGGTTATTTTGCCTAGTCTTTTGTCTGGTCGGACCCTGATGAAAGGTGAACGGACCCTTCTATCATGGTCAGTCCATGACGCCCTAGCACGCTCTTTGACGTCCTTGGGGGTTGGACATATTCCGACACCAACAGTGTTAAATCTAATTTAACCAGATGCTCTACATATTGTACCTATCGAGGTCGCTAGATACAATGTGCAGTAAGTTATAACCATAGGCTTACTCTAATCTGACGATCACTGCGAGTTTGCAAGACGAGGTCGCCAATACAGGGAAACGCAATGAAAGTTCAGAATTAAAGCACCCTATGGAAAGCATCTCAGAAACACATACGTATACATATTTCTGCACTTATTGGTTGGGGCTTGTAGCTTGAGGGTTGTTATCAGTCATCTACAAACAAATAAGGGCGCCGCCTACCCATCATGCATGAGCGGTCTACACGTAATGGATGTCGCCTATCCATTCTAGTTCTAAACGCGGTCAAGCACATAATGGGCGCCGCTTACCCATACATAAAAATATGCGGTCCAAAAAATAAGAGGGCGCCGCCTACCCTCGCATGCATAGCGGTCGAACGGAAAGTAAAATACATGGTATTTAAACATGCATTGTCAAACAATAGCATATTGAGCGAACAAACAAGTAGTAGCCTATATGGATGCCAAATGACTTCATAATTTCATTATGAAAATTATAATCCCATACTTATAATCTCTATGAAA
This sequence comes from Plantago ovata, assembly GCA_028274465.1. Classification (NCBI taxonomy): domain Eukaryota; kingdom Viridiplantae; phylum Streptophyta; class Magnoliopsida; order Lamiales; family Plantaginaceae; genus Plantago; species Plantago ovata. The sequence continues at coordinate 55,220,814 of CM051457.1, forward strand.
AATTGAAAATTTAGAATAGATTGAAAAATCGAAAATTCTATTGACCAGGTAGCAATTTTCGAAAACCCGAAGGACTCAATTGTAATTTTTGAAACCTTGGAGGTGTTAAATTTAAAATTCAAAAGTAGAGAGAATTATTTGTAATAAATAATAGGGCAAATTACATACAGTACCCCTCTTAGATGTCCTAATTACATATAACGGACCATTAGTTCATCAATTACATATAGTCTCCAACTAGATGGATTTTAATTACATCCAGGTCCACGATCTTGACTTTTCGCGAATTAAAACGTGGAAAGTACATTTTTGCCCCTGGTCAAAATTCAGAATTTGCATTGACCAAACAACATTAATTTATGTTTATTATACATTGACCCTCAATATTTTCTAGTTTATGAAATTTACACGAAAAACTTTTAAAATTTTCAAATGGATCCCAAATGTAATTGCAAATCTATCCCAACAACATTAATATGAAAAATAAGTCCCAAAATTTTTTTTTTCATCCTGTTTTCTTTTTTTTTTTTTCCTTCTTCTTCTTCAAAAATCCGATGCCGGAATCCGGCACCGGAACCGGTGGCAGCTCCGGTCAAAGCTGCCACGCAGCTCCAGATCGGAGCTGCCATGGCAGCTTCCGATTTGGAAGCTGGCAGGGCAGCTCCGTTCGGAGCTGCCATGGCAGCTCCAGATCGGAGCTACCTGGCAGCTTCCAGATCAGAAGCTGCTATGGCAGCTCCAGATCGGAGCTGCTTGGCAGCTTCCAGATCGGAAGCTGCCAGGAGCTGCCATGGCAACTCACGATCGGAGCTGCCATGGCAGCTCCAGATCGGAGCTGCTATCTGGAGCTGCCAGGCAGCTCCGATCGGAAGCTGCCATGGCAGCTCCGACCGGAGCTGCCACCGGTTCCGGTGTCGGATTCCGGCACCGGATTTTTTAATAAGAAGAAGAAAAAAAAAGTAAAAAGGAACAAAAAAGATAAATTAAAAAAGAAAATCTAAGGCCATGTTTGGTTGTATGAGAGAGAAAATCTCAAAATTTTGTGGTCAACACCGGAACGGCCAAATGGGTCTGAATGTAATTCTTTGCAAGACGGTCCTTCAGATGAAAAGATGTCATCTAGCAGGGGGTCCAGAAGTAATATTCCCTAAATAATAAATTGATAAATCACAAATAAGCCCCTTGACTTAATACTACTTAAATTTAACCCATCTAGTTAACAATAATTACAATTGAATCATATTTATATTCCAAATATAAAATTCAATCTTCAAAATTTCCGAAAATTCGATTTTGGGTCCAACCTGAAAAATTAAATAAATATATATATATATATATATATATATATATATATATATATATATATATATATATATATATATATATATATATATATATATATATATATATATATATATATATATATATATATATATATATATATATATATATATATATATATATATATATATATATATATATATATATATATATATATATATATATAATATACGGGGATGGGATCGAATCCCGTCCCCTAGGGCGCCTGCGGCACGCAGGCATGGGCGCATGCGTCCGCAGGCGCGGGCGCTTGTGGCACGCAGGCGCGGGCGCCTGCGTCCGCAGGCACGGGCGCCTGACGCAGGCGCCTACCTGCGTCACCCAGGCGGTGTATATAAATATATATAAAAATAATTTTTTTTCGTTTTTTTGAAAAATATAAATTCTAAATTTATATAAAAATAAAACTTTCGAAAATCAAATTAATCATAGAATCAATTGCATCCACATAAACTACAAAATCACATAACATATATACGTATATACATAATCAGTTAACCTCGCTCTGATACCACTGTAAGGAAATATGGTCAGAGTTACCCCTAGGGTACGCAGCGGGATTTCAAAAAATTTCTTAACATGCAGGTTAATTGATCATGTATATAACGTATATAATAAACACATTAATCAGAAGACTTACAATACTTCAAAAGCAAGAACAGGTATTGAATCGATATGCCAATCGATGAAGTCTTCGTAGTAGTCCGGTGAATCTTCTCCTTCGTCGAAGTCGAAGATATCTGCAATACTTTGATTATCTGCAAGACAATTTGAACCTCAACCTTGGTATCCACGGATGAACAACTTATCGGAAAGAATGCTAGGATATTATTTATGTGGCCAAGAAGATGGGGCGGCAATTTTCCTCTGGTGGGAGTGGCGCGCGCGGCTTATAGAGAGGTAGCGGAGAGCTTTTTATTTTCTCTAAGAAAACTGGTAGGAAGAATGATTCAGAATGATCTTGAATCAACTGTATTCAACCATGTAAAAAGCTCTCTAATAGTCTACTATATATAGTAGTCAATAGAAGCCTAAAGAAGAATCAATTAGACTTCATAAAGAAATAAGAACAAGGAAACCAATTCAAGTCTAGATTCATTCCCAATCAAATTAGAACTCAATCAGGAAAATCTAACTTATCCCTTGACTTCTAATAGAGGAAGGAGTCGAACTCCTTGCCTTACCACTACTGCTGCGCGCGCCTCTAAGGGGGTTAGGTGGGTCCCGATTTTGGGACCCACTTATAATTCTAAGGCAATTCAAACTCCAAGTAGATTTTGTCCATGTGCATATATTAATTCTAAATTAACATATCCTTTCAAATCAAACCTCTATTATATTTCCAAAATATAATCTTTAATTGTATTTACATAAAATACAATTAATCAGTCAATTCAATTAATAATTCCAAATTATTAATTGAGCCACAAATAGTTATAATTAATTCCAAATCAATCATAATTCATCAATCACAATTAATTCTAAATTAATTGCGATTCCATCTTCAAGGATATTCGGATACGCTGAAGCACCACATAGTGTGACCCATAGAGCCTCATTGTATTAAGCAAGTGCTACACTAGGCAACATGGAATTCCTAGACGGTTCCATTTGCAATATTAATACATGAGGCCGTTTGAGAGGTTTCTCAAAGCAAACCCTTTCGTTGTGAAGTCTGTTGCGCTCAACACGGCGATGGTAACGTCCCTTCATCTGACTGACTCGAATGCATCTAGGATCGATGAAGTGTCTATCCCAATAATACATCCACGGGCGTCTTCCGTGAGTTGCTTGGTGAATCCAATATCTATTATGACTATCATAATAATATTGATACGCTGGCCAGCGGTTTAACCAATCACAACTATGAACGACTATGAGCAGTGCTCTCCCGTGCTACACATGATGAATCCTTCACAGGATCACTTATCATCCCCATTTGTATGTAGTCATAATCCTGGATCGTGTCTTGGGTCAACTGCTTATTCAGAGCTGACATCGACGGGTCCACCAAGGATATGGGGCAACAAATGTGATGATAAAGTCCTGTAAGTCCAAAGGACGACTGGCATCAGTTCGACAACTTTCTGGTTCCCATAGACACTTCGGTGTAGAGTATACATCGATGGGAGTTTCCGGTGGGTACTTCCATTGTTCGGTAATCACCCTTCGAACAACTATGCGGAGTTATGGGAATGTTTCTTGATTGTCCAACAAACCGTTCCGTGGCCGTGGGATCGGCTCACACTTGCTCTAACAAGTATAACCTCCACGCATACTAGTCTCATCTGGTTCATTCAGAACCCTACATCCGAGATGAACCTCGACTAGGAAGAGTTTGGGATAGATGTAACTCACATAGCTCCCACTATCTGTGTGATCGGTCATCTATCCGAGGGGACATGTTTGATATCAATACAGACAGGAATAGAGATATGACATGTTGTATGCCTGGTGTAATATAAATATGAAAGCGATACTCAATAGTTAAACAAACAAACATATATTATATTACGTTGACATGTGTAATAGTACATATATGCCCTTAATAAGGGCTCCATGCCCTTAATAAAGACTGTCTCTAGGACATATACACTATCAATGTCCCACTTGGACTAGAGCCAGTCACCTTTATGCTTAATGCCTAGATTAATATAATGTCTTAAGTGGGCATCCACTGATAAGACCTTGGTGAAAGGATCTGCCACGTTGTCCGTGGTTGAGACACGTTCTATACTAACTTCTCCTCTATCAATAACCTCACGTATAACGTGATACTTTCTAAGTACATGTTTGTTCTTGTTTGTAGATCTAGGCTCCTTGGCTTGAGCGACGGCGCCCGTGTTGTCATAATAAATCGTTATTGGACTAGGAGCAGGAACAACCCTCAATTCCTTCAAGAACTATGAAATCCAGACAGCTTCTTTCGATGCTTCTGATGCAGCAATGTACTCGGCTTCTGTGGCTGAGTCAGCAATCGTGGCTTGCTTAGAACTCTTCCAACAGATAGCTCCTCCGTTCAATTTGAATACGTATCCTGTCTGTGACTTAAAGTCATCAGGATCTGATTCAAATCCAGCGTCGACATAACCAGACATCTTTAATTCTGGTTCTCCACCAAACACCAAGAACATTTCCTTAGTCCGTCGAAGGTACTTATGAATGTTCTTTACAGCAGTCCAGTGAGGTACTCCTGGATTCTGTTGGTGTCGACAAGTGACACTAAGCGCATATGCCACATCTGGCCTTGTGCAATTCATTGCATACATAATAGACCCTACTGCCGAAGCATAGGGCACACGACTCATTGCCTTTCTTTCTTCATCAGTTTTAGGACTATCCTTAACTGATAGCACGATCCCATGCCTAGCTGGGAGAAAGCCTCTCTTTGAGTCGTACATCTTATAACGCTTCAGTATTTTGTCGATGTAGGTGGACTGTGTCAATCCTAACATCCTCTTGGACCTATCTCTATAGATCTTTATCCCTAGGATGTAGTTCGCTTCACCCAAGTCCTTCATTGAGAAGGTACTTGATAACCAAACTTTAGTCTCTTCTAGCTTAGAGACATTGTTTCCCATGATCAAAAATGTCATCAACATAAATGATCATGAAAACGACTCCCTTGTCGCTGTGCCTAGTGTAGACACAGGGATCTTCTACGCTTCTGATGAAGTCAAACGATTTGACAGCTTCGTCAAAGCGGATATTCCTACCGTTGCAGGAGGCAAATAGTTGAAATTCCTACATTTTTTGGCATTGCAAGGGCACTTTATAGACCTTTTGGTCACACAATTGGTATGTGCCAATGCAAATTCAATGAAGGCTCGTACGCCTTCCTCAAAACTAGGAAGGATGAATCCATCAGCAACACGGTTGTACATCCAAGAACGATCCATCGGATAAACTACCTATATATAAAAATACCAATCTAAACAAAATAATATTAATTACAACATGGAGTCAATACTCAATCTCAACATTTAGCATCCATACATCATATAGTCAATACTCAATTTCAACATTTACCATCCATACTCAATACTCAATATCACCAAGAATTCAATTTCACCATAAATCTATCAAATTATCAAGTCCAAGGATAATATACTACTCAATACTTGTTAAACAACCTAGTAGGAACTAAACATAAACATGAATTTGCTCAAACACATCGAAAATCAACGAATTCTCAAATATTTCAAAGTTAGGGTTTATGCAAATTACCTTCAATTTTTGAACAAATGATCCATGCGTAATGAAATTGAATGTCCAATCTTGTTCCTTGCTCCACTAGCTTCCAATAGACTCCAAGATTGCTCAATTTGGATGAGTAATGCACAAGTTTCAAAATTTTCCTTTTTTTCGCGGTAAGAGGGAATGGGAGAGCAGAGAAGAAATGGGGGAGGAAGAAGACGACTGCGATCTGTATACATCACTTAGCGACGGATAAGGTTATCCGAGCTATTTAACGACGGATGAAAATATTCGTCGCTATATGTTGATTATCCAATTTCTTTCCCTTTTAATTTTATATTGGTCAACTCCAATAGCGATGGACAGTTATATCCGTCGCCAATTTAGCGACGGATAAAACTAATCCGTCGCTAAATGCAAGTCGGATTGGGTGTTCCAAAGGACGAACTGAGCTTAGAGCGCAGTTCGTCCTTTTCCATCGCTACTAGTAGCGATCCGTCGCTATTTAGCGACGGATGCCATCCGTATCTATTAATCCGTCGCTAAAAGCTGTATTTCTTGTAGTGCACGATTCGGTGTTTTTAGATACGGATAGATCCATGGCTAAAACCCAGTTTTATTGTAGTGTGAGTTTCTGTTGGTCCCTTTGCACAACAAGTAGAGACTAGAGGGGGGGTGAATAGTCTCTACAGCTTTTTCGTCGTCTAAAACTTTCTCAGCAAGATGCTTTTACTTTACAGTAAAGAGCTTATGCTGATACTTAATACAAATTTCTCAGCAAGGTACTTAATACTTGTTCAGTAGTAAGTTTTGCTAATACTTAAATAATCAGAGAGCGGAAGCCTTTCGATATTAAGTGCTTTTGTTAAAACAACAACTCAGCAGGTTAAGCAAAACAAATTTAAATCAAGTCTGCTGAATAAAAGATTTTTGAGAGAATCTGCAGTAACTAAAATAAAGCTTTGCTGAAATGTAAATGCAGTAAGTAAATCACACAAACACTTTATAGTGGTATCTGAGGGTGGCGTAATCCCTCAACTAGTTCACTTTGTCCTTGCTAGGACTGAATTCACTAAGATAGATGATGCGGTTCCTTACAACACCTAATCTACTAGAATTCCAAAAACCAAAGCACCCTTGCTTTGTTTCCAACCTATCCAAAGAACTAAAACCTTGTTTTCCACCAAACTTGGGACACTTATCAGCAAGTCCTTGCTTGATTAGTTCCTCCTGAATTTCACGCCTATAAAAGGGTGTTTTATCAGTTAGAGAGGTTTTGGGTGAAGATCACAATGAGATTAACTTTTCAGCTAATGCCAAGTAATCTTAAGAAACTCAACTGAATAACTTTTCAGTTATAAGTATATTGTTTCTGGGTGTCAAGACTATTTCTTGTTCAGGAGAAAGAACACCTAACCAATTTCTTAGCCAGAGTTCTACTTCTTCACAAGTAGTTTTTGTTTCAAGCTTAAGTCTTGGGTCGGATCTTTAGACAGTAGTGAGCTTAAGAAAGATCTGAGTTTGAAAGCACAAGTGAGTGTAAGATCACGTTGTTGACACACTTTCTTTCACTGCCTAAGGGTCTCTATTTATAGAGATTTCTTGGTACCGTTTGAATATTAAAATTCTAATCCGGAGCCAAAAATGTCACTATCTTGCTACGAAGGTACTGTCAGCAGCGTGTTCAACTTTTTCAGAACGACATGCTTTTCATTTAATGCTCTTTGATCTTTTTCAACATTTGAAACTTGGAGCACAAATGTAAGTACTACTTTAGCAAGTAAGGTCACATGTAGTTACTTTAGTACGTTGTATCAGCTCAGCAGACTCAAGTTTTACACTTGTGTTTACTGCTTTGCTGAAATCTGTACTTTTGTTTACTTTAATATGTGCCTTATATAGATACCAAATCTCAGCAAACTTCAAGTCTTCTTGTCTTCAAATCTTCAAGTCTTCAAGTCTTCTGAGTGGTTCTTATACTTCAATAGATTGTTTCAGCAAACAACGTACATCATCAGCAAACAAAAGAACCTATCTAGTACCTATACTAAGTCTTCAACAAATGTTCCTCTTTTACAATGTCCTTAAAAATTCTAATTTCCTATGAACCTTAAGAGTACTAATCACTAGACTGTTCTTAATTTAGCATGGTAATCTGTTCATCAAAATTACAAGTTTCCTAACAAATTTTCCCCTTTTTTATGACAGCAATCCATGACTAAATTAATTGTTACCCTTTTAGAGGTTCCTGATGTTGAATAAATCAGTTGATTAATGCAATCATACTTGAATAATAAATTAGTAAGCATAAATAATTTGCATAATCATGAACCAATAAGAGTCAAAAGGTTGATTGCTGATAGTTATCTTTCGGAAGTAAGTTTTACAAGAAAGAACATAGATAACTATTACAATCATTACACAAGGAAAGATTTAAAAGAATATCTAAACTTGTCCAGCAGAGGATTCTCTGAGTACTTCTCGTAATCTTCAAGAAGTTTGCGGACTTCAAGTTGAATTATTCTTGCATTCTTACAGGCAGTATAGTGATGAGTTTCACCATTCAACTCTTTGTAGTGTATTACCCATAAGTGCATACCCCAATTGCTAGCATGAACTAGCTGAGTGTCTGAAATTTCCTTGTTGGCATGAATCTTCCTTAACCAACGGAGGTCTTCATCTTGATCCTTTGCAGTAAGATAGAAATATTCATAAGGAATCAAATGATATTTCTTTTGGACTTGTTGGTTATTGGATCATTGTAATAAGCAACATCCACCGGCTTGATGAGGTCAGGTTCTTGCCTCAACTTCTTGCTGATAGAGCTTCTTCTCACTAAGTTTCAGTATTCAGCCATTTTGAAGAAATTTCCTTGGGTAGGGAGGCGGATCCCTTTCTTTCTTTGCAACCTTAAAATCAATCCAAGTATAAAGATGATTTAGCACAGAAGTTGGAAACAAATCATTTGCTAGTAGGTCTTCCAGCTTAAGAATCCAGCAACCTTTGAGGTTTCTAACCACATTTTGAGTGGTTTCCTCGTTGCTAGTCTTAGTATATCCAATACCAGTACCTACTGCAATGTAAGCAAGCCTTCTTTCTTCTTCTCTTTGTCTTCTTCTTCTTGACTTAGCATTTCCTTGATCTTTTGCTGAGGATCTGAAGTCAGAAGATAAGTGCTTAGACTGTCCAGAAGGAGTCAAAGCAGTGATAGGCTTAATATTGAGCACTTTGGTCAAAGGCAACTCATCATCATCATCATTGTCAGTTTCGTACATGATGTGAGCTTCTCAACAAGTTTCAAAAGTGTCAGCAGCAGTTCTCATCTTCTTTGCTGCAGGTGCTGAGCGTCTCTCAATTTCAGTCTCAGATCTTTTCTAAGAGCTGGTTGATACTTTTTCAGTATCAAGTGGAGGATTCGTCAATTTCAGCACCGGGGGAGGAGAAGTAGGAGGTAATTGCTTTTTACCCTTCTTTGATTTCTTTTGTTTTTCTTCCCCCTTAGACATGGATTGTTTGTCAGCGAAGACTTTGGTAGAAAATTATTCATTACAAAAGTCGGTAAGAGTCTTTAGCCCATTAAAATACAATATCAGCTCTTGCTGACCTTTGTTAAGTGTAGACATCGTGTGTCTAACTTCATCCATATCTCTAGTCAATCTTTCAATGATGGCATCTTTTTCTTCAAGGTCCTTTTGTGCCTTTTTGAATGCATTTTTAGCAACTCTCATTGTTTGGACTGAAGATGCATCATTGGTTTTGTGCTGTGTATTGACATCAGCCTGAGCCAAAGTAAGACTTGTTGTCCTTGTCAGCAGGACTTTCAAGATCTTTTCAATGTTTAGAGGCTCTTCAGCAAGTAGTGTTGCATCCTCATCAGTGCATTGTTTGTGAACTTGTAGTAGTGCATTAATTCTTGGTGTCACACTGTCCACATTTGGAAATGGTACAAGTGTGGGAGCAACTAAATGAGCCTTTAATTCAGTGGTGAACTGATCTTCAGCATGTGCAGTTTCATGCGTTTCATGGTCATCGTCTGAAGATTCAGTATGATGGAGTGCATTAGGAGTTTCAGCATGAGCCACTACATTAGTTTCAGTAGGGTCAACTAGTTCATCAACAACATTAAATCCAACATTGTCTCCATCAGAATCAGAGAAGCCAGAGGAACTATCAGCAGCATCCTCCATGCATGCTAGCTTTTCTCTGTCAGCCACTTCTTATTGTTGGTCTGGATGAGTGGTTGCTGAATGCAACGCTTGTGACTCATCAACTGGAGTTTCACCAGTAGTAGGAGGTGGAAGTGAAGTTTGTTTTGTATCTTTTATTCCAGAAGACTGAGCAATCTCAAAATGTTGAGTCTCTGGAACATTTATCATAAGGCTGTTCTGAATAGCCTTTTTGACATCTTCAGCTTCCTCCTTATCAAGGTTTTCAGTAGTAACCTTGATAATAGCTTGTGCAGCTAACTCATCATCAGCAAGCTTCTTTTTTCCTTTGGCAATTTCAGCAAGCTTCTGAGCAATTTCAGCATCAACAACTTCTTCAGTTGTTGGTTTTTCAGAATTCTCTACAACTTGTTCAGTTGTAGGAATTTCAATTGTCTCAACAGCAGTATCAGTTGTTGGTTTCTCAGTAGCAGTGGGAGTGGTTTCTTTAGGGTTGCTAGGAGGTGGTTGCTCAGCATCATGCTTTTCAGCATGTGCTTGATCAGGCTGATCTTGAGCCTTAGTTATCTCTCCACCAGCATTGGGACTAGGACCTTGGGTATCATCATCGTCGTCCTTTGATTCCTTAGAATAATCAGGATCATTCTCACCACTGGAGTCCTCATCCTCTTCTTTTTCTTCATCATTTCCCTCATCATCACTAAGGATGACTATGGGAATAGATTTGTACAAAGTTGTACTACTCACATCCTTTTCTTCAGTGATTACTTATGGATCAGCTACTGCAGGAACAAAGTTGTTCTTCAGAAGTTCAGCTTGGTCATTGAGACTAGCTTCTTTGAACTTTTTCTTGAGCATCTTGCTGACGGTATCGAGTAGTTTGCTGTCCATTTGCTCAGCAAACGTAACATGATCCATTGGCATCACGGAATAAATGAAAGCTTCCAGATTAAGTAATGGTTTCTTCTTCTTATCATTGATGAGAAGAGGGAAGAGTTCAGCAAAGTCCATTGATCTGTACTTTTGCCAGGTGCTGAAAGATTTCACAACCTTGGACAAATTAGTCTTTTTGAACTGTTTGTACATGTATGCTGAACTTTCTTGAGGAGAGAGAATCTCTACATCAGGCAGAGATTTCTCCAAGTGAGCATGTAAGAGATTATGTTTATTGTTAGTACAGGTTTGCGAATTGATTATAGAATTAGAGTCTTTTACTGATAAATGAGCTACCTGCTGAGAAGAAGCAGGCTCATTTTGCACAATTGGTTGTGTTGTCTCTATAATCATTTCTTCAGGACCTTGAGTAGCATCCTGATTTGCAAGTTCATGTAATAATAACACATGAGATACAAGTACTAAGTTATGAAACTTAGTTAATTTATCAAAAACAAGTTCTACCTGCTGAACATGAGGGATTGGTTCTGATACAAAAGCTTCAGCATGCTTCTTGCTTGTATCCATCTCTTTAGAAGTCTGAAAAGAATTTGAATTAGCTAAGGACAATAAATCAAAAGATAATGAGAAGGACAGATTATTTGAATCAACTACCTGCTGAGGTTCACCAGTATTAGATTCGATCCTTGCTGAAGTATCAGCTTCTTCATCATTTCTTTGGATCTCTTCCTCAGCAGACTTCTTAGTTTGCTCTAGTTGAGATGCTTGTTCTGCATTCTCCCTTGTTTCAGAGGAAACAAATTGAGCAGAAGAACTTTGACCGTTGAGCTCTTTTTCAGTCATGAACAATGCCACATAGACATCTGATCTCTCTTGCACTTCTTGATCCATATCTACTTGTAGATATTTGAGTACGTCTTGTACTTGTTGGTCAGGATCTATGAAGGCTGCCTCATTCATTTCATCCTCAGAAGCTTTGTGTGCGTCGTCGGATGGTCCTTCTAGATGAGTGTCAGCAAGCACACTCTCTTTCTCAGTTGATGTTTCAGCAACATCGTTTTCAAGAATGGTTGCGCTTTCAGCAACAATCAACTTTTCTTTTGTTGCTGCTTCAGCAACCTTTAACCAATCTGCTCCCACATCACTTTGTGGAGCCATTGTTACCTCATAAAGAGGAGGAACTTGTAGTTCCTAAGTGTTTGCTGACTCAGTATCATCTTTGTCTTCAGCAGGGTTTGCATTTCCACTGCTTGGAAGAGCTTTTTCAGCTGCATCACCAGATTGCCTTTTCCTTGCCCTTTTAGTGAGCTTTTGGTCCTCTGGTGTGTCAGGAATTTCTTCAGAAGATGAGTGATTATCTACTGAAGGGACTGGGGATACTTGCTTTCTAGCAGTCTTCTTGGTTCTCTTAGCCTTAGTCTTTCCCGTTTTAACAACTGCAGCTAAGACATCAGTTGTCTGATCAACAACACTTTCAGCTGTGACTGGCGCTGCGCTTTCAGCAGTCTTCTTTGTAAGTCGGCGTAGTCGCAGTAGGGACTGAAGAAGAGGTATCAATCTCCTTATTTTCAGCAACCTCATCTTGATGAGTTGGACTCTGCGCTGAAGAAGTTGCTTTCTCAGCAACCTTCTTTTTCTTGGAGGTCTTACTAATATTAGCAGGGGGTGATGTATTAGCAAGAGGAGCCTTTGTAGAGGTTTTCCTCTTTCTTGAGCCAACTACTGAGTGTGCAGGTGCAGGAATAGCTTGAGCTTTCTTAGCTTTCTGTTCAGTGGTATGCTTTCCCAGCATCCACATGGATTCTATAGGGAGATTGTTCAGTCCTATTTGGTCTATTCCACCGACTTGAGAGTCTACTACTCTAATAAAAAAGAGGCACACTAATTTGAGTGATTCAATTAGGTGTTTTCTCTTGACATCCACTCTGCTGAACTTTGCAGGTGCTTCTACCCCATTGATTGTTTCAGGATTTCTAACTTCAGCATAGAAGTTAGAGAGGGTCTCTGTATCATCAGTCACCTCTTCAAATTCTCCGGTGACTGGAAGCTCAAAGTGAGCTGCAATGTCAGTCCATCTCAGGACGACTTGCTTTGACTGAACACTAGTGGTAATCACTTTTTCAGTGATACCATTTGTAGTGACAGTGTTTACAACTGCATTGTTGTAAACCTCAAGCACATTAATGGTGCTCAAGCAAGTAGGTGTGGCACTGATGAATTTCATCAGTCCATTTCTTTCCAACAAATCCACCGCTTCTTGTATGACGTTTCCTTTTTTCGAGAGAACATTCATATGCTCTCTTACGACAGAAGCACCCCATTGCATCTTACCTTTACACATTTCAGTGTCTAGATAAGTTCCATCCATGGGAGATTGTGAAAGTCTGTTGTTCACAATTGTAGGTGCTTGTTGTGTTGCAGCAGGTGCAGAAGAGGAACTTTTTGATTTTTTGGGCTTGGAAGTTTTGGGTCTTTTGGGGCAGAGCTAGATGATCTTTTGGGAACCATCTTCACTTATATATAAAGGGACAAAGAAATTGGAACAGTAAACTTATGCAAAAGCAAGTTTTGACCGAAGAGTTGCAGAAAAACACAGAGGTTTGTTTGTGCTTGAAATGACAAAGTTTTTGTCGGAGTCTGTAAAAGTTTTTTTCTTATGAGCAGACTCCTCTTTATATAGTACTCTGTTGTTTGAGAGTCTTAATTGATTTAAGATCTCAGCAAGGTAAAAACAGAGATACAATTGTTTGGAAGGTGCACGCGTAATAAATGCATAGTGGCCCACTAGCGAGTAACTGTCAGATCGTGTCAATTCTCATAAAATGTACCGTTGGATAAGAATCTTGCTTGAAATCAACGAACCAGATTAACTAATAAGCACTCAATGCATTTTTAGTTTATCTGTGCCAAAGACATCACATTAATTACTTCTTTTTAATCAAGGGATCATAAAATCAATCAAACATTTTATCAAAATGTATCCAAAATGCTTTTGATCTTTGTGTTTGCTGAATTTCCCCCTTAATTAATTATCTCGTTTCTTTTTATAAACATTTGTATTTCTGAGTTCCTGTCTCAGCAAATACATCTTTTGATTGAGATAATAAAGTGTAATTATGCGAAGGGCGAGTATGCATTTACTTTGTTGAGTTCTTGTCTTAGTTCCTTCCAAGATTGTTTGAATGCCTGTTTCAGCAATCTTTGATTTCTTTTTAATACTGAGTGCCCGTTTCAGTATTAAGCAAACAAGTTTCCTTAACAAATATTAGTTTGCAAAAATTCCTTTGTTTGCTGAATGCCTGTTTCAGCAAACTTTAGTAATCAGCTGAATCTTTTAATAACATCAATGATTATATCTCGTGCTGAATTACTATTTATTGGGGGTATACTACAAGTTTTATATCAAGTAGATTTATTCCTTGCTGAATGCCCGTTTCATCAACCTTGTAGTATGTTTCAAAGATATATTAGGCAAGTTCCAATAACCCAAGTTTGTACCACAGGATTGAGAACCTATTATCAGGCAGTGGCTTGGTAAAGATGTCAGCAAGATGATCATCAGTACCTACCTGAATTACCTCAATATCTCATTTATCAACATGGTCTCTTATGAAGTGATGTCTAATATCAATGTGCGTAGTTCTTGAATGGAACTTTGGATTTTGCGTGATAGCAATAGCACTTGTATTATCAAAGAAGATTGGAGTCTTCTTTTCAAAGATACCATAATCCCTTAATTGTTGCTGAATCCATAGGATTTGAGCAGTGCAACAACCAACTGCAATATATTCAGATTCTGTGAAAGAATTTGCCGCACAAGTTTGCTTCTTACTGAACCATGAAATTAGTCTTGTTCCTAGGAACTAACAAGTTCTAGAGGTACTCTTTCTGTCAAGTGTAGAGCCTCCATGATCAGCATCTGAGTAGCCAACCAGTGACAAATCAGAATCTTTTGGATACCACAATCCAATATTGACAGTACCTTTGACATATTTCAGTATTTTAATAGCTTTCTTGTAGTGTGATTCTCTAGGATCAAATTGAAATCTTGCACACACACAAACAACATAGTGAACGTCAGGTCTTCTTGCTGTTAAATACAACAACGAACAAACGAGCTTCTTATACTTGTGTTCATCAATACATTTGTCTGTTTTAGTATAGCCCATTTTGGTACCAACACTCATAGGGATCTTTTCAGGTTTTTCATCTTCTTTGATCCTGAATTTTATGAGCATTTCCTTTGCATACTTTGCTTGATTTATGAATATTCCATCTTTGAGATGCTTGACTTGCAATCCTAGGAAATAATTCAATTTTCCCATCATACTCATTTCAAACTTGTTTGTCATGAGTTTGGCAAAACTCATCACAAAGTTGCTTGTCTTTAGAACCAAATATTATGTCATCCACATAAATCTGGACTAAAAGTAATTTACAATCATGATTTATGGTAAACAAGGTTTTATCAACCTCACCATTCTTGAAACCATTGTCCAGCAAGAACCTTGCTAAGGTGTCATACCAAGCTCTTGGTGCTTGCTTTAGACCATATACAGCTTTCTGAAACTTGTATACCATCTTGATTTCTGAAGGAAGTTCAAAGCCAGGGGGTTGTTCTAGATAGATTTTTTCAGCAAGTTCACCATTTAAAAATGCACTTTTAACATCCATTTGGTAAACTATAAAGTCGTTATGAGCAGCAAAGGCCAAGAAAAATCTAATTGCATCCAATCTTGCAACTGGTGCATAAGACTCATCATAGCCCAATCCTTCAGTCTGACAGTAACCTTGAGCAATTAAACGTGCTTTATTCCTTGTTACTTCACCAGACTCACCAGCTTGTTTCTGAATACCCACTTAGTACCAATTGCTTTCTTTCCTTCAGCAAGGGGTACAAGTTTCCAGACTTTGTTCCTTTCAAATTGATCCAGTTCTTCTTGCATTTCTTTGATCCATTCAGAATGCTTTAAAGCTTCTTCTATGGTTTTAGGTTCAATTTCAGATACAAAACAAGAGAACAGTGCTTCTACTTCAACTACCATTGCTTCTTCAGCAACGTATTTGTTAGTAGAAACTTTGGATCTAGTCACTTGGCGTTTGTCAATATCACCAATCATATCCTTAGAGGGATGATCTCTAATCCAAATATTAACGCGTTTGCTCTTTGGATCTTGACATGTATGCATTTCAGCATGTGACTCTTCATTACGTACTTGTTCAATACCATTGGTTTCAAGTTGTGTCTCTACTAATATAGGTTCATCAGCAACTACTTGTTCACCATTGCTTGTTTGAGGTAACTCTTCAGTAGGCACAGGAAGTTGCATTGTGTCAGCAACATCTGGAGCAACTGCATCTTTAGCCGGGAATTCCTTATCATGAACTATATTTATCTTGACTTGACTTTGTGATGGCATGTCATTGTCAGAATCATCATTAAGTTCAGTGATCTTGACATTTAAAGCTTTAGGTTCAGTTCTTTGCTCGTGTATGAGTAGCTTTTTCATACATTCAAATATTTCTTCTTCAACAGGAACTCCTTGTTTCTTTTCATAGAATACAACATGCACAGATTCTTCAATCTTTTGTGCCTTTTTGTTGCAAACTTTATAAGCTTTGCTATGCAAGGAGTAACCAAGAAATATCGCTTCATCTGCCTTTGGTTGAAATGTTCTTAGATATTTTCTACCATTGTTAAGAACAAAACATTTGCAACCAAATACTCTTAGATGAGTAATGTAAGGAGGTCTTCCAACAAATATCTCATAGGGAGTTTTGTTATACTCCTTAGTTATCAAACATCTATTTTGAGTATAGCAAGCAGTGTTAATCGCTTCAACCCAATAAACTTCACTTATTTCAGTGTCTACAAGCATGGTTCTAGCTGCTTCCTTAAGGGTACGATTCTTCCTTTCAGCAACACCATTTTGTTGAGGTGTCTTTACTGAGGATAACTGATGTTTTATGCCTTTAGAAGTGCAATACTCAATTATGTGTTGGTTTACAAACTCAGTACCATGGTCTGTTCTGATGATTTTTACCTTGTCATTTTTCATGACTTCAAGCTTCTTCATCAAGTTAGGTATTTCAATCCTTGTTTCAGACTTTTGTTTGATGAAAATTACCCAAGTGAATCTTGAATAATCATCCACCACTACCAGACCATATTTCTTGCCAGCATAGCTTGTTGAAGAAGATTCGAGCAAGTCCATGTGCAAGATTTGTAAAGGTTTTATAATTGACGGTACTGCCTTGTTCTTAAAAGAGGCCTTGGTTTGCGTACCCTGCTGACATGCAGTGCAAGAACCATCCTTCTTTTAAGTGACCTTAGGTAATCCAACTACAAGTGCCTTTTTAGACAGCTACTCATGTTAGTAAATGTGAGAAAATTTGCCTCAAAGGCTAAGCAGCGGAAGTTTAAATTTTTTTATTTCTCACTAAACCGATATGACTATATCACGTTTATTATTGACAGAAGAAGATTACTTATGTGTCTTCCAGCAGAGATGCAAATTCACCACCTATCTGTTCGTCAATCTCCAGACAGAGCCTTGCAATTTCTTCGTCTGGTAACTGGATCTCTTCCTCTTCTTCAAAGAAATCTCCTTCAATGGAATCTCCAAGATGGCTCATCAACAGGCTTGATTGTTTCCTTCGACCTCGGTATCCACGGGCAGTGTTTTCTACCAAGAACGCTAGGAGGTTCTTCTGTATATTTTGATCTTCTAGAGAGAAAATGAGTTTCTGACTATCAGAGAATATTTTCTACGTATGAGGTGAATAAAAGACTTATTTTCTTTCTTTTTTGATTTAGTCAGTAAGTTGGTTCAAAAAATCACGTATGATTTTTACCAAGTAAATCTAATTGACTAGGAGACTTCAAAAGTCATCAACTAACCAACAAACAGATCAATCATCAGATATATATCAGTCAAAGATAAATAAATAAGAGAGAGAAACATGTGGGAACAGCTGAAAAGCTATCCCAAAATTTCCGTATGGCGCGTGCAATGCACGCGATTGGACGCGCCATTTAACAATTCACTGGCACGCGCCAGGCTGAAGCAGCAGCTGGGCCATCCGGCCCAGCTACAGCTTCAACATCGCTGGGCCTCTTTGGCCCAGCTTATCTTCCTTAATTGGATTTCAATCCAATTCCGTCCAAGTGCATAAGTTTTCAATTAATTAATTAAATCCAATTTAAATCAATTAATTATATTTCTAAAATATATTCCACATATAATAAATTAATATTAATCTAATTAATAATAATTCCATTATGTTTATGTATAATAATTTAATATTAATCAAATTAATATTTAATCCAATATACATAGCTCGTTTGTAGAAACACCACCTTGAAGTGTGACCCATAAGGCCTTGCATATTAAGCAACAATCTAATTAAGATCATAATAAATTCTTAGACAATTTATCAGACAATATTAATATGCAAGGAACGTTCGCGAGGTCGCGAGGAAAAGCGAACCACCTGCAGCGTAGAGTACTTTGATGATACGGTCCCTTCATATATGAATACTCGAATGAGTCTAGAATATGGTTATGTGACTATTCCAATAACTTCATTCATTGTCTCTCAATCTTATTAGTCGATCTATGAATTATGTCCAAACACCATTTTGACATATTCACATACGGTGGCCACCGGTTTTGTGATCGCGCTAAATATGAGAAGTGAGTATTCTCTCCTTGTATCTATTACGGAGGAATGAATCCTATCTTGGCCCAATCACTCACACCATATGCTTCCTAATGTACCCAACACATGTCGTATCTACCATACTTTAAGAGTGCAAGCGTTGCGCATGGTCAAAGTACATTATTCCACATATGATGTAGTATTGGCCTCAAGTCTAAAGATTACTAACATCACCCTACACACCGATACTACCATATACACTTAAATAGCTTTACCAAATGGTTTCTCGGTTGGGTATATGCCAACACTCTCCAAAGTGTTCATATGTTCATTATGAATAACCAAGTTCATTCGTAGCAGTGAGACCTACTACATCCTCGAATGATCTAATGCAACATATGCTAGCTTCAATCGCATCATTGATATCCCGTATCTCAATGACCTTCAGCTAGTGGCTTATTTTAGGACTTAATTATTGACACACAAGCTCCCACTAACTTGGTGATTACCTTAAGTCCTTGGAAACATTTTATTGAATGATTCAAACAACCAAATAATATATTCATAAAATGTAATGCCAATTGTATTTAATAATGTATAAATAAATGAACATAAATAAATAACAATAACTGAATGTGATCAAGTACATATCGTCCCTATCGTAGGTTGTCTCTAGGACATATATACTTTCAATTCAGCGTCTTGAAGTTTAGGTGACTAGTTCTTTTATGCCATAACCATGCATTTTCAGCAAGGCCTTCGTGATCTGAGATCAGACATTTTTCGATGATTGCTGAAGACCAATCTACAGTGTATAGACCTCCTGATTTTCTAGCAACCATGATTACCTTCTTTGTCTCAAAGTCAATAAGTTTGCATTCATCACTTTTGATTTTGATGAAGTAACCTTTGTCAGCAAACTGACTCATGCTGAACAGGTTGAACTTAAGATTTTTGACATAAAGAACTCCTGTTATGGTAATGCATCCTAAGTTCACGTCACCAAAACCTTTAGTAGATGCAAAGCCTCCACTTGCAAATTTTATTGTTGGACCTCCAGGCCACCGTCTGTAGTTTATAAGATTTGTTTTGTCACCCGTTGATGAACCGGAGTTTGTCAGACTCAATTAATCAAATAAATTTGTTTTTAGCCAAAGGCAATTCACTTCTACAACGAAAATCGTAGTGTAGCAGTAAAATAACCTCGAGTGTCGATCTCTAAGGACTATAACTTGCTTTATCTAATTTAACTTAAACTATAAACTCAACAAACGACTTAGCACAGATTTTCTTATCAATAATAATGGAAGTTAGTGATAGTATGATCGTTCAAAGCATCAGGTTAATAATCATGCATGAAGTCCTCGATCGTTTTGCATAGAAATCTAAGATCATGAATTGTCCAATGTGTTCCGTTCAATTCAACACTACGAAGATAGAGGGCTTAGATAGATCAAAGAAATAAAGCAATAACTCAAGTCTGATTCGCGTTACAACCATTATGCATAATTAAGAACCCTAGCTAAGAAATCACATACTATCACTAACGATAGATTTAGCTACTCATAGAAGACATGCAATCAACAGAAATCAAAGAAAGATTGAATGAAAACATGTTGAAAGATATAAATAAAAGTAGAAAAATCGTGAGATACAATGTTACCGACGAAGGTTGTCAATCTCCGAAGAATTGCGAACTCACAAGCAAGAATTGATAAACAACGAGGTCCAATTGCTATGCTTAATCCTCCAAATTGATAAGAAAAATAGTCTCCTATGCTAAGAATACCCAGAACAGGCTCTGAAGAATTCGTATCTAAAACTAATGTGAAAAGGTATGCAAAAAGGTCTGAATAACATAGAGAATGGAGCAACTATATATAGTGTTCGGAAAAGGTGGGGCGAATCGCCCCAGACGCCTGGCATGGGGCGAACCGTCCCACATCCCAGGCGAATGGCCCGGGAGCTCCAGTGGCGGTGGACGCGTTTTTGGTCTTCTTTTCCTTTTCGGACTCGGATTTTTGCCTTCTAGTGATCTTTAAGCTTGGAAACTCGACCCCTAGACCTCAAATCTCGCCCGGAACCTTCTAGATACACCACGGATGACCACGAAACACCGAATCTTCGTTCTCTTCAACATAATTGCCCATAAAAACATGTTTTTCACGTAAAACCTGAAAAACACAAACTAAAGGGAAACGTGACACTATTCTAATAAAATGCACTAATATATAGCTAAATTAACATAGAGGATAGCTAAATAGGTGGAAAAAAGACTCGAATGAAAGTGTAAAATACACGTTCATCACCCATCATGTGCTTCCCGCAGCCACTGTCAAAGTGCCAAATAGGATTGGTTGTCTCGGTGGCTGAAGTCTGCACAATCAAGAGTAAACAAGTCAATTATCCAAAATAGGAAATTCATTAACATGTTTAATGAAACGACCAGTGGAAACCCAAGCCTCAGATTTTTCAATCTTTACTTGTTTTCTTCTTGTTGAGGAGCTAGATGTCTTAGGGCCAAAAGACTTTTGATTTT
Source organism: Plantago ovata (assembly GCA_028274465.1). Classification (NCBI taxonomy): domain Eukaryota; kingdom Viridiplantae; phylum Streptophyta; class Magnoliopsida; order Lamiales; family Plantaginaceae; genus Plantago; species Plantago ovata. Next base: position 55,241,613 of record CM051457.1, read on the forward strand.
TACTAGTCAAGTCCACTTTCAAATGTGGTGTCTTGTTTGGTTTTCCCTTTTGCTGAACATACTTTTCAGTAAGTTCTTTTCTAGCAAGATTTCTTCTAGCCCAAGCATTTTGAGTATTGTCATTACTCTTAGGCTTTGATTTGTTCATCTCCTTGAAGTATTTTTGCTGACTTTTCTTATACTCATGGAAAAGTTGGTTTTTCTTGTTTTTGTAACCAAGTCCACTTCTCGGAGTATGCCGAGTCTTTGTCTCATCAACCTTACTTTATTCAGGTTTGTCAGCAAAGGTCTTCTGATTACTTTTGTTAGTAATCTTGCCTTTAGACTTAACAGGTTGCTTTTCAGCAACTTGTTTGGCGGAATGCTTTTCAGCATCCTTTTTCTGATTAGATTGCTTTTCAACAACCTGTTTACCTTTTGAAGTCTTATTACTTTGAGTAGCAACAGGGGGCTTCTTGTTCATAGGTACTTGATTGCATGTTTCAGCAACCTTAGATTGACAAATTTGATAGAGTTCTGGTTGAACACTATCAGTAGCACGAACAAAGGTTATTGGTGATTTGTCTTTACTCAAGAGTATCACGTCATCACCTTCATAAGTGGCACCTAAACCTTCCTTCTGAGATGCATCTCTCATATAAGAGTTTAGTTCTATCAAAGAGTTACTAGCATTCGCATAAGATTTGAAATTTACTTTCATCTTTTTCAGCTCTTGTATTTCAGCAAGTAACTTCAGAATTGAAGATTGATATTCTTTCAATTATGTTGACATTTGAGTGTTTTTCTCTGTGGCTTCAACAAGTAGTTTCCTAAGATACAATATTTCAGCATCTTTTCGTTCTGTTTCATCTTTCAGCAATACGTACTTTTCAGTAGTTTGCTTGGTTAGAGATTCAGCATTATGTAGTTTCTCTTGATGTTTTCTCAGAGTTTTCTCAAATCTTTCTATTTCTCCTTGTATCTTTTCAAGATAAATTTCATTTTCATCATCTGATTCTGAGTCAGTGTTAGGAGAAATTACATGATCCGCCATATGACAGAATTTCATGTTTGACACGTCTGGAAATGCTTCCATAGCGATTACAAATACTTCTTTTCCAAATTCAACATCTATGGTTGATTCTTCTTCAGTGTCTGAATCTTCTTCTTCACTTTTTTCAGTGCTAGTATCTATGCATAAAGCAATAGTCTTAGCTTGAAGCTTCTTCTTTTCTTCAGCAATCATGGCCTTTTTGAACTTGTTTCTTTTGTCAGCACTCTTGCCTTTCAGCAAGGGAGACTTGGCCTTGAATTGACCGGGTTTCTTACAGTAGAAACAAATATCATTTCCTATTGTTGGTTCCTCAGAGGAAGAAGTGGGCTGAGCTTGCTAATTCAGCGAGCTAGCATCTGTCTTGTATTTGTAGTAGTTATTGCCAAGATGCTTTTTCAGCTTCTCCTTTGCTTTTCTTCTTTCAAACTCTTTGCTGATAAATTTTCTCATATTTTTAACAGCCAAGGAACTTTCATCAGCAGGATCTTTTTCATCCTTCTTTTCAGAAGATGAAGCCTTAGCAGCAAGAGCAATGTTCTGCGATTTTTCAGCAGACACATTTTCTCTTTGCTTTGTCTCATAGTTTACAGCAGCAAGGTGAGAGAACAACTCTGTTGGATGATATTAGGCATTCCTTGATTATAATAGAAGTTCTGAGTGTGGATCCATTCTTGATTCAAACTTCTGATGATGGTTTACACCTTCTCAGAATCTGAATAGAAGTTTCCAGCACCTAAGGCAGCCATTTCACTCACAAGAATTGTGAACCTGAAATCCAAGTCTTCCAGTGACTCAGCAGTACCTTGTTTACAGTTTTGAAACTTTAACTTCAGGACTTCGAGTTTGTCTTCCTTAGCAATCTTTGCACCCCACAGTTTGCATTGTATGGTGTCAGGAGTAGACCGGATAATGATGTTTCTTGCTTGGCCATCAAGACGAAATCTTTTGGCTTCATCAGAAGTCCATTCCTCTCTAGGTTTTGGTATGACTTTCACCTAAAATAGTTTCGTTTCCACCGGTATCTGTGGTTTTATGAGGAAAGCTTCTTTCAAGTTTAGTGATCTTGATTGGGCCATCGTTTATGACAGTCACCATCTCATCACTAATGGCCTCAAGATGTAACATCATGTTGTTTCGCCATTTGTCATAGTTTTCCAGCTTCAGCAATGGAGCGTCTCCTAAAGACATCCTGAAAAAGGCAACAAACTACAAACCTTGATCAAGTGTGAGTGATTTACAGAAAGCACTTAAAAGGGATCTAGGTTCAGTGCAGAAGGAATGAACCTCCTGCTCTGATACCACTTGTTGGTCCCTTTAGACAACAAGTAGAGACTAGAGGGGGGGTGAATAGTCTCTACAGCTTTTTCGTCGTCTAAAACTTTCTCAGCAAGATGCTTTTACTCTACAGTAAAGAGTTTATGCTGATACTTAATACAAATTTCTTAGCAAGGTACTTAATACTTGTTCAGTAGTAAGTTTTGTTAATACTTAAATAATCAGATAGCGGAAGCCTTTCGAAATTAAGTGCTTTTGTTAAAACAACAACTCAGAAGGTTAAGCAAAACAAATTTAAATCAAGTCTGCTGAATAAAAGCTTTTTGCGAGAATCTGCAGAAACTAAAATAAAGCTTTGCTGAAATGTAAATGCAGTAAGTAAATCACACAAACACTTTATAGTGGTATCTGAGGGTGGCGTAATCCCTCAACTAGTCCACTTTGTCCTTGCTAGGACTGAATTCACTAAGATAGATGATGAGGTTCCTTACAACACCTAATCTACTAGAATTCCAGAAACCAAAGCACCATTGCTTTGTTTCCAACCTATCCAGATAACTAAAACCTTGTTTTCCACCAAACTTGGGATACTTATCAGCAAGTCCTTACTTGATTAGTTCCCCCTGAATTTCACGCCTATAAAAGGGTGTTTTATCCGTTAGAGAGGTTTTGGGTGAAGATCACAGTGAGATTATCTTTTCAGCTAATGCCAAGTAATCTAAAGAAACTCAACTGAATAACTTTTCAGTTATAAGTATATTGTTTCTGGGTATCAAGACTATTTCTTGTTCAGGAGAAAGAACACCTAACCAATTTCTTAGCCAAAGTTCTACTTCTTCACAAGTAGTTTTTGTTTCAAGCTTAAGTCTTGGGTCGGATCTTTAGACAGTAGTGAGCTTAAGAAAGATGTGAGTTTGAAAGCACAAGTGAGTGTAAGATCACGTTGTTGACATACTATCTTTCACTGCCTAAGGGTCTCTATTTATAGTGATTTTTTGGTACCGTTTGAATTTTAAAATTCTAAGTCGGAACCAAAAATGTCAGTATCTTGCTACGAAGGTACTGTCAGCAGTGTGTTCAACTTTTCAGAAGGGCATGTTTTTCATTTAATGCTCTTTGACCTTTTTCAACCTTTGAAACTTGGTGCACAAATGTAAGTACTAGTTCAGCAAGTAAGGTCACATGTAGTTACTTTGGTACGTTGTATCAGCTCAGCAGACTCAAGTTTTACACTTGTGTTTTCTGCTTTACTGAAATCTGTACTTTAGTTTACTTTAATATGTGCCTTATATAGATACCAAATCTCAACAAACTTCAAGTCTTCTTGTCTTCAAATCTTCAAGTCATCAAGTCTTCAAGTCTTCTGAGTGGTTCTTATACTTCAATAGATTGTTTCAGCAAACAACGTACATCATCAGCAAACAGAAGAACCTATCTAGTACCTATACTAAGTCTTCAGCAAATGTTCATCTTTTACAATGTACTTAAAAATTCTAATTTCCTAACGACCTTAAGAGTACTAATCACTGGACTGTTCTTAATTTAGCATGGTAATCTATTCATCAAAATTACAAGTTTCCTAACAGTTTTCGTTCCGTACCTGCACAGTTAGTGATCTTGAAGAATAATTCAAAATAAATTCCCTTGTAGATTCATACCAAGGCATGAGCACCACGTTATCCAACATCACCCATTCATTTGAAAGAAAATACGGTCAGAGTTACCCCTAGGGTACGCAGCGGAATTTCAAAATTTTTTTAACATGCAGGTTAATTGATCATGTATATACCGTATATATTAAACACGTCAATTAGAAGACTTACAATACTCCAAAAGAAGGAACAGGTACCAAGTCTTCGTAATAGTCCGGTGTATCTTCTTCTTCGTCGAAGTCGAAGATATCTGCAATACTTTGATTATCTGCAAGACAATAAAAGTTAGTTTCCAGCTCCTTGAACCTCAACCTTGTATCCACGGATGAACAGCTTACCGGAAAGAATGCTAGGATATTCTTTATGTGGCCAAGAAGATGGGGCGGCGTTTTCCTCCGGTAGGTGGCGCGCGCGTGGCTTAGGTGAGGTAGGGGAGAGCTTTTATTTTCTCTAAGAAAACTAACTGTATGTCTGTGTATTGAACTGTGTCAAAAGCTCTCTAATAGTCTACTATATATAGTAGTCAATAGAAGCCTAATGAATAATCAATTAGACTTCATAAAGGAATAAGAATCTAATTCTTATCGCACTAGGAAACCAATTCAAGTCTAGATTCATTCCCAATCAAGTTAGAACTCAATCAGGAAAATCTAACTTATCCCTTGGACTTCTAATAGAGGAAGGAGTCGAACTCCTTCCCCTACTCCATCTGGCGCGCGCGCTTCCCAAGGGTGATAGGTGGGTCCCGATTTTGGGACGCACTTATAGTTCTAATGCAATTCAAATTCCAAGTAGATTTTGCCCATGTGCATATATTAATTCTAAATTAACATATCCTTTCAAATCAAACCTCTATTATATTTCTAAAATATAATCTTTAATTGTATTTACATAAAATACAATTAATCAACCAATTCAATTAATAACTCCAAATCATTAATTGAGCCACAAATTATTATAATTAATTCCAAATCAATTATAATTCATCAATCACAATTAATTCCAAATTAATTGCGATTCCATCTTCAAGGATATTCGGATAAGCTGAATCATCACATAGTGTGACCCATAGGGCCTCATTGTATTAAGCAAGTCTTAGACTAGGAAAAATGGAATTCCTAGACGGTTCCATTTGCAATATTAATACATGAGGACGTTTGAGAGGTTTCTCAAAGCAAACCCTTTCGTTGTGAAGTCTGTTGCGCTCAACGCGGCGATGGTAACGTCCCTTCATCTGACTGACTCGAATGCATCTAGGATCGATGAAGTGTCTATCCCAATAATACATCCACGGGCGTCTTCAGTGAGTTGCATGGTGAATCCAATATCTATTATGACTATCATAATAATATTGATACGCTGGCCAGCGATTTTACCAATCACAATTATGAACGACTATGAGCAGTGCTCTCCTGTGCTACACATGAGAGATGAATCCTTCACAGAATCACTTATCATCCCCATTCGTATGTAGCCATAATCCTGGATCGTGTCTTGGGTCAACTGCTTATTCAGAGCTGACATCGACGGGTCCACCAAGGATATGGGGCAACAAATGTGATGATAAAGTCCTGTAAGTCCAAAGGACGACTGGCATCACTTCGACAACTTACCGGTTCCCATAGACACTTCGGTGTAGAGTATACATCGATGGGAGTGTCCGGTGGGTACTTCAATTGTTCGGTAATCACCCTTCGAACAACTATGCGCAGTTATGGGAACGTTTCTTGACTGTCCAACAATCCGTTCCGTGGCCGTGGGATCGGCTCACACTTGCTCCAACAAGTATAACCTCCACACATACTAGTCTCAGCTGGTTCATTCAGACCCCTAAACCCGAGATGAACCTTGACTAGGGAGAGTTTGGGATAGATGATAACTCACATAGCTCCCACTATCTGTGTGATCGGTCATCTATCCGAGGGGACATGTTTAATATCAATACAGAAGGGAATAGAGATATGACATGTTGTATGCCTGGTGTAATATAAATATGAAAGCGATACTCAATAGTCAAACAACAAACATATATTATATTACGTTGACCTGTGTAATAGTACATATATGCCCTTTATAAGGGCTGCATGCCCTTAATAAAGACTGTCTCTAGGACATATATACTATCAATCTCCCACTTGGACTAGAGCCAGTCACCTTTATGCTTAATACCCAGATTAGCATAATGTCTTAAGTGGACATCCACTGATAAGACCTTGGTGAAAGGATCTGCCACGTTGTCCGTGGTAGAGACACGTTCTATACTAACTTCTCCTCTATCAATAATCTCACGTATAACGTGATACTTTCTAAGTACATGTTTGTTCTTGTTTGTAGATGTAGGCTCCTTGGCTTGAGCGACGGCGCCCGTATTGTCACAATAAATCGTTATTGGACTAGGAGCAGGAACAACCCTCAATTCCTTTAAGAACTCTGAAATCCAGACAGCTTCTTTCGATGCTTCTGATGCAGCAATGTACTTGGCTTCTGTGGATGAGTCAGCAATCGTGGCTTGCTTAGAACTCTTCCAACAGATAGCTTCTCCGTTCAATTTGAATACGTATCCTGTCTTTGACTTAAAGTCATCAGGATCTGATTCAAATCCAGCGTCGACATAACCAGACATCTTTAATTCTGGTTCTCCACCAAACACCAAGAACATTTCTTTAGTCCGTCGAAGGTACTTAAGAATGTTCTTTACAGCAGTCCAGTGAGGTACTCCTGGATTCTGTTGGTGTCGACAAGTGACACTAAGCGCATATGCCACATCGGGCCTAGTGCAATTCATTGCATACATTATAGATCCTACTGCCGAAGAATAGGACACACGACTCATTGCATTTCTTTCTTCATCAGTTTTAGGACTATCCTTAACTGATAAGACAATCCCATGCCTAGCTGGGAGAAAGCCTCTCTTTGAGTCGTCCATAATATAAGGCTTCAGTATTTTGTCGATGTAGGTGGACTGTGTCAATCCTAACATCCTCTTGGATCTATCTCTATAGATCTTTATCCCTAGGATGTAGTTCGCTTCACCCAAGTCCTTCATTGAGAAGGTACTTGATAACCAAACTTTAGTCTCTTCTAGCATAGAGACATTGTTTCCCATGATCAAAATGTCATCAACATAGATGATCATGAAAACGACTCCCTTGTCGTTGTGCCTAGTGTAGACACAGGGATCTTCCCTGCTTCTGACGAAGTCAAACGATTTGACAGCTTCATCAAAGCGGATATTCCAGCTCCTAGACGCTTGCTTTAGCCCATAGATGGGTCTTTGTAATTTGCATACAACAGTTGGTCTGGTTTTACTAATAAAACCTTCCGGTTGTACCATATAGACCTCTTCCTCAAGGTTGCCATTGAGGAAGGCAGTCTTTACATCCATCTGCCAGATCTCATAATCATAGTAGGCAGCTATTGCAAGTAGAATTCGAATAGACTTCAATTTTGCTACCGGTGAAAAGGTTTCATCGTAATCGATGCCATACCTTTGCGTGTAGCCTTTTGCCACAAGTCTAGCCTTGTGCGTTTGTACCTTGCCATCGGCATCTGTCTTTCGTTTAAAGACCCATTTGCACCCAATAGGTCTAACCCCTTGGGGCAAGTCTACCAAGCTCCAAACTTGGTTCAGGTACATGTAGTCCATTTCCAATTCCATGGCCTCTTGCCATTTGTCTGAGTCAATATCAATTATTGCCTCTTTGTAGGTCTCGGGATCTTCCCGATCTGATAAGCCGACATCAAGTTCACTGATGTCTTCTATCATAAGGCTTTGCTTCTGAGGTCCTTTTAGGATCCTCTTCGACCTACGGAGCTCGACTGGTTCTGGTGCTTTTCTTTTCTGGCTTCGTGTAACACGAACATTATCAGTGGGCACTGATGCAGCTGGTCGCGCCCCGCGACCCTGTTCCCTAGCGGGAGGCTGCTCTTGTGCAACTTGTTGCACAGGTTGATTGACAACGGGTTCTTTTGGTGTGGTTTCAACTGTTGATCTAATCACAGGACTCCCACTGACTATGACATGCCTAGAAAGTGTCATATCATTACCCTTGTCTGCTTCGAAAGCTCCCACTGAACTTGAGTCCAAATGAGAAGATTTAGAGAACTCATGTTCGCGCGTGTCAAAGTCTTGAATTTCTTCAAGTTCTATCATGTCATCTAACCTCTCTTCTTCGAGGTATTCTGCTTCTAAAAACTTGACGTTTCTAGATACTATCACGTTGTGATCTTCAGCATGATAGAATTCATAGCCTCTCGTCTGACGAGGATAGCCTATGAAATATACTTTGACACCCTTGGCATCTAACTTATCAGTGAGCATCAGTTTGACTATCGCAGGACAGCCCCAAGGTCTAAGATAGCCCAGTGAGGGCTTCTTTCCTTTCCATAACTCATACGGAGTTTTCTCCACTGATTTAGATGGTACACGGTTCAGAATGTAGATTGCAGTTTGTAGCGCATATCCCCATAGATATTTTGGAACAGTCGAGAATCCAATCATTGATCTTACCATGTCTAACAGGGTTCGATTCCTTCTCTCAGGCACACCATTTAATTGTGGTGTTCCAGGAGGGGTCCATTGCGATTGAATTCCATTCTCCTTCAAGTAGTCGATAAATTCTTCACTAAGGTATTCACCTCCTCGATCTGATCGAAGAGTGACTATCCTTAGGTTCAATTCATTCTCAACCTCATTCCTAAACTCCTTCAATTTCCCAAAGGTCTCGGATTTATTCTTCATAAGATAAATATATCCATACCTTGAGAAATCATCAGTAAAGGTAACGAAGTAAGGATAACCCCCACGCGCATGCATGGACTTTAAAAGGTCCACATACATCGGTATGTATGAGCTCTAAGCAACGAGTGGCACAAACACCTTGTCCAACAAAAGGTTTGTTCGTCATCTTACCCTTAACACATGATTTGCATGTACCATATGATTCAAAATCAAATGGTTCTAAGTAGTCCAACTTCCTTAGTCTTTGAATCCGTGTTTCATTGATATGGCCTAGCCGACAATGCCATAGATAAGATGGAGTATTCTTCCTACTTGAAGACGGTTGTTTGTTATGTATTTGAAATAAAGGTAGACTACTTTGCAAAATATATAAACCATTCACTAAGCGAGCCTTTCCATAATACTGGTCATTTAATGAAAAATAACAAGTATTATTATCAAATCGAAAGGAAAAACCCAAATTGTCCAACAATGGAATGGAAATAATATTTCTGACAATGGATGGAACAAAATAAACATTATCAAGTTCTAAACATTGTCCTGAAGGTCAATCTATCTTGCAGCGTCCAACGCGTTTGGCTTCAACTGGATTGCCGTTCCCAACATGCAAGTCGATTTCACCTTGCTTGACTAGCCTGTGATCAATTAGCCCCTGCACATTATTACAAATGTGTGAGCCACAGGCTGTATCTAATACCCAACCATTGGAGTCAAAAGTAGTCATGTTCATTTCAATAACAAACATACCTGAGCTAGAAGCCGGTGGCTTCTTAGGTTGATCTGCCCTCAGCTTAGGGCAATCTTTCTTCCAGTGGCCCTTGAGTTTGCAATAGAGACAAATCTCGATCCTAAGTCGAAACTTAGCCATCCTACGATTTCGCCCATTCTTGCCACCCCTTTTTGATGAACGCGTGGATGTCGGGTCCAACGTATCAAATAAATTTGTTATTTAGCCAAAGGCAATTCACAACTACAACGAAAACCGTAGTGTAGCAGTAGAATAACCTCGAGTGTCGATCTCTAAGGACTATAACTAGCTTTATCTAATCTAATTTAGAATATAAAACAGCAGACGGTTTAGCAAAGGTTTTTGCTAACAGATAATGGAGATTGGTGATAGTATGGTCCTTCAAAGCATAACGAGTTAATAATCATGCATAAATTCCTCGGTTTTGCATAGAGATCTTTGATCAATGAATTGTCCAGTTGTAATTATCAAACACTACGAAGATATAGATTTAGATAGGTCAAAGACCAATGAATTGTCCAATTGTGTGCAATAATTAATCAACAATACGAAGATAGAGATTTAGATAGATCAAAGAAATAAAGCAATAACTCAGAGTATAATGCGCGATATAGCCATTAGCATAATTATTAACCTTTCGCTAAGAATTCACATACTATCACCAACGAGAAGTTTAGCTACTCATAGTTGTCATGCAATCAACAGAAATCATAGAAGAAAACATGTTGAAAGATATATAAAAATAAGTAGAAAAACTGTAAGATACAATGTTACCGAAGGTTGTCAGTCTCCGAAGAATCGCGATCTTACAAGCTCCAAACTGCTATGAAAAAGTATCTCCTAAGCTATGAACCCCCAGAACAGGCTCTGGGAAGTTCCTACCTAAAACTACAGAGAAAGGTGAGAGAAAAGGTCTGGAAAAGTATGAAAAACGGAGAAAAACTGAGCAACTATATATAGGCTTCGAATTGTGTGGGGAGAAGGGCCCCACACATGGGGCGAAGGGCCCCACGTGGGTCGAAGGGCCCCACGTCCCGGGCGACTAGCCCGGGAGTATTTTTCGGCCAGAAACGCATTTTTGACGCGTTTTTGGATTTCTTCCCCTTTTCGGACTCGGTTTTTGCCTTCTAGTGACATTTTAGCCTTCAGACTCGACCCCTAGAATTCAAATCCTATCCGGAATCTTTCAGATACTCCAATTAGGCTTCTGGACACCAATTCCTTGTCTACTTTAATATAATTGCTCGGAAAACCTCGTTTTTCAACCAAAACCTGTAAAATAAAAACTAAAGGGAAATGTGACACTATTCTAATAAAATGCACTAAAATATAGCTAAATTAACATAGAGGATAGCTAAAATAGGTGAAAAAGACTCAAATGAAAGTGTAAAATACACATTCATCACTTTTCCTTTTGGGTCTACGATTGACCCTTAGGAACTCGTTGGCAATGGGTCTCTCAGCAATCAACTCTGTTGCTACCCCGACATTGGGATTCTGAATAGATTGCAATAATCTTTGCACGATCAAGATAATGGAAGCCTTAGCTTCTAGCTCCAAGCCATATCCAACAAGTTGTAAGAGAAAGTCAATCAATGACTTGACTTGTTCAGGCGACAGCTCTTCTATCCCAAGTCTTTGGATAAGCATGATCTTGATAGCTTCGAACCCTTCACACATCCTTGGAGTATCCAAGAATGAGGAGAGATATCTCACAATCTCATATGGTTCCTTGTCTCGACATGGTCCAACCATATTGTCAGACATAGCATTCAGCAACAAGTTCTTTACAAACTCGGCCCTTTCCACTGACATTTCATAATAGCAATCATAGGTTGCCGTAGTGAATTCAGTGGGAGGTGGAGGGATAGGTTCGTCCAAGACGTACTCAACCTCGTTGTACCATAGCACCTTTCGTACCTCATGGATCCAATCCACGTAGTTTGGTCCTTTTAGCTTTTGCAACTCCAAGTTGGCAATAAGCTCGGAGGACGGTATAGCCATTTTATTTTCCTAAGGAGAAATAATATAGAACGAAAATAATAAATCAACCATTGAAATACTATTTCTAAATACACAGTCAACATAACTAAACAACAAGGTCCTTTAGCTGTTTAGCTCCCACTATTTTCACATATGCTTGTCCCCAAAACAAACATACGGGTGATGTCCAACAAGTTACCGTAGTGGCCAAGATCCAAATCCATACTATGCTATACTCCAACGGGGGCTGGTCGCATAGCATAATATGACCGGTAGGACTATCCAATTGCGTCACGCAACTCTTGGGTGTTAAATCTAATTTAGCCCGATGCTCTACATATTGTACCTATCGAGGGCGCTAGATACAATATGCAGTAAGTTATAACCATATGCTTACTCTAATCTGACGATCACTGCGAGTCTGCAAGACGAGGTCGCCAATACAGGGAAACGCAATGAAAGTTCAGAATTAAAGCACCCCATGGAAAGCATCTCAGAAATACATACATATATATATTTCCGCACTTATACTGCTTGGGGCTTGTAGCTTGAGGGTAGTTATCAGTCATCTACAAACAAATAAGGGCGCCGCCTACACATCATGCATGAGCGGTCTACACGTAATGGATGTCGCCTATCCATTCTAGTTCTAAACGCGGTCAAGCACATAATGGGCGCCGCCTACCCATACATAACATATGCGGTCCGACAAATAAGAGGGCGCCGCCTACCCTCGCATGCATAGCGGTCGAACGGAAAGTAAAATACACGGTATTTAAACATGCAGTGTCAAACAATACCATATCGAGCAAACAAACAAGTAGTAGCCTATGTGGATGCCAAATGACTTCATAACTTCATTATGAAAATTATAATCCCATATTTATAATCTTTATGAAAAAATTGAAAATTTGGAGTAGATTGAAAAAACGAAAATTCTATTGACCAGGTAGCAATTTTCGAAAATCCGAAGGACTCAATTGTAATTTTCGAAACCTTGGAGGTGTTAAATCTAAAATTCAAAAGTAGAAGGACTTATTTGTAATAAACAACAAATTGATAAATCACAAATAAGCCCCTTAACTTTATACTAATTAAATTTAACTCCTCTAGTTACAAATAATTACAATTAAATCATATTTATATTCCAAATATAAAATTCAATCCTCAAAATTTTCAAAATTCGATTTTGGGTCCAACCCGGGAAAAATATATATATATATTAAAATACGGGGACGGGACCAAGTCCCGTCCCCTAACGTGCCCGCGGCCGCAAGCGCCCGGGCGCCTGCCGCTGCAGGCGCGCCCCGCAGGCAGCCGGTCACACATATATATATATTTAAATTTTTTTTTTTTTTGAAAAATATAAATTCTAAATTTATATAAAAACAAAACTTTTGAAAATCGAATTAATCATAGAATCAATTGCATCCACATAAACTACAAAATCATACAACATATATACGTATATACGTAATCAATTAACCTGGCTCTGATACCACTGTAAAAAATACGGTCAGAGTTACCCCCAGGGTACGCAGCGGAATTTCAAAATTTTCTTAACATGCAGGTTAATTGATCATGTATATACCGTATATATTAAACACGTCAATTAGAAGACTTACAATACTCCAAAAGCAAGCACATGTACCAAGTCTTCGTAATAGTCCGGTGTATCTTCTCCTTCGTCGAAGTCGAAGATATCTGCAATACTTTGATTATCTGCAAGACAATAAAAGTTAGTTTCCAGCTCCTTGAACCTCAACCTTGGTATCCACGGATGAACAGCTTATCGGAAAGAATGCTAGGATATTCTTTATGTGGCCAAGAAGATGAGGCGGCGTTTTCCTCCGGTAGGTGGCGCGCGCGTGGCTTAGGTGAGGTAGGGGAGAGCTTTTATTTTCTCTAAGAAAACTGGTAGACTAACTGTATGTTTGTGTATTGAACTGTGTGTCAAAAGCTCTCTAATAGTCTACTATATATAGTAGTCAATAGAAGCCTAATGAATAATCAATTAGACTTGATAAAGGAATAAGAATCTAATTCTTATCGCACTAGGAAACCAATTCATGTCTAGATTCATTCCCAATCAAATTAGAACTCAATCAGAAAAATCTAACTTATCCCTTGGACTTCTAAATAGAGGAAGGAGTTGAACTCCTTCCCCTACTCCATCTCGCGCGCGTGCGCGCGTCCCAAGGGAGGTGGGTCCCGATTTTGGGACCCACTTATTGTTCTAAGGCAATTCAAATTCCAAGTAGATTTTGCCCATGTGCATATATTAATTCTAAATTAACATATCCTTTCAAATCAAACCTCTATTATATTTCTAAAATATAATCTTTAATTGTATTTACATAAAATACAATTAATCAGTCAATTCAATTAATAATTCCAAATCATTAATTGAGCCACAAATTATTATAATTAATTCCAAATCAATTATAATCCATCAATCACAATTAATTCCAAATTAATTGCGATTCCATCTTCAAGGATATTCGGATAAGCTGGACCACCACATAGTGTGACCCATAGGGCCTCATTGTATTAAGCAAGTCCTAGACTAGGCAAAATGGAATTCCTAAACTGTTCCATTTGCAATATTAATACATGAGGACGTTTGAGAGGTTTCTCAAAGCAAACCCTTTCGTTGTGAAGTCTGTTGCGCTCAACGCGACGATGGTAACGTCCCTTCATCTGACTGACTCGAATGCATCTAGGATCGATGAAGTGTCTATCCCAATAATACATCCACGGGCGTCTTCAGTGAGTTGCATGGTGAATCCAATATCTATTATGACTATCATAATAATATTGATACGCTGGCCAGCGATTTTACCAATCACAACTATGAACGACTATGAGCAGTGCTCTCCTGTGCTACACATGATAGATGAATCCTTCACAGAATCACTTATCATCCTCATTCGTATGTAGCCATAATCCTGGATCGTGTCTTGGGTCAATTGCTTATTCAGAGCTGACATCGACGGGTCCACCAAGGATATGGGGCAACAAATGTGATGATAAAGTCCTGTAAGTCCAAAAGACGACTGGCATCACTTTGACAACTTACCGGTTCCCATAGATACTTCGGTGTAGAGTATACATCGATGGGAGTGTCCGGTGGGTACTTCCATTGTTCGGTAATCACCCTTCGAACAACTATGCGTAGTTATGGGAACGTTTCTTAATTGTCCAACAATCCGTTCCGTGGCCGTGGGATCGGCTCACACTTGCTCCAACAAGTATAACCTCCACGCATACTAGTCTCAGCTGGTTCATTCAGACCCTACATCCGAGATGAACCTTGACTAGGGAGAGTTTGGGATAGATGATAACTCACATAGCTCCCACTATCTGTGTGATCGGTCATCTATCCGAGGGGACATGTTTAATATCAATACAGACAGGAATAGAGATATGACATGCTGCATGCCTGGTGTAATATAAGTATGAAAGCAATACTCAATAGTCAAACAACAAACATATATTATATTACGTTGATCTGTGTAATAGTACATATATGCCCTTTATAAGGGTTGCATGCCCTTAATAAAGACTGTCTCTAGGACATATACACTATCATCATTTGCTTCGTCCGGCTCACCACTCGTTTCTGAACCCTCTTCACCCATTTTTGGAGAACCTTCGACAGTGTCGTCCCAAATTCTTCATCCATACCTAACTCTGTACCACCTCACTTGCACCAATATTATCACTCAACACAAAATCAACATAATCGCAAAATGCCTGAGTGTAATTTGGCTCCAGTTTTAGCTACTCCTTAGCTTTTCGGTGGCCGTACAAGCCTTGAACCCATCCATATGGATCATATTTCAGGTCGTTAGCCTTCCGGGTGTTGCCATGAGTCGTCGTGTCGTGTTCCTTGCACACGCTCCCACTCGCCCATTATAGATAATATATATTCTTATCCATTAATTGGTCAGCGGTAAATAGACTAAGTTCTGATAATGAAGCGTAGTTTAGTTGGTAAGCTGCTTCACCTCCAATTATGTCGGATATTCGAGTCACCACCGGGGTAAATTGTGAACCATTATTGATTCTCTATTTGCAGATTTAAAAAAAAAAAAGAAAAAAGAAAAAAAACTTCTAGATACTTCCCTATAACATTGGTGAAGTTTACGAACTAGCCAATTTTTTAGTGCAGGATAAATCCAAACAGAGTGGAATATATATTCTAAAAGTTACTCCCTCTGTCCCGTTTGAAATTATCCATTTTGAGTTTTTTCGGTCAACAGTTTTCAACTTTGACCCATCATTACTCTTAAACTATAATTATTAAATATTTAATAAAATTATATTATAAAGATTTAGGTTTATATTTTCATAATATGATTTCGTCAAATAATTTATCATTATAGTTTAAGAGTAATCGTAAGTCAAAGTTGAAAACTGTTGACCGAAAAAAGTTAAAATTATGTAAATTAAAGTGAAACGGAAGGAGTAATTATTTTTTTGTAGTTTCGACTGAAAATTGGACAGACGGAGTACTCCATCCATAATAGAGTACATATAATTTTGAAATTGCTATATTTGTACTAGAAGAAAAAGAAAACAATAATATATAAAATACGTGGGGAAGTCACTGTGGTCCTAAACAAGGTTTTGTTGAGGTGACTTTCCAGGAAGTTGCACTTGCTTTGTCTGTTTGGTGATGGATTGCCTAATCATCGTGTATGTCATCACCCCTAGCACAGTCACAATCCTCACATTGAAACAAAAATACTACCCTCCCACTATAATTTATCCACTTTAATTTTTTCAGATAAACTATATTCAACTTTAACTTTAAATTAATCGAAACTATAATGATAATACATTTAACGAAATCATGTTATAAAATTATCGAACCTAAATTTTTATAATATAATTTTATTAAATATATTATTATTATAATTTAAAAATAATTGGAAGTCAGAGTTGAAAGATATTGACCAGAAAAAGTCAAATTGAATAACTGATAATCGCACTAAGATAGATAAAAAATATTCTCACACTTAAGTATCATCATCACTTAAGTGTGATGGTAAGCTGAGTTGGTAAGCTGCTTCACCTCCAACCAATAGGTCGGGGGTTCGGGCCACCACAGGGTAAATGGGGAACCATTATTGATCTTCGCTTTGCCGCTTAAAAAAAATAAATAATCATAGCCACTTGTATTTAAATAAAAAAAGATAGTTTACGTATTCCATATTTATTTATGTTTTATAAATCTTTATCAAACATTTTTATGATGGATCTTATGATAAATCAAACGCCACATACATTGCACTAGAGGTGTCATGACACTAGAGGTCATAGGTTCAATTCTCACCAAATGCGGGATTATTTATAGTTTATTACTAGCTTTGTAATGCTACTTGTGAAATTGTAATGGTTCGATTATTAAAGAAACATATTTAAAAAAAACGCCACATACATTACATACACTTTTAAGATTGTTATAAGTTTTGTTCAATCCAAAATTCGATCCGAAATTTCAGATCGGTTTCGAATTCATCCGAAAATAATCGGATCGGATTCAAATTAATCCGAATAATTCAAAAATTATTAAAAGAAAAACAAAAAACAAAAAACTTTTCTCATATTTTCTGATCAAACAAGATGAACCAAGATCTCATCCAAACCCAGTAAGCACTTACAGCAAATTGCACGGCTTATATACACAAGTACAAGTACTAATTCAATGTTGCATCTCAAAACTAAAGCATCTCCTTCAACTTGCCTCTTTCGTATTTGCTCTATTCCAAAAAGAAAAGGTATTTGGCATCAGATCTGATATTTCAGGCATTAGTTGGCAAACGAAACACGCAGCAAGCATTAGAAAGGATGAGCTGGACAGAGGCACAAGAATGCCGGTGATGAGACTTAGTTTGATTCGAGAAGACTAGGCGAAGAAGGACAAAGATGTGATAGAAGGAACTAGAGCACTATGAATTACTGTAGAAGAAACTAGAAGAATTGTATTATCATCAGAAAGATAACCGCTCTCAATGAGCTGCAGAGTATTTAAAAGGGGAAGAACAAGCCAGTTCCTTCCCGCTATTCAGAGACCGTTGATTACAAAACGCGTGTCACAATCCTATAACACACGAACTAGTAGTAACGAACTAAGACGCATTCGTAACATCCCATTCTCCTTATTTTTAGCTTGACCTCAAGCTGCATCCTCGAGCCCAGGGAACTTTGCAACGATCTCATGATAGCTCTCCCAAGTAGCCTCCTCTTCCGGTAAGTGCTCCCACTGCACAAGCACTTGTACAACGGCCACATTGTTCATTTTAATCATTCTTCTAGCCAAAATCTTGACTGGAACAAGGACTATAGCACCATCTTCATCCATATGAGGCAATGTAGGGGATATATTTTCAGCCAAGCCCACATGCTTCTTTAATAAAGATACATGGAAAACTGGATGTATCTTACTTCCAGCAGGTAATGCCAACTTGTAGGCCACTTCTCCTATCCTCTCTGTAACCTGGAAAGGCCCTGCATACTTGGGACTTAATTTCCAAACATCACTGCTTCTGATCGAAAACTGTCTGTAAGGCCTCATCTTAAGGTAAGCCCAGTCCCCAACATCAAACTGTCTCTCAGACCTGTTCCTATCAGCCATCAATTTCATCCTCTCTTTAGCTAGCTGTAGGTTCGACTTAACCTTAGCTATGATTTCCTCCCTTCTTGTAACCAACTCTTCAACTCCAAAGACGGTCATGTCCGGCAAGTTAGAAGTTACAAGGGAAGCTGGCTTGTAACCAAAAAGCACTTGAAATGGACTCATTCCCAAAGAAGTGTGGTGACATGTATTATACCACCATTGCGCCAACGATAACCAAGAATGCCATTTTCTAGGGGCCTGACCACACATGCATCTCAAATAATTCTCAAGACATTGATTTACCCTCTCCGTTTGACCATCAGTTTGAGGATGGTAAGCTGTACTTAGAAGCCTGTGAATGCCCAGCTTAATGAGAAGCTCTTTCCAAAATTTGCTAGTGAAAACTTTGTCTCTGTCAGATACTATACTCATGGGCACACCATGAACTTTACAGACATTGTCCAGAAATAATTGTGCCACTGTAGATGCCGTGAAGGGATGGGATAGTGGAATGAAATAGGCGAACTTGGAAAACCTATCCACCACCACCAGTATTGAGTCCATACCAGCAGACTTGGGCAACTTTTCTATGAAATCCATAGAAACATGCTGCCATGATTGCTTAGGCGTGGGAAGTGGCTGGAGAAGACCCGGGGAATTAACATGTTCTCCTTTACTCCTTTGACATACCAAACATTCACTCACTACCTTTTGACAGGTTGCTCTTAGAGAAGGCCACCCAAACACCAGATTTACTCGATGATAGGTGACTGATATCCCTGAATGTCCTCCCTCTGTACTGCCATGCATCGTCTGTACTACTAATTCTCTGTAATGGCCATTACTCCCAACATAGAGTTTGCCTTTGTATCTTAAGAGCCCTTGCTGCATAGATATATAACTGAGATTTTGAGATCCTGCAGAATGAAGAATTATTGCTTCTTCAGCATCCTGATCACCCTCATAGCTTGCCATTAGTTCCTGAATCCACTGAGGTTGGACTACAGAAAGAGCATAATACTCAGTGTGCTCATCAGCAACTCCCCTTCTTGAAAGAGCATCAGCTACTTTGTTATCCGGACCTTTTTTATATTCGATCCTGTACTCCAAACCCAACAGCTTTGTCATATATTTATGTTGCACTGGGGTATTAAACTTTTGATCCACCAAAAATTTCAAACTTCTTTGATCTGTTCTGATAATGAATGGGGCATGTAGAAGATAAGATCGCCATTTTTCCACTGCTAATAGAATAGCAAGGAATTCTTTCTCATAGATAGATAAGCCAAGATTCTTTGGCCCGAGTGCTTTGCTTACATAGGCCAAAGGATGTTCCTCTTGCATAAGAACCGCCCCAAGTCCTCCATAACATGCATCAGTCTCCAACACAAACACTTTACTGAAATTTGGCAGTTGCAACACAGGTACAGTGCACAAAAGTTTCTTCAACTCTTCAAATGTTTCTTGAGCTACTGCAGACCATTGAAACTTCCCTTTCTTGGTCAATTCTGTAAGTACTCTAGATTTTGCACCATAGTTAGCACAAAATTTTCTGTAATAACCAATCATCCCCAAGAAACCACGTAGTTGTTTAAGATTAGTTGGGACTGGCCAATCCATCACACATTTTACTTTATTAGGATCGACTGCCACTCCTTCTTTGCTGATCACATGGCCTAAGTATTCTACTTGAGATACCCCAAATGCACATTTGGATTGTTTAGCAAACAACTGATGATTCCTCAAAGTCTGAAACACTAAGAGTAAGTGTTCCTTATGTTGTACTGCATCCTTACTATATATCAAGATGTCGTCGAAGAAGACCAGTACACACACACCAATAAGCTCTTTGAATACTTCATTCATCAAATTTTGAAAAGTGGCTGGTGCATTTGTCAAGCCAAATGTCATGACTGTAAATTCATATAGGCCAGAAGAAGTGACAAAAGCTGTTTTTTCAATGTCACGAGGTTTCATTCGTACTTGATGATAACCAACTCTTAAGTCCACTTTAGAAAAAATAGAAGCCCCATGTAACTCATCTAACAAATCATCTATGAGTGGTATATGATAATTATCCCTTATTGTCAGAGAATTTAGCTTCCTGTAGTCAATGCAAAACCGCCATGATCCATCCTTTTTCTTTACTAGCAACACAGGACTGGAATATGGAGCGTGGCTTGGCTGTATAATACCCATCTCCAAATCTCTTTCACTAACTTCTCTATCTCATGCCGCTGCATATATGGATATCTGTATGGTGCTTGTTTAAATGGTTCCACCCCAGGTTTGAGTATGATTTCATGATTGCAAGAGCGCATAGGAGGGAGAGTAGATGGCGTGGCAAACACATCTTTAAACTGAATCAGCAAATCATCAAACATGCTCCCAGATTGCTGAACAGATCCTTCTCCTACTGAACTCACCATACAGAAACAGCCAAATACTAACTGATCCTTCTTGGTAAGAGCTTTCTGTAATGTTTCCCCAGACATTAAGCTCACACTTGCAGTAGAATTCAGCCCTGGCACCAACACTTTGTGCCCTTCATGATCAAAAGTAATTGAATGGTTTTCATAATCCAATACAACTGGACCAAGTTTCTTCATCAAATCCACACCTAAGACCATGTCATAGCCCCCTAAAGGCAATACACCTACAGCAGCAGAGAACAGATGGCCTGCCATCTCCCAACTCAATTTAGGACATTTATAGTTGCATTCAATCTTACCACCCCCTGCAACTGTCACCTGCAAAGGGTTAGTGACCTCCAATTCACACTTAATCCTATGAGCTGCATTGGTATCTAGAAAACTATGAGTGCTGCTCGAATCAACCAATATTATCAGCTCCTTGTTTTGCACCTTTCCCACTAGTTTAATGGTATCCATGGGCACTTGTCCTTTGAGCGCATGTAATGAAACACCATAAGTATCTTCATCTGTTTCTTCACCACCAAACATAGAAGTACTGCCACCTTCATTACATACTTCTTCCTCCACCATAATAATGAATAATTTTTTGCACTTATGCCCAAACTTATAAACTTCATCACAATTAAAACATAAGCCCTTCTTCCGTCTCACATCAAGTTCTTCTTTACTTAATCTCTTGACAGGAACTGCTCTATTTTCACTTGCCTCCTTCTTTTCTTCTCTAGGCCAGCTAGGTGCAGACTTAGGAGGTTGTTTATGAACTTTCTGCAGGGACTCAATCAACACCTCTTGCTTTCTGGCTATCAAATACGCTTGCTCTAGGGAATATGGTGCTAGCATCTCAACCATGTGGCGCACTTCCTCTCTCAAACCACTATAGAAACTGTGGATGAAGTAAAACTCATCCAGATATTTATTGTGTTGCAACATAAATGACCTAAGCTCCGCAAACTTTTCTATGTACTTATCTACAGACGAAGTTTGACGTAGTTTATTGAATTCCCCAATTAAATCATCTCCTCTTACTGATGTAAATCCCTGAATAAACATGTCAACAAATCGACTCCAACCCATGCTCTCTCGCCCCTCAACATTATCCAAATACCAAAATTCTGCTAAACCTTCAAGGTGAAGGCCAGCCATCACAACCTTCTCAGAATCACTCATTGGATTCAACACAAAATACTTCTGACACTTGCGAATCCAACCGCGCAAATCAATACTACCATCAAATTTGGGAAAATCTACACGTGCAGAGCGATTAACAGGGAACAAATTAGGATTCTCATTCTCAGAGTATACCTGTTTATCCTCCTTTGATTTGGCACTGATTTCAGCTGCTCGTCGATGGTCATCGCCGGTTTTCGACTGAGATAGCCCCAAAATCAGCGCGTGAATCTCCTCCAATCGCTTTTCCTGAGCTTCAGCACGCTTATTTTGCTCCTCCGCCCGCGATTCATGTGCAGCAACCATCGATCTGTGCGAGTCAGCAAGCTCCCGCAGCTCAGTACGAGTAGCGTCGACTGATTGCTCTAGCGCTTCAATTCGAACAGTACTGTTAGCAGTCACCATTGCCAAACCTCGAAACTCTGGATACCAATTGATAGAAGGAACTAGAGCACTATGAATTACTGTAGAATAAACTAGAATAATTGTATTATCATCAGAAACATAACCGCTCTCAATGAGCTACAGAGTATTTAAAAGGGGAAGAACAAGCCAGTTCCTTCCCGCTATTCAGAGACCGTTGATTACAAAACGCGTGTCACAATCCTATAACACACGACTTAAACAACACGAACTAGTAGTAACGAACTAAGACGCATTCGTAACAAGATGATAAGAAATAAGCAGATCGAAGCTAAACCCAATTGCAAGCGAAATAGAAGAAGAAGAAAGAAGAAAGAAAGAAAATGAGTCTGCTGGAAAATGATTAGGGTTAGAAAGGAAGAAGTGATGGTGGTTTATATACTATTACATATAAAAATAAAAATAAAAAAAAAAAAAAAACTATATATTGATCGGATCGGATTAATCCGATAATCCGCGGATTTTAATCCGATCCAATCCGAAAACCGAAAATAGGAAAACTAGTGATCCGTAATCCGAACCAAATCTACCGGATTGGATTGGTTCGGATCGGTTTTTGGTTTTTCGGATCGGTTTTTGGATTTTCGTTTTTTTGCTCACCCCTACACATTTGGACATCAACACCCATGACATTACACTTCTCATCTTCAATCCAAATTCACAGCCTAAAAATTTTGAATCAAGCATCTGAGCAGATTGCATGCATCTTATCTAGTATCAAACTCACATCTTAGCCAAATCAGAATAGGATACTCTCCAATTTCGAAATCCCTAACTGTTTTGATCAGACATCATCGCATTGTGTCCAATACCAAAACCGCACCATTTTCGTTAGTTAATTCATGTTTTCCAACTGTTTCTTTGGTGGGTGTTACTTTTTACTAATTTGTTGCGTGGGTTGTGCTTGTGGGTCGGAATGCTTGTTTTAGTTATAGTATGTTTGCTTGGCATATTACGATGCTTCTGTTTCGAGATGGTGCTTTCATATATGATGATGCCTGGAGTTTAACATAAGGTGGATGTAAACTGGAACTGTATTATTGATAGAGTAACAAAGATTACAGTTACAGTTGAAGGAGAAATGAAGAAAATGTAGAAGAAGATCAAAATGATTAGATAACTAATCCTATTCTACAGACTACTATATATATAACAGAGCAGTACTACACTTAATGCACTAGGTACTACTGTAATCCCTACAGTACAATCATATTAGCTGGAAGTACAATACTCGAACTCTTCAAACTCTTTCCCGCTCTCTTTCGTCTTCTTAACTCGTCTCTCTTCAATTCGGCTCAATTCATCAGACGTAGATAAATCACACCCCCCTGCAAGTTGGGCATGGCTATTCAAAATGCCAAGCTTGGAATTGATCCGGTTGAAAGCTGGTGCTGCATGTGGTTTAGAGAGTATATCGGCCAGCTGATCAACATTGGAGATATGTAAGAGCTGAATTGTGTTTTTCATGATTCTTTCGCGGATGACATGACAGTCGATCTCTATGTGTTTGGTTCTCTGGTGTTGAACCGGATTGTGTGCCAAGTAGTAAGCAGACATGATGTCTGTGTATAAAGTTGCTGGTGTTGGATGTGGTATGTTGAGATCTGCCAATAAGTACAGAAGCCATTGTAGTTCACATGTTGTAATAGAGGCTGCTCGATACTATGCTTCTGCGCTGGAGCGTCTTACTGTAGATTTCTTCTTTGATTTCCATGAGATCAATGATCCTCCCAAGAAAATAGCAAAGCCAGTTGTACTTTTTCTTGTTTCTTCACAGTTGCCATGATCACTATCAGTGAAGCCTCTCAATTTGAAATCACTTGTTGATGGATAAAAGATGCATTGGCCAAGTGACTGTTTGAGGTATCTCAGAACATGTGCTGCGGCCATGTGTTTATTCTTCGGGTAGCTCATGAATTGACTGAGAACCTGCAGAGAAAAACATAAATCAGGACGTGTAATTGTGAGATATATCATACGTCCTATTAGTCTTCTATAGGTCTGGGGATTTTCAAGGAGATCATTCTCATCCTTGATAAGCTTGGAATTGGTTGGCATTGGAATTCTTCTGGTTTGGCAGCAGTGTATCATGTTTCTTTTAACAAGTCAAGGGCATACTTGCGTTGACATACTGAAATACCCTTCTCAGATCGTGCCACTTCAAGGCCAAGAATGTACTTAAGCTCTCCAAGGTCTTTTATGGTGAATTTATCATGTAGACATTTCTTGACTGCATTGATCTCTTGTATGTCAGTCCCTGCAAAAATTACATCGTCAACATATACTAGAAGTGCTGTAAAAGACTGATTAGTAGCTTTAGTAAACAAAGAAGTGTCAGCTTTGGATTGTGTATATCCAAGTGTAATCAAAGTTTCTTGTAATTTAAAAAACCATTGTCTACTGGCTTGCTTAAGGCCATATAGACTCTTTACCAATTTGCACACTTTCTTACTGTTACCAATATCATAACCAGGAGGTGGAGTCATGTACACCTCTTCTATGAGATCACCATGGAGGAAGGTTGTGTTGACATCAAGTTGATGCAAATTCCATCCTTTTGCAGCTGCAATAGCTAAGATGCATCTTACAGTAGTTAATTTTATAACAGGTGAAAAAGTGTCAAAGTAATCCAAACCGTTCTCTTGAGTGTAGCCTTTTGCTACCAATCGAGCTTTATATCTTTCTACACTTCCATCAGCTTTGTATTTAACCTTATAGACCCATTTACATCCAATGCAATGTTTGTCTTTAGGTAGTTCCACGAGCTGCCAAGTTTTTGTTCTTTCTAAAGCATCCAATTCTGATTTCATTGCATCAATCCATTCTTGACTCTGAATGGTTTGTTTATAACTTTTTGGTTCTGGTACTACTGTTATAGCTGCAGTGAAGCACTTGTGTTCATATGACAGTCTATCAGTAGTTAAGTAATCATGAATTGGATATCTTACTGTAAAATTCCTGCATATTTTAGTTGCATTAGAAATCACAGTATTAGCAGATGAAGTTCTAAGTGAAGGTGGTAGATCATACTGGTATACTGATAGGTGACTTGAAATACTCTTTATTCTTGTTGATCTCCTTTGTGGAACCTCAGTAGGCAATGGTGGAAGAACCTCATGTGTTTCCTGTGGTTGTAAAGGTTCTTGTTGAATCAAGTTTATTTCTTCTTGTTCTCCTTTCTCAATGTGTTCTGTGTAATCTTCATTGAGATAGTATGTCTGTTGTTGCTGTTGAGTAGCAGCACCTTGATTAAGAATTTTCTCAGTAGTATCTTGAGGTATAGTGAAAGGCACAGGATCTGCATGATGATTAGGAACCAAAGAAGGAATGACAGGAGATGCATGTACTGAAGGAATATTTCCAATAAGATCAATATGCTGAATTTCATTAGCATACATAGGGTGATAATGAATATTAGAATCATCATGAATTTGATCTTTAAAAGGAAAAATATTTTGAATAAACTCCACATTTCTTGAAATGAAAACTTGTTCAGTAGCAATATTCAATAACGTATAGCCTTTGTATCCCAATGGATAGCCTAATAAGATGCATTTGACATCCGTTGGATCAAAGTTAGTTCTATTTGTTGTCAAAGTTGAAGAGTAGCATAATGAACCAAAAATTCTCAAATGAGAAAAATCTGGTTCTTTATCATACAATACCTGATACGGGATTTTGTCCTGCAACACAGGAGATGGTAATCTATTGATTATATGACAAGCAGTTAGGACACAATCAACCCAAAATTTCAAAGGAACCTGTGACTGGAACATTAAAGCTCTTGCAACTTGCAATAGGTGTTGATGTTTCCTTTCCACTCTGCCATTCTGCTGTGGACTCTCCACACATGACCGTTGATGAATTATACCTAATGAAGAGTAGAAATCATGAAGAAAAAACTCTGAGCCATTGTCAGACCGAATGCACTTGATTTTACTGTCAAGTTGTGTAAGTACCAGATTGTAAAAGTGAAGAAGATGGATTTTAGTTTCACTTTTGGTTTTCATTAGATACAACCATGCACATCTAGATTTATCTTCCACAATTGTTAAGAAATATTTGTGTCCTTGAGAGGAAGGCGTGTGGAAGGGCCCCCAAATATCAACATGAATTAAGTCAAAGACATTTGCAGAAACACTAGAACTTTCATTATATTGCAATCTTTTCTGTTTATAGAAATGGCAAACATCACAAGCTTTGAAAGTACTTTTACAAATTGAACTAGAAATTAACTTGGAAGAAACAAGTTTTGATATTGGTGCATGCCCCAATCTAAGATGCCATAAGGTGGCAGAATCCATCTCTTCTCTGGTCTTAGAATTGACAGTGAAAGCAGTTGCATCAGTGTGACAATGTTCGGTATGCAAGTGATAAAGTCCTTCTCTCATATCAGCAAAACCAATCTTTTCTCTGGTTGTTGCATCCTATATGTCACAATGAGTGGATGAGAAAGTGCTGGTACTGGGTTATGCTCAGTGATAGCTACAGCAAGTGAATGATTCCCGTTTGACATCTGGGATTGGAACTTAGTGAATTGCAGAAATTGCTTGTATAGCTCTGGTGACATATCATCAAAAGAACCAGCACTTGAAGAATTCTGAGAGTAGTTAGCCTGAGAATTGTTCTGAGAACCAATAGAAGTCTCTGCAGCATTGGCATTGGCTTGTCCTTGGGTTTGTGGATTGTTGAGCTTTCTCTGACCCTTTGGTCCTTCCCAACCAGGTGGGTACCCAATAATCTGATAGAAACTCTTAAAAGTATGACCTGAGAAGCCACAATAACTACATTTTGGCCTATTTTTCTCTTTAGCAACATACTTGAAATGACTATTCTTGGCCAGACATGCAGTGGACTCTTGTTGTTGCACAACCATAGCTAGTCCATCTTGACTAGAACCAACACTCAATGATTGCAATCCTCTCTGGCTTTCTTCTTGTAAAACCATAGAATATGCCTCAGATAGATCAGGGATAGGACGTTGCATCAACAACTGACTCCTAAGCGAGGCATATGACTCATGTAACCCAACAAGAAACTTCACAGTGCAATCTCTCTTCTGCAGTAACTGCATAGGGACTAATCCTCCACAAGAACAGTTGGGAATAGGGCGTAAACTAATATACTCATCCCATAAACTCTTATATTTCCCATAGTAAGTAGAAACAGATGAATTCCCTTGAACCATAGTAACAAAAGATCTTTCTAGAGTAAAAACTCTAGGTCCATCACTGCGAGTGAATCTAGTCTGTAATTCTAACCAAAGATCTCTAGCAACAGTAATAGACATAATACTTTGCTTAATATCATCTGAACACGAGTTCAAGAGCCAAATCAACACTAAATTGTTCGCACGTACCCACGCAGCATACAGTCTTGGATTTTCTACAGAGTTTGGAGCAAGAATCGTACCGTCAATGAAGCCCATCTTATTTTTGACAGAGAGCGCCATTGTGATGCTTTTGCTCCAAGAAGAATAGTTACTAGCTGTCAGCGGTTGCAAGGTAATAGCAACGCCAGGCTGATCTGATGGATGCAGAAAATACAGTGAATGTGGGTCATCAGCTTCAAATCGAGGAAGAACAGGTGGTAATCGTCGATCAGAATCATGTCGATCAGTATCATCATTTGTACGGCGGTTGGAATCGTCATCTGTACGGCGGTTAACATCTTCAGGGCGTCGAGTATCGTCACTGGAATCGATTGAAGCCATAGAAATCGAACAAGGAACAATCGGAGTTGATTGTTACAGAGAAGTACGCAAGAAGCAACCGGAGCTGGTTGTAAAATCGGAAGCAAGGTCGATCGATTTACGCTGTTGATGATACCATGTAAACTGGAACTGTATTATTGATAGAGTAACAAAGATTACAGTTACAGTTGAAGGAGAAATGAAGAAAATGTAGAAGAAGATCAAAATGATCAGATAACTAATCCTATTCTACAGACTACTATATATATAACAGAGCAGTACTACACTTAATGCACTAGGTACTACTGTAATACCTATAGTACAATCATATTAGCGGGAAGTACAATACTCGAACTCTTCAAACTCTTTCCCGCTCTCTTTCGTCTTCTTAACTCGTCTCTCTTCAATTCGGCTCAATTCATCAGACGTAGATAAATCACAGTGGAAGAACACAATGGGTGAAAATATGTGATGTGATGCTTTCTTTGTAAATATTGGTTATGTCGATTTCATGATAGATGTTCGAAATGGAAAGTTGAGATTTGTGGGATGTGTTTGAAGATAAGCTTACTAAAATTAACAAAATCACTAATTATTTGTAGTAAATTTTTCACTAAATTATGTTTTTTTAAGGATATCTTACGAATATGGTATATGTTCTCATAACCAATTTAGGGTACAAGATGTTGTCATAACCTGATTTTTCATTTATTCTTGCCCACTTTCGTCCGATCTTTTATTTTCAACTAGTACATACCCGTGGCGATGCCACGGTATGATATAATTCTCAACTTATATAAATTAATAAAAAAGAATTATTCAATATAAGAGGATAAATAAGTTATCAAATGAATGATATTTTTAAAACGCACATAGATGTATCAATGCCACGGTACAATATACTTCTAACTTATAAGATTTCCATAAATAGAAAGGTGATTCGAATGTAAGAGTATAACAAAAATTAATAAATCAATAATATTATAAAATATAAAATAAAAGTCAACTACCAAAAACATAGATGTTACAAATGTTAAAAAACGCGATTAGCAAGTTCACCCGACAGACCATTATTCGGTGACAGTATTACAGACGATCCAGGTTTCGTTACCGGTCGATCTTCTGCATGACCGGTCAATCTTCTGCATGACGTAATAACATAAATTGTTTACAAAATGATATTATAATAACAATATATCGAGTAATTCCAATTTTATAACAATTATAATAACCTATAGATATCCAAGTAAAACATACAATACATTATAGCTAGTAAATGAATAAATTACACACAAAAAGTCATTTTTTGACCTCTCGCGAATTAAGGGGGATTGACACTCGCGAACTAAGTGTAACCGGCGAATTACCTATCTATAAAAGGGCTTGAACCCTAGGGAGCTTTCCCCATTTGAGCCGACACAACATATATCTTCCTCCTTCTCCGTTTTCTTCTTTCGGAAATTTTACCCGATTTGAGCCGACATCAATCTGCTCGTCTTCTTCCGATCTCCTCCGACATTCCCAAATCTCCGTTTTTCATCTTTCTCATCCGATTCCTTTTTCTCATCCGAATCGACGCCGGCTTCTCCATTCTAATCTCTCCGATCAATTTATCAACCCAATTCATTCCAATATAGATTAAGATATCTCTTTCCATCATACATGAAAAATCCAAAATCAAGTCACTATTTCATGAAGAATCGACGATGACAATGCCATCGGGTAAATCAATCTACTCTCGAATCTATGTTGGTAAGTATAGCACTACACTTCTATTTATTTTTTTCATATATCTCCCATATTTATTAACTAAATCTCAACTTTTATTTGTGAATTTCACGCCTCCGTTTTTGCCATCCATTCATCTCAAGTCTCGTCGGAAATCTCTAACGGTGAGTTACGCAATCTGATAATTTATTCGATTATGAATCCATATATAAGTTCTGAAATTTGATTAATCCCTCTGCGTTTATTGTAATGAGGTATTTCGTGGCTTAATATTGAAGCGGGATTTCATTTTTTCCACGAGCTTACAACAGCTTCAAACACTGATCTGGTGAGTACTACACCCTACTATAATCTTTAAAGTTGTTGACCAATTTATTTTGTTGATATGCATAGTTAGAAGACTTATGAAGAGGCGTAGTATAGAGTACCATAAAATAAATTGTGTCCGACTACAATGACATAAATTTCATTAGTAAATTTCATTATAAATGTATTCTTAGTCTCGGTTAATAAAATTATAGTAAAATGAGAATGAAATATTGAGCATACATAAACTGTTTTGTCTATATGTAAATTGGTTAGTGTTCGTCAACTTGTATTTTTCGATTATCATTTTTCTAATATCTGTAAATTATTTTCTTGCATTTTTCAATTATCATTCTGATTTATGATTTGTATTTTTTATTGCGAGGTGTTTGGAAATGAAAAGTTAAAGCTATGGGAGTCATAGAAGAAAATAAAAGTGATGATGATTATGTCGTGGCAAATCAGGTTCGTATTGAATTTGACTCTCGATCTTTCATGTTTTTATTAAAATCCATAGCTATATGCTTAAATATATACTTAATCTCGGTCTAAATTGTGTTTGACTGGACACAAACCACTAAGTATAAAATATTTTAAAATAATTATATTTTATAAACTAATGATTTGGCACTACTAATGTGTTATGATTGTCTAAGTTAAAAAATGTTATATTTGGCTGAACAAAAACAGTAGATATAAAATATAACATCATATTTAACCATATCATATTACTTCAAATTTTATATAACGCAGGACGGTGCAAAATTAATTAATGATTTTGGTATTTTCTGCTTCATAAGTCTAAAATCAAGACTTGTGAAGCCAGAAAATACAAAATTCATTAATTAAATTTCACAGTTTTGTAGCTGTATACTCATAGCAAATGTTGTAGCATACTTAGTTCTTTTTATGGCCACCATTGGAGGAGCTCTGCCTATTTAACGTTAACTAATTCACATTCAACGTAATAATAGGCGGACCTTCTCAAATGGTGTACATAAAACATAGTTAATAAGGTTTGAATCTACTGAGCACAACTACATCCTTAAATCCTTTCCATCATTTTTTGTGGCTCTGCATTTCGACTCACTATCCGTGAAGGTACCATTACATTCCAGTAGAGGTCCCTGTCATGTATAGTGATTCGGATCGTCGGGCCACAAATTATGATGGAATGGAAACAATATCACTTGCAATTTAATAAGGTTTGCACGTAATAAAAGTAAAAACACACTTCCCTAACCAGCACCGTCTGCACTTACATCAAGAGCAGGCGGTGTCGCTTGGGGTAGTGTGCTTGTACTTTGATTATCATGTAAACAATAATTGTAAGTGTAATGGTGTACATCAAACATAGTTAATAAGGTTTGAATTTACTGAGCACAACTATATCCTTAAACCCTTTCCATCATTTTGCAGAACACACCTCCAATATATAATTTCTCTCAAAATGTTGTTTATCTCATATTGTATATATTTCCATTATCTTTGGTGGTCCTGCGTTGCGACTCATTATCATCGACAGGTACCATTACATCTACGTAACGGACCCTGTCAATTATAATGAGTCGGATCGCCTGCCCAACAAATGTAATGGAAGAGATTTTTAATTTAAAGTCTAATATGATTTGCATAAAATAAAATTTACAAACACACTTTCCCACGTGTGCCATTGAACGGGGCAAATAGAATTTGTCTTGCATAAATTGTGTGATGATGATAGCTTCAAAATCCTTCAACTGAGACAATGCCACCTGCTGGCCTCAGAGTTATTATTATAGTCTGACTAAGACAAAGTCACAACAATATTACCTCTGGGGCCAGCTGGCGGGATTTCTCATACAGTAACATTGAATTGTCTGAACACCACTACTTCATCAAATTTGTATAAAATTCATGTTATGGTTAACCAAAGTGTGTCATGTTACAAATTGTGTGATGATGAACAATTTACAATCTTTGCATTAAGATAATGCTGCCCGCTGACCTCAGAGTCATTATTATAGGGTGACTAAGAAATAACACGTTAATATTACATCTGGGACAGCTGGCAGGATTATCTAAGGTGAGATTGAATTGTCTGAACACTACTATTTCTCTATACATTCTTTCTCTATATATACTTCTCACATTATTACTTTCACCAATTCTTTTCTGCTATTTTTCTATACACCACTTCACTATTTATAATATTTCTCTATACACTATTTCTCATTAAGTATTCATTACTGAAAGTATATGTGATGATGAAAATAGTAATGTCTAATGTCATTTTTATACCACTCCTTCGGCGATTCTATTAATATTATTAAAAAAAATTTATAGAAATTATCTTAATAACAATAGAATCGTGCGAAGGAGTGGTAAAAAAAAATAGCATAGACTCTATTACACTGAACATGATTTACTTTCAAGTTAACAACTATATTTTTTATACATGACCACGAAACAATAACCTTTGATGGTGATAAATAGAATCGGTGTTAGATATATTGTATCTTATTGAACACAACAATTTGATCATTAATATTTATCATTTCATCTATTTAATTTCATGTTATAGTGTATGCTCTTTAAAAGGGTGTAATGATGAAAATGATTGATCTCGAATGTTTATTTCACACCACTCCTTCGGCTATGCTATTATTATCATACGAAAACAATTTTGATATTATAACAATAGCATAGTGCGAAGGAGCGGTATTAAATTGACAATGAGATTATACTTATCTGAACACACCTCCGATTTAAATTGATTTTTTGAAGTTGTCGATACCGAATTTGATTAACACATTCTACCTTTTCATATTTTACCATTTCATATTATTTTATATTGATTATATTTTACTTTACTTTAAATCATAGTTTTGATGTACCTTTTCATGCTGATATGTATGTTTTTCAAAATAATGTTATGATGACAAAATCAATTTATATGAAAATGTGACAATGGCGCACGTATCTCCTTGAAGTCCTTATTACACATTTTGAATGATTCCATTCAAAGTAATAATTACTCAAGCAGATACGTGTGGCATTGTCCTAAAATATTGAAATGTCAGAACACTATTCAATAAAATGTATAATTGTGACAGGAATTGTTATTTCATTTGTTACGACTTATTTGTGTGAACATGATTTACTGGAATGTAACAACTATATTTTTTGTACTTGATGATGAGATAATAATCCTTGTACTAGGATAATGCAAGTAGCCTCCGGTGAAGTCATTATTATAAGTTGATTAGTTGGAAATAATAATAATATTGCCTTTACCGGAGGCTTCTTGGATTATCTAAGTTTCAATAAAGGGTTATTCGTATCTGATTAACTCATAGCTGTAATTTTATTTTAAAAATTAATTTATATTTCAATACATATATATTTAAACTAATATCCCTAAACTTTGTGTTATGATGAAAGCGATTACAATGGTTGCACCATGGCAATTGAACCGGTGGTTGTTGAGGGTGACTATTATACGTTAACACATTAAAAGTAATGCATAAATGTTATCCTCAACCATCACCGGTTCTAATGAAAGGGGCAAATATATTGTGACTTACTGAACGCATCAAATTTTTTATTGAATATTTATTTACTCATCTATTTAATTTCATGGTATAGTATATGTTGTTTAAAAGGGTTTTATGATGAAAATAATTGATCTCAAATGTTTATTTCATACCACTCCTTCGGTGAATGTTCATCTCCGGTGAATGTTCTTATTACACACTAAAGGAAAACAATACAAACTTTCAAATAAAAAAGACAAAGTGTTGTTGTTATAATAACAACTTCACTTATTGAAATTAAAAACATAGATGTTCACCGTGATTTTTGAACTTGATCCTTCATAATCGATTCAATTCCAATCGTATCGGCAGAATCGAGCCAACATTTCAATCAATTGACCGCAACACTCAATTTTATAGTTGTACTTGAAAGTTTCGGCACACGCCTTTCAATGTTTCGTTTTTCCATATTTAATATTTTTTGCTTAAGATCTTTGACGGTTTGCTCAATCACAGGATGTTCGAGATATATGAGATGAAGCTGTGCAACAACTTGAGCAGCTTGAAAGATGAGACCGTAGTGGTGCTCATAGATTTCGGCCTTCTCCTTGACATCCAAAAGCTTGATAAGCAGAGTAGGGTCAGAATCCTCTCTTCCATTTGCTTCGTAATACCTGTTTTCAAACTAAATTTAGTGGAGAAAGACAGGATAAATATATTCAACAAAAATGATTTTTATCAATAAGTAAAATACCTGACTCCGTTTGTTAGCATAAATTTGAGATTTCTATCAAACCTCGCCTCAAACTGAGGGTACTGATTCATAGTGAATAGACTTTGAGTGAAGAAGCAAGTAAATGAAGAAGAATGTGAATGAAGTAGGATTTAGGTGGAAAACTATATTTATAGAACCATTGCATGAATTGTGACAAACACTTGTCAATGCATGTATTAGAATTTTTGTAACACCATCCAAACTTGTCAATTTCAGCCTCTACTCTCATCTTCAACACTTGTCCATTACATTTTTTTTTTTCATCCGAACTTCACCATGTGGAGCAGATTAGTTACTTTATTTAAGGTTTGAAATCGAATAACTCCCCGTAAATATTTATTTGCTTATGTGAGGATGAAAATAGCAATCTATAATGTCATATTTATACCTCTCCATCGGCAATGCTATTATTATTGGAGAAACAAATATGGAAATAATTTTAATAACAATAGCATTGTTCGAAGGAGAGGTATAAATAAAACATATAATCGATTTGATATTATATTGAACGTAAGCAACTATATTTTATTATTATTATTTAGAAAATTTTTTTTTACTTCGTATATTTATTATAATCAAACATTGGTTTTCTAATATGTTTCTATTGTTTTCATATTTTTTATTATTCATTTCATTTTTTATATTATAATTATTTTATATATCTGGATGATGATAGAATGAAGCCACGGGTATTTATAGAAGGTTTGCATGCTCATATACAAACACTTGTATCTTTTTAAGTTCAACATTGAAAAATAATGTTTTATTATTAATGTAGCATGGATTACACTTGTCATCTCAAAACAAATTAACTTGAAACGTAATAACGGAATTAGTAGCAAATGCGGAAATTACAACAAACATAAATGCACAACACATAAGTGTAAAAATGCTACACCATACACTCGAGTCGTCATAGATATCGTATTAGACATTTCTTGGAGTTCGAAACCCACCGTGATTCTTCACTGTGTGGAACATTGTAACCCTTCACTGCACAACATAGTTGTGCATGCTCTTCTCATCTAGGCCGAATGTAATATAATCCTTTTCCAAGTCCAAAATCGTTTCTTTCAAACATCTAGCCGACTCCTCAACAGAAGGGTTCTGGCACGATATAACATGAAGTTGTGCAACAACATCTGCAGCTTGATATATCGGTCCTCTTTGATGTTCACGTAGTTCGACCTTTGCTCTAACAGCTTTAAGTTGCTCAAGTAGAGAAGGATTTTCAATCCTATTACCATGAACATCATGATACCTACACGTTAAAATATGTGAGAACAAAGTAGAAAAAATAGTTAAAATAATAAACTACGAAATGTTACCTTACGCCCCATTTGAGCATGTGCTGAAGTTGTTCATAAAAACTAGCTTCAAACTGAGGCTGATTATACATAGTAGCTCTCAAAAACGTTAGTGAATAAGTGTATGTAGTTAAAATCGAACAGATGAGTAGTATAATTCTTGGTGAATTGGCTCACAATTTATAGAAGTTGTGCATACACATGCATTATAATGCATGCAACTTCACCACACTTGTCAATGCATGCAATTTCAACCACACTTGTAATTTCAAGTCTATAATGCATATATACTGAATGCAGTCAACACTTGTCGTGTATGCGTAAATCAGAATTTTAATTTACTCTTTATTGCAGGAAATAGGATGTTGTTCCCTATCGACTAAGGAGTGAATCCAACTCATTGTTAACCCGGAGACGAATTCATACGATATTTGGGGTTGTATAAACGGCTGCATAAGGAACTTAATAATTCCTACTATTTTGATTGTATTATAGGCTTAATCATTTTGTATATACATTATTTAGTCTACTACACATTTCATAATAGACAACTTGATATAAGAAATTGTATGATGACATAATCTGTTATAACACAACATCAATGCACCTATTGTTTTTTAAATGTTATCTTGAAGTTTAAATACATTATGGCAGACTATCGTAGTATTGTACATCAAACATGTTACTAAATAATATGGACGCCTAATAGAAGAAATAAAAATCAATATTGATGTTGCATATTAAGATATTATATCAACTTATTAGCCACAGTTACAATAACGGGGCCAATTGGTGGTGTCGAATAGGATCATCAATTCTCTGTTCGCTAGGCAATAGTGACACCCAGTGCTTGATCCACTTCCACTCGGTGTATGGATACGACACATTGAAACATGTATGAACCACAATATTCTAACCTCCATGGCCCCTAGAATCTCATTCAGTTTTTTGCGACATTCAGTTATATATTTCCGTCCACTACATGTGCCTTCATATGCACGCATTATTGATATACCGTCTTCCCTAACTTGTGGATCATGCATGTGCCACATCTTGAACACACAACTCAAATACGTTTCTTCCACATGACCAGCTAACATTGTCCGTTGAAGGAACTGTTGGGCCGTTTCATATTTTTTATAGAAGAAGTAATCTATCTGCATCAATATTTGTTGAAATTTGTGTTAGTAAGGATGTAAGAAAAAAATATTTATGCTGAAGAATTAGTAAGTTCAACTTACCAAGGCGTATCTGTATAGTAAGTCTGGGTTACCATGTTGAAGACACTTGGCATGGAGAAGTAATTCGGATGGTGAAACACTCTTTGAATGAAATAACTCGAACTTCATATAGCGGTAAACGAAGGGCTCTGTTGATAGTTTATTCAGACGTTTGCAACTGTAGATAAATCAATGCGATAAAATAAAAATTATATGGAAATCAGACAATTCGAAATAGCTTGTTGAATGTAATAAATTCTCACGTTAACTGAAGTACAACAATCGATTCTTATGAGTCCACAGCAACACGTTGAATGATTTTTCTAACCAAATCCGTTGGAATAGATAATAGCCGACTATGTTGTTTACGGGTGATTTCTTTGCGCTTACGGACATGAACGATGGCCCTGCAGATCTTGTTCTTGGACTTTGAGACGTCAACATCCATCTGAACGTCGGTTTCAATATATATTGCTCTTAAATTCGTGGACATAAACTATGATAGTAGCAAAGACTATTCATAATGTAATGTATAGAGTATATTAGGTAATGATTATGCAATACAATATTTATTCCAAATGTATGTATATTTGGAGGTTATGTAATTGTATTTAACTCCTAATTTAAACAATTAATGTGTTGACTAAACGATTTGCTTAATTACCAAAACTTTGGTATTATTAAATACATACCAAAGATATACAACTATGAGATCAAGTGGAAATAATAAATATTATGTCAATATTTTAATATCGAATCTGTTTTATAAAGGTAAAAAAATAAAAACACAAAAAATGAAAGAAAAAAGAAAAAAGAAAAAGAAACTGTAATAATCGTACATAATCGATATAAGCAAAAATGAGTTATACAACGATTCGATGAATTAAATCTCATCTATAGCCGTATGAAATTCATAAGCACGACTACAGCATAATACTTCCTGGTCTTCCAAACAAATAAAACACAAGCCGTCATCTATATCATCCATCCCCACGATATAATCATCGTTGCAAAATTTTGGAATATTGAAATCCAAAGCAAAGATACCACGATTTAAATCGCGAAGCTGGCTTTCATAGCCAAGCTCTTAACCAAGCAATAGTTCCCCTCCATCCTAATAAATTTTTTCTATAAATCTTCAAACGGGACAACCCTCTTGGCATTGTTGCAATCTCTTTGAAGAGACGTAAACTATGTTATCGAATTTGTTCATCACCATTCAACATTTTTACTATGCATGATAAATATTTTGCCATTGGATGTGATGCTTCGGTTAGAATTCGCAACAACTCTTCGACCCTATGGAAGATCTCATACTGGAAAAAATCCATCTACAATATAAAATCAAATAATATTAGCAAACATGTTTAGAAAATAAATATTTAAAACAGTGGTATGAAAAAAAAAATGTCACTTACGATTAACATCGTGTAGTAGAAATCTGGAGTTGCTAGTTCTTCATTCCGGACAGATGCAAGATCAAACCTCACATAGAAGCCACCCTGATTGATCATACGCCCAAAACAATACATGCTACGTAAAATAAGAAATGATTAATTAGTATTACCACATACCGTTAAAATCAGTGCTAACGAATAAAACAATTCATTATACTATGAATCTCACCACATAGTGAGCGAAATACTGTCGATCCAGCCACCCAACACAATTAACAACAAATACTTTAAATGAATCTTCCTCTCTTCTTCAACAGATTTCATCGCCACGAAACCAATCG
The DNA here is from genome assembly GCA_028274465.1 of Plantago ovata. Classification (NCBI taxonomy): domain Eukaryota; kingdom Viridiplantae; phylum Streptophyta; class Magnoliopsida; order Lamiales; family Plantaginaceae; genus Plantago; species Plantago ovata. The sequence goes on from CM051457.1 coordinate 55,279,976, forward strand.
GACCCCCCATAATTCTTGAACGATTAAAATATAGGTTCGATTGTAAAATGTCGAATGAAATATAGCACTGATTTTAAAACAAAGAAGAGCATCCCGATTGCTAGCTATATATAAGAGGTTTTTTAGGGCTTAAAAAAGAACCTCAATCAGTACACTAATTTTATTCTCGTATCAATTTGATTTGATATTATTCCCCACAAATAAGTAAGTTCATAAACATTCCATATACTAGTATAGAAGCATTGATGAGGCTTGGACGTGTATGGAATGGAATGGAGGAGAATAGGACTAACCAAAACGGGTAGTATATATTTTCTATATTTAGATTAAATCATCATTGAATTGGCATGAAGTATTCAGCTGTGCATGGATATTTTTCAAAGACACTAAAATTGAAGACTTACCAAAATAACTTATAGAAAATTGTTACGAAAAGAAATTTTAAATCAAATACCTATAATTGATGTTGTCAACAATGAACGATTGAAAAGTTGTGGTCGAGTGGAATGTGCTGATGGTCATGTTATATGCCACTCGGGTTCAATTCCCTCTGGCCACAACTTTTTTTTTATATGCTTTATTCGATTAATCACTGATTTAATAATTAATATTCTAGAGTAATTGCTACGCAAAAAAATTTAATTGTTAATAAATAAAATTAAAAGCATAAAATATTAAATCAAACACCATACTTGATGTTGTCAATAGTTAACGAAGGAAAAGTTGTGGCATAGTGGAATGTGGTGATATTAATGATATATGCCACCTGGGTTCAAATCCTTCTGGCCACATTTTTTTTTAAATTAAATGATTTATTCGACTAATCACTTATTTAATAATTAATAATCTAGAGTAATTATTACGGAAAAAAATTAATACTTAATAAAAAAATTAAAAACTCTTCAATATTAAATCAAACACCAATACTTGATGCTGTCAATAATGAATGATTGAAAAGCTGTGGCCCCACAAATAAACATTTACGGATGAAGCCAAATTCAAAACACGAATGAAAGCTTATGCAAAAATTCCACTATAACAATATTCCATAGATTAAATTTCAGATATAGCTATGTAAAATTCATGAGATCGAACAAACAAAGAAGAATATGTATATGGAATAAACTAAAAAACGACATTAATCGAAATAATAATCAATTGTTCATGAGGCGAAAATAAATCATGTTCATACAACGAATCATGTTTATAACAACATAATATATGATGAAATAAACAGTTACGGATCAAAGCCAAATTCAAAACACGAATGAAGCCAAATTCAAAACACGAATGAAAGCTTATAGAAAAATTTCACTATACCAATATTCCGTAGATTAAATTTCAGATATTGCTATGTAATATTCATGAGCTCGAACACACAAAGACGAATATGTATATGGAATAAACTCAAAAACGATATTAATCGAAATAATAATCAATTGGTCATGAGGCGAAAATAAATCATGTTCATAAAACGAATCAATTGTATCTGGAAATTGGAAAATTACATGATTCAAAAGATCAGATTTCAGCTATAGCCGCGTGAAACTCATTAGAACGACTATAGCATAGGACTTCACGATCTGCCAAACAATCAAGACACAAACCGTCATCTAATCCCCCCTCCCCAACTATATGACCCTTACAACAAAATTTCGGAATGTTAAAATTCAAAGCAAACACACCATGATTTAATTGACAAAGCTGCTTTAAGAGATATTGTCTAAATTTCTTCAAACAAAACAATCCTCCAGGCACCGTTGCAATTTCTTTAAAGAGACATAATCCTCGTTGTCTTACTTCTTCTTCATCACTCAACATTCTAACTATGCATGATGCATATCTGTTCATTCGATGTCTAGCAGCGGTTAAATGTCCTAGAAGGCGTTCGACCCTATGAAAGTTACGGTACGCAAACACATCGATCTACGAAAAAAATGAAGCAACATTAGACAATAGGTTTAAACAATTATTGTACAAAATTAAAAATCATTACAAAAGATGAAACTTACAATTAGCATCATGTAGTAGAAATTAGGAGTTGCTAATGGCTCGTTAGAGATAGATGAAACATCAAAGCTCTCATAAAATCCTTCATAATCAAACACGGTCCTGAACGAGTCCATACTTAAAAAGAAAAAAAAAGTGTTATTAGCGAATGAAAACAATAATAAAATCGACAAAGAACTTGAGGATTGAGAATTTACCACACAATGATCGAAATAGAGTCGATCCATCCACTGAATGCAAGAAGCAACAAACATTTCAAATGAGTTTTCTTATGGTGTTCATACGAAGTTGTTGAACCTACGGAACCCTGCGGACCACTCATTGCCTCTTAGTTCGAATTCGACTGATTTCTAAAGACAAATTCGAAAATTGGTAGAGAGGATATAGAATGAGGTTAGCTATATATAATCGTTTTTAGGGTTTAGAAGATCCTTAATTCATGCAATGATTTTTGCTCCGTTTGAATTTTAAACTTACTTACCACAATAAAGCAAAAAATTGAAACATTCCATATATTTTGATTTTCAACATTGATGAGGCGTGCATGGAAAGAAAGGAAAGACAATAAAACTTAAAACTTACAAAAAAAACTTACGGAAATTGTTACGAACAAAAATATTAAGTCCAACACCAATACTTGATGTTGTCAATAATAAATGATTGAAAAGTTGTGGCCGAGTGGAATGTGGTGATTTTCATGATATATGCCACCTGGGTTCAATTCCCTCTGGCCACAGCTTTTTTTTTTTTCAGTTAAATAATTTATTCGATTAATCACTGATTTAATAATTAATAATCTAGACTAATTATTACGGAAAAAAACTTAATTGTTAATAAATAAAATTAAAAGCATAAAATATTAAATCAAACACCAATACTTGATGGTGTCAATAGTTAACGAATGAAAAGCTGTGGCCGAGTGAAATGTGGTGATATTAATGATATATGCCACCCGGGTTCAAATCCTTCTGGCCACAGTTTTTTTTTTTTAATTAAATGATTTATTCGACTAATCACTAATTTAATAATTAATAAGCTAGAGTAATTATTACGGAAAAAAATTAATTGTTAATAAATAAAATAAAAACTCTTCAATATTAAATCAAACACCAATACTTGATGCTGTCAATAATTAATGATTGAAAAGCTGTGGCCGAGTGGAATGTGGTGATGTTCATGGTATATGCCACTCGGGTTCAATTCCCTTTGGCCACAACTTTTGTTATTTTTTTAAATTTTTTTTTCTTACTTCAATTAAAAACAAATATTATTCGAAAATAAAACACAAATAAATTAATCATCAGGTAATTGCATTCTGGATATAAGTATTTGTAGAACCGAGAAGATAAAATATTTGAAACAACTTTATTAATATTGATATTACATCATATATATATATATATATATATATATATATATATATATATATATATATATATATATATATATATATATATATATATATATATATATATATATATATATATATATATATATATATATATATATAATATATATATATATATATATATATATATATATATATATATATATAACCATATAAATCAAAGAAGAACATTGAGAATTATTGGGGTCGAGGCTTATGATCATGATTCAGTCTGTATGATCATAAGTGAATCGAAAGCCAGACACCTCAACGGAGTTTCCTGTGCCATTTAGTGCACCACGTGATGTAGCGACGCAAAAGCCACCAGGTTCATTCCCAATGTTGTTATGAAAATGGACTGTACCACCAATTGCCTCAATGTGTTTTTTCATCAATCCAGAATCATATCCAGAACCAGTTGAGGATATGATGAACACGTTGGGATTATTCTCCATGATCTTCTCTTTCATGTAGGATGTAAAATCAATAGATGGCTCATCAATTGGTTGTGCAGCATTTATCCACATAATTTTTGTCTCTTCCTCTTGATCGAGATGGATGTTCTTCTGTTTCATCGAACATGCTATTGTCCCGTCTTTCTTGCATACAAACTTGATCTTCATCTTCATTTGACTCTTGATGTTTATAATTTTGCAGCACGCCAGACCTTTGTGGTGACTAATTTCATTGTTGCCAACGATGAGAATGGTTTCTGCCTGAACTTGCGCCATCTTTCGATTCTTTTGGTTAGTAGTTCCTTCTGCTCTGATTTTATTTCAGAATTTAGTGTTCTTCTATGATGAAAAACGTTTTTGTGTAGTATCTTATTTATAGATGGAGGAAATATACCAAATTTGAAGAGGCACCTTCTTCAATAGTTGTGACTTTTCATTTGCAAACATTAACTTAAAGAGGTGCACTCCTTCACAGATTTAATCCAAGTGTTGTGTCTCTTGAATATCAAAAGACCTGACTTTTCATCTTTAATCGAAGAGTTCTAAATATAATAATTCGATTCATTAGATAATTTATAATAATTCGATTATTACGAAACTCAAAGCAAATAATAATAATAATAATAATAATAATAATAATAATAATAATAATAATAATAATAATAATAATAATAATAATAATAATAATAATAATAATAATAATAATAATAATAATAATAATAATAATAATAATAATAATGTAATCTGATTTGATAAATAAAATAAAAATAAAAGATTCAAGGTTACATAGATCATTACTTCATAACTAAAGGCCTTCAATAGAAGACTGAAAATAGAAATACCGATTGAATGTTCGAATCTCAATGTCAGCAAGGCATTCGTAGCATGTAGTATCGTTATAGTGACCACACTTTGTCCACTCTTTACTACAAAACGAAGGAATATCAAAATTATTCTCGAATACTCCATCATGTATCTTGTAAATTTGAGTGCATAGCGACTGTCGCCACATCTTGATACTCGTCAATCCTCCACGACTGCTCGCTACTTCTTTGAAGGCAGTGAAGCCTTGTTGCCTCACTGCACTATTCGGATCGACCATTCTACAAATACACGAAGCATACGCAGCCATTTTGTGAGAGTGCTTCTCAAGCATCTCAAGCAAATAAGGCACCCTGCGAAAAATCTTGTACTCGAACACATCAACCTGTAGAATATAGTTAAGAAGTTGAATATAAAATTTGTTCAAATATACACGTAGAAATAAGTAATCAACCAAATACATACTATGAGCATGCTATAGTAAGTGTCCAACGGTGCCAATGGATGAATTGGGATTGAAGAGACGTCAAGATCCTCATAAAATCGATCAATACCAAACATGATCTTGAACGCTTTCATGCTGCAGTTAATAGAAATACAAACATCCATCAAGATCCAATAATAAGAAATTAGTATAATTTAAAAATAAAATATCTAAGAAATCAAAATATTATTCATACCAAATGAGCACTTCACCACCATAAACGTAACTGTTGAGAGTGACTATCAACATCAAGATAGAGTGCTCAAACGTTCCCTCGTCAATTATTTTTTGGAACATTCGAACTCGATTCTCAATATTCGACTGAGCCGCCTCCAAACCAAATGGAGTCCTCATTTTCGCAATATGTAGTGATGATTTCAATTAAACAGACTTCAATTTTATAGTACATTGTTAGTAGTCTAAATATGGTACTCTCATTACTGTAAGATCGAATTGTTTATATATAATGTCTGGCTAAAAAAAATATTGAATTCTAAATATGGTTAAAATTGTAAAAGTGTTAGACTAATTGAAATGCATTAAATCACAGAGATCCCGTATATAAATATGGTGCTCTAGAGTTTTGGCATCAACAAAATATGGTGCTCGAGATTTTCATATCGTTTCCGTATATAAGTTGGCACGTTAATTGAATTGATTATGCAAAATCTCAAGCAATCCAACGAATTTTTACAAAGATACTGACCTAGGATTCAGTCAAACTAAATCCTTTAAATTTAGAGAGTTTTAAATACAGAAAGAATCGAGAATCAATACCATAATCATGATAAAGCGTGTAGTGAAATAAACGCAGAGGCATAGTAAACCAAGTACCAGTATCAAATGTTATCAACAATAAACGATTAAAAAGCTGTGGCCGGGTGAAATGTAGGATCTTCATCATCCTCACCACCCGGTTTCAATTCCCTCCGACCTCAACTTTTACTTATGGATTATTTTTTTTATCATACGACGGATTCTAAAAAGAGATTATGGTTAAATAGAAAACATAAACAAAATAACCACTGATTTAAACATATAGCAACGTGACAATGAATATGCTTCCAAATTCAACTTTTCTTAATGCTCAAATGTATAGTAATGTATTTAAACGGCACACATTGTAGATTTTGGTCATCTTTCTCTTAACTCATACAATTAAAGTCTGACGTAATCGTAATCAAATTCAATTGTAAATTTTCAGAAACTTAATCATGTTTATAACAACATATTATATGATGAAATAAACAGTTACGGATGAAGCCAAATTCAAAACACGAATGAAAGCTTATGCAAAAATTCCACTATAACAATATTCCATAGATTAAATTTCAGATATAGCTATGTAAAATTCATGAGATCGAACAAACAAAGAAGAATATGTATATGGAATAAACTAAAAAACGACATTAATCGAAATAATAATCAATTGTTCATGAGGCGAAAATAAATCATGTTCATACAACGAATCATGTTTATAACAACATAATATATGATGAAATAAACAGTTACGGATCAAAGCCAAATTCAAAACACGAATGAAGCCAAATTCAAAACACGAATGAAAGCTTATAGAAAAATTTCACTATACCAATATTCCGTAGATTAAATTTCAGATATTGCTATGTAATATTCATGAGCTCGAACACACAAAGACGAATATGTATATGGAATAAACTCAAAAACGATATTAATCGAAATAATAATCAATTGGTCATGAGGCGAAAATAAATCATGTTCATAAAACGAATCAATTGTATCTGGAAATTGGAAAATTACATGATTCAAAAGATCAGATTTCAGCTATAGCCGCGTGAAACTCATTAGAACGACTATAGCATAGGACTTCACGATCTGCCAAACAATCAAGACACAAACCGTCATCTAATCCCCCCTCCCCAACTATATGACCCTTACAACAAAATTTCGGAATGTTAAAATTCAAAGCAAACACACCATGATTTAATTGACAAAGCTTCTTTAAGAGATATTGTCTAAATTTCTTCAAACAAAACAATCCTCCAGGCACCGTTGCAATTTCTTTAAAGAGACATAATCCTCGTTGTCTTACTTCTCTTCATCACTCAACATTCTAACTATGCATGATGCATATCTGTTCATTCGATGTCTAGCAGCGGTTAAATGTCCTAGAAGGCGTTCGACCTTATGAAAGTTACGGTACGCAAACACATCGATCTACGAAAAAATGAAGCAAACATTAGATAACAGGTTTAAACAATTATTGTACAAAATTAAAAAACATTACAAAAGATGAAACTTACAATTAGCATCATGTAGTAGAAATTAGGAGTTGCTAATGGCTCGTTAGAGATAGATGAAAGATCAAAGCTCTCATAAAATCCTTCGTAATCAAACACGGTCCTGAACGAGTCCATACTTAAAAAGAAAAAAAAAGTGTTATTAGCGAATGAAAACAATAATAAAATCGACAAAGAACTTGAGGATTGAGAATTTACCACACAATGATCGAAATAGAGTCGATCCAGCCACTGAATGCAAGAAGCAACAAACAGTTCAAATGAGTTTTCTTATGGTGTTCATACGAAGTTGTTGAACCTACGGAACCCTGCGGACCACTCATTGCCTCTTAGTTCGAATTCGACTGATTTCTAAAGACAAATTCGAAAATTGGTAGAGAGGATATAGAATGAGGTTAGCTATATATAATCATTTTTTAGGGTTTAGAAGATCCTTAATTCATGCAATGATTTTTGCTTCGTTTGAATTTTAAAATTACTTACCACAATAAAGCAAAAAATCGAAACATTCCATATATTTTGATTTTCAGCATTGATGAGGCGTGCATGGAAAGAAAGGAAAGACAATAAAACTTAAGACTTACCAAAATAACTTACATAAATTGTTACGAACAAAAATATTAAGTCCAACACCAATACTTGATGTTGTCAATAATGAACGATTGAAAAACTGTGGCCGAGTGGAATGTGGTGATGTTCATGATATGTGCCACCCGGGTTCAATTCCCTCTGGCCACAACTTTTTTTTTTTCAGTTAAATGATTTATTCGATTAATCACATATTTAATAATTAATAATCTAGAGTAATTATTACGAAAAAAACTTTATTGTTAATAAATAAAATTAAAAGCATAAAATATTAAATCAAACACCAATACTTGATGTTGTCAACAATGAATGATTGCAAAGTTGTGGTCGAGTGGAATGTGGTGATGTTCATTGTATATGCCACTTGCGTTCAATTCCCTCTGGCCACAGCTTTTGCGATTTATTTTTTAATTTATTCTTTCCATGAATTTGCAAAACAGATTATTCTTAAAATAAAAAACACAAATATTTTATTCACTGATTTATTAAATATCATTTTTCAATAATTAAAATTAATTGTGAATGAATAAACTAAAAAAAATTAAACTGATTTTCGTACAATTGTGTCTACGAATTTAATTTTAATTCTAGAATATATTTTACTTAAATTTTAATTAACATTTTAATTCACCATTTAAATAAAAAAATATTTATTTTTAATTTTAAAATTCATTTTTCCAAGAATTTAATTGACACCATAATTCATCATTTAATTAATAAACGATTTATTTTTAAATTTCGGAATTTGTTTTGTTGTATAATTCAATTAACATATTATTTTTATATTCCAAAATTTATTTTGTTGTATAATTTCGGAAATTTTAATTCATTTATGGCTGGACGTTTTTTATAAGAGGAAGAAGAATTAAAATTACCAAAATTAGATGAATGAAAACTTACCAAAACAAATGAAATTGAATCTTTTCCATGAGCTCAAAATTTTTGCCACATACATAGTGTGAAAGCTCTTGAGAATGAAATTGGGCTCTCCTAGACCCCTAAATTTCATGTATATATAGATAGATAGATTCTTTTCCATCCTTGAATTATCGTTTTATTTTTTCGTTAAGATGTTTTTTCTTCCAAATTTCACTCTGGTCCCACAAAACTTTATGAATTATAGATGACGGTGCGTAAACAATTCCAAATCAATATGAACCACTCAATTTAATTTTTTCCTAAATGTATTTAATCGGTTTGTGAAGTTTAAAATCTTATCCTTATAAACAAACATGGTAACTGCCGCAGAAGTTTGTAGAAAGGGTTTCTTAAACGTGTTGCCCAATCCCACGAGAGACCAGTAATCAATTAAGTAAGTAATGTTGTTATCCATTTAGTTTCTGCAGGAAAATGACTAATGGGGGAACAAGAGAGGACAAGTGCAAATTAAATACTAACAAATCGAGCAAAATTTAATCATACTTTGATTATATTTTAAATTTTGGTTAATGACCTTTTTGAGACACGATTAGTGATGGAGGATTTTCGCAATCAGTGATTATACACGCAACATCAAAGTCTAATCACAAACGTTAAACAAATTAGACGACACATGTCTTATGTTAGATCATTTGTCGGCGTGATTCTATATGTCATGCACTATAACACAACTTAGAAATCAATTTCTCATTTTCCATTTCATTAAAATTCTTCAGTATGTTCGTCAACTTTATTTTACAGCATGTTCGTGATATCGGAAGTGTAAATCTAGGCCTGTCAATGGACCTGGACCATAACCAAACCAATAAAATCACAGAATACTGTAGATGACCGATACGGTAAGGGTTTTATAACCCTAACTAGCCTGTATCCGCTGAGAAATAACTGGATCCAATGTAAATCTAAATTGATTAATTTGAAGACTGTATTTTTTTAATTAATTCAAATAAAATCTAAGGCTATGAAGAATTCTAGTATTCTATCACGTGAAAAGTTTTTTTGGGATCACCAAAATTGTATTGAAATCAGGGGCGGATCCAGAAATTTTTGTCAGAAATTTTTGTCAGTGGGAGCAAATGAACGCAATATATATTAATTATTATTAAAAATAATAAATATTAGTTAATTAATTATTGAAAGTATTAACAATTAGTAATGTTGAGTTGGAAATAAATTCTTAGTCATTTAGAATCAACACTTATTTAATTTTATAATAGACTTCGTAACAAAACATCTCCGTTAATATACATTGCTTTTACAATTTTATGTACTAAACCAATTAGTTTTGACCTAAAAATAGTAAAACGGACAAATTTTTCAATAATGATAATGAAATACGATGTTTATTGACTACCCCGACTTCAATATTATTCAATTGGAGATAGGTACAAATTTAATCTCTACGCATTCCCATTATTTTTATACTTACTAATATAACTATACACAATAGTACATATTTTCATGTATTATATATGCTTCCAACCAATTTAAAGGGTGCAAAATAAATTTTAAAAACTTATATGGTTGCCAAAAAATGAACTTTGTGGGGGCAAAATAAATTTTTATATGCTATTTAGTAGAATTTTTTTTTATTGTGGGTGCACTTGCACCCATGGGCCTATGAGTACATCCGCCCCTGATTGAAACATGAAAAAGTAAAAGAGAGTTCGAGTGCAAAAGGTATGCACAACAACAAAATTACACCCAAACCTAAATTGTAAGTATCACACTTAAATAACCGATAAGGGTGAAACGAAACTTGACCAACCCGCGTCTAGTATATTATCCTATGGATAGGAAGCCAAGAGTATGTCCACGTGAAACGTTAAAACTTATAGTTGTGATTAATTAAGTTTTATTTAATTCACGGATAATGTGTATAACTACCAGGCTTGTGCAGTATGTTCAAGGATGTACTCCCTTAATTTATTTTAGTTTTTCTTTTTATGTTTGTTTTCTTAATTTTTTTAAAAGTTTATCTAATCACTAATTAATCATAAATTATATGGAACTAATAATTAATAAAAATATTTTACATTATAAAAGTAATACCTTAAAATACATAAAGAATTTCAAATCTCATGATTCCTTATCCATATTATCGTGTCCATATATCCATGCATTTTAGGCTTTTGGAACAGAAAATGACTTGTGGATGGAAACATGCAATACTTGGTGTATCTTACTCCAACAACTTAGTATGAGTAATATTTTGTTATCTCTTTTTTAATATTATTTTTTCAAAAAGTTACACTTTACTTGGATATCTTTTAAAAATGTCATGGTACCATCAAATCTTTACTAAAAAGTTGCAGTTTACCGGAAATTTTAACACCCATTAAATAAATAAACACCTACTACTTTTTCATCATTCCCGTGAAAGACAAGATAATAAAATGAGCTTATCATGTTCACCCACAACCTCTGGGCTTTTCTCTTGCAATATGAGCTATAATAAAATGCAGCAAGGTGATTAACAACATCACATAAACTCATCCCATCGCTAATAGCCTAACACATAAATCAAAATAATCCACTATGCTGCCAATATAAGCTGATCTGTTCCCAAAAAAGTGTATATTTACGTACGCTTTGATTCACTCAAGACAACAACTCAGTGCAAAAAAATGTATTAATACGTACCAATTAGGATAGCAGGAAAACAGAGGCAATCAACGATCAATTAATCACTACAAAAATTATCCCCCGAGCTCAGCATACTCTATTTTTTTTTCCGGAATATTCTTTTTACATACTAATGGTGTTACACTTTCGGGTAAACTGCAACTATTTTAAAATGTTTGGTGGTACTATGACATTTTTTAAAAAGAAATTCGGATAAAATGCAACATTTTAAAAAAGTTTGGAGCAACATACTTTTTCTTTTATTTTATTCATCTCCTAAAAGAAAAGTTATTTCATTCATTCAATTAATGAATAAAAACCGAATTAACTGTCGATCGATTTATTCGTAGAAAATAGCTGTCGGCCGCTGAAAACAAATTCTGAACTTTGTTTGTGGAATGGACAGGTCTAAGATTGGGATGGGTTGGGCCATTTGTAACTAGTGTAGGCCCAAAATAAGACGCGAAACGAGTCCGTGGCGTACTAAAATTCTATTCTTATACAATGATCAGATCGAGTCCTTGTCTTCTGTTTCATCTTTTCAAGTCCAGTCCAGAAAATCTACATCAAACTTTTAAGTTTGAGTTTGGGGTAAAACTACAATATCTTGTAAATTGAAATGACTTTCGGTTCATGGGTAAAACTACATACTATCTTGTAAATTGAAATGAGTTCGTCTCCGGTGAGACCACTAGTTTCGTGAGACCAAAAATGAGACTCAAAGGAATTACAAAATAGATAAAAAACTCGCTGGTCCAACCAATAACTCGCTGGTCCAACCAAATAAGTCGCGGGTCATGTTATAACCCGAAACAAAACCGGATCTCTTCACTCTCTCCGTCTCTGCAACAAAAACAGAGAAAATATCGATTGTCTCTCTCCAACAAAAATATCGATTGTCTCTCTATCTCTCTATGAATCTTCAATTGCTTCAACGAAAAACAAATATGGGGATGAACGATTACTCTCCTAGATCGTTGAATGAATTGAACAGTTTGAGGATTAGATTGATGCAATTGACAAATTCAAAAAGGGCAAAACGTTCAAGGAAAATTAAGGAATCTCCAGCGGTTAAAGTCGATCGTATAGAAGAAGACTTCATTGAAATAGCTGAAGGATTTTCTATGAGACAATCGGAATTTGATATGGAAGAAGATTTCAGTGAATTTGTTGAAGATCCAGAAATTACAGAAGGGTTTGCTATGAGACAATCGGAATTTGATATTGAAGAAAATTGCAATGAATTTGCTGAAGGATTTGTTGAAAATATTGATGAAGTACCTAGAGATCCAAAATTTACAGAAGGATTTGCTGGTGAACATGAAGCTGATAAAGGACCTGCTGAACAATCAGGTATGTTACAATTACGTTTGAGTTTTATGCATTATTGATTTGAGTGGTATGATAAAGGTTTCTGAGTTTTACTCTGTAAAGTTCTGTATGTTGCAAATTCGTTTGAGTTTTATGCATTACTGATTTGAGTTTTACTCTTTTGATAGTTGAGTTTCATTCATATACTGATTGAGTTTTATAATATATTATTGTAGAGCATATACCACTCTCTTTTATTGGTTTAAAGAAGGAAAAATGGGAACATTTTGAGGAACTTTACAAACGGTATGCATCAATGGTTGGATTTTCTGTTAGAATCTCAACAACAAGAACATCCAAAGATAAATCTGTCAAGGAAAAGTACTTCGTCTGTTCTCGTGCAGGCAAAGCACCTATTAAGCAAACTCAACCAGTGGCAATTTCTCCTATGCTTTTGGTTGATAGTGATGAAGGAAATGAAGAAGATAAAGAACAAAACGCAAAGAAGCCAAGAAAAAGTAGAGTCAGAAGGACTGATTGCAAGGCTAGTTTGAGAATTGCATTCAACAAGGAAGAAATTTGCTTTGAAGTTAAGCATCATATTACAGAACACAACCATGAGTTGGCTAGGCCAGAATGGAGTCACTTGCAGCGTTCTCAAAGGAAGATTACACCACAGAAAGGCAAAGTAATCGAGTGTATGGAAGGGGCTAGATTAAAGCCAAGCCAGAGTTACAGAGTTCTTATGCACAATGCTGGAGGCAGAGAGAACGTTGGGCACACTGTTCGGGATAATATCAACTATGTAAACCGGTTAGTTTTCTTTGAGTTTTATATGTTGTTTGTTTGAGATTTTATGTGATTCTTTGAGTTTAATATGATGTTTGTTTGAATTTCTTAGAAGTTGTATATGTTTGAGTTTTATATGGTGTTTGTTTGAGATTTATATAGCTATTGTTTGAGGTTTACAACTGTATTCAAGAAGGTGTTTGTTATGTGTTCTTCTGCTTCTCAATTATATTATGTTTTGTTGCTTATTACTGTGTTAAGTTTATTTTCAACTCTGTAAACAGGCTGAGGGCCCATAAAACTGGAGGACAAGATTCACAATGTGTGATAAATTCATTGTTAAAAAGGCAAAGACAGGATCCTGAGTTCTTTTACAGAGTAATGCTTGATGACCAAACAAGACTATGTGGAGTGTTTTGGTGCGACTGGGTTATGAGGGAGGATTACAAACTTTTTGGAGACGTGCTGATTTTTGATACAACATACCGTACTAACCGGTATGATATGATTTGTGCACCTTTGGTAGGAGTCAATAGCCACTGGAATAATGTTGTTTTCGGTTGTGCTTTTCTTGCTAATGAACAAGCGGAGACATTTGTTTGGTTGTTGGAGACATTCTTGGAAGCAATGGAACAGAAAAAACCAATTACAGTATTTACAGACCAGGATAGTGCTATGAGCAAAGCAATTGCAGAGGTATAAAAAATGTTTTTGAGTTTTATATGTTTGAGTTTTATATGTTGTTTCTTTAAGTTTTATGTGCTACTTGTTTGAGTTTTACATCTGAATTAAAGAAAATGTTTGAGTTTTGTTTAATATGATTGTTCAGGTGTTTGGGGAATCAACAAAGCATAGACTTTGTGTGTGGCATATTGAACAAAACTTTTATAAGAATGCTGGTGCTTTGAAAAACAATAAGGAATTTAAGAAAACATTCCTATTCTGCCTGAAAATATGTAGAGACAAGGATGTGTTTGAGGAAACATGGAAGACAATGATTGAAACTTACAACCTGTACACCGAACATGATGACCCTAATAAAAAGTGGTTTAAAAAGTGTTATGGGTTACGTGACAAGTGGTGTAGAGCTTTGAATAAAGATATCTTCTCTGCTGGGATATTGTCATCACAACGGAGTGAGAGTACAAACAACGTTGTATCGTTTAACTCAAACAAGCATACATCTCTGACACAATTTTTTGATTTATTTGATGAAATGGTTGAGAGGTGGAGATCAACAGAGGTTCAAAATGAGTTTCTATGCAGTACAACACATCCGATGCTATACTCTCAGCATAAGATTCTACAGCATGCTGCAAAGGTAAAAAAATACTAAAAAAAACTTTATACAGAATTGCGTGAGTTTTATATGATGATTGTTTGAATTTAATGCATGTGAATTTGTCAATGATATGCAGATCTACACTGTCAAAATTTATGGGGAGTTTGAAAAACAGTTCATTTACTCTATTACCAATGGAGTTGACCTGAAATCTTCTGATCAACATACTTTCATATATGATGTCATTCCAAATGAAGAAAAGTATGGTATTTCAACAGTTACATATTCTCAAATTGATGGATTGATAAAGGTGAAATGCAGCTGTATGTTGTTTGAAGAAAGAGGATGGCTCTGCCAACATTGCATTCGTGTTTTCCATCAACACAATGTTGTTTCAATTCCTGATGACTATATTCTTCGACGTTGGACTAAAGATATAAAGCGTCACGTGTTTGACATGCAAAGAGATAAGATTAGTACTGTGAAAAATGCACCAGATTCAATTGCTTGGAGGCATCAAATGTCCAGAAGCTGGTTCAACTTGGTTATAAAAGCTGAGGGAAATGATAGGGCAAAAATGATTATAGAAGAAGCATACCAAAAAGCTTTGGATGAAACTAATCTTATAATGAAGGGGAAGGAACAAACCATTTCTGAAACACCTAATGAGCAGGAAGCAGGGGATGGCACAGAAAATATGCTTGTAGTGCGTAATCCTGAAAAATCAAAAACAAAAGGAAGAAAGCCTAAAAGGATAAAGGGTGCTATTGAGAAGAATCCAAGAAAGAAAAAAGGTTCAGCCACAGAGGCAGCAAGTTTCCCCAGGAAGGAACAAGTTATTTGATGAAACAAGGAATACATAAAAAATTCAGTACTCTAGTCTTTTGTGGACTATGTTCCTTGATTTCAATACTATATTTCTTTATTTAAGAATTAGAATTTTGTAGACTCTGACCCATTAATATTGATACTCTGTTTTTCTTGATTTTCCTCATGTTTATGTTGACAGTTGTTCAAAAATTTAAAAAATTTCTATGAAGGTTAAACTCAAATTGTCATGCATATGAAACTCATGCTCAGCGGTAAACCTCAAACGACCACAAACATAAAACTCAAACACACAGCGTATAAAACTCAAACATACACTCAAGCCTAGATGGATTGGTCAACCCCAAACACCCTGAAAAATGAATTGAATTACTTCTGGATTCCACGAATTTTCAACCCCAAACACCCTGTAAAGGGATCATGTAATATATTTCCATGAATTTTCAATGTTAACTCATGGACAGTGGTAAACCTTAAACAAGCACCATAAAAAACTCAAACACACAGCATATAAAACTCAAAAAACATATAAAACAGAATTAAAAAAGAGTTTTCAAAAATATGACTGAAAGTAGTACTAATCTGAGTTATTACAGATAAATTTCAAATTAAAAATAAAACATGTTCAACAATGTTAAAACTTCGAAATCAAATCAACCAGATATTGAGCCTCTTGTGCATAATTCACCATCTCTGCGTGGACAACTGTAATCGCCAGTTTCTTTTCATCGTAATAATTGGTCTCCATTATTTTAAGCTTGAGATTGTACTGCTTAAACATGCAATCATGCAATATGTCATGAATAATTTCAGGTCCAGCAGCATCTTGTAAAAAATGAATTGCTTTGGCAGAATGACCAACAATTTTTTCAGCTACTTCCTGGAATGCTGTGACATTAGCTGCACCGGTATGATCTTGGAATTGAGCTTGAAGCAGATATCGATAATCACAATCTTTAAATTCCTTCTTACAGGTATCGCACCACCATTTTGAGTCCACAGTTTGTGTGACTTTCTTGCTGCATATTCTATCACCTACTTTGAGAGGGCATGCTGTGTAGTACAAACTATCATTGTGAATGAACATTAAGGTAGCCTTGCAAGAAATCCAGTCTGGTGATTTTGACATTACAAGTCGCTCATCTGTTATTTGTGACAATGTTTTGGGAACAAATTTTTTGAGGCCTGCAGGGAGAGTTGGCCTAGAAATAGATTCAAATAATATTTCTTTTCCACCATTATCAAACCATTTTCTTAAGGCAGAAGCCTCTACAGAAACAGGATTGATGAACAGTCGAGTAGAAGATATCGTGCAGATTGATTTCACACTAAAATTGCTCACTTTAGCAAATTTCACAGCCAAAATAGGAGATCTCCCAGTTTGTACCATTTCATAAAGTTGTTCACCTTCTTTACTGCTGAAACCTCCCCACAAGGTAAACTCTATACTTCGTCCTAATTGATCCTTCAAGTTCAGAAATCTTCTTTGAGTTTGCATTCCATCTTTTCTCATAAAAGGAACAGAAGCATCAACAGTTGATACCACAGCTATCAAATCAACTACAACATCACTTTCTGTATTTGCAATTTCTTCAATGGATTTGAAACAAAACATCTGCTTTGGTATAGAATCATCTTCATTAGAGCACAACTTAACCAATGATGATGCCTCCAAATAAATTTCCCATCGACTATTAAGACAGTTGAACATCTTCTGGGCAGCTTTCAAGTTACCTTTTGATATTTCATAAATTTTACCAACTTCAATAGATGCATGAATTTTGTCAACAACAGCATTAAAGCATGTGGCACGGATCTCACCTCCACCAGAATCCAAAACATCAAACGAAAACACTTTACCATGCCCTTTCTCAGTGTTGAAGTGTCGTACCTCATTTTTTCCAGTAACTCGACCTTTAATAATCCAATTACGATTAAATGGAGTCAGAGCAGAAATGGGAGTAAAATTATTTAATTTCATTTTCAACTTGTTTGCTTCATTCAATGAAATTGGATTCATCCTCAACTTCTGCATTTGGTTGTCAGCTTGTGCAAGAGGTCTTGTGGTTTGAGAAACTTCTTGTTGTGCATTGACAAACACACTTGAACTACCAGTACATGTTGAATCTATCAAGATAGTTCTGAATCCCACAATAGTAATGATCCTGAAAAAAAGAAAAAAAAATGATATGATAAGTTATAACATGCATGGACAGTGGTAAACCTCAAAGAAGCATATGACAGACACATAAAATCAGACTTCAGTAAAACTCAAACATAATATACACAAACCTCAAAGAAGCAGAAAATAAAAACTCAAACAAACATCATATAAAAACTCAATTACATAAAACTTATCCTAAAACACCACGTAGACATGTATACATAAACCTCAAACTTAACAACCATAAAACTCAAAATTATAGGAGCTGATGACAGAAACATAAATAAGACTCAAGTAAAACTCAAACATTATATACATAAACCTCAAACTTAACAACATTAAAACTCAAACTAATAGAAGCAGATGACAGACACATAAATCAGACTTCAGTAAAACTCAAACATAATATACATAAAACTCAAAGAAGCATAAAATAAAACTCAAGCAAACATCATATAAAACTCAATTACATAAAACTTATCCTAAAGCACCATGTAGACTTGTATACACAAACCTCAAACTTAACAACAATAAAACTCAAAAAATTATAGGAGCTGATGACAGAAACATAAATCAGACTTCAGTAAAACTCAAACATAATATACATAAACCTCAAACTTAACAAGAAATAAAACTCAAACTAATAGAAGCAGATGACAGACACATAAATCAGACTTCAGTAAAACTCAACCATAATATACATAAAACTCAAAAGAAGCAGAAAATAAAACTCAAACAAACACTATATAAAACTCAATTACATAAAACTTATCCTAAAGCACCATGTAGACATGTATACATAAACCTCAAACTTAACAACCATAAAACTCAAAAATATAGCAGCTGATGACAGAAACATAAATAAGACTCAAGTAAAACTCAAACATTATATACATAAACCTCAAACTTAACAACATTAAAACTCAAACTAATAGAAGCAGATGACAGACACATAAATCAGACTTCAGTAAAACTCAAACATAATATACATAAAACTCAAAGAAGCAGAAAATAAAACTCAAACAAACATCATATAAAACTCAATTACATAAAACTTATCATAAAGCACCATGTAGACATGTATACACAAACCTCAAACTTAACAACAATAAAACTCAAAATTATAGGAGCTGATGACAGAAACATAAATCAGACTTCAGTAAAACTCAAACATAATATACATAAACCTCAAACTTAACAAGATATAAAACTCAAACTAATAGAAGCAGATGACAGACACATAAATCAGACTTCAGTAAAACTCAAACATAATATACATAAAACTCAAAAGAAGCAGAAAATAAAACTCAAACAAACACTATACAAAACTCAATTACATAAAACTTATCCTAAAGCACCATGTAGACATGTATACATAAACCTCAAACTTAACAACCATAAAACTCAAAAATATAGCAGCTGATGACAGAAACATAAATAAGACTCAAGTAAAACTCAAACATTATATACATAAACCTCAAACTTAACAACATTAAAACTCAAACTAATAGAAGCAGATGACAGACACATAAATCAGACTTCAGTAAAACTCAAACATAATATACATAAAACTCAAAGAAGCAGAAAATAAAACTCAAGCAAACATCATATAAAACTCAATTACATAAAACTTATCATAAAGCACCATGTAGACATGTATACACAAACCTCAAACTTAACAACAATAAAACTCAAAATTATAGGAGCTGATGACAGAAACATAAATCAGACTTCAGTAAAACTCAAACATAATATACATAAACCTCAAACTTAACAAGAAATAAAACTCAAACTAATAGAAGCAGATGACAGACACATAAATCAGACTTCAGTAAAACTCAAACATAAAATACATAAAACTCAAAAGAAGCAGAAAATAAAACTCAAACAAACACTATATAAAACTCAATTACATAAAACTTATCCTAAAGCACCATGTAGACATGTTGAGTTTTGTATAGTGTTTGTTTGAGTTTTATATTGTGTTTGTTTGAGTTTTATCACGAAAACATTATCATTTCAAAAAGTTACAATAAAAACAACACCAAGTAAACCGACAAAAAAAACACATATGCCATGAACAACTACATCAAACCCAATATAGGTAAAACTCAAAACATCAAGCATACACACAGAAACGAACAAACAATGAATACAAAAAATAAAATGAATATATAAATTGAGAGTAGAGAAAATTACTTTCGATCTCTGATTGTACAGCAGGTGTAATCATTCAGCTCAATAATAGATCCACTACGAACAAGGTTATTCTTCACACGAAAATTTAGGTTTGTACAGAGCATGGCATGGTGAGTATTGAGAGAATCAAATAGAGTAAACCTGTAACGCTCTGTTGTTGATGGATCCACGTTTGTTTGTTTGATACTAATAACCTTCAACACAGGCTTGCAGACACGGTCGCCGGCACAGATTTGATCTAAACAGACTGTGAGATCCATCTTGTATGTCGACAATTGAAAGAAGGATAAACGATTTAGAGAGAAACCTCTTTGAGAGAAATAAAAACCGTTTGAGAGAAATAAAAACAAAAACGCTTTGAGAGATATTATTCATTTTGTGTTAATTTTATTATTATTATTATTATTTTATTTTCTAAGAAACGGTTCTATTAGTTATTAATAAGAAAATCCGCTTCTTTCTGCTAATTGTAAGGAACTGGTGTGTAAAGACAACACTTCATCAAAAAACAGGACTCTTCATAAAACACTTCCAACAATGGACAAAACACTTCATGAAAAACACATGACTCTTGATAACAGGTTTTTACACTCCTATAAATATTGAAGACAACATCAGTGTAATCATCAACATTTAGTCGAGTACAGCAAAACACAGACAAACAGAGAAAAGTATTTCTGGAAATTCTTGAAACAGCAACACACAGAAAAAAAGTAAAAAAATGTCGTACATACATATTGAAACTATCAACATTGATAACCCACGAACACTGGCTGAACATCGTGGCAAAGCATTCTGGAAATTCATATCTATATCGACGGAGCATGAACTAAAAATCAATGTCCGTCTGACAGATGAACAAAATTGGGTTGTTACGATATCAATGGATATGGAAGAACGCCTATCGCACCGATATAGATACAGGTTCATATGGTTGAATGCAGCACATACCATTGAAGATAGCAACATCATTCCAAGAAACTATGAGGCTGACTTGAGCAATCATATAAGGTTTTCAAGACCTCACATCGTATTGGTGACAGGAACTAATACCAGTATATCGGTTTCAAACAACCATCGGGGAGACATACGTCCATTCAATCCTAATGATGTGGCCGACTACTTCTGGAATTTGGGAATGACGCTGCACCAAACTGAGCAGCGCATTGGAATTGATGATAGCGAACTCTACTTCGCTGCTACAACACAGGAGATAGACGTGGACGTGGAGCATACGATTGATGAGAATGATCGCAATCGTAGAAGCTTGCAGAATGGCATTCTATTCAATATAATCTAGGTCTTATTAAATGTGTGGAAAATGATATAGCGTTGACGGTAGATTAGGTAGGTCAGTTTATTATGTTCAAATATTATGTTCGTGTTATCATGTTAGACATTCTGTGATAGGGTCTCAGATTTGAAGTTTAGACTAGGTAGAAAAACAATGTATATTAGTTTAAAATAAAATGTGTTAATATCAGTATATGCATTACATATTTAGTTTCCCAATCAGACTTGTCTAAATTGAATAAAAAATGTATATAAAAATGAGGATGGACAGCAATGGTAAAACTCAAACCTGCAACAGATAAAACTCAAAACTAACATCAAATGAAACTCAAAACAAATATGAAATTTATGAAGTTGAGTTTTATTTGAACCATGTTTGAGTTTTATCTTTGCAGAATAGAAAAGGAATACTTATAATTTCAATAAGCCAACATAAATCATTCAAGACAACAAATGCAGAAAAACATTCCAACAGAATTAACAATCTTGAATAAGCCATGAACAATTACACAAAAGAAAAAGCGATCCTTGAAACATGTTCATGGTCCTCAAAAAAATCACAATGAATCTAAGAAATGATTCTATACATGATTCTATTTAACAACTTTCAGCTTGTTTGATTTCCTATTCTGGGCTATGATTCTCTCTAAGTCACTGCAGATATGTTCTCTTTTATCTTCACTAAACTTCCTGACACTGGTCAACAACCGATTTCTCTTTGCATTTGCATCAGACAGAGCAACTGAAGCAATTATTTCAGCTCTCATACGACGTCTTTCAGCAACCTGGTAAAAATATATTAAAAAAGAGAAATTAATATAAAACTCATATTATAAACAAATCTCATACATGGTATAAGCTAATTAGTACCTTAGTCATTGAAGGTCCAGAATAATTTCCATTTCTGAAGAACTCCATTTCTTTAATAACATAAACACCACAGTCAAGGTCATTTTTTGATCTATTTGCCCATTGACAGTGAGGATAAATAAGAGGAAAATCAAGAATTGTTGCAGCATCAGGGTGTCCATGTCTGTGCAAGTAACCTGCCAAATTTGTTTTCTGAAAAAAAAAATAGTGATTAATAAGTAAGTAATCTACTTGAAAGAATGAGGCAAATAGTCTAAGCTTTATTAATGACCAAACTTTTCATATACACAACAGTATAAAAAACTTCAATACATGAACAAAACATTACGAAAAAAAGCAATAAAGAACAACAAATCTAAACTTACCAGTACACCTGCCAAAGCCTTGCATCTTTCAGTATTAGGAATGCGATTGTCCAGATGATAAATTTTATTGGATTCAAGGCAGACAACAAAAAGTGTAAAGTGATTTTCTTGATTTTTTCTAGAATTATCTTCGAAATGTGGAAAGAAGAACTGCAAAGAAAATCAAATACATATAAAATTCAGAGAACATATATTCAAAACTCATTGTATATAAATAAAAAGATGAATAAAAATTAAATTACCTGTTTCACAGTTTTCAAGAACTCAAAGTTGGATTGAAATGTATTCAAAATCCATTCGTCCATGAAATTATTTAAACTCAATTTTGCTTTATTCAATTCTTCAACAGTAGACACATGTGACTCGTGAGCCCTCGGAGTATATCCAGCAAGAGTCGACCAATAATACTACAACAAATAACAAATAAAAAATAAAAAAATGCTACTTTAAAAAACAGAACATGTAAACTTAAGCAATTACTCAAAAAATCTGATAACACTTACATGCAATTGAATTCCGAAACAGCAAATACGAGGTTCATCTTTGCTTCTAATAATCTCAGCATGGTTAATTGAAACAGATATGGCATCAATGCAAGAATCATAGATTGAGCTATCAGAAGCTAATGTCAACACATCCTCAGGTCTTATGTACGTAAGTGTATGATACTCAGCAAATGACAAGTCTTCAACACCCAAATCAACATCACCTGGTTTCACTTGCTTTTTTCTATCACTGAAAAAATATACAAAAAAATAAAAACTCAAAACATTATATGCATAAAACTCAAACAGCCAGAATACAAATACTCAAAACACAAACATTTACCAAAAAAAGAAAAAAAAGAAATACCTTTTCCAAAGTTCAGACATGTATATCATGTAATCACAAGTCTCTTTCCTGAGACTCTTCATATCAACGAAGTCCTTTGCATGACGCCTCATCCACTGGGAAACTAATGACATATGTCTATCTGGATCTCCTACTGCCTCGCTACATCCCAAGACATCAATATGTAACTCCAAGTCTTCATCTGCAAAGAAAACACAATATGGTAGATCTAAAACTCAAATAGAAATAACATAAAACTCAAAAGAAACTGTACATAAAACTCAAACATAAAAAAATAATATTATTATTAAACTTTAGAAAATAATTACCTTTCTTTTCAGCTTCATTAGACTCATCTGCTGCAACATTCTTATTCAGTTCTTTAGTTTCCATTACTGAAGGCTTTGTTGTTGCTATCAATGCATTAACTTAATTTAAAAAAAATATATATATATTCAGAAAAACAAAACTCAAATCAATAATGAATAAAATTCAAGAACATAATTTATTATTACAACATAATTTCTAGTGTAATGTTGATTCAAAACAAAAGTTCTTACAATCCCAAATGCCTCAATCAGAATATTAAAATATATTTTACAATCCAAAATTGCCTGAATCAAATATTTTACAAGAAAAATCAAGAACAAGAATAACCTTCACCTTTATCCATGTGCTCAGTGTTCAAATCATCTTCGAAATGCACTTTTCGAATTTGAGATGGTTGAGTTTCTGTTACATGAGTAACTGAAATAGAAGCAGAAGCAATAGCTTGTGACTCTGTTTCTCCTGATTGAAGAACAACCTTTGATGACACTATTTACAATGAAAAAACATCTTAGTCAGCAATGATTATACAAACATTCTTATAAAACTCAAAACAAACAGCGTATAAAACTCAAATATATACAAAAAAATATAAAATGCATTGACAGACACATAACTCAAGCAAGCACAATATATAACTCAAAACAGAAATCATATAAAACTCAAAATCATCTTAGCATTACAGATTCAATTTAAAGTAAAACATCTGAAATTATATACATACCATTATTCAAATTTTCAGTCTGAGTCTGAGTCTGAGTCTCAAATCCAATAATTTCTGCATGCTCTTCTTTGCTTCCATCATTGCTCAACTCAACAGTCATTCCCAAATCTTTGGTGACATTTACTTCTTCAGCCTTTTGTTTCCCATCTTCTTCACATTGTGTTGAACCAATGCCGAGGTCGTAATTAGCAACAATTGTTGCTGCTACTGCTTCACAGTGAGCTTTTGTACATTCATCAAGCTCTTTATAAACGACATTGTCGGTCCAGAATTTTTGGGAAGCTAAACAGCTGTAATCTCGGTCAACTGGAGCGGAACAGTTGTTCTTGATAAATTCAGCATGATCCCGAAATACAACCTCCATGTTCCGCTTCAATAGCCTCCATCCATAGTCAAGTGGCTAAAAACAGCAAACATGAATATATAATAACTCAAAAAAGATGCATATAAAACTCAAACAGGAAGCACATAAAACTCAAGAATATATCAAGAAATATTATGCTCAAGGAATAATAATGATGAATAAGAAAGCTCACATCAATGGTTAGCTTCTCCAACTCAGCATTTGTAGGGATTCCTTCGGGGATGCAGAATTTCAGAATTCTATCATCAGAATCCTCAGACTTACTCTTCTCAAATCCATGGACCACCTCAACTTGTGGAACAGAAAGCCCAGGTAGATTAATTCCCTTACTGATGGGAAACTCTATCTTGCTCTTTGGTTGTTTACCAAATCCACGGACAACCTCAGCTTTAAATCTTTCTTGCAAAATCTCATTTGTCCAATGCTGAATCAAAGGCAACGTTGTTGGCATTTCGTTGCCTTTGAACACGAATCTAAAAAATGATTAAAAAAAAAGTTAGATGAAAAAAACATGACAATTAACATGTAAAAATAACTGAAAAAGTTATAATATAAGATGACGTACCTATGATCGTATGCAAGCAGCAAAACAGGAACACAAGCATAGAGTGTACTCTTGTTCTTCTTGTTACCATCACCAAAAAGCTTTTTGAAGCCTTCAACAATATGTGAAACAACAAAAGAGCACCAATCCAACTCCTTAATCTTGTCTACATCATCAATTGCACAGGCAAGCCTGACAACAAAGAAAAAAGATACATATATATAAAACTCAAACAACAACAATGTAAAACTCAAACAAAACAGCATATAAAACTCAAACATATAAAACTTATAGTCAAGGTAAATATAACCGCTAAAAACTCAAAAGTTGATAAAAGTTGATAATATAAAACTCAAGCAAGCAGCATATAACACTAAAAACACTTAAAACTCAAAACAAACAGCATTTTCATACTAGAAAAGAAAAAAAAAAACAGTAATAATTAATTAAAGATGAAAACATACTTGAAATCTCCATTACTGCTGGATGTTGGAGCAAGAAAAACAGCACAAGCAAACATAACAAAAAGCTTCTTGAATTTAGGACCACCATGGGGAAGAGTTTCGATTGCTTTTGCCATCTTAGCACATGGGAACTCATAGACCTCCGCCTTTGATTCCGGTCGGTTACGTCTAATATATCCTTGAAATTCTCTATCCCACCACTCTCGAACTTTTTTAACTCGTTCAAAATCTGGTCCTTTTTCAGACAGCTTGAAGAGACGGATAGGATTTGCTGGGAAATAAGGCAAGTTCAAAATGTCATACACATCTAAAGCAGTAAGATTGTATGAATTGACACCAACATCTTGGAGAAGAGTGTTGCAATCAAAATTCTCCATCAGCCACGGAAGTATGTCGAATGGATAGACATCAAATCCAAGCTTCAGAAGACCTCCAAAACCAATTGCAAATACATCAGCCTTCTGTTCCTCAGTCAAAGATTTTATGACGTTGAACATTGAACTGATTTTGCATTGGGTTGTAATTGGACGCATTTTCTTATGAGCTGCAAAAAGAATGTAATGCATATGAAAACTCATGGACAGTGCTAAAAACCTCAAAAGAAATATAATATAAAACTCAAACACACAGCATATAAAACTCAAGTATATATCAAAAAATATAATATGCATTGACACTGATATAACTCAAATAAAACTCAAACAGAAAGCATATACAACTCAAATATATAAAAGTCTGATATGTTCACAAAGCAAAAACTTACATACAGAATTTTACACATTTACAAACCAGGTATGTTGCAAAATACCTTAATAAAATTTACATAACAGAGACACAGAAAGAAATGTTTCACAGATTAAGAAAGGAAAAACTAAGATACAGAGCACAGAACATAGATACAGAGATACAAATAACATGATTGTTAACAAATTTACAGAACATAGATACAAAGAGGAGAATTTGTACACATTTATAAAGCAAAATTTTAGATACAAAGCAGAATTATCATTAATTAATGAAGTTATACCCTTCCTTGCTACAACCACAGCTTTCTTGAACTTTCCTTTCTTTGACTCCACAGCTACAGCTACGAATAAAAAAGTTAACATTAATAATCAGAACAATATAATATATGTAAGACATAAATAAACATAAACAAATATATAAGCTCATTTATATACCCTTTTCTGAGACTGTCAGAATTTCCTTCTTTCCCGTCGGGGTTTTATCAACAGTCTTCCTCCTTCCCTTGACTACAGCAACAGCTAGTGTCTTACCATCTTTAACACTGTCTCTTGAAGCATCCGAAGGTGAGTACTCAGAAGTATCATCAGAATCATCACATTTCCTTTTCTTGCTCTGAGGAGTATCATTCTTCGAAGAGTCTTCATTACCATCATATGAAGTAGAAGGTGTACCAGCATCAGAGGGTACAAGGGAAGGTATCTCAAAGTCTTTTTCCTTTGCATTCCCTACAAAACAGCATACAAGAGTAACACAAATTAACTGAAACATAAAACTCAAACAATCAACACATAAAACTCAAAAACAAACAGAATATAAAACACATAAAGACTAGATGAATTGCTGAACCCTAAATACCTGAAAATTAATTGAATGACTTCTATGAATGTTCAACTTTAAACTCAGTCTAAAACTCACATTAAAAACATGCAGAGTGATAAAACTCAAACAAGGAAAGAAGTAAAACTCAAAACAAAGAGAATATAAAACTCAAACATTCATTCAAACCTCAAACTAAAACTAAGGCTATATCAAACCTGAAACATACTTACCAGCAACTTTTCTTTTCTTGTCATTCGCAGCCTTTGTCCTCTTTTCCTTAGTTCTTTCATAACTACTTGACACTGAATGCTCATTATTTGCAGCATCACTGTTTGTAGGCTGTTTCCTCTTTGACCTACGAGGTTGGTGAAGTTCTCCAGTAGCATCACTAGGCTGATTCTTCGTTGACCTACGAACATTTTGAACTACTAATGCTTTCTTTATAAGTACTGGCTTTGGAGTTCCCTTCACCTTCGAAGCTTGATTCAGAGTGTCATCTACAAGAAAAACATATATTAAAAAAACTTTAAACCTCAAAAGAGTGTCATCTTGCGGATTATCATGAGTCAATGGTACCTCACCTTCAATGACAGGTACTCTAATTGCTTTAAAAGCTACTGCATTACGTCCCTTACGGGCAACAGGTGCCTTGCCCTGCTTCGGCGGTAGCTTACTTCTCTTCATTGGTTGATTCATCTCACTGACAGTGGCCTCTGCATCACCATGCTCAACTCTGCCTGCAGCATGGAATCTTGCAACATCAAGCACGGTTCCAGAAAGAAGTGCATAAGCTTGATCAACCATGTGTGGATCAAGTCTAATGACAGTATCAGCTGCTGGAGCACCAACACCACCAACAGCAGACCCAGAAGCGGCAACACCGGGAGCATTATCAACGGGAACAGCAGATCCAGAAACGGCATCAGAATTAGAATCATAAGTCGAAATTATAACCATGATTGCTGCAACAAAAATCAGAATCAAGTAAGACTCAAAACATTATATAGGTAAACCTCAAGCTTAAGAATAATAAAACTCAAAATTATAGGAGATGATGACATAAACATAAATCAGACTCAAGTAAAACTCAAACATTATATACATAAACCTCAAACTCAACAACAAATAAAACTCAAACTAATAGAAGCAGATGAAAGACACATAAATCAGACTTCAGTAAACCTCAAACATAATATACATAAACCTCAAACATAACAACAATAAAACTCAAACTAATAGAAGCAGATGACATGCACATGCAGACTATACAACGACTTATAACACATGCAGAGATATTCAACACACAAAAATGAAAACAAAATGTAACGAAACATACATATCGAACCACTTAATTGCATTGTAATTGAATTATACATAAATAAGCACAGAAATGAACAGATCGAAGCAATAACAGCCAACAAAATCACAGAAACTAATATACAAACTGAAATGAACAAATCGAAGCACTTACCGACAACGAAATCAAGCTAAAAAGGCTTCAAAGTGTGTGGATGAACTGCAAAAACCTAACACAAACCGATAAAAT
Organism: Plantago ovata; assembly: GCA_028274465.1. Lineage (NCBI taxonomy): Eukaryota > Viridiplantae > Streptophyta > Magnoliopsida > Lamiales > Plantaginaceae > Plantago > Plantago ovata. The sequence goes on from CM051457.1 coordinate 55,309,032, forward strand.
GAACAGTTAGAGCTTCGACATCAATATAGCATACGAAAATGCGTGAATAAGAAGAAAAACTAGCAAAATTGAAGAAATATATGATAAAATTGTAGATTAGGGTTCCAAAACACAATCGAGAACAACAGAATCAAACGAAAACTCACCTTCAACAGCTGAAAAACACAATGTAGAAGCCGACGAAGAGAATAGAAACGACAGAGACGACGATCAGTAGCTTTATCACAGCGACGGAGCTTCAATTCACACGACACAGCTTTCTCTCTCTAAAACTCTCTCTCTCTCTAGATTCTCTGAAACGGGAAGAAGGAAATGAGCGAAAATGAACGAAAAAGCGGGCGAATTATCATATTTATATCTAACCCGTTAAAAGATCCGAAAGCAATAAACCGGGTTATAACATGACCCGCGAATTTGGATATAGTATAATGGATTGATCCGGATCACTTGGTCTCACGGTCTCAACTTATAAAGAGGTCTTAAACAAGAAATTGTAAATTGAAATTAGAGATATTGGATGTTTTAATTGTATTATATGTAGCCAAAATCTCCTAAAAGACTTGTCCTTCCTATATTACCGATGGTTCAGCAAAAACACGCGGTTTTAATCAAACCGGTTCGACCTGCGTTTTTATTCCAGTTTTTTAGTTTGTTGTTTAATTCGATGATATTTTCTTTCTTTCCTTTTCTCGAGCTTTCCTTTTTTAAGCTACTTAACAATGGCAGCTTATTCACAGGAACTCGAAATCGATTTCAGCTATTTATTAATGGCGGATTCAGCCGGGAAGAGTATTATGAAGGTGAAGGTTGGGGTTAGGACTTGGGAAAGCTATGAGGATTAAGCAACGTATGTTAATTTTCTTCATTTTTCTGAAATGTTTATGTCTTCGTTTTTTGTGAGATTCGTAATCGTAGGTTGTAGCGTACGTACAGTATAGTTGTTTATCTGGGGTTTTTAATGTATGGGCTGTTTTTGTTGTTGTAAATTTTCTGTTACTTTTGGTGCTTTATTCTGATATCTGATTTGTTTTATAGTAGATCTGCTTTTTATTTCTGTGTTTTCTATGTGAGCTTTTAAGGTCATCTGGGATGTTTATTGCTTATCTGGTAAAATTTTCATATTACGTGTTTTTTTTTTTTTTTTCTTTTTTTAAGTTTGTAGTGTTTTCTGGGATTATTTGAGATCGTTAGCTTCTAGTTCATGTTGTTTTTTAAGGTCATCTTGGTTGTTCAATTGTAGATCTTTTGTTAACATTTTTTGTTTTTGTTTTTGTAGTTGGCAAGAGGAAGACTGCTATCAATGATAATGTTGTTATTGATGATGATGATTTTAGTAGCACTCCTGTGAAAGTGAATCCTGTGATTTACAGTAGGAAGAAAAAGAATGTTACATTTGCTGCTAGTGTGAAGTCCAACAATGATGATAAGGTAGGCGATGTTGCTGGTTTAAAGTCTAGCAATAATGTTGTTTCCGTTAGGTCTGATGTCTCAGTACAGGAGAGTGGTAATGGCGATGATATGTGCTTGTCGGTTCTAAAGAAGGTATGCTTGAATAAAAGGTCATTTGCAGGTAATGATTTAGGTAAATATGATGTTTCAAATGATCTAGACAAAGTTGAAGGTTCATTATCTGGTATGGAAGTAAATGAAGAAGGGGCTTTTGTTGTTGTGAAACAAAAACAGGTCCGTAATCGTGTGGTAAATATCCTTCAGAGTTGGTGTATCTGATACTGATTATTGCGTTTACGATGTTGAGATATATAAAGTTGAAAGCCGCTCACACTGACCCGAAGGGAAAGAATTATCTTTCTGATTTGTGCGGAAATTCTATCTCACCTTTGCTACTGGAGGTGTGGGAACCAGTATCCATGCGATAATTAGAATGATTAGTTGCAGCAGTTCTAAGGGACCATACCGGTCTGATTTTGGCCTGGGCTTGCCAAAAAATAGCAGCAGATTTATCGGTAGAAATGGCGGAGTCTTATGCTGCCAGACTCGCGATTTGGTTAGCAAGGCACATGAATTATGATCGTGTTGTGAGCGAGGGTGACTCGCTGCTCATAGTGGAAGGGCTCACGACAACCATCCAACCGAGGTCTGTTCTTGGAGATTTGTACGCTGATCTAAGGCAGCAGCTGTCAAGCTTTGCAGAGCATCAAGTTGTTCATATTCGCCGTGAAGCAAATCCTCTAGCACACCTTCTTTGTCGCAAGTTTGCCGCAGATTCTATCGGCTTCACCACACTGACATTTGACTATAGTGAAATCACTTGAGCTGCTATTAGTTTGCACTTGGCAAACTTAGATTATTTTGTTTGTTTATCTGTTCTGTCATCTTTGAGCTTTGCTCCCCTGTAAGCTTGTGTATCTTACTATTAAAAAATGTAACAAGTGTCAATTTTTTTGTTAAAGAATTACTACTATAGATTGATATAAAAATGTCATTACAATGTTACAAGACTTGCAAATTCAAGGGACTACAACTTCCATGTGGAATACAACCCAGAATATCATGGTCATCTTCAATTTTCTTTCAGAAAGAAAGAAAGCCAAATACAACCAAGTAAATCCCAAGATCATACAATTAACTCTCAGTATAACAAATTGAATGCTTCAAACAGAGAGAAAATGTTGTTATTTCCTCCAGGTGCTAAGACAACAAATTAACAGAGAGCCAACACAACATGCATCATTTTCGCCTTACTATTAATCTTCAGTGGCCATTGGCAAGGGTGCCCTTCTTAATAGGCTTCTTGGAATAGAATCTTCGGTACTTCGAAATTTGAATCGACTTCAGTGAGATAGTATGTACCAGGAGCAAGAAGGCTACAATCTTTGCTTGTTACCAATTAAGTCCTTGCCTCCGATCCATATCTATGCTCCATTACCTTCATGATTCCGATGAATTTTTCTGGTGGGAACTGCCCAAAAATAAATAAGTAAAGGAATTGTCATCTCAAAATGATATGTGACCTCTACACTCTGATCACAAGCTATTGCTTGCAAATTTCTGGAGAAAAGGGAATTAAGACATGCGAAGCTACCTCATGCCTCATATCAACTTCTGTGAAACATTCATAACAGTTGCAAATATTTGAGAGGCTAAAAGTGTTGGGAATTTTAGTGAAACGAATGAAATTTGAATTCGTTGGATGTATTGATCATATGCAACTGGTGAAAGGTTCGAAACAAGATTTCCATGATCGTTTATTTTCGTTTGTTGAAATGAATGTCACTAAAGCATTAAGTCACTAAAATCCCGTGTGGTGAAAGGTGATTAATGCACATAGTGTGTTGATCAATACATGAAAGAATTAAGTCATTCAAATACAGTTGGATCCACTGTACTAAAATTCATGGGAAAGGCAAATGAGGTTTATAAAGATATATCCAAATTGCATTATTGGAATGTTATTCATTTGTGTTTAAATGTGATTAATTACTCAAAATTATTGAGAAATTAAATACACAAGTTAAACAAAATGAATTAGTGAATTATGACCTTTCACAATGGTTTCCAATAAGAAAAGGTTGGTAAAAATTTAAAAACAAAGAATTGTGTCGCCTGGGACTTGAACTCACGACCTGTTGGATAGCAGCATCGAAGTGGCACTGTTGAAGGGTAATTCGTACTTCTTCCTAAGTTCGCAGTGGATCGTCAATCTAAGCTATTCTAGTTCTTCTTCATGTAGTGTTCCTCTTGTATTGGTAGAGAACCTTCTTGTAGCTTCCTCGTACCTGAAATACACTGGAGGGGGGTTAGTGTCTCTTGCCCGGTCTGTAAGATATCAGACCGGAGTGACGACTTTACGTGTAGGGAGTTGTGAGGCTTCCATAGTACAAGTAGTAAATGTGGTGGGTGAGTGATAGGTGAGAGGTGTTAATGCTTACCCGCTGGGTAATGAATGAGTCCTTTATATACTCGTAGTATTTTAATGTCATCCCTTGTAGGATCGTGACAAGTGTCCGGACGGGATTGAAGCCTCCTTAGGCCCAAACCTATTAAGGAGGTCCATGGGCCTTGGCCCAAACATCTTGGCTAGGGTTGAGAGGGCAACATGGACATTTCGGGTCCCACTTAGTCATCTGAAGGACGGGCCCCACTAGGAGCGACCATGGGTGGTCGCCCAGGTGTCCTCGTGCCTTCCTCTTACGTTGGTGGTCCGAGTAGTGCTCTGCCTAGTTTCTCTCAGAGAGTGTTACCTTGACGTAAGGCCTCCTCGAGCCCTAGAGATGCTCCTCGAGCTCAATAGCTACTTTGTCCTTGTGATGAGCTTATTTTGAAGGTTGGCCTCTTAGTGATGGTCGGACCCTATGTTGGTCGAACCACACCTTAGTGACATACTTGGGTGTGGTCGCGCCCCTTGAGGGACGACCTATGATGCTTTGTTGCGCTCTTAGACCGCTCCAGTTCGTACATGCGGACTGGACATATTTCAACACTAACATATGTCCCCGTAGTTTCCAAGTATCTTTGTAGAAGATAGTTGAGGAACTATGTTGAAGTAGAGGTCGAGCAGAGCCTCGACTAGTAGTGGGCGAAAAAAGATTTCCGTAATTCGCGCCTTGGTATCTTTCCCTCCTCCTACCTCTCCCTCCCCCCTTTTTATAGGGTGCGAGCAGACGTTGCTCGGACCTTATGAAAAGAGGTATGTTTGCTGGGCTGAGATCGGATCCGGGTAAGTATTCCTTGATGAAATGGAATGACTTCTTGCCGCTTTTTTCCTTGCAAATTATCTCGAGGAGAGATAATTTTGAGAGTGGAATGGAATGACTGCTTGCCGCTTTTTTCCTTGCAAATTATCTCGAGGAGAGATAATTTTGAGAATGGAATGGAATGACTGCTTGCCGTTTTTTTCCTTGCAAATTATCTCGAGGAGAGATAATTTTGAGAGTGGCTCCTCGAACCCGTAAGGCGGATCCGCCGAATTTTTCTCCTCGGGTAGATGATTTCTCGTCGCTCCATTCTTAACCTAGTGACATGGTCCTCGCTCCGCGGATTATCTGGTGTGGCTAGGTAATCCGCGTTTACCCGGGAAGGTGTCTCAGAGCGGGAGCGTGGAGGGTAAATCCGTAAAATTGCCAGGCGGCTGTGATCTGTGCCGTTGATAGTGGCCACATGTTCGGTCCGGATGGAGCGAGGGTATGCGACGGTTCGTATTCCCGAGATACCCCTCTATAAATAGGTCGATACTTGGTCATTCCACATTTTTCGCAACCTAAACATTCAGAGCAAATAGAGAGAGCGAGGAGCGTATTTTAAGTGATCGACGAGCAAGGTGATCGGTACAAGTAGAGCGTGAGGAGCACTTTCCGACGTCCAGAACCAATTTTTCAGGCAAACTTCGACTTTTCCGGCTTCCTATCTTCCAACACTTAATTATCAAGTAAGTTTTCGCATCCCAATTACGATTACTTGCTTTATTTGCCTCTGTTTTGGTTGAATTCTCTTTTCTTTGCTTTGGATTATACTCAAATGCTCTTCTTCCTCATTGTGTTGCCTGAGATTCCGCCGGTGGGCGGCGGCCTTTGAACGGCCTTGGACTTAAAAACTGTAAACGGACCTGTAGAAACCCGATTCCAATGTAATTGTATGTCTTGATAGACTTGCATGGCTGTAGGATGAATTCCCCGTTTTTACGCCTTTTTAGTTTGTTGTAAACCCCCTTTTCCTCCTTAGCGTATTGCTGTAGAAATAATTGTAACTCTTGTTTTAGAGCGGTAGGTCGCTCGTTTTGCTCCTCGATTTATTTGTATGCATGCTCGCTCTTGCCTATTTCGAGCGGTTGGTCGCTCCGTAGAATAACTTCTTCATTGTGGCTTTCTTCCTTATTTTTTGCGATTTTTCTCCGTCGGGAGGTCGAACTTAATGAACATACCTAAAAGGACCTCTCGGACTATCACAAACCATCCTAACTTCCTCTTTGCCTACCTTTAGGATGTCCGAGAGGAGCGACGACAGCCAGAATCGCTCGGCGGTAGGAGAGTATGGGAGCGACCATACTACGTCGCCTGAGACGTCAAATGTATCGGTGATGTTCCTCGATGACACCATGGAGCAAATAGTCGGGGGCAAGGAGTCCGTGGTCGAGTAGCGAGATGAGGAAGAATCTGATGAAGAAAATCTCGAGGAGGGTGAAGAAGGCGATGATGCCAACGTGGACGAGGAGGGTGATGACGAGGATAGCGAGGAGGAGGAGGATTTGTACTAGCTAGTGACTTGCAAGAGGCGTCGTACTGAAGACGACGACTTCATAGACGATAGGACCGAGGAGGAAGGCGGTCCCTCTAATCATGGGGTGTCCCCGGAGTTGATCACCCGAGCCGCCCAAGTACACGATCGAAATTATGGGGCGGTCAACGTGGTGCCTCTTACTGAGATAAGGATCGAGGATATGGACGACACGGAGAGGCCTGACTTGGCTCTGTACCTTTACGAGGAGGGTGATCACTCGGTTCAGCGAGGAAAGGGCCCTATCCCTGTACAAATCATCGATAGCGATGATACTGATGAGGAGAGCGATGAGGACGACGATGCTACCTCTCCTCGAACTAGTCCACCACCAAAGAGGGTTAGGTTCCCTCCTCAGACTATTCGGAGAACCATTGTTTCAGATGATGAGGCTGATCCTCCCTTGGCCATCATGGATGTGAATAGGGATGAAGTTGGTCCGAGCACCGTAGCGCCTTTGTCTCCTTCCGTCTTGGAGATGCAAAGACAGGCTATACGAGACGCGGATAGGTTCGCGCGCGAGGAGGAGACCAGCTATCATTCGATAGATCCTTTCACCATAGACTTCTCATTTCCAAGTGAGATTCGAGCACCCAATCCGCTCGAGGAGCAAGAGTACAATCTTCGCCTCGTGCAGCAAGCAGCAGATGATGAGAAGGCAAAAGCCGGAGAGGCTAAGAGAGCGAGCAAACGTTCTCGCTCTGGCAAGAGTAAAAAGGCCAAAGTTGTTAAAGAGCCAGAGCCTGAGCCTAAGTCCAGCTAGGCTGCTCAAAACAAGTTTACGAAGAGTGCTCGCACCGTGGACCTCCCCGATCCGGAGGGTGAGAAAAACGGGGATGGTATCATCCCAACCACGGCTTCCACAGTGAAGGTGGATGAAGTCGCTACTCTACGATGGAAGTACTCCCTTCCTGAGAGTAAGTTCGACATCCTCGTGTCCAAGGACAATCAAACATTTTACAACGCTCCTCCGGGGTACATGGCGGTTCATTGCTTGAGCTTGGATCGAGGATGGATCTTTCCATTCTGCGACGCTTTCCGTGAGATTTTTAACACTCTGGGGATCGCTCCTTGGCAACTCGTGCCAAGTGCTTTTGGGACCTTAGTATGCTTTGGTGTCTTTTGCAAGAAGAAGGGGCTCGAGCTCAATTTTCATAACTTCAACCAATTGTTCCGAGTCTCGATGAGCTCCGGGAACAAGTACTTTTACTACTTTAATGCTCGACCAGGACTCGACTTCATCATGGATGCTCCCAGCTCCTCGGGTTACAAGTGGTTCCACAGGTACTTCTACATCAAGAAGAAGAAGCTACCTGATATGAGCGAGGAGGATGTTGAATGGGGAGTTCCAAAACTGATGTTCCGGGGGAAGATTGCCGAGAAGCATCCCCTGGCCGAGGGGCTAGATCCTTGGGTCTTAGAACTCGAGGAGAAAAATCGGGGACCCCATCCCGAGAAGTATTTTTACTGGGGACTTGTTCTCCAGCCGCTTCCTTATTTGGCGGGGCTTTCGCCCTACTCGTATACTGGCTATACCGGGAACCGGTATACAAAGGATGTCCTCTTCGGTAAGATAGAAATGATCATTTCATACTTGTATTTTTCTTCCTTTTTCTTTGCTTGCTTGTAGTATGTGCTCGATTTTGTTTTCCTTCTCGATTTTTCTGCTCTTCGTTTCTTACTAACTTGTGTTTTTCCTTTGCAGCATACTGGTTTAATTGGATCATGTCGAAGACCCTCGCCGCCAAAGAAGAGCATAGGAGGAAGCAAAGGCTTGCGAATAAAGAGATAAAGATCCTCGGATCTTTAAGCCTTACTCCTCCTCGGAGCGCCGCGCATCATCGAGATGCTTTGGTCCAAGAGGGGCTCGAGACACGTGAAAACCCTGTGGACGCTCTAAAGAAGGCCGAGGAGGAGGCGGCGGCTAAGCAAGCCAAGGAGGCTAAGGAGGCCGAGGAGGCGGCCAATACCATGGAGGTCGAGAAGAGGCCTGAGAGGCCGGCCCTTAAAAAAGGATCGAGGAAGTTGACGCTCGGGGGTAACAATGAGCCTGCCCGAAAGAAGGGGAAGGTGGCCGCTTCTGGTGGGGATGAAGTGAAGCGGCTCATTCAGATGAGCGACTTAGATCGGGCACACGAGCTGAGCATGTGCTCGCTTCAGGTAAATCTACTTATATTTCCTCTTCAAATTTTTCTAAGTATGGAATTGTTTCTCCTCGCTAACTCTGTAATCTTCGTGTTGTAGCTCGAGCACTTGAAGGAGGCCTATGGCCAAGTTGCTGCTGATCGGGCTGATTTGGGGATCGTGATCGAGGACCTCGAGAAGAAGCTTGCCGCTTCCGAAGCTAAAGTTAAGGTCTCGGAGGCCGAAACTGGCAAGCTCTACGCGAAGATCGATGAGCTCGAGAAGGAGCTCTCTAAGGAAAAGGCGAGGACCAAGGGCTATAAGGGTGCCTACGCTACTTTATCCATTTGTATGGAAAATTTTAAGGCAAGTGTCCTCTCCTTTCTGAAGGGTAGTCACCGTGCAGCTGCTCGCAACTTCATGGCCTACGATACTTATAAGATGGCCCAGCGGGATGTGTAAGTAGCGTCTCGCGAGGAGGGCTTCTTCTCGTGCGTCGGCCAACTGAAAAGAGTTAACTTGCTCCCAGCTGAGTTCGATCCGGACGAGCGCGAGGACTTGCATCCCGGAAGGCGCGAGGACCTAACTCCTTATCCCGACGAAGAGATTACAGAGGAGATGCATGAAGCATGCGAGTTTGGTGAGCTGGTGACCGACCCAGAAGTTCCATACCCCAACAAACCGGCTTACCTCCCCGCTTGGGTTCCAGAGTGTTTAAGGAGTGGGAGTTTGGTGAGCTGGTGACCGACCCAGAAGTTCCATACCCCAGCAAACCGGCTTACCTCCCCGCTTGGGTTCCAGAGTGTTTAAGGAGTGGGATCCTCTACCCGTTCGAGAAGGCGGCTCTCCGCAATGCTGCTTGGGTCAAAGTGAGCGATCCGGTCATAGGGCGAGCAACTGACTTCGTCGAGCCCGAGTTGTTCATGTACGAGAAGGCCATTAAAGAATCCCAAGCTCTGGAGCGAGACAATGCTGAAATACAAGAGCTGCTAAGCCCTGCGCGAGGAGCTACCAGCGCGAGCGGCCCGGTCACTGACTTTACCGGTAGTCGGACTCGCTAGGATCGAAGAGCTGTTGAAGACCGAGCATACTCGGGCCTGTTGTAATTTTTCCATTTCTGTACTTGTCATTTTTTTTCAAACAATTTTCATTCGGCCCTTTGTGGCACTCCTCGAAACATATCTCTTTGTAATATATTTTGTCAACTGTTGTCTTTTCGCTCTTGTTTCTTCAATAAAATTTGTTGCTCTTTGCTTTCTTACTTATACTTGTGTTTTTTACTAACTTCAATTTTTGTTATGACGTATAACTTTGATAGAGTAGTTAAACATGTATAAGTTAGAATCGAGGACAAAAGTTCTTCGCACTGTTGGTCGGCAAAATGATCTTCGCTATTAATACTTCGGACTAAACTCCTCGAGCTACCAAAGTAGTTCCCGCGCTTCTCGATTTTCTTGACAACTAAGAAAAAACTCTAAGTGTTGAACTCAGAAAAAATTCCAAGTGTTGGGCCAGAAACAATCGGGCTGATCCTCCTCGATTTCTTTCTACTCCTCTCTTTTACCCCTTTAAAAAGCGTCCTGATTAATTCTCTTCAAGAGATGAGAGAGCGGGGAGCGTTCCCCTTAATCATGGAAATCGAGTAGTTTTTATGTAGATCGAGCAAGCTCTCTTGATCGAGTAGCATTATTTTTTGAGTATAGTAGTTCTGTACTTGAACATTTTCTTTGTTGAAAGATAGACATTGTATTGATTTGTCGGAAATGCAATTACAATGGGGGCTTCGCGGCCAGCATGCTTACAACCTTTTCTTAACCAAAAACATGAGGTACCTCTCACACAAGCTTGTGAGGAATCCTTCTCGATCTTCGGGCCTTTCACAGGAGTTCTTTCAAAAAGCTTGTTCATCAAACCACTTAAGCGTAGAATCTTTGGAGGTTAGAAGTATTCCATGGGTTCTTCAATACTCTTCCCTCCATGTCTTGGAGCCGATAACTTCCATTGGACCTTGCTTCAATTATCTTGTAGGGGCCTTCCCAATTGGGTTGCATCTTTCCAACTTTGCCCAGGATGTCCGCTCTTCGGAGTACTAAGTCTCCTACTTGGAAGTCTCTCTCTCTTACGCCCTTGTTGTAGGTCTTCGCGATCAGTGCTTGATATCTGAGGATGTTGGCCAAGGCATTGGTCCTCGCTTCGCTCACCGTCTCCAGATCGAAGAGCGTCTCAGTATGATTGTCCTCGGGTTAATACCCTTGGATTCTGAGGGTTTCTACCGCCACTTCCGCTGGTATGATTGCTTCAGAACCGTAGACTAGCGAGAAGGGAGTCTCTCTTGTATCTATTTTTGAAGTTGTGCGGTATGCCCATACCACTCCATCAAGCTCGTCGACCCAGTCCTTGTTGGTGGAGAACCTCTTTTGCAAGTTGTTGACGAGGATTTTGTTGACGGCTTCTGTTTGCCCGTTGGATTGAGGATGTCCTACAGAGGTATACCTCCTCTCAATCTTCATTTCCTTGCACCATTCATTGAACCTTTGGCCACAAAATTGAGCACCATTGTCCGAGATGAGGACTCTCGGCAAGCCAAATCGACACACAATGTTTCTCCATACAAAGTTCATCACTCTTTGTTCGATGATGGTAGATACTGCCTCAACCTCCGCCCACTTGCTAAAGTATTCGACCGCAACGATGATGAACTTCTTTTGACCCGTGCCTCTTGGGAAAGGATCGACTATGTCGATGCCCCATATGTCGAAAGGGCAAGTGATGGTAATGGGCATGAGGGGTTTCGCTGGGACATTGATCAAGTTGGCGTGCATTTGACACTCCTCGCACCTTCTTACAAATTGAGCAGCATCTTCACGAACAGTGGGCCAGTAGTATCCTTGTCGAATGATTTTTTGCGCGAGGGTTCTTCCTCCGGCATGGTCCCCGCAACTTCCTCGATGCATCTCTCCCAAAAGTTCTGGACTTCTTGTTCGGCGACACATCTCAAGTAGACTCCCTCGAAGGACCTCTTGTACAAGTAGTCTCCTTGCATGATGTAGCGGGCTGCCTTTCCTTTAATCTTCCTCGCTTCAGCCTTGTCACGAGGAAGGCTTCCATGTGTGAGATATGTAGTGATCTCTTGCATCCAACTCGGTTGAGTGTCAATTGCCAAGACGTTTGGCTTTGATGTCCACAGGGATGACGCGTTGATTTTCATAAGTATCACATTCCGGGTATCCACTCCTCCGGAAGCTGAAGCATACTTTGATAAGGCATCTGCTCTTTGATTGAGATCCCTTGAGAACTTCTCAATCTCACAACTTTCGAATTTTTGGATTTCCTCCGTGATGGCGCTCTTGTACTCGGCTAGTGAATCCTTCTTGGTTTTGAATTTTCCCGAGATTTGCTTCTCGGCCAATTGAGAATCATTGAAGAGATGTAACTTCTTCACTTCCAATGCTTTTTCCATACGTAGAGCTATGAGGATGGCTTCATACTCTGCTTCATTGTTGGAGACCGGGAAACTAAGAGTAACGGCGTACTCAAGTTCGGCTCCTCCGGGGCTCTTGAAGTATATTACTATCCCGCCATTTTTTCCTGATGAGGATCCATCCACATGAAGAATCCAGACGTCTCCATGGTTGATTAATTCCTTGGGTTTTGGAGAGACAGTCTCCGTACCCTTTGGCTCCTCGATTTTCTCTGCCAGGAACACTTCATGCCTTTTTCTTTTTGTCTGGGACATCTCTTTGAGCTCTTTCAAAGCATCTTCAAGAGCTTGCATAGGGTTGCTTTGCCGTGGCTGCTCCTCGACCATCATCATGACATTCTGTGTTTCCGAAGGGTTTTTCTCTGAAGTTCCCTTGGAGGGATACTCTACGAGGAAGTCGGCGATGACTTGTACTTTCTTGGCCACGGGTGCTTGATAGTCAATGTCGTACTCGCTTAGTTCAATTGCCCACCTTGCTAATCTTCCAGAGTTTTCGGGTTTTCCAAGGACTTGCTTGAGAGGTTGCTTCGTCAACACTACAACCTTGTGAGCTCCAAAGTAGGGCTTCAACCTCCTTGCCGTATAGACGAGGGCGAAGGATAGCCTCTCGATATCCATGTACCGCGTTTCAGCTCCGGCGAGTACTTTACTCAAGTAGTAGATGGGCAAGTGGTCGTTACCTTGGATTCGCACCAAGACCGAGCTGATAGCTTCTCCAGTTGCTGCTAGGTACAAGTAAAGCACCTGTCCTTCTATGGGTTTTGACAATAGTGGGGGAGCGAGTAGATACTCTTTCAGCTTCTCGAAGGCTTCCTCGCATTCTTTCGTCCACTCGAAGTGGTTGCTCTTCCTTAACACTTTGAAAGATGGGAGATTTTTCTTGGCAGACCTCGAGATGAATCTACTCAATGCGATTGACTTTCCGACCAATTGTTGCACCTCATGGATGGATTGAGGTTGAGGAAGATCGAGGATGACCTTTATTTTCTCGGGGTTCGCTTCTATTCCTCTTTCTGTTACCATGTAACCGAGGAACTTCCCCCCTTTGACTCCGAAGGTACACTTCGCTGGGTTGAGCTTCATGCCATACTTTCTCAAGATTGAGAAGCATTTTGCCAGGTAACCTACATGTTGCTCCTCGGTCTTGCTCTTGGCAAGCATATCATCAACATATACTTCCATTGTTTTGCCCAGCTCTTCTTTGAACATCTTGTCGACTAGCCTTTGGTAGGTCGCTCCGGCATTTTTAAGACCGAATGTGTAACACCCCGTTTTTTTTAATTATTTAATTATTTATTTAATTATTTATTTAATTATTATTTTTTTATTATTTAATTATTTATTTTAGTTAATTAATTGTCAGAGTAAATTATTTATTCGATAATTAGTTAATTAATTTCGCGTAAGTTAGATCGTTTCGTTTCGTTTGGATCGAGCTGGACTTTCTGATCTGTTTAGCCTTGTTTATTGGCCCAATTTTTTAGCCCAGTCAAAGCCCCATTGACCGGCCCAATTCTAACCTAACCCTAAACCTAGCCTGCCCCTTTCTCTCATTCTCCATCAGCCGTAAAGCACACAAAAGAGAAGAAAGAAAAGAAAAGTTAGAGAGAAAAGAAAAGAGAAAGAAAAAAGGGAAGAGAGTTCTGTCGCTGTTGCTGCCGCGCGTTGCCTGTCGCCGCCGCCTCCTCCGGTCTGTCCGCCGTCCGCCGCGTTCGTCTGTTACTGCCGCGCCGTCCGGTCCAGTCGCCGCCGCCTTGCTCTGTTCGGTCGATCGGCTCTATTCCTTGTCGAACAATCGATCGACGACGCCGTCCCGCTCCGTCTGTTTCGCGCCGCCGCTCTGTTCCCGTTCGCCGCCGCGATTGCCTTGTCCCGGCCGATTCTCGCCGCCGCTCGCTTCTGTTTGTCCGTCGTTCGCCGCCGCATCGCCCGTACGCCGCGCCTGATCTGTCGCCGTCGGTCTGTCCGTCTGTCTCTCGCCGCCTGACCGATTCGATCGACGCTGTTGATCCTTCCGTCCGTGTTTCCGGTCGATCGGTAAGCTTGCTCTGTCCCTCCGGTCCGAATTCGATTGTGTTTTTGATTCGATTCGAATTTCGTTTTGATTCCTTTTCCTTTTCGGTTTATTCGATTTGCAGATTTACAGATTGTTCAACCTTTTAGTTCGATTCGAAGGTAAATCTCGTTTCCTTTACTGCTGCTCTCGATTCGAATCTCGTATTTTCGTTTTCTGTTTGGACTTTTACCTTGGATGATTTTACCCTTGACCGATCTGACCTTGTTAATTATTTCGAACCGAGAACCGGGACTTAGGTTGTTAGTATAGTTACTGTTTGCTGGACTTGTGAATTTATTGACCTCGTATATTGACTTTGATTTCCTGTTTGACCTCGAAAGGACCTTTGGACCTTGTTGTTACTGTTTTGGATTCTTGTGGACTGATTTGGGAAACTTTAAAATCTAAAGGATCTTTTTGCAGTTTTACCGTTGACCGTAGTTGACTGACAGTAGGCTTTTATCGTAAACCTTTTTGCTTTGAGAAGACTGTTTGATGTATGGAAAACTACTGGTTTGTTTGTTCTGTCGGTTTTCAAAAAGGGTTTTTCTTGCAATTTACCACTGAGGGTATTTTGGTAATTTCCAGAATCTGAAAATCGAAAGAGTTTCTGAAAATGTTTTAAACTTGGTTTCTGTTTTTGTATGTTAGTATTGACTTGACTTGCTAGCTTAGTTGGTTAGGTCCTTGTGCGACTAACTTAGAGGTCCCGAGTTCGAACCCCGACTTTACCATTCCTTTTTCAACCTTTTTGCTTCCGTCTGTTCGACTTCTAATTGGTGTTTAGTACTTTCTTGTTAGGTTCTCCGTTGTCCGTAAACCCGTAAAACTTTTCTCGTTGAAGGTCTTTTACTCGCAAGCTAAGGTGAGTGTTCACCCCTAAACCTTTTATTTGCGAAAAACTGGAAGGCTACGTGACTGTTTGTACCTATTACTGTATACTGTATATTGTATGCTTCCGCGTAAAAGTATAAGTCCTAAGTATGACTTTTGGACTTCTGTTTATTGCTATCTGTTCTGTACTGACCTTTCTGAAGGAACACCTCTCGGTGTTGATTAATTGTGTCTGTTGTTCTGTATCTGTTCTGTTTCTGTGTGACCGGTCGATTAGGTTCTGGTTAGGTAGGCTTGGGTAGTAGAGGACTATCGGGTTTGCTTGATAGTGGCCTAGTCTATTCCTTTTTAGGCGCGAGGCAGAAGTCGCTGAGGTCTATTAGGGTCGTAGGATCTGTTTCCCCAAAGTACACGGGGGTTTCTGTTTCTGTCCGGAGTTATGCATCCTCTGGAGGGAGTTATAAGGGCATTCTGGGAGTAGGAGCAATAAGGCGGGCTGCACCAACGGTCTACAACGTTTATGTTCTGTTAATCTGTTATATGTGCTCTATTCTGTTTGCTCGTTTTTCTGAAAAGGATTTTGTTTTTAAAACCGATTACTTTCTGTTTTAACTTAGAACCTCACTGAGATCCTTTATCTCACACTCTTTTGTTTTTTTCAAAATTCCTTCCTTCCAGATGCTGCTGAGGATGTGCGTGACTAGGATGCCAGCGACTGAGAGAAGGGTCTGGGGTGTCACGGGTTTCTTTTCAAAATAAGAAGATACACTTTTATTGTCTTCATTCGTTGTCTTTTCGAACTTGAGTTGTCATTGAATATTATTTATTATCGTTAGCGTCAAAGATTATTTTGGGCATTTATTGCCGACCGTTGTGATTAAAGTATTTTCGAATCTCCTTTTTCAAGAAAATATTTTATTTTCAAAACCGGTACCGTTACAGTTGGTATCAGAGCTTGAGTTCAAACTCGAGCTTGCTAGGATAGGATCTTTTGACCTTTGGGGTGGGTGTGAGGGTCCGAGTCGCTGGTTAGGTCTTGTATTTTCTGTTGCTTTTCTGATTCGAGTCTTACGTACTAACCTTGAACCGCCTCTTCATCTTCTCTGTTCTGTCTCTGACTACCTCTGACCCGTTCTGAGACTGTTGACCTTCCGTGGTTGTTTGATTCTGACGAAGTTATTAACTAGTTAACTACGCGTGTGCTTACAGATAGGTATGAGTTCTGAGAAGAGGGTTATTCGTTATCGTCTAGTCGAAGGAGAATTTAACCCGTATACCTCTGTTCCTGTTGTTGGCGTTTACCCTGGATTCGTGATGGATAGAGTCGTGCATGAACGTGATCATTACTGGCTGGAGAACTTTAAGCTTCGAGATGTGATAGCAACGAAGGAAGCAGAGATCGGATTTCTGAAGACGGCCTTACGCGCCGCAAAGGAGCACTCTGGCTTTGTTACGTTAACCGCGTCCAATGTTGGCAACCGGATTCGCAGGAGGAAGGCTCGGAGGACGTTCCCCGAGGGTTGCGGACCATCCCGTAGAGGAAAGAGTGAAGACGAAGAAGAATCCGAAGAAGATCCCGAGGAGGACTCCTCTGACGGAGAAGGAGGAGATGCCCACGTGCCCGAGGGACGTTCCGAGGATGATAGCGAGGACGCTTACTAGGATAGTTGCCTTTTCGAGCTCGTACCGAACTTCTTTGTTTCTGCCAAACGAGTTTTCCTTTTTGTTCAGCCGACTGAGACTGCTTATGCTTTTCCGTTTATTTGACTCTGTGGTTTTCTGTTTTCCTCGCTAAGACGAGTAGAGACCGTTTTTCTTTTGTTTTATTGCATGGTTGACTGTTTTGAGACTTCGTTGTTTTCTTGTTTTTGCTTTTTGTTTTAAAGTTCAAGGCATGTTTTCTTCTTCACTGCTCAGTTTATACCTGTTGTAGAAGATAAGTACTGGCCTTAGTTCTTTGTTTTTCTGCTCTTCTCTAAGTTAGAGATTCGAGGTTGTTAAATCAACTGCTAAGTAGTGCCCTTTGTTAGAATGAGTCGCAGAAACACTCGTGGTGCCAGCAGCAATGGAAGTGGAGATGATCAGCACGCTGAAAATGGAGATCAAGTGGACCGTATCATCGCTGCTCTGGGGAATTTCAGCGAAACCATTCGCCGCGCTGGAGCACCAACACCACCTGTTCAGCCTCCGCCACCACCATCGATCCAGACCATCGATCAAGCTGCGGAGCATTTCACTCGATTCCATCCTGAGAGGTTCGAGGGAACACCAGATCCCCGTAAGGCTGAGCTCTAGATCGAGGGTATGGAGAACTTGTTCTCGATCCTGCACTATCCGGACGAGAGGAAGATCGAGCTTGCTGCATTCCAGTTCGTGGGAGCCGCCAGGAATTGGTGGAGAACCGTGAATGCGAGATGGAGGCAAGAGGGAGTTGCTCGTACCTGGGAGAATTTCACCAAGGACTTCATGGACAAGTACGTGCCTCGCCTGGTTCGCGAGAACCGGAGAGATGAATTTCAAGCTTTGGTGCAAGGGAACATGGATGTTGCCGACTATGACTCGGAGTTTACCCGGTTACTGAAGTACGTGCCGCATTTCCAGGATGATGAACGAGAGAAGGTTCGTCACTTTGTGAAGGGACTCAACTCCGAAATCCGGTACAGTCTATTTGGGACCAATATGCCTACCTATCTCAAGGCTGTCGAACTCGCCTCCGAGGTAGAGAGTGGTCTCAAGGAGATCAAGATGGCTGATAAGCCATACTCGAGCAAGAGGAACTACTCTAGTTCTTCTGGGAGCCATGGAGGAGGAAGTCAATCTGGGTATAAGAGGGAGAATCGAGGAGGATATCAATCTGGATATCAGGCGCCACCGGCGAAGTATTCCCGTACTCAGCATGACAACCGCTCTCGTAACACTACTGGAGGGTCTGGGCAGTCATCCCAGGCAAGGAAGAACTGCAACTACTGTGGAGGAGTCAACCACGCTGAGCACAACTGCTGGAAAAGACAGGGCTTATGCTTGGCTTGTGGGAGTAAGGATCACAAGATTATCCACTGTCCGAACCGACATGCCATTGTTAAGGGAGGAAGGCCAGGAGACTATGCTCCGAGAAATGATGGAAAGGGTACTATGGCGAAGCCCCGAGTTTTCAGCATAGGCGGTCATGAAGTTCCTGACACCGCAAATGTGGTTGAAGGTACGCTACTGATCGCTCAAACTTCTTCTAAAGCTTTATTTGATCCTGGTGCTACGCATTCATTTATTGCTGAAGTATTTACTGAATCACTCGTTTTACCATACAAAGTACTACCCTACGCTTTAGAAGTATGTACGCCTTTGGGAGCTAGTCTAATCACTAAGAAGTTCGTCGAGCGATGTGAGATTTCCATCCTAGGAAGAACTTTCCCTGCTGACCTAATATTTCTACCTCTATCAACCTACGATGTTATTCTGGGTATGGATTGGTTGTCCGAGCACTACGCCCAACTGGATTGTCGAACCAAGGCCATATCCCTGGGAAACCTGGAGAGGAGAAAGTCGTATGGAAAGGAGATAAGAGAAAGGATGAGAAGTTTCTACTGTCTGCCATGGAAGCTAGGAGGCTGTACGTGAAGGGTGCTACCTGCTTTTTGGCATATCTGATCAATAAACCCAAAGATCAGCCAAAAATCGAGGAAGTCAGGGTGGTTAAGGAGTTCAAGGGTGTTTTCCCTGAGAAGCTGGATTCCGTACCCCCTGAACGAGAGGTGGAGTTTAGCATTGATCTGGTACCTGGCACTGCACCAATATCGAAGTCACCGTATAGGATGGCACCTGCTGAGCTCAAGGAGCTGAAGACTCAACTGCAAGATCTAGTGGATAACGGTTTTGTGAGACCTAGTTCGTCACCTTGGGGATCACCGGTTCTGTTCGTGAAGAAGAAGGATGGTACTATGAGGATGTGCATCGACTACCGAGGCTTGAATCAAGTCACGGTCAAAAACAAGTACCCCCTGCCCCGTATTGAGGAACTTTACGATCAGTTGGAAGGTTCGAAGGTTTACTCAAAGCTTGATCTGCGACAAGGCTATTATCAAGTTAGGGTAAGGGAAGAAGACATACCTAAGACTGCCCTAAACTCGAGGTATGGGCATTACGAGTTCGTAGTGATGCCTTTTGGCCTTACGAATGCCCCGGCTGTGTTCATGGATTTGATGCACCGAGTTTTTCAGCCGTATCTGGATCAGTTTGTTGTTGTTTTCATCGATGACATTCTCGTTTACTCAAAATCTGAAGAGGATCATGAGAAACATCTTCGAATTGTCTTGGAAACTCTTCAGAACAACAAATTGTATGCCAAATTCAGCAAGTGTGAATTTTGGCTAGATAAGGTAGCCTTCTTGGGGCACATTATCTCTGGAGAAGGTTTGGAGGTTGACCCGTCGAAAATTGAGTCGATAGTCAATTGGAAGAGACCCGAATCTGTCACTGAAGTGAGGAGTTTTCTTGGTTTGGCTGGTTACTATCGCCGTTTTGTGAAGGATTATTCGAAGATAGCTGGACCCTTGTCCTCTTTAACAGGGAAAAATCCTAAGTTCGTATGGAGTGACAAGTGTCAGGAAAGCTTCGAGGAGCTGAAGAAGAGGCTGACCACCGCCCCGATACTAGCTCTTCCCGAGGGAACCAACGACTTTATAGTCTACACTGATGCTTCAAAGGAAGGTTTGGGTTGTGTACTGATGCAACGAGAAAAGGTGATCGCATATGCTTCGAGAAAACTGAAGCCATATGAAAGAAATTACCCAACCCATGACCTTGAACTAGCTGCTATAGTTTTTGCGTTGGGAAAGTGGAGACACTATCTTTATGGTCCTGAGTTCACTATCCTCACGGATCATAAGAGCTTGAAGTACGTGTTTACCCAAAAGGAGTTGAACATGAGACAACGACGATGGATGGAGTTTCTGGGCGATTACACCTGTACCATTCGATATCATCCCGGTAAGGCCAATGTGGTCGCAGATGCTTTATGTCGTAGGGCACACGTGTCAAATCTCGAAGTATCCAAACTGTCGTGTATGTTCGCCAATATCACTTTGAGATATGAGTTGGCAGGAAAGATTCTTGAGGCTCAAGAGCATGACGAGGAGCTTCAGGATATCAAGGCACATACTACTGAGCCTCGAAATGCGAAATTCTCTATTGATGAGAATGGAGCTCTAAGGTTTCAGGGTAGACTGTGTGTGTCTTCTGATGAAGAGCTTAGGCGATTAATTTTGGAGGAAGCTCATAAGTCTAAGTATTCGATGCATCCTGGAGGAAACAAGATGTACTAGGATTTGAAGAAGGTTTACTGGTGGACCTATATGAAACGGGATGTTGCACAGTTTGTGCAGAGTTGCTTGGTTTGCCAGCAAGTAAAGGCTGAGCACCAGAAACCAGGAGGTTTACTACAGCCACTCGAGATTCCACAGTGGAAATGGGAGATGATCACTATGGACTTTGTGACTGGTCTACCGGTAGCTAGGGGTGGTTTTGATAGTGTTTGGGTTATTGTCGATAGATTGACAAAATCGGCACATTTTCTACCCGTTAAAACCACCTACACATCCGAGAAGTTAGCCGAAGTCTATCGCGATGAGATAATCAGGCTTCATGGCACTCCGATGAGCATTGTCTCTGATAGAGATCCGAAGTTTGTCTCGAGATTTTGGAAGCAAGTACATGAAGGCTTAGGTACTAAGTTGAATTTTAGTACCGCAGCACATCCGCAAACAGATGGTCAATCCGAGAGGACCATTCAAACTTTAGAAGATCTTCTGAGATTGTGTGTCTTGGATCACCAAGGAAGCTGGGCACAACATTTGCCATTAGTGGAGTATGCTTATAACAACAGTTATCAAGCATCAATTGGTATGGCACCGTTCGAGGCGCTGTATGGTCGGAAGTGTAGATCACCACTGTATTGGGATTTGGAGGACCGAGTTTCTACACCAGTAGCTGGAGAGAGGACTCTCAACGAGATGATACAAGAAACCTTGGAAAAGGTTAGACTTATCCGAGACCGATTGAGGACTGCTCAAAGTCGACAGAAGAGTTACGCCGATAATCGTAGGCGAGATCTGGAGTTTGAAGTCGGTGATTTTGTCTTTCTCAAGCTATCTCCGACAAAGGGAATTGTTCGTATGGGTCGTCGAGCTAAACTGAATCCTCGATATGTGGGTCCATACGAGATCATCGAGAGAGTTGGCATTGTAGCTTATCGGTTGCAACTGCCCACTACTATTACTGGAATTCATAATGTATTCCATGTATCTCAACTGAAGAAGTATTATCCGGACCCGTCGCACGTAATCCAACCCGAGGAAGTGACCATTGAGGAGGATTTGTCCTATGTGGAGCAACCGGTTCGTATTCTTGACCAGAAGGTACAACAGCTCCGTAATCGGCAAATCAAGCAAGTAAAGGTTCTGTGGAGAAATCATCAGTATGAGAAGGCAACCTGGGAAAGCGAGGATGACATGCGCCGGCAGTATCCCGAGCTCTTCAACTTTTCAGTTGTGAATTTGGGGACCAAATTCTTTTAAGGGGGAAGAGTGTAACACCCCGTTTTTTTAATTATTTAATTATTTATTTAATTATTATTTTTTTATTATTTAATTATTTATTTTAGTTAATTAATTATGAGAGTAAATTATTTATTCGATAATTAGTTAATTAATTTCGCGTAAGTTAGATCGTTTCGTTTCGTTTGGATCGAGCTGGACTTTCTGATATGTTTAGCCTTGTTTATTGGCCCAATTTTTGAGCTCAGTCAAAGGCCCATTGACCGGCCCAATTCTAACCTAACCCTAAACCTAGCCTGCCCCTTTCTCTCATTCTCCATCAGCCGTAAAGCACACAAAAGAGAAGAAAGAAAAGAAAAGTTAGAGAGAAAAGAAAAGAGAAAGAAAAAGGGAAGAGAGTTCTGTCGCTGTTGCTGCCGCGCGTTGCCTGTCGCCGCCGCCTCCTCCGGTCTGTCCGCCGTCCGCCGCGTTCGTCTGTTACTGCTGCGCCGTCCGGTCCAGTCACCGCCGCCTTGCTCTGTTCGGTCGATCGGCTCTATTCCTTGTCGAACGATCGATTGATGTCGCCGTCCCGCTCCGTCTGTTTCGCGCCGCCGCTCTGTTCCCGTTCGCCGCCGCGATTGCCTTGTCCCGGCCGATTCTCGCCGCCGCTCGCTTCTGTTTGTCTGTCGTTCGCCGCTGCGTCGCCCGTACGCCGCGCCTGATCTGTCGCCGTCGGTCTGTCCGTCTGTCTCTCGCCGCCTGACCGATTCGATCGACGCCGTCGATCCTTCCGTCCGTGTTTCCGGTCGATCGGTAAGCTTGCTCTGTCCCTCCGGTCCGAATTCGATTGTGTTTTCGATTCGATTCGAATTTCGTTTTGATTCCTTTTCCTTTTCGGTTTATTCGATTTGCAGATTTACAGATTGTTCAACCTTTTAGTTCGATTCGAAGGTAAATCTCGTTTCCTTTACTGCTGCTCTCGATTCGAATCTCGTATTCTCGTTTTCTGTTTGGACTTTTACCTTGGACGATTTTACCCTTGACCGATCTGACCTTGTTAATTATTTTGAACCGAGAACCGGGACTTAGGTTGTTAGTATAGTTACTGTTTGCTGGACTTGTGAATTTATTGACCTCGTATATTGACTTTGATTTCCTGTTTGACCTCGAAAGGACCTTTGGACCTTGTTGTTACTGTTTTGGATTCTTGTGGACTGATTTGGGAAACTTTAAAATCTAAAGGACCTTTTTGCAGTTTTACCGTTGACCGTAGTTGACTGACAGTAGGCTTTTATCGTAAACCTTTTTGCTATGAGAAGACTGTTTGATGTATGGAAAACTACTGGTTTGTTTGTTCTGTCGGTTTCAAAAAGGGTTTTTCTTGCAATTTACCACTGAGGGTATTTTGGTAATTTCCAGAATCTGAAAATCGAAAGAGTTTCTGAAAATGTTTTAAACTTGGTTTCTGTTTTTGTAAGTTAGTATTGACTTGACTTGCTAGCTTAGTTGGTTAGGTCCTTGTGCGACTAACTTAGAGGTCCCGAGTTCGAACCCCGACTTTACCATTCCTTTTTCAACCTTTTTCCTTCCGTCTGTTCGACTTCTAATCGGTGTTTATTACTTTCTTGTTAGGTTCTCCGTTGTCCGTAAACCCGTAAAGCTTTTCTCGTTGAAGGTCTTTTACTCGCAAGCTAAGGTGAGTGTTCACCCCTAAACCTTTTATTTGCGAAAAACTAGAAGGCTACGTGACTGTTTGTACCTATTACTGTATACTGTATATTGTATGCTTCCGCGTAAAAGTATAAGTCCTAAGTATGACTTTTGGACTTCTGTTTATTGCTACTCTGTTCTGTACTGACCTTTCTGCAGGAACACCTCTCGGTGTTGATTAATTGTGTCTGTTGTTCTGTATCTGTTCTGTTTCTGTGTGACCGGTCGATTAGGTTATGGTTAGGTAGGCTTGGGTAGTAGAGGACTATCGGGTTTGCTTGATCGTGGCCTAGTCTATTCCCTTTTAGGCGCGAGGCAGAAGTCGCTGAGGTCTATTAGGGTCGTAGGATCTGTTTCCCCAAAGTACACGGGGGTTTCTGTTTCTGTCCGGAGTTATGCATCCTCTGGAGGGAGTTATAAGGGCATTCTGGGAGTAGGAGCAATAAGGCGGGCTGCACCAACGGTCTACAACGTTTCTATTCTGTTAATCTGTTATATGTGCTCTGTTCTGTTTGTTCGTTTTTCTGAAAAGGATTTTGTTTTTAAAACCGATTACTTTCTGTTTTAACTTAGAACCTCACTGAGATCCTTTATCTCACACTCTTTTGTTTTTTTCAAAATTCCTTCCTTCCAGATGCTGCTGAGGATGTGCGTGACTAGGATGCCAGCGACTGAGAGAAGGGTCTGGGGTGTCACGGGTTTCTTTTCAAAATAAGAAGATACACTTTTATTGTCTTCATTCGTTGTCTTTTCGAACTTGAGTTGTCATTGAGTATTATTTATTATCGTTAGCATCAAAGATTATTTTGGGCATTTATTGCCGACCGTTGTGATTAAAGTATTTTCGAATCTCCTTTTTCAAGAAAATATTTTATTTTCAAAACCGGTACCGTTACAGAATGGCATCACGTTGAAGCAATACACATTGCCATTAGCGAAGAAGGCGGTCTTGGGTACATCATATTTAGCCATTTTGACTTGGTAGAAGCCCTGGTATGCATCCATGAAACTCAAGAGGGCGCATCCAGCAGTGGAATCGACCAGCTGGTCGATCCGTGGGAGAGGGTAGGGATCCTTCGGGCAAAACTTGTTGAGTCTTGTAAAGTTGTTGCACATTCTCCACTTGCCTGGACCCTTCTCCACGAGGACCACATTGCAAACCCAATCGGAGTATCTCACCTCCTTGATGTGACCAGCCTTAAGAAGTCTTTGGACTTCAGCCTCAATGATGACATTATCTTCCGCACTGAAGTCTCTTCGCTTTTCTCTGATGTGGGTGATCGACGGATCGACGTTCAGACGGTGAACGACGACACGTGGGTAGATCCCCTTGAGGTCCTCGGTACTCCACGCGAAGATGTCGTTGTTATCTTTCAAACATTGGATGAGTTTCATCTTGACTTCTGTAGTCATCTCGGTACCAATTTTTGTGACATTGTCGGCACTTCCTTCGACAATTTGGATTTCTTCAAGGGTTTCTCTTGCTTCTATTTTGTTTTCCTCAAAGAATTTCTTCTTTTGGAGGATGGTGGGATTGGTGGGATTACTTGATACTCCTCGAGCTCCTTAACAGCTCCTACTAGAGTATCTTTGTCTTTCTTCAGGATTGCTTTCCTTCGCCTAAGTGACGGACTTGGCTTTTTTGACTTTTTCTTCTCTTGCCGAACCGTGTAGAAACGATAAGACGCATTGTGAACAAGGGGTTGCTCCTCGGATGATTGGCCCGGGTTGGGTTCTCCAATGGCAACCCTGGACGTGAACTTGGCCGACATGGTGTAGCATTCCCATGCTTCTCTTATGTCTCCTACTTCTTGTCCAATTCCCAAAGGAGTGGGAAACTTTAGCTTGTTGTGGACTGTAGACACTACGGCTCGGAATTGAGAGAGACCGGGTCGGCCTAGGACTACGAAATAATCGAAGGGCATATCGACGACCACGAAAGGAACATGTTGAGTCACTCGTCGAGGAGCACTACCCATTGACACCGTGAGATTGATCATTCCGAGTGGCATGATAGGTTGTCCTCCAAACCCTACCAATGCGCTCCTCACTTCCTTGAGCCCTTCTCTTGGATTCATTTGCATCCTCTTCAAGGTTCCCGTGAAAATTAAGTTAGCCGAACATCCGGTGTCGACGAGGATCCTTCCTATCTTGTATGATTGAACATCCAGGGAAACTACAAGTGGAACACAAGGATCATATATGTTTCCTCCTCCGGCGTGCCTCAGAGGTATCTCGCTATCATCGAAAGAGATAACATTGGTC
Source organism: Plantago ovata (assembly GCA_028274465.1). Lineage (NCBI taxonomy): Eukaryota > Viridiplantae > Streptophyta > Magnoliopsida > Lamiales > Plantaginaceae > Plantago > Plantago ovata. The sequence continues at coordinate 55,334,263 of CM051457.1, forward strand.
CCCGGTCGGGCGGTTTGAGCATACTTCACATCTCGGACTCTAAGATTATCCACTGTAATCTACCTCTGATTACGAGTGTCGCCTCCCGCGGGTCCTCCCGCAATTGTAAGAGTGTGGATGCTTCCGTTCACGGGGCGGTTCTCATAATTGTTGTAATTATGAATATCATCATCATGAGGGTTTCCTTGGTAATGGTGCTCGCTCCCACTTTGAGGTGGTGGAGGCAAGATTGTCAGAGGTTCCTGCTTCCGGATGTAGCTAACCAACTGGCCATTGCGTATCATCCTCTCAATTTCGTTCTTGAGCTCGACGCACTCATCAGAGGTATGCCCTTTCCCTTTGTGGAACTTGCAAAATTTTTTCCGAACTCTTGTTCCTTTGGTTTTCTCGAATCGATGGTGGCCAAGAGACGTCTAGCTTCCTCGAGACTATATAGTTCAAGATGTCGGATCTTGGCCTATTTAAGTCTGTGTAGTTGCTATATCGCCTTGGAGGTGACCTCCTAGGAGGAGACCTCTTGTCTCGGAAATCATTTCTTGAGTGACCCTCTTTGATCAACCCATGCTTTTGATCTTTTCTTTGCTTACCGGGATTTTGCGGGCGAGGAGGGTAGTCCTTCTCCTTTTCTTTTTCCTTCCCTTTTTCCTTGGGAGGATTGGTTCTTACTGTGACGGTTTTTCGGAATTCCTCGGCCTCGAGGAAATCCTTGCAAACCTTCGCCAGTTGTGCTTCATTCTCCACACACGATGCTGAGAGTACGTCTTGGAACTTGATGTTGGTAGTGTTACCATACAAGTATTCTTTTCTCTCATTGATCGAGTGATCTTCAACTTGGAGGGCTGTTTCATGAAAGCGGTTGTTTAAGTCCCTCAAGTTCTCATTGTTTTTCTGAACAATGTCGGCCAAGTACCTCACTCTTCTCTTGGCATTCATGACCTTCTCGAAACGCTTAGAGAACTCCTTGCAGAGATCTCTATATGACTTGATGGATCTATGAGGGAGGCGCGACCACCACTTCATGGCTTCTCCGGATAGGTTAGCCGGGAAGAGGAGTGCTTTAGTCCTCGAATCATGACCATAAGCATCCATCTTAGTGCCAAATCTTACCAAGTAATCCTTCGGACAACTTGTTCCATCATAACTTTCGAAGGTGGGGAACCCTCTTTCTATTTTGGCTTCGTGGCTCCTAATCTCGTCGCACTGGGGGCTCGGATCTTGGTCTTGCTCTTTTTCTTGGACGGTTCCTCGTAGAGTCTCTATCTGAGCATCAAGTGCGGACTTCCTCGCGTTGAGTTCCTCCAGAGTGAGCCTCCTCCCCGTGATCGGGTCGATCAAGGGGGTTACCTCAGCTACTGTTCTCAAGGCTTGATTTTCCGCCACCGCTTCTTGTTGGTTCTGAGGAGTTACTTGGTTGGGCGTAACTTGATTGGGGAGAGCGGGTGGTGTAGCGACCACCTGAGCTCTATTTTCCTGTTGAGCTACATTTTGCAATGATACTCGTATCCTTCTATCGATCAGGTCTCTCAAATCATCCGGGGCACCTCGAGGTCCTAACCTCGATTGAACTCTTGATGGTCCAAGTCGAGATTGGATTGGCCTTGTGTTGGCTCTTGAATGTGCCTCATCTTATGCAACTGGTGCTCTTCCTTGGGATTGACGAGGAGCGACCAAAGTGTCACGAGGTTGCTCTTGCATTGGCGCTTGTTGTGCTCCTCGAGCTTGGAGTTCAGCGTTAACTCTAGCAGCCTCATTGCCCCCCACATATCCTTGTAATGTGAGAAGGAACAAGCCGTATTGAGCTTCGCCCATCCCGAAATCTGATGGTCGGATTACGCGTCCATCACGAAGGGTGAAGTTCAATGCGGCCGGTTGAGGAGGGTTCACTGCTATGGGAGGTTGATTGATTGCTACTTGAGGAGGCTGCTCTCTTGGTTAGGCGTTGTTAGTGACTCTCAATGCTCCATAGGAACTTCCTACTGGAACTCCTTGCGGGTTGTTTTCCCCCGATCTTTCATCTTGGGAGTTGGTGACATTGGTGAATGCCCCCTCCGTGTAATCTTGGTTCCTTGCAACATTGTTATTTCTCGGTGCCCTCGTAGCAGCAACCGTTCCTCCTCCTCGACCATTACTAGGGGGACGGCCCCTAGGTCGAGGAGGATTCCTGGGTGGTGCATTAGCAAGACGGTTGCTTCTTCTGGGAGGCATATTCATGAAGTGTCACGAGGAGGTTAAGTGGCTCGACCAGTAGGGATAGGAATGACCTTTTGTGTCGATTCCCACAGACGACGCCAAATGTTGAAGCGTAATTCGTACTTCTTCCTAAGTTCGCAGTGGATCGTCAATCTAAGCTATTCTAGTTCTTCTTCATGTAGTGTTCCTCTTGTATTGGTAGAGAACCTTCTTGTAGCTTCCTCGTACCTGAAATACACTAGAGGGGGGGTTAGTGTCTCTTGCCCGGTCTGTAAGAGATCAGACCGGAGTGACGACTTTACGTGTACGGAGTTGTGAGGCTTCCCTAGTACGAGTAGTAAATGTGGTGGGTGAGTGGTAGGTGAGAGGTGTTAATGCTTACCCACTGGGTAATGAATGAGTCCTTTATATACTCGTAGTATTTTAATGTCATCCCTTGTAGGATCGTGACAAGTGTCCGGACGGGATTGAAGTCTCCTTAGGCCCAAGCCCATTAAGGAGGTCCATGGGCCTTGGCCCAAACATCTTGGCTAGGGTTGAGAGGGCAACATGGACATTTTGGGCCCCACTTAGTAATATGGAGGACGGGCCCCACTAGGAGCGACCATGGGTGGTCGCCCAGGTGTCCTCGTGCCTTCCTCTTACGTTGGTGGTCCGAGTAGTGTTCTGCCTAGTTTCTCTCAGAGAGTGTTACCTTGACGTAAGGCCTCCTCGAGCCCTAGAGATGCTCCTCGAGCTCAATAGCTGCTTTGTCCTTGTGATGAGCTTATTTTGAGGGTTGGCCTCTTAGTGATGGTCGGACCCTACGTTGGTCGAACCACACCTTAGTGACATACTTGGGTGTGGTCGCGCCCCTTGAGGGACGGCCTATGATGCTTTGTTGTGCTCTTAGACCGCTCCAGTTCGTACATGCGGACTGGACATATTTCAACACTAACAGGCACCATGGACAATCACGACTTTTGGTGACCAATTCTGTCTAAACGCGAGTCTTATCCATTCTCGAATAACAGGCGTGTTTTTACACCTTTTGGCAATTGAATGAATGGTTGCAAACCATTCATCGCATCTTTTTGAAGTGTTTTCATACCACTTTATGGAAGCCTTTGAGAAGTATAAATATGGGAATAGAGTTCATTTCCAAACACATACATCCAAAGCATTTGATACTTCTCTTCTCACTTGCTTTCTCTTTTGCTCTAATCATACTCAAAGTAAGTTCGTCAGATTCGACTATAGGAGTGCTCCTTAGTTGTCTAAGAGTAGTTTTATCCTGGGAGATTATTGCCATAATTCCGTATGCACCACGAGCGGGGGAATCTTGTCTTAAGGAGAGATAGTCAAAATATCAACTCTACTCACCACCTTGTGTACTACTTGTTGTTGGTTACTCATTGGATGCTGTTGGAAGATTGAAGATTGGTGAAATCCATACGTGACTTATTTCGTTCTTGAAGTGTGCAAAGGAACGACTTTGTGGCCGCATCAATATTCAAGTACATCATATTTTGTAAGATATTTCAATTGTTTGTATATTGTCATATATATACTTTGTTATTGTACCTCTACTTGTTCTTGTCTCAAACTCTTGCTCAATAAAAGTCTTACGGCTCCTACAAACTTAAGATAAGATATTGAGTTTGAACAATGGTTACAAGTAGAGATGTTCGAACTATCATTCCAAATGAAAGCTCAAGGAAGCATAGGCGTCAAAATGAGGTTAGCGTTATTACGCAAAACTCTTTTATGCAAAATGCTTCAAAGAAGTTGAAGTCTATTGCTCTTGAAGTTGGAAATGAGAAATCTATTTCTTCTTCCTCTCCTTCTTGTTACTTGGTTGAATCTTCCAACTTGTGGCATAAAAGACTTGGACATGTTAACTACAAGTCTCTCAAGAAACTTGTAAAGACTGGGTTGTTACCTTCTATCGACATGGAACCTCAACATAAATGTGAGGTGTGTGTAGAAGCGAAGTTAAAAAAAATGTCTTTCCATTTGGTGGAAAGAAGCACCAAACCTCTGGAACTAATCCATAGTGACCTATGTGATTTAAAGTTCATTCAAACTGGAGGTGGAAAGGAATACTTTGTGACTTTCATTGATGATAGTATAAGGTATTGCTACGTATACTTTCTTCGTAGCAAGGATGAAGCCTTGAATTCCTTCAAGAACTTTAAAACTGAAGTTGAGAACCAACTGGGTCTACGAATTAAAGCGATTCGTAGTGATAGAGGTGGGGAGTCGTATGGAACGCCATTTGAGGAGTTTTGTACTCAACATGGTATTATCCATCAAACTACTGCCCCATAGTCTCCTCAATCAAATGGTATTGCTGAACGCAAGAACCGAACATTGAAGGAAATAATGAATGCTATGTTGATAACTTCTGGTTTACCCAAACATTTGTGGGGAGAGGCCATTCTAACGGCTAATAAAATTCTAAATATAATCCCTTGCAAAGATATCAACAAGACACCATACGAGTTATGGAAAGGAAACCCCCCAACTTATAAATACTTAAAAGTGTGGGGATGTTTGGCAAAGGTAGTTGTACCAAAGCCTAAAGAAGTAAAGATTGGTCCTAAAAACTATTGATAGCATATTCATAGGATATGCAAATAATAGTAGTTCTTATCGCTTCTTAGTTCACCAGTCTGAAATAAGCGATATTAATGTGGGCACAATCATTGAATCAAGGAATGCGTATTTCTTTGAAAATACCTTTCCTAGGAAACAAAGGAAGGACTTGAATTTTTTGAGAATTCAAGAAAGTGATCTTGGTAAGAATGAAACTTCAATGCAAGAGATAACCAAGGCTCATGACATTGAAAATTAAAATTCTGTGCCAAATGAAGACAATGGATCAAATGTGGGGACTTCTAGCACGGTTCCTAGTTCAAGTCAAGAGATACCCAAGGCTCATGATCTTGAATCTAGTGGTTTCCCTAACATTTCAATGCAAGAGAAAGCTAAGACTCATGACATTGAAATTGGTGGAAACAAACGTAAGAGAAATTCAATGCAAGAGAATAAAGAGACTCATGACATTGAACCTCGACGTACCGAACGTGCAAAGAAGCCAAAGAATTTTGGTCCACATTTTCTTACCTCTTTCTTGGTAGAAAATGATCCAAAGACAATGAAGGAAGCATTGTCTTCTCCCGATGCTCCTCTATGGAAGTAAGCCGTCGAAAGTGAAATAGGGTCCATCCTACAAAATAATAATTGGAAACTAGTTGATCTTCCTCCGGGAATCAAGCCACTAGGTTGCAAGTGGATACTTAAGCGCAAGTTAAAAACGGATGGAACTATTGACAAATACAAGGCCAGACTAGTAGTGAAAGGCTACCGGCAAAAGAAAGGCCTAGACTACTTCGACACGTATGCTCCCGTGTCACAAATAACATCCATAAGAGTATTCATCGCCATAGCTGCTCCACATGACTTTAAAATACACCAAATGGATGTTAAGACAACCTTCCTAAACGGTGATTTGGAAGAGGAAATTTACATGGAACAACCTGAGGGGTACATAGTTCCTGGACAAGAAGGAAAAGTTTGTCGCCTTGTGAAATCATTGTATGGACTGAAACAAGCTCCTAAACAATGGCATGAGAAGTTCGATAATGCATTATTATCTCGAGATTTCTCCATAAATGAATGTGACAAGTGCTTATACGTGAAAGGGGATTCTGAATCCTTCGTAATGATTTTTCTTGTTAGGAAACTTGTAATTTTGATGAGCAATTAACCATGCTAAATTAAGGAAAGTCCAGTAACTAGTACTCTTAAGGTCCATAGGAATTTAGAATTTTAAAGGACATTGTAAAAGAGGAACGTTTGCTGAAGACTTAGAGTAGGTGCTAGATAGGTGTTTTAACCGCTTATGATGTATCTTGTTTTCTGAAAAGAAAAACAACCTATTGAAGCATTTACTGATGATGTACTTTGTTTACACAAACAAACTATTGAAGCATTAGAACCGTTCAGAAATTTGAAGAATTCGAAGACTGAAGACTAAAGAAGATTTCTGAAGATGGTATCTACAAAGGCACATGTTGCTCAGAAAGTGGAAACTTCAGCAACAGCTTGCATAATTGAAAATCTAAACGACAAAGTAGGTTGTGCTTGCTGAAACTGAGACTGACCACTTGCTGAAAAACATATGTGACCTCCTTGCTGAAAGTACTTGCATTTGCGCTCCAACGTTCATATTTGAATTTCATTCAAATGAACATTAAATGCAAAGTAAGCACACGAAGAACATGAAGACTAGAAGACAAATAAAGGACGCTACTGAAAGTACAAAAGCAAGACAGTGACATCTTAAGGAACGAAGCCTTAGAATTCGAAATTCAAACGGCTCCCTTGATTCACTATAAATAGAGGTCCTCCGGCAAAGAGTTGAAGTGTGTCAACAACGTGATCAAACTGTCACTTGTTCTTAACTCACATAGCCTTCAATACTCTTTACTGCCATTGATTCGTTCCAAGACTTAAAGCTTGAAAAAGCTACTTGTGAAGAAGTAGAACATACACGGCTACGAAATTATTTAAGTGTTCTTTCTTTCGAACAAGAACAAGTCTTGACACCAGAAACAATCAAACTTGTTTACTGCAAAGTATTCAAAGTTTTGTTTCTTAGATTACTTGTTGTAGCTGAATAAGTTATAATCAAGTTATCTCATCCCAAACCTCTCTAACTGAAAATACACCCTTTCAGGCGTGAAATTCAGGGGGAACTTAATCGAGCATAGTGTTGCTGATTATAAGTCCCAAGTTTGGTGGAGAAAAAGGTTTCGTTTTCTAGTTAGGTTATAAACGAAGCAAGTGTGCTTTGGTTTTGTTGAATCGCTCTAGATAGGTGTTGTAAGGAACCTCAAACTTATCTTAGTGGATTCAGTCCTAGAAAGGACAAAGTGGATTAGTTGAGAGATTACGCCACTCTCAGATACTAGTATAAAAGTGTTTGTGTTATTTACTTACTGCATTTAGTTTTCAGCAAAGCATATCTATCTGTACACTGTCACTCTGTTCACTTGCTGAAACTATCACTTACTGACAAAGCATTTATTGTACAAAGACTTCCGCTCTCTGATTTTAAATATCAGCAAAACTCGTTACTGAAAAGTAACTAGTGCTTGCTGAGAAAGTTAAGTATCAGCAAACTCATTACTGAAAAGTAATAAGCCCTTGCTGAGAAAGTTTTTAAACGACGAAAGTTTGAAAAGACTATTCACCCCTGTTAGGAAACTTGTAATTTTGATGAACAATTAACCATGCTAAATTAAGAACAGTCCAGTAACTAGTACTCTTGAGGTCCATAGGATTTTAGATTTTTTAAAGGACATTGTAAAAGAGGAACGTTTGCTGATGACTTAGATAGGTGTTAGATAAGTTTTTATCCTTGTGGATGACGTACTTTAATTTCTGTGAAGAAATTAATCTATTGACACTTTAGCGTATGATGTATTTTATTTTCTAAAAAGAAAATATCTTATTGATGCTTAGCTTTGATGTAACTTATTTTCTGAAAAGAAAATGACCTATTGAAGCATTTGCTGAAGATGTATTTTGTTTATTATAAACAAATTATTGAAGCAAATAAGAAACGGGTCAGAATCTTGAAGATTTTGAAGATCTGAAGACTTGAAGACTTGAAGATTGCTGAAGACTGGTAAGGCACGTGTTGCTCAGAAAGTGAAATTTTCAGCAACAACATTGCATAAGTGAAAATCTGAAAGACAGAGTAGGTTGTGCTTGCTGAAACTGAGAATAAACACTTGCTGATGAACATATGTGACCTCTTGCTGAATGTACGTGATTTTGCGCTCCATTGCTACTGTTTGAATTCTACTCAAAGGTGCATTTAATACAAAGCTTACACGCGAAGGACATAAAGACTAGAAGACAAACAAAGGTTGCTGCTGAAAGTACAAAAGCAAGATAGTGACATGTTAAGGAACAAAAGCCTTAGGATTTGAAATTCAAACGGCTCCTTACTTGCACTATAAATAGAGGTCATCCGGCAAAGAGTTGAAGTGTGTCAACAACGTGATCAAACTCTCACTTGTGCTTAAAATTCACAAACCTTCAAACACTCTTACTGCCATTGATCCGTTCCAAGACTTAAAGCTTGAAAAAGCTACTTGTGAAGAAGTAGAACAAACTCGGCTAAGAAATTAGTTAAGTGTTCTTTCTTTCGAACAAGAACAAGTCTTGACACCAGAAACAATCAAACTTGTTTACTGCAAAGTATTCCAAGTTGTGTTTCTTAGATTACTTGTTGTAACTGAATAAGTTATAATTAAGTTATCTCACCCCAAAACTCTCTAACTGAAAATACACCCTTTCAGGCGTGATATTCAGGGGGAACTTAATCAAGCATAGTTTTGCTGATTAAAAGTACCAAGTTTGGTGGAGAACAAAGTTGGGTTCTCTAGTTTAGGTTGGAGACAAAGCAAGTGTGCTTTGGTTTCTGTTGAATCGCTTTAGATAGGAGATTGTAAGGAACCTCAATCATATCTTAGTGGATTCAGTCCTAGAAAGGACAAAGTGGATTAGTTGGGAGATTACGCCACTCTCAGATACCACTCTAAAAAGCGTTTGTGTGATTTACTTACTGCATTTAGCTTTCAGCAAATTTTATCTGTTTGTACACAGTCACTCACATCACTTGCTGAAACACTTTACTTGCTGAAAAAGCACTTATCATTTCAAAGACTTCCGCTCTCTGATTTTAAGTATCAGCAAACCAAGCTACTGTAAAGTAACTCACGCTTGCTGAGAAAGTTAAGTATCAGCAACCTCATTACTGAAAAGTAATAAGTACTTGCTGAGAAAGTTTTAAACGACAAAAGTTTGAAAAGACTATTCACCCCCCCCCCTCTAGTCTTTTCTTGTTGTTTAAAGGGACCAACAAGTGGTATCAGAGCAGGAGGTTCTTTAGCCTTCTGCACTGAACCTAGATCCCCTTAAGTGCTTTCCTTAAATCACTTTCGCTTGATCAAGTTTGGTAGTGCTTTGCTGACAGGATGTCTTTAGGAGATGCTCCCTTGCTGAAGCTGGAAAATTACGAGAAATGGCGAAACAACATGATGTTACATCTTGAGGCCATTAGTGATGAGATGGTCACCGTCATTAATGATGGACCTATCAAGATCACCAAGGTTGAAAGGAGTTTCCCTCATAGAACCACTGAAGCTGGAAAGGAAACCATCCAAGGCGAACCTTCAGATACTGTTGTGCCAAAACCAAGAGAGGAATGGACTTCTGACGAAGCTAAGAGATTCCGTCTTGATGGCCAAGCAAGAAATATCATCATCAGATCAACTCCGGATACCATACAGTGCAAACTGTGGGGTGCTAAGACTGCTAAGGAGGCTTGGAAAATGGTTCATGATCTTTGTGCTGGATCTGACAAGACCAAGGAAAACAAACTTGAAGTACTTAAGCTGAAGTTTCAAAACTTTAAGCAAGGTGCTAACGAGTCACTGGAAGACTTGGACTTCAGATTCACAACTCTTGTTAGTGAAATGGCAGCGCTGGGTGTTGGAAATCTTTATTCAGATTCTGAGAAAGTGAAAACTATCATCAGGAGTTTGAATCAAGAATGGATCCATACTCAGAATTTCTATTATAATCAAGGAATGCCTGACATTACACCAACTGAAAAATCGCAAAACATTGCTCTTGCTGCAAAGCCGTCATCTTCTGAAAAGAAGAATGATAAAGAGCCTGCTGATGAAAATGCTTTAGTTGTTAAAAACATGAAGAAATTCATCAGTAAGGAACTTGAAAGGCGAAAAGCAAAAGAGAAGCTGAAAAAGCATCTTGGTAACAACTACCATAAGTACAAGAATGATACTAGCTCGCTGAACAAGCAAGCTCAGCAAGCTACATCATCAGAAGAACCAGCAGTTGGAAATGATCTATGTTTTTACTGAAAAAGCATCTTGGTAACAACTACCATAAGTACAAGAATGATACTAGCTCGCTGAACAAGCAAGCTCAGCAAGCTACATCATCAGAAGAACCAGCAGTTGGAAATGATCTATGTTTTTACTGCAAAAAGCCTGGACACTTCAAAGCAAATTGCCCCTTGCTGAAAGGCAAATCTGCTGAAAAGAAGAAGAAGTTCAAAAGAGCTTTCATTGCTGAAGAAAAGAAGAAGCTTCAAGCAAAAATCGATGCATTATGCATTGAGACAAGCTCCGAGGACAGTGAGGATGAAAGTTCAGACACCGACGATGAGGAAGCCACTCTAGACGTGGAGATTGGCAAAGAAGTGTGTGGAATAGCTATGGAAGCTTATCCAGATGTGTCGAACTACGAATTCTGCCTCATGGCCGGTCAGGTAAATGATTCTACCTCTGACTCTGATTCAGAAAGTGAAGACGAGATTGACCTTGACAAGATTCAAGGAGAAATCGAAATATTTGAGAAAACTCTCAGCAAACAGCAAGAAAAACTTCAACTTGCTGAAACTCTGACCAAGCAAACTACTGAAAAGTACGTTTTGCTGAAGGAAGAGACAGAAGAAAAGGATGCTGAAATAAGGCGTCTTAAGAAGTTGATTGCTGAGGCTGCAGAGAAAAGTTCTCAAATGGCGTTAGAATTAGAAGAGTATCAGTCCTCAATTCTAAAGTTACTTGCTGAAATCCAAGAAATGAAAAAGATGAAAATCAATTTCAAATCTTATGTGGAAGCGAGTAATACGCTGACTGAACTAAACTCTTATTTGAGAGATCCATCTCAGAAAGAAGGTTTAGGAGCAACGTGTGAAGGTGATAACGTAGAAATCTTGAGAAAAGATAAATCACCTATCTCCTTTGTACGTGCTACTGATAGTAGTTCACCAGTGATCTATCAGTTTGGTCAAACTAAGGTTGCTGGAACATGCAATCAAGTACCTATGACCATAAAGCCCGCTGTTGCTGCTCAAAGTAACAAGACTTTAAAAGGAAAACAGGTTGGTGTGAAGCAAACTGGAAAGAAAAAGAATGTCGTGAAGCATTCCGCCAAACAAGTTGCTGAAAAGCAAGTTGTTAAGTCTAAAGGCAAGATTACCAAAAGTAATCAGAAGTCCTTTGCTGACAAACCTGAATCAAGTAAGGTTGTTGATGCTAAAGCTCAACATTCTCCAAAGAGTGGACTCGGTTTCAAAACCAAACAAAGTCAACTCTTTCATGAGTATAAGCAAAGTCAGCAAAGATACTTCAAAGAGATGAAGAAAACCAAGCCTAAGAGTTCTGAAAAGACTCCCAATGCTAGGACTAGAAGGAACCTTGCTAGAAAAGAACTTACTGAAAATTATGTTCAGCAAAAAGGTCAACAGAGCAAGACACCACATCAGAAAGTGGATTTGACCAGCACGAGTCAAAAGTCTTTTAGCTCAAAACCTCCTAGTTCCTCAGCAAGTAGAAAACAAGTCAAAGTTGAAAAACTTCAGACTTGGGTTTCCACTGGACGCATTCTTGAACATGTTAATGGACATCCATCAATGGATAATTAACTTGTTTGCTCTTAATTGTGCACACTGCAGCCACGGAGACAAACGATGCAATCTGGCACTTTGATAGTGGTTGTGGAAAGCACATGACGGGCAACAAGAATAACCTTATAAACTATAGACGGTGGTCTAAAGGTCCAACAATAAGGTTTGCTGGTGGAGGCTCCGGATCTACAAAAGGCTATGGTGATGTGAAGTTGGGATGTATAACCATTTTTGGAGTTCTTTTTGTCAAAAATCTTAAGTTTAACCTTTTCAGCATGAGTCAATTTGCTGACAAAGGATACTTCATCGAAATTAAAAGTGATGAATGTAAACTTGTAGATTTTGAGACTAAAAAGGTTATAATGATTGCAAGAAGATCAGGAGGATTGTACACCGTTGATTGGTCTTAAGCAAACGTTGAAAAATGCCTGGTCTCAGATCATGATTGCCTTGCTGAAAAAGCATGGTTATGGCATAAACGAACAAGTCATCTAAACTTCAAGACGCTGAATAAGCTGTCTAAAAAGGCACTTGTAGTTGGATTACCTAGGGTTACTTTTAAGAAGGATGGTGTTTGCAATGCATGTCAGCAAGGAAAGCAAACCAAATCTTCTTTCAAGAACAAGGCAGTACCGTCAACTACAAAACCTTTACAACTCTTGCACATGGACTTGTTTGAATCTTCTTCAACAAGCTATGCTGGTAAGAAGTATGGTCTAGTCGTGGTAGATGACTATTCAAGATTCACTTGGGTAGTATTCATCAAGCACAAATCTGAAACCAAGACTGAAATACCTAACTTGTTGAATAAGCTTGAAGTCATGAAAAATGACAAGGTAAGAGTCATAAGGACAGACCATGGTACTGAGTTTGTAAACCAGTACATAACTGAATATTGTACCTCCAAAGGTATTCAACATCAGTTATCCTCAGTAAGGACACCACAGCAAAATGGTGTTGCTGAACGGAAGAATCGTACCCTGAAGGAAGCCGCAAGAACAATGCTTGCTGACACTGAGATAAGTGAGGCTTACTGGGTTGAAGCGATTAATACCGCCTTCTATACTCAGATTAGATGTTTGATTACTAAGGAATACAACAAAACTCCTTATGAATTGTTTGTTGGAAGACCTCCTAACATCGCTCATCTAAGAGTATTTGGTTGCAAGTGTTTCGTTCTTAACAATGGTAGAGAATACCTAAGAACATTTCAACCAAAGGCAGACGAAGCGATATTTCTTGGCTACTCCTTGCATAGTAAAGCTTACAAATTTACAACAAAGAGGCACAAAAGATTGAAGAATCTGTGCATGTTGTATTCTACGAAAAGACGCAAGGTGTGCCTGCTGAAGAAGAAATATCAGAATGTATGAAAAAACTAATCATACATGAGCAAAGAACTGAATCTGATGCTAGGCAAATCAAGTCAATTGAACTAAATGATGATTCTGACAATGATTCTCTTCCCCGAGTCATGACAAGATGAATATAGTTAACGACAAGGAATTTCCAGCAAAAGATGCGGTTGCTCCGGAAGTTGCTGAAATTACGCAATCTCCAGTGCCTGCTGATGAAATATCTCAACCCAGCAATGCTGAACAAGCAGTTGCTGACGATCAAATCTCAGCAGAGACACAAATTCCCAGTAGTACTGAACAAGTACATACTGAAGAGTCACATGCTGATGAGCAAACATATCCTGATCCAACAAACAGGAAACCTGTTAATAAATGGATTAGAGATCATCCCTCTACGGATATGATTGGCGATATTAATAAACGCCAAGTGACTAGATCCAAAGCTACTCAAGGACTTGCTGAAGAAGCAACTGTCGTGGAAGTAGAATCTTTATTCTCTTGCTTTGTTTCAGAAATTGAACCTAAAACCATAGAAGAAGCTTTGAAGCATTCTGAAGGGATAAAGGCAATGCAAGAAGAATTGGATCAATTTGAAAGAAACAAAGTCTGGAAACTTGTGCCACTTGCTGAAAATAAGAAAGCTATTGGTACAAAGTGGGTGTTCAGAAACAAGCTGAGCGAGTCTGGTGAAGTAACAAGAAACAAAGCACGCTTAGTTGCTCAAGGTTACTGTCAGACTGAAGGATTGGACTATGATGAGTCTTACGCTCCAGTTGCAAGATTGGATGCTATTAGGCTTTTCTTGGCCTTTGCTGCTCACAATGACTTCATTGTTTACCAAATGGATGTTAAGAGTGCATTCTTAAATGGTGAACTTGCTGAAGAAGTCTACCTAGAACAACCCCCCGGCTTTGAACTTCCCTCAGAAACCAAGATGGTATATAAGCTTCAGAAAGCTGTATATGGTCTAAAGCAAGCACCAAGAGCATGGTATGATACCTTAGCTAAGTTCTTGCTGGAAAATGGTTTCAAGAAAGGTGAAGTTGACAAAACTCTTTTTACCATGAACCATGATGGTAAATTAATCTTAGTCCAAATTTATGTGGATGACATAATTTTGGATCTAAGGACAAGCAACTTTGTGAGGATTTTGCCAAACTCATGACAAATAAGTTTGAAATGAGTATGATGGGAAAATTGAATTATTTCCTAGGGTTGCAAGTCAAGCAACTCAAAGATGGAATATTCATAAATCAAGCAAAGTATGCGAAAGAAATGCTCATAAAGTTTACGATCAAAGAGGATGAAAAACCTGAAAAGATCCCTATGAGTGTTGGTACCAAATTGGGCTATACTAAAGAGGACAAAAGTGTTGAAGAACACAAGTATAGGAAGCTCATTGGTTCCTTGTTGTATTTAACAGCAAGTAGACCTGACATTCAGTATGCTGTTTGTGTGTGTGCAAGATTCCAATCGGATCCAAAAGAATCACACTACAAAAAGGCAATTAAAATACTGAAATATGTTAAAGGTACAGTCAATGTTGGATTATGGTATCCAAAAGAATCTGGACTAGAATTGGTTGGCTATTCTGATGCTGATCATGGTGGATCAACTCTTGATAGAAAAAGTACCTCTGGAACTTGTCAGTTTTTGGGTACTAGATTAATATCATGGTTCAGCAAGAAGCAAACGTGTGTCGCCAATTCATCTACAGAATCTGAATACATTGCAGCTGGTTGTTGCACAACTCAAATCCTATGGATTCAACAACAATTAAGAGATTATGGTATTTCTGCAAAGAAAACACCAATCTTTTGTGATAATACAAGTGCTATTGCAATTACGCAAAATCCTAAGTTTCACTCTAGGACCAAGCACATTGATATTAGACATCATTTCATTAGAGATCATGTGGAAAAAGGTGATATTGAGGTTGTGAAAGTAGGTACTGAAGATCAGCTTGCTGACATCTTTACCAAGCCCCTACCGGATAATAGGTTCGCAATGTTAAGGTATAACCTTGGATTGATTGAACTACCTCAATAAATAATACACTTGGCAGAATGCTGAAACAGGTATTCAGCAAGCCAAAGTATTCATGTCCAAAAGACCAAGTCACTGATTTCTTCTAAGAAATGATAAGTCACAACATGATTGCTGAAACAGGCATTCAACAAGTAATTCCTTCAAACAGGTATTTGTTAGGAAACTTGATCACTTGCTGAGACAGGAACTCAGTAAGTGAAAGAATCTAAGGATTGCTGAGACGGGTACTTAGACAATCAAAAAGATACTGAAACAGGTATTCAAGTATCAAAGGAATTTTCTGAAACAGGAATTCAGAGAAAGAGCAAAATCTCATCTCTCAGATTTTACCAAAGGATGTCTCAAATTGCAAAAAGAATTTACTGATACGGGAAATCAGAAATATCTTTTAAACTTAGAAATTATGAGATATCTAAGTAAGGGGGAACTTTCAACAAGAAGCTAGATTGTTAATTCAAACTCGCTGAAAAGATTCTTGTCTATTTCAGCAAGCAATCTATCCCTTATTACTCGGTAAAATCAATTTGTGACGTTAAGCTGGCACAAATAAACTCGCAATAAATCATGACATGAAATTCAATCGTGGCCATTGATTAAAAGGAGTTATTAATCTAACGGCTAACAAAACAAAGAGAGAGAGTGCTCTGACGGTTTTAGTTAGTGGGCCACTACGCATTCAATGCAAAGGCTCCACTATCTCCAGTGTTTCTCTGTTTTACCCTTGCTGAGAACTCAAATCGATTGAGTTTCTCACACACCAGAGACACTATATAAAGAAGGAGTTAGAGAAATGACAAAATTCTTTAACTCACATTTCCTTTCTCTGCAATTTCTAGCCTGAAACTACTGTACCTCCGGTCAAAAAGCAAACTATCTTTTTCGTACAATTTCTTGCTCTATATAAAGAAATGGCTCCCAAGAGACAGTCATCTAAGTCCTCAAAATCGTCAAAGGTTGACAGTGCTGAAACACGCATTGCTCCGGTGACTGCTCCGGTGACTTCTCTGACCCAAACACAGCGAAAGTTGTGTTGAAAAACGACCGAATCACTGAAAAACCTATGCCTCCGTCATATCTTGACACTGCAAAGTGTGAGATGTTGATGCAATGGGGAGGATTTGCAAAAGAAAAGTACATTAGGTACTTTTATGAACAAGAACTTGATGACCAAATGAAGAGGCGCTTGAGTTCATCAAGCAGCAAGGCCTCATGAACTTTATCTCTGCTCGCACTAAGCAAGTGAGCATGATTGATACAATGGAGTTCTACAACAATGCAGAAATCCAGTCCCTTACAGACAGTAATGGAGTCACTGAAAAAGTGATCCTTACTTATGTTCAGAACACGCAAATCGTCCTGAAATGGACTGATTTAGCGGAGATTTTTCAGATTCCAACCACTGGAACTGAAGATGACGTCACTGCCACTGACGAAGAAATTGAAGCTTTCTACAGTGACGTCAGAAATGCAAAATGAAGAAAGCGAGATAGCTCCGTGACTTGGACAAAGCACGTTAAGAGAAAGCATCTCTGCCTTCACTTGGTCTAGTAGCTCTGCTACTGATTAAAGTTCTTGACTCCCAAGTTGAGGAATTGACCAAGTAGGCCTGAGAAGATGGCCATTGCTGATGCATATCCATGAAAATAAATCGGAACTTAACTGGGCTAAGTACATTTTCAACAGGCTTGTTGATTGTGTTACTAAGTTTAAGGTAAAGGTAGAAGACAACAAGGTCTCACCTTCCTTTCCAGTTATGTATGGAATCAAGATATGCTATATCCTTGAACATTTCAGGATTCAGCTAAGAAACCCATTGCCAATCAAGAAATCTGTGTGCAATGTGGGAAGATCTTTCTACAAGCAGAATGTACCTAAGATTGCTGGAAAGAAATCCAAGAAGACAACAACTGCAAATGTTGTCAGCACAAGCCAGCAAGAAAGGTATACAACAGCTGCAGATGTTACCACTCAGCAACTTAGAGATGAAACTGCTGTTGTGGTGGTAACACAAATGAAACTGCTGTAGAAAATCAACAAGGTACGTGTACAAGAGCCGTTGCTGAAAATGCAACAATAGATGACTCTGGGAAACTGGAGAAATCTAAAGAAGAAAGAGGAAAGCTGATGATGACACTCAGACTGCAGCGTCATCAGCAAATCCCGTACCTAAGAGGAAACGGACAAGTAACAAAGAAAGAAGACACTGGCTTCTCAGTCAGTCCCCAATGTCCAAGACTCCTCAGTCAATTCCCAGACAAATGCTGAAACGCATTTGCCAGTAGATGTTGCTGAAATAATTACTGAAACATACATCAGCAATGTTGAAGTGTTTGCGGAAGCCTTCAACAATCAACTTAACGTTGATAACTCTACTGAGAATAGACCACAAGGCAGTGGAAATGAAATTCCTGCCCAAGTCCCAGATATCTACATTGTAGATAATCTAGATGATCAAACATGGAACCAGTAAGCGACATTGCTGCTGATCTGCAAAGAGCGGCACTTGCTGATGCTGCTGAACAGATGGTTGCTGAACAAGCAACTCATCAAGTTGCTGAAACCCAGCTTGCTGATGGACCAGTTGCTGAGATAGCAATGGTTCCAGTTCCTGAAGTTGCTGAAACTCAAGAAGCATTATTCAAAGACGCATCTCTTGATGCTGAGAATACTGGCCCAAGTTCACCCAAGACTTCAATTGACAAAGTCCAGCTTGTACTGGAAGATTAAGCAAACAAATGGAGTTGGAGATTGAAGAATCATCCAACAAGTCAATTGATCTTCATGACAAGCAGTGAGCTTAAAGGTCAAGTGATGCTTCTGCTCAACTTGTCAATTCAGAGACAAGGGAGATTGCTGAAACCGCACAGCTTTCTCAGTTAGAGCAAACTCAGAAGTCTGCTGAAGAAACAGTCCAAGAAGCTGAAGAAACTGTTAATGCTGAAAGGACTGAGCCACAACCTGTCCTTCCTCAGCAGGTAGTTAATTCAACCATCAGTAAAACTTCAAATTCTGAAACTTATTCTTTTGCTAATATTATTCTATCTCTACAGACTTCTCAAGATACAAGTCAGATGGTTGCTGAAGCCTCTGACCAGAACCAACACTCCCTGCTCAGCAGGTAGTTAATAATTTTGGTATAAAAACTAAGTTTGACAGCTTAGTACTTGTGTCTAATTTTAATTTATTTCAGGATGAACAAATGGAGGATGCTAAAGCTCCTCATGGAATGGAAATTGTACTACATGAGCTTGCTGACTCTCAGCAGGTAAATCATGTTTCAGATTTAAACTCTAAAACAATTCTCCAAACCAATCCTGATCTAAATAAAATTCTTTTTCAGGCTCAAAAGGAGACCACTGAATGGTACTCATCACTGAAGATCAGCAAGTAAGTTCTGAAGAACTTTACTTGAGCTTCAAGAGGACAACTTTGTCAAGAGTTGCTAAGTCCGTCAGCAACTGGCAAAGATATAGGAGAATGGATTCTCAGATCTTCACCTTCATCTCTCAAATGAGAAAAAGAGATCTTCACTGCTGAAGCTCGAAACATTTGTCCAC